>RCWM02000165.1:47500-777000 GCA_003667255.2 Euschistus heros
GCTGACATGGGTGTTTAAAGTACTTAAATCATAGGATCTAGTAGTAAATTTAATCAGCTTCTAGATGAAAAAAAGAAGGGATTAATAGTCTCAGAGTCTAGAGAGAAATGTGCTGAAAAAACGTGAATTTCAAAACATTACGGGCCTCAGTATGGCATGAATATTTTACTGGACTTGATAAAACTTTCATGTATAGGATCAAATAGAAAATTATAACAGCTTCTAGATGAAAAAAATGAAATTTTGGATGGGATTAATAGTTTCGGAGTTGTAGCAAGAAATGTGCTGAAAAAACGTGAATTTCAAAACATTACGGGCCTCAGTATGGCATGAATATTTTACTGGACTTGATAAAACTTTCATGTATAGGATCTAATAGAAAATTATATCAGCTTCTAGATGAAAAAAATGAAATTTTGGATGGGATTAATAGTTTCGGAGTTATAGCAAGAAATGTGCTGAAAAAACGTGGATTTCAGCACAGTATGATGCCACAGCGTGCTGGCATGATGATGATGATGATGATCCTCGGCTCTACAGCCCTGTGCGGGCCTTGGCCTTCCTTAGAAAATTCACCCATTCCTCTCTGTTCAGCGCCATGGTCCACCACCTAGTTGCGCCTAATCGTCGGGCCACAGTACCTATCTGGTCCATCCAGCGGGCCTTCGGTCTTCCAACCTTCCTCTTCTCCATAGGCATGTGGTTAGCGACCCTTATCGGTATCCGATCTTGCCTCATTCTTTTTAGGTGTCCTGCCCAGCGAAGTCTGTTGAGATTGGTAAAATCCACCACAGGTGTGTCACGGAATTCTGCGTAAACCTCTCTGTTGTGACGCCTTCTCCAGACACCATTCTCCCATACTGGTCCATAGATCTTTCTTAATATCTTCCTCTCAAATACGGCCAGTCTTTGCTCATCAATCCTGTTGATCACCCAGGATTCTGATCCGTATGTGAGGACGGGTCTGATCAGTGTCTTATAGAGAGTGACTTTTGTGGTTTTGGTTATTAGCCTGGATTGGAAGTGCTTGAGAAGGCCATAGTAGCTCCTGTTTGCTGCTTGTATTCTTCTTTCAATCTCTTTAGAACAGTAGTTATTGACATCTATACGGGCACCTAAATACACAAAATCCTGCACCGCTTCAAAGACATAGTCTCCTACTTGTAAGTGCGGATCTCTCCGGTCGTTTCCGACAGCCATATACTTAGTTTTTATGCGTGTTAATGACTAATCCCATGTTTCTCGCGGAAGTTTCCAGGGCCGCAAATGCCTCCTTCAGGCCAGCTTCTGTTCTTGCAATCAGATCAATATCGTCCACGTAGACCAGGACCTGGATCTGCCTGTTAAATATGTGTCCCCTTACCTGTAGGCGAGAATCGCGAATCGCTTTTTCCAGAGCCAGGTTGAAAAGTAGGCAAGCCAATGCGTCACCCTGCTTCAGGCCATTCTCTGTTTCTACTGGGTTTGACAGGTGTGACTGTACTCTGATTCTGCATCTCGATCCAGACATTGTGGCCTTAACCATTTTTATCAGTTTTGCGGGAATGTTGAATTCCTTCATAGCCTTGTAGAGCATCTTCCTGATAACCGTATCATACGCCGCACAGAAGTCTATAAAGAGATGGTGGGTGCTGATTCTATATTCCAATGACTTTTCCAATATCTGTCTCAGCGTAAAGATTTGATCTGATGTTGACCTATCCTTCCGAAAGCCGCATTGGTAATCTCCAATAATATTCTCAGCATATGGAAGTAATCTTGTGAATATTATAAAATAGAGAGGAGTTTATAGGCGGAGTTCAATAGGGATATTCCTCGGTAGTTTTCACATTTTAGCGTATCCCCTTTTTTATGAACCAGGCATATCAAGCCCGTCTCCCATTCCTCGGGCATCTTCTCTTCCTCCCATATTCTACCCAGTAAATGCGTCATCTCCTTTATGTAGGTTCCGCCAGCGTTTTTTAGGAGCTCATGAGGAATTCCGTCTACTCCTACTGCTTTATTATTTTTCAGCTTTTCCAGAGCCTCATAGACCTCGTCGTAAGAAGGTACTATATTTTCATTACTATCATCTTGTTCCTCCACTACATCAAAATCAAAATTCGTTCCTCCTCCCTGCGAGCCCAGCAGTTCACCAAAATGCTCATACCATCTATTCAAAATGCCTGGAGTGTCACTTATAATTTCCCCAGTTTTACTTCTGCAAGCAGTTGTTCATGGTTTAAAGCCTCGCCTGGTGTCATTCACCTTCCCGAACATTTCTCTGTTCAAATTCCTGCTTTTATATTCCTGTATCAGTCTCATCTGCTCCATCATATGCTGCCTCTTCTTTGTCCGGTGCATCTTATCTTCCTCTTTTCTTGCCCTCCTGTAGTTCTCTGTAGCCATTCTGGTCCGTTTCTTCTGGAACATTACCTTATATGCTTCATTCTTGATTCTAGTGAGCCGTTCACAGTCTTCAACGAACCATTCCTTCCATTTGCTGTTCATTCTCATTCCAATCGTTTCTTCCGCTGCCACAATCAGGGCTCTTTTTAGCCTGTTCCATTCCCCGTTTATGTCATCACAGACCGGCCCATTTATAATCTCATCTGTTTTACGCTCAAAATTACTCTTTATTTCTTCATCCTTTGCTGTGCTGGCATGAGTGTTTTACAGAACTTTCTAAATTTCGTGTGTATGATCTAATTGTAAATTTAATCAGCTTCTAGATGAAAAAAATGAAATTTTGGATGGTATAATAGTTTATTAATAATAATGATTATTATTATACTTTATTATGAAACACCCAAGCCAGCCCACTGAACATGTCAAAATCGTCATTTATTTGCTAACAAGTACACATTTAGAGTCCTGGCATGGGTATTTCTCGAAATAATCATATATATAAGATCTACTAGTAAATTTAATTACCCTTCAGATGTAAAAATGAAATTTTTGATAGGATTAATAGGTCCGAAGTTATAGCCTAGAGAGAACCAAAAAATGTGTTTTTGTGGAGAACTGCGACTTACCTCAACTTATTTTGGTTTTGGGACTCTCAAGGGGAGAATGAATCCTTAAAGTTGATTATATACGGTTAATTAGAATACGAAATGCGTATATAGATTTATAGGAGGCATTGAGTTTCAAGAAATAAGGTCACTGCTAAATACCACATTTTACCAAAAAAACATTAAAATTGGTGTAAATTTTGACAGGTTGAAGATAAATTAGAATATTTATATATACATTTTTTTAAAAGTAAATTTAATGCTCTATTGCATTTATTATAAGTCCTTTTTTATAGGATGAACGGTTTAGAAGATATAGAGAGATAGCATGAGGTGAAAATCACTTTTTCTCAAATTTTCACATTTGCTAAATGTAAATCTTGGAAACGGTACGGAATATGAAAAAAAGTGTATAAAGTACGATTTGTAAAGAATTAAATTGACTTTAATTTTGTAAATAGTCATGTTTTGTAAAAGGTGCACCATTTTTGAGACATGAGCGAAAAACCGGGAATATTTGAAATACTAGGGATCTTTTGCCTCCCTCCTGCCAGTTCCCAGGCCTGAAAACACAAGGACTTTTAGTTAACTTCCTAACTACTCTGAACATTTTTCCGAAGAAAAACCTTCAATTACTTAAAACGCAATCTATAATTCTTTATTGATTGGATTAATAGTCTTGTCAGTTCCAAGGGTAATGCAAACAATTTTATAACAATAATTTAAAAAAAAAAATGATTCTCACTTTCATCAGGTAAAAACATCTCTTCTTGTTTGATGTGAACCAGTCCATCTGATAACAAGTTATACCATTATATTATGGGTTCACAAACTAAATACACTGACAAGGGGAGGACACACTCAGTCTCTCACGGATCTAGTTGGGAATTTTTTTGGAGGTTCCTGGTCAAAAAATATTAGACAAGTATTTTGCCGTTCCAACCAATGGGCCTTAGAAGCCGAGAAACAAAAAATAGCATTAAAATAATTAATTATATCTCAAGTTAAAAAAATGATAACATGATTCTTGCACAAAGATTTTTAATTTTGATTGCAGATTTAAGGAAAAATACTGCCACTTCATATATTTTGGTTTAGGTTAATAAAATTCTAAAAAAATGATTAAATTTTCAAGCAAACTACATCTATAGATTTTTTCACACAAAAATGGACGTCAGATTCTAATTCAGCACCCCTAAAATCATTGAATAAAATTTATTCAACAAAATCAAAATATATCATTTTTTTCACCCTGTTCCAGGAAAATGAAATTTTTAACGATTATTTGTTACATACCTTTAAATCGCCATTATTTTGTCACACAATTCACTGGTTGGTATCGCTGGAAAGAGGAGAGCCTCAGCTTTCTTTTGATGTATATAAATGTAAAATTCGATGAACATAAACCTATTAAAAAAATTGGAAAATCCAAAAAACATTTTGATTTTTAGCTTGAGTTTGAAACCAGATAGGATGATGAAAGTAAAGACATTTCAAGCATATTACCACCCTATATTTCGTGTAAAAAAATTAAGTTGATACGTTTAAGCGTCTAAACGTAATTCATGTTTTTGTCAATTTAAACAAAAGTTGCCTACCATTTTTTGGTCAGGCAAATTTTGAAGCTTACAAATTTTTATTTTTCTATTTGGACGAAATTTCGTATTTATGGGTTCTTAGGAATGCTGAATTCGAATCCGATGTCGGTTCTTGTGAAAAAAATAAATTGAATGCACTTCACTTGAAAATTTTAGCTTTTACACTGTAAAATGTGTTAGAAAATTTTTTTAGCCATATATATATATATATATATACATATTATTTAGGAGAAATAATTTATTACTTTAATAATAAATACTAAAGTAATTATAATTATTTATTATAATAATAATTTAATACAAATTAATATTTACATGATATACAGACAGAACCACATATTAGATTTGATTGTTAAGTATTTACAATTTTTGTTATATTCTTCAAACCCAGAACATAACATCTCTATTCCGTTTTGTAATCATTGTTGACTGGGTTGTTGGATTGTTCTAATAACTGAAGCTTATTACCTTACAATTTCATTTTCATTATATTCAACAAATTCCTGTCAGCAACAGAAGCCACACAGTTATTGCTATAATGTTTTTATGTCAACTATCACAATCATATTTTAACACGTTCAACTGCAAAATAAAACGAAAACTGTAAATACATAACAATCAAATATATAAATATATATATATATATATATATATATATATATATTTGTTTTATTGATATATATATACACACATACGTTTCCTAAGTTTTGAGGGTGCTGAAATGGAATTCTAGAGCTAAAAAAATTTTCTATCACATTTTACAGTGTAAAAGCTAAAATTTTTCAAGTGAAGTGCATTCAATTTATTTTTTTCACAGGAACCTTTAAATGGTGATTTAAAGGTATGTAACAAATAATCGGTTTAAAAATTTCATTTTCCTGGAAGAGGGTGAAAAAAATGATATATTTTGATTTCGTTGAATAAATGTTATTCAATGATTTTAGGTGTGCTGAATTAGAATTTGACGTCAATTTTTGTGTGAAAAAATCTATAGAGGTAGTTTGCTTGAAAATTTAATCATTCTTTTAGAATTTTGTTAACCTAAACCAAAATATATGAAGTGGCAGTATTTTTCCTTAAATCTGCAATCAAAATTAAAAATCTTTGTGCAAGAATCATGTTATCATTTTTTTAACTTGAGATATAAAATAAATTATTTTAATGCTATTTTATTTTTTTCTCAGCTTCTAGGGCCCATTGGTCAGAACAGCAAAATACGTGTCTAATATTTTTTGACCAGGAACCTCCAAAAAAATTGCCAAGATCTGTGAGAGACTGTGTCCTCCCCTTGTGAGTAAAAATTATGTATTTTCAATTTTTTTTTTTTTTTTTTCACATAAATATTCTTTTACCACTGACACACATCATTATTCTCATATTAAAAAAATATGTAAAACATATTTAATAAAATAAAAATTATTTCAAAAGACTATGTGATATCAACGTAATTCTAGAAAGTCTTGTGAAGGTTACGTGTCTTTTTCTCCAACAAACTGTTCATCTGCAAACTAGTAATAATCAAGTTAAGTTATTATTTTATATAGTATAATAGTAACATAATATGGTCGAACTAAAAATATAAGTGCATGCCCAAACATAGTTACGATCAACATACTAAGTCAAAATTATCTATTTTTAATTTTTCTGTTTTTCTTGTCCACAAAAATATGTTTTTACCATTGGAACACAGCATGCCTTTATTGTTTACAAATAATTTTTTTTTTCAAAATTTTGTAATCGTATTTAATCTACAAGAAAAGCGAAAGTATAATTTTGGCTTAGTGTTTCACAAGTAATCCCATGATATTATATAATACTGAAATAGTATAGTTAAGTTAAAAATATAAATAACAAAAAAATAAAATAAACCTTTTAGATAATAAGGTGAGTAAGATTAATGTTTCTTACCTTCATCTGGGATAAGCAGCTCTGTTTCCTGTTTCACATGAGAAAGACCACCTACCAATAGATAAATAATGCTTTAAACATGAAATTAAAAGAAATATTTTCATTAAGAAATCAGAAATTCTAAATTATGTTTCAAAATAAAATTCATGTTTCTATTCATTTCAAATTAAAAAAAAAAGTATTGGTACAAAAATTAAATTATAACTAAGTAAGGTGTTACTGTTAGGCAATTATATACACTAAAACAATATAATATAATGAAATGTAAGACTGTAAATGAAGTTTCCAATGGTAATGACACAGGTCTCCAGAAAAAAAAAAAAAAAAAAAAAAAAAAATACAGTGTCCATTAAGTCTAGAAGAGTTTAGTTATGGTTAATCAACAGAATAATCAAAATTTTGAATCATCTTGTTATAGCGGCATTAATGTAGGTAACAAAAAAAAATTTAATTTCTCACCGTAATAAATTTCCGATTTATCCTCATCTTTGATACTTATGGTAGGAACTGAAATAAAAAAAACAATAATTATTAAATTTTAACAATAAAACACTTTTGCTAAAACCAAAGCTTTCATAATTCAATATACTTATTCTGCTAGATAAGGACACAAAAATGAATATACTTTTTTTACACTATAATAATAATAATTAGAGAACTTTAACCTTTAAATAATATGGTATTTTAAAATGTCTATTATTTGCCATACTGGAACATAAAGTAAATAATATCCATTCAGATGGTCACACTGAAACTAGAAAAACAAAATAAAAAACTGGATACTAGAAAAGAATTTCAAGTCAAATGGCCACAAGGAAAACTATAGTTTTTATGAAGGATTGTTCGAAGTCTCAATAATTTCTTGCAGGATGCATTATCTGTTTTTATTCATACCTTGTCTATGTAGATTATTGAAAGCACAATATTTGGCATCTTTGAAAAGCCTAACCCTGCTCTTGACAATATAAAATTAGATTCTTCAGGAGCAGTTATAAGAACCCGTCAAAATGAATTTTCAGGATTAAATAAGTACTCCATAGATCCGGTCAATAGGACATATTGTATGATTAACCCTTTGCCCTGATAGGATGATTTAAATATGGTAAAATAAAAATGAGGTAACACTCACTTGCACAATTATCCATGACGTAGCCATCAAGACCCCTAGTTAGAAATTGGTTCTTACAAGTTTGAGGTAGTTGACAAATATATTTATTTGGGATCAAATTAAAACCAAGAAAATGATATGGCCTCAGAACTCCTAGTTCAATAATGGCTGCTGACAGGTGTTACTTAAATCTTCTACTGCACCAGCAGAATAAGAATGTATCCTGATCGAATTGAGGCTTCAGAAGACATTGATAAGTGTCAGACAGGAACTAATAAGTTATTATGTATAGACCAGAGTGCTGGACCTAAAGCTGAGGAAGTGGCACTGTCTCAAACTGAATGCAAGATACAAACGCTGGACTCCTTGAACTACACAATGAAGCTGATGTTATCATTAATATTAAAGTAGGAAGGCTTTGATTTGGTAAAGTAAAGAGTGACTTTGTGTTCAAATCAATGTAAATCAAATCAAAAGGAAAATTTTAAAGCTTCAAGAACCTTTATATGTTTTAAAAACTGCACATAATTATTCTCTTACAAAATAAACCTTTCAGGACCATAACATATTAAGTAAAATGGAGAAGAAGATGATCAGGGATGCAGTCAAAGAGGAACACCACATCTAAGAAGAATACGTTGGCACGTATTAAAGAATTTCTTCTTAGACGTGGTGTTCCTCTTTGACATCATCCCTGATCATCTTCTTCTCCATTCAACATACCAGTCAACTATACTTCTATCAACATTAAGTAAACTTCAGATGTTTAAACAGGGAAAACTCAATATCAGACTCATTCATATCAGTCATTCCTTCTTTCAAAAACACCACCAACGCTTAAACCTGAAAAAGAAAATAATAGACAAAAGAATGTACTAAATCAATAAGAATAAAAAGAAACTTTGTGTTCCTATAAACTAAAATTGTTAGTCATATCTTTCAAGGATTTGGGAAATGAAATGATATAAAGTTATACTGTTTAACCATTCCACCGAACTGCAGAAATAATAGCAACCTGCTAAAGATTTACACAATCCTGATAAACTGTTTAATTGGCCTTAAACATATCTATTAAAAGATTTGGGATAAAATAAAAATTTTTGACTCATTCAAAACGGAATGAAGCTCGATACATTGTACTTAAAATAAATGAATTCTTCTAAATACAATGTATAGTAACTGTAAAAAATATAAATATTATATAGAAAGAGAAAACATTAAGTAAGTTTACATACTTAGTTCATCCATAACTACAATTTGATAATACACTGCTTCATATTCAATAACTAGAGATGAGTAGTTCGTGAACGAACTAGTTCATTGAACTAGTTCATGTAAATGAACTATAAAGACCGATCTCTGTTTTGGTGAACTATAGTTCATTTACCCCACCACTCGGACAGGGATCCGTCGGAACTAAGGAACTACTGAACTAAACGAACTAGGTAGCTAAATGAACTAAGTGAACTAGGTAGTTCGAACTATAGTTCATTTATCCCACCACTCGGACAGGGATCCGTCGGACCTAAGGAACTACTGAACTAAACGAACTAGGTAGCTAAATGAACTAAGTGAACTAGGTAGTTCGTCGTCACTTAGTTCATCAATTCGGGTAGAATCGTGTTTTGTCGTGTCCTCAGCCGAAGGCCGTAAAAAAGCTTGAACAAGCAACCTCCATATTGCTCTTACTACGTCTAGCGTCTATATTATATTTCTATTGTTGTGTTTTGTTGTTTTTTTAAAAACTCAACGAAACTCTTATTCCATTAGTTCTGAAAAAAACAAATGGAATAAGAGAAACTTAACTGAACCTAAGTTCCTAACACTTTTTATTACAATTCGTAGTATTCTTAAAGTTCATTATTCATGATTTGTTTGCAATAAGTTTATCCAAATTCAACCAATAATTGTTGGTTTTTTGACATATCTCAGAATAGAAATGGACAATTTTTTGCTTTAAAAATCCTGTTTTGCTCACAATGTAATGATCTACAACTTTTAGTATACAACATTCATTGATTAGATTAGCTATTTCTGTGTGATGGACTATTAAACATGACCTAAACTAAAATTTTTTGTAAGTTTGCAAATTTCGTTGATGTTTGGAAATGGATTGTAGCTTAACCCCCAAATCTAATTCAGCTTAAGGGGTGTCTGTAGACACACAATTTAATAAACTTAAGTTTTTTTAAATATAACATTTACGATGAAACCATTTTTCTATGTTTTTTCTAGAATCTGAAAAAAGTTTGAGTTTTTTGCCCCCCCCCCCCAAAACATTTTCCCCTAATCAAATTAAGTTTCATTTTTGATATTGTAATCTCAGAACCCATCTGGTCCATATAAAAACATAAAACCTACTGATCCAGCTTTTGCAAGACTGGCCCCCATTTTGGGGATAATTTAAACTAGACTAAGTGAGAATATTAAAAGAAAGTTGTGCAATTACTGTATCGTCATAGGTCCTTGAAACATGTGCAAATTTTCAAGTTAATCAGATTGCTGGAAATCAGGGAATATTACGATAAAAGATTCAGTTTCATACAAATGATGTTAATAAAAGATATAGAAAATATATCTCATTAACATCTAAATATGATATAAAATAAATATCATATAGACGTTAATAAAAGATATAGAAAATAAGTGTAATCTATGTAAATATATCATAAATATAAAAAAAATGTAAATAAAAAAGTTAAGAGGTTTTTTTATTTTTTCTATAACCTTTCTAGTTCATTTGACATCTCAGTTCCCTCCTTTTTTTTCCATAGTTCAATTCCTCTCTTAGTTCAGTATTTATATAGTTCTTTTGAAAAATGAACTAAGTAGTTCATTTGAACTAGTTCATTGAACTAGTTCATTCTAATGAACTAGTTCAAAAGGAACTATTCCCTAAAAGGAACTACTATGCCCACCTCTATCAATAACCAATCTGAAAACTACCCGGTGCTAGAGGTGGGACAAAAATAACGTATTCTTTAAAATAACCTATTATTGACTCGGAACTGTTATCACCAATCACCTATTACTGATCATATTTTAAAAAAAAAAAAAACCTATTACCAGTGATCATATTTTAAAATATCTATAAATCAACCTAAATTTGTATTTTAGAATAACTATATTTTACAATATTAGTCAAATTTATTAAATCTTCCATCGAAAACGATGGAGAAATAACAATAAATTGAGGTTGTTGGTGTAAGGTGTTAGGTTATAACAGATAGAAGAACCGATCGGTTAAGGTTATTCGACCAGTTACCGTTCTTAGATCGGTTCTCAATAACTGTTGAGTAACTTCTGTTATCGAATAACTCATATGGCTGTCCTATTATTGAAGAACCGATAGGTCACGTGATCTAATAACGCCAACAAGAACTGGTCGCAGTGGGTTGTGACGCTCCTAGCGGCCGTGGTTCGAACTAAAACAAAAATTCGTGATCATAGTACAATCATATCACAATAGATAGAGTTCGAAACTGTGAACAAAAATAAATGCTTTGATTTTAATTTGTAAATAAATCTTCATGATTTCCTTTTTTGTTTCATTGCGAATCGATAAAAAATCTCTTGGTTAAGAGAGATTCTACTTTAATACAAAGTGCTGAAACTTTTAGATGAGTTTTGTAATACCAGATTTATTTTAAATTTACTTAGACTGAAATAGTTCCCCAATATTCAGGGTCGTAATGTTTTCTAATCGTAATTTTAAAAAGTTGAAATGGCTAGTTAATATCAAATGCTTTTTCTTATGTTATATTACAAATAATAATGTAATGACAAATGAATGTCATTAAAATCTTATGATGATTATAATGAATAGTTAAAATTTTGCAATGATTATTAAATCATGAAAATATTAGCTTGTTGTAAAATCTGTTTAGACTTTTGTAATTTATAGTTATTCCAAGGATATTTACACTTATATTAGATTCCATCGAGACACTACCTTTTTACCTGTTTGTAAAATATAATACTGCTTTTTGAAGTAAGTATTTAGTCTTTTGATATATAGCTTTTTTTATTTTTGTGAATGGTTTCTTTCATAAAACTTTTTAGTTATCATTTTTATGGTTAAATCCATTGGAATATTTGTAAATAGATTTGTTAACAAATAAACTGAATATTTTTAATTCATTTTGTTTTTGTTTTTTTTCCTTTAAAAACTCTGATGTAAATTGATTGAATCTGTATGGTTATTAGTATTGTCCAATATTTTGGTGAAGTATTTATGAGAACAGTTCTTTTAAATAAAAACTCATTGTGATTGTACAATGATAATGTGGGGTGTTGATAAATTTGTACAAACTTTATTGTAATTTGTTTTTTGTTTTTTTATATAGTTTTAGTCCATACATTATCTCATTTTGTGATTTTTATAATTACCCTTTCTGTTCTGGAAACTTATAAAATGAAAAATACCTTCAGGTTTGTTCAGTTATTGTATCCTAATCTTTATCAGTTATTTGTTCAAACCATCTTTTGATCAACTAATCTTTCTCTTGTTTGCTGCCATACCTTTCTTTACATCCCCTATCCACAATTTCCTCAGACATCCTTCAACCTACGCTCTAATCTGCTCAGGAAAATATACTATGGCCTCTGTTTTGATACATCCTTTTTGAATGAGCTCCTGGTTTAAATACTCTTTAAAATATTTTTTTCCTCAATTAGGATTGATGACTTAATTCCAATAAAAGTGGCAATTAATTCATGAAACCCTAATTGTATCGATCCTTCTGTACCATTATGTGTACCTCAAGTGATTTTTTCCTCTCTCATATATTGTCTTATGATATTATTAGAAACATGATGGGCTCTTATTACGAAATAACTTCCACTCTGAGTACCCATCTCTAAAGATAGTAGTGTTTAAGCTTTTTCTTCTCCACACCACAGATTTTAGCAAATTTAAAGACAATTTATAGTGATAAGGAAAGATATAATCATCTTTTTTTAAAGGAAACATTTTTATTCCACAGGAACGAGTTTAGGATTCCTAGTCTTCCTTTCTCTTAATATTTTCAATGAAATATCTTAATTAATAGAGGATTCCTTTCCAGGAGGGATTAGTAGACCTCCATATCTCTAATCTTCAATGCTAAAAAATGTGCTCGAAGAGTTGAGGGACACAAACTCTTTCTTTTTTAGATTTATTTCCATGCCTTTTTCAGAATACTGCTTAGAGTTTCCTCAGCATGTATTCCAGATCACATTCCTCAGTGGCAATGAGTTGATAAACTCCTGCAGTTTGTATTATGAATTAGATATCTTTCAAAATCTCCAAACCATGTGTTAATATTTCTCTCCTATTTCTAGAAAGGTTGTTTAATAACCATGTTAAAGAGAGTAGGTGATTAGCAGCAACTTTGATTTAATCCTTTGGTGATGTGTAATGCTTAGGGGACATGATATCAAAACTTTTTTTTTTTAAATACTTTTGTATACAATTAGTAACACTGCTATTTCAAAATTTAATTCCCAATTCTGCACCTTTATAAAGGCCTTGTATGCCTTATCTCAGACTATCACTTATCTCTGACAAACAGTGCATTCGACACCTTATTTAAAGGACCTAAGTCAAAGCTTTCTAAAGGTGGATAAAGGCTAAATGTTCCTCCTGGACCAGAAGTCTTGGAAGTCCACCAAATGCTTTAAAAAAAATTGGGATATAGTAAAAACTTGACCTAAAATGGCCCAGCCTGCCTGAATCCTACTTCTACCTCTGTTATTTCCTTCTTTATTTTATCTTACAGCCAATATTTTAATACACAATACATGCTTAGGTAACAGATTGATACAAGCTACTTGTAATTGTTGAGTCTTTATAATTGATCAAATATGTTTTACTAACACCTATATGTATTTTTTAAAAATAAAATCTTGACAGTACAATTAAATAAGGACAATGTTTTTTAACGATTTATTTAGCTGAATTCGTTTGTATCATAGTTGGCCTATTTATTTTTAATTTGTTATATATTTTGACAACTTTTAATTGGCTTCTAAAATTTTTTGTTAAAAAAAAAATTGACACAATAATTTTGGTTGATTTTGTGTTATTTATCATTTGTAAGATTACTAAATAAGCAAATTATTAACATTATTAGCAATGGCGAGGAGGATAATTTAATGAATTACCAGTCAAAATGTCTAAAAGTTAGTTTGTAATAGGTTAGAACCACTAGCGCCAGGTCGGTGATCGAAAACAGAACGACGGCTGGCAATAGGTTATTCTAATAACTGTTGAGAACTGGAGTGATTGTAATAACTGCAGTGATTCTAATAACTGGCGTTATTGTAAGAACTGCAGTGATTCTAAGCGTTATTGGATCCCGAAGAGTTATTGGCAACAGCAGTGATTGACGGGCGCGCATTCTAGCGGTAGGGCAGGGGTTTACTTGAATCACCTATTACTGGAATAACCTATTATTGGAACCTAATACTGGGATAGAGCCATAACGTAGTAACCTAATACCAAAAAATAACTGTTTAGCCCACCTCCAGTAGTTTCTGAACAAGCCGTTCACTTCAACAACAGTTCACAACAACTACAGTTCAAAAACGCGGGTCAGGACATGCAGTTCTCTGAGTTCAGTAAATTTAATCTTTTTTAGTTCAAATCCGAGCCTACAATTCAGTTCTGTACCTTTTTGGTTTTTTTCTGATCAGTCAGAAAAAGATTTAGGCTATTTTTGAATATTAACAATCATATTTTATTTTATTTTATAATGTTTCGGCCAAATGATTGATGGCTATCATCAGCGCAGATGGAATATAGGAAAAAAAACTAAAGAAGTTAAATTAACATTATAACACTCTTTCATAAAAAAAACTCTGTTATTGATTACCCTCATGTAGGATCTTTTTTGATCAATGTAATTCCATTTTCTGAACTATTTGCTTACCAGTGCACCTTCCAGCACTTTTTTGACCCTATCCTCTACCCTTCAACTTTGGGTTCATTTCCTGCTTCTCATTATTACTGATCATCATTCTTGAGAATTTCATAAACGAAGATTGAAGATGAGCTACGGATGACATTGAATTAAGAATTGGGTAACGGTTCGGATCGGCAACACCACCAAACTAGGTTGACCCGCGCTACACCGACCAGTTCGATCCTTACGCTTCACTTCGAGTTTACATTTTTCGATAGTTCATTCCTATAACCTCACATGTAAACAATCACTTCTACAGTTTCAACTTAGATTGTGTTGTTTAGTTTGTTATATTGATATTTAGACTTCTTAAATGTAAATAAGTGAAACAGAAGTTCACAAAATGAGTTTCATAAAGGATTAAGTGTTTTATGAATTCATGTTTTCTTATTTCATCTAATCTTATGTGTAAAAGTGTTATAAAACTTAGGAAGATTAATTTGTACATGGATTTGGTGTTTTACATATTTATATTTGTTCTATCAATTTAGGTGATAAAATTTACAACTTGTAAAAGTGTTATGAAACTTAACAAGATTTATTTGTACATGGATTTGGTGTTTTATATATTTGTATTTGTTGTTTCAATTTCAGTGATAAAATTTCAGTATACATATTTTGTGAATGGATTCTTTGTCATCCATATTACTTTTTGTGCTAAAGTGAGACAGATTGTATAATTAATTCAATAAAACATATCAGTTTATAAATAAATGTGAGAAAGTATATCACAGGTTTTTTTATGTTTTCTTATTTCCACTTCCCATTAGAAAATATAGCAGAAACTAACATCTTCACTTTCAACTAGGATTCTGTCTTATATTATATAATGGCTTATAACATGGAGAATTGACAATGTGAAAATAATCACAGATTAAGAGGTAAATGACACATCACTATATAATTGTAGAACTATTGGTATAATGTTATAGATTAATGTGTTTTTAAAAAAAATTAGAAGCCTGATGATGAAACATTATCTCCGAAATATGTAGCTACAAATGTTAAATAAATAGGAGTTATGCCAAATAAATACTTAAGGATTCTGTCTTTTTTATATTTATAATTTGTTATTTTCACTTCTCTTTGAGAAAGTTCATCAGGAATTAACTTTACTGGTGGTTCAGTAGTATATTAATTGTTGATTAAATTAATATTAATTAAAAATTGATTTAGTGTCTTATATTTCGATATTTCCTTATTTCCACTTTAATATTTCCTTATTTCTCATTTTAATATTAGCAGGTAAACAGAAGTTAATATTACTTTGAACAGGGATTTAGAGTTTCTCAGT
The DNA here is from genome assembly GCA_003667255.2 of Euschistus heros. Classification (NCBI taxonomy): domain Eukaryota; kingdom Metazoa; phylum Arthropoda; class Insecta; order Hemiptera; family Pentatomidae; genus Euschistus; species Euschistus heros. Next base: position 63,346 of record RCWM02000165.1, read on the forward strand.
AAATGTAGGAGAATAACCTTCCCCCTCTAAAAGCAGCGACTAGAACATCGAAATAAATCGGAACAAGGTTAGAATCGATAAAAGGTATTCTGAGCGGGTTTAGGGGTTGGTGTCGCCGATCCGAACCGTTACCAAGAATTTGTTACAAGATAGACACGGATCCAGGAACAATTTTTTTTTTAAGGCCGGAACACAATATTTCCATACCCCTAGAGGAAAGGGGGGTTAGGGAAATTTTTGAAAATTACAATCCTTAAGCTGGCGAATGTAGATGGTTTCAAAGCTTATAAAATTACTTTTTTTTTTTTTTTTTTTTTTTTTTCTTTCTTTCTTTCTTTTTATTATTATTATTATTATTATTTTTGTTGCTTGTGAGCAGCAAAGAGATATTTCTTCTTTCCTATCCAAAAACACTCGGTTGACACTATCTTCAGTGTAATTTTGAGCCGCATTTACTCTGGAATAACTATTATGATCCTCCCATATTTCTCCTACGGCAACAGCAATTAAGAGTGAACAAACCCTAAACTTAGACTCAAATTAATCTCCACATTCGGAAAGAATGTAGTAGAATGTCCTTTTCAATATTTTGAATCAAATTGAATACCTCGCCAAAATTTATTCAATTTCGATTGGAATCCTCTTCTACGTGATTTCTTCTTTATGGCGGTCAATCCGACCCAGACTGGAATTTATATTTGAATGACAATGAAAAATAATTTCAAACTAATAAAAGATGTAATATTATTTTTAAAAAAATATCAAAGCTACTTGAAAAATGCCTAGGGACGAAGAAATTAGTATTTGTGTGGGATCATCCTTTCCTCAACTTGGTGGTAAAGGTCTTACACACGTTCTGATACGACCACCTTAATCTAGAGCCTGACATCGGTTACCCCTCAAGTTGGATCGTGTGAAGGCTTGTCGGGTGGGGAAACCGTTAGGCCCGATTTTAAGGTGGTCCTGTCGGGAGAAGCATCCGACCGCCTTAACCCCCACTGTTGAGATAAATTGTTTTATAACGTTTTGTTTATTATTATATTCATTGAAAGATTTGTGCGTGTTAGACTTTTTTTGATTCGGTTGATACTGGCAACACGGTTTTATTGTAACCTACCCCTATGTTGTTTTTACCAAGTTTGTGCCTCATGGTGTTTTGTTAAGTGTTTATAATGTAATGAGTCTTTTTATAATTATATTCAACTTTTGTCGACTCTGCTAGTTTTTATTTAACCCATTTACCTCAATAGGTTATGGGTCTAGCAACTTCTGCGCGTAATTTCGGAGATAAAAGACGGTTCGGTTATTCAAGTGATAGCGTCCCCTTATATTGTTTTCGTAACGAAGTTTTTCGGAAAACGAGATGGATCTAAAGATTAACATTGGTAATCTTGAAGGAAAAAGCAACTGGGCGACGTGGAAATTTAAGATTCTGATACTTCTAAGGAGTTTTCCTAGTGGAGATGAAGTTGTCACAGGAAAGTTAACATGCCCTAAGCCTGTATCTACCGGAGCATCAGAACAGGAGGTAAAAGATTACAATAATAAAAATGAACAGTTTAAAACTGCGGATACCAAGGCCATGCTGGTTTTGACTTTTTATATGACGGAGGAAACATTAACCAAAGTGATGAGATTTAACTCCTCTAGAGAAATCTGGCTTGAGTTACACAGATTGTACGATGGTGTATCCGAAGATAAAACATTTGACTTGTGCATGCAATTCTTTAATTTAAAATATTCGTCTGATGATGATATGGCAAGTCATCTTTCTAAAGTCAAAAATATTTGGAATAATCTCAACATTGAATTAAATACTGAAAGTAAATTGCCAGAGATACTTCTGATTTGTAAAATCCTTGACACCTTGCCGTCAGGATATTTTTCTTTTAGGTCAAGTTGGCAATTAATGCCTAAGTCAGAACGAACTGTTGAAAATTTGACAAGTCAACTGTGTGCTCACGAAAGGGCTCTTGGAGAAATTAATACAAATAGAAATGTCTCTAAGGCTGACGAGGAGGCGCTTGCTCTTTCTAAGAGAGATTTGTCCATTAAAAAAGTTCCTAAAAAGAAATTTACTTGCCATTATTGTAAAAAAGAGGGCCACTCAATAAAGAATTGTATAAAATGGAAAAGAGATGGGCGTCCGCCGAAGCCTGAGCCAACTCAAAGTAACACCCTTACTCTCTTTGTTTCTCACATTTTTCACGCTGAAAGTGATGATATAAATTGGTATGTGGATAATGGTGCCACTCATCATATATGCAATAATAAAAAATTATTTAAATGTATTAAAGACTTTGACAGACCACACCAGGTTGTAACAGCCAATGGTCAAAAAGCTGGCGCATTAGGCTTTGGAGATGTAGAATTACATACATCTGTGGGTAAAGTTATTACGTTGCGGATGTATGGTTAGTGCCTTCCATTCACAAAAATTTGTTTTCAGTTTTGGCAGCCCACGATAGATGTCCTCAGAGTAAATTTATTTCATCAGCAGGAACGTGCAAATTTATTGTCAAAAATGAAGTCTTTATGACTGGACAACGGAACATTAATGACGGTTTATACAAACTTAATTTACATAATTTCTTACTCTCAACTAATAATGTTGTAGCTAGTGATCACGAGGGACTCATGCAACTCTATCATGAAAGACTTGCACATCAAGATAAGAGACATACAAAAGAAGTGATTAAGAGAGAATTAGGTATTGAATTAAAAACTGACCCTAGCATTTGTGAAGGATGTGTCTATGGTAAGGCCCATAAATTAAAACATGGAACTCGAAAGAGGGCAACGGTACCAGGAGAGGTCATACATGCTGACGTGTGTGGACCTTTCGAAAAGTCTTTTTCTGGGTACAAATGTTATGTTCTCTTCAAAGACGATTTTTCCCGATTCCGACATATTTTCTTCCTAAAAGAGAAATCTGATGTTTTTAATAAATTTTTAATTTTTCTTAAAGAGTGCCAAAAAGCTGGACACACTGTCAAAGCGCTCCAAAGTGACAATGGAGGAGAATTTGATTGTCTCAAAATGAAGGAGGTTTTGAGAAGTAACAGTATTGAACACTTGTTAATTATGTCCTACTCCAGCGAAATTAACGGTTTTATTGAGCGGGATAACCGTACAGCCGTAGAGGCAGCCAGGGCTATCTTACATTCCCACGGTAATTTACCACAATCACTATGGGCTGAATTAATTAATTCTGTTGTACATATTTTAAACAGAACTTCTAAGTCTGGCGTTCCTGGAAAGTCTCCTTTTGAACTGTGGACAGGTAAGAAACCTAGCACAAGACAAAAAGATAAGATATAATTTTAATTCTATTAATGAAATTTTAGCATACACTGATGCAGATTTGGGTGGAGATATCACCACTGGTAGATCAACCACTGGGGTCATGGTTATATATTCTGGAGGACCTGTGTCATGGACAAGCCAAAGACAGACCAGTGTAGCTTGTTCCACAACGGAAGCAGAACTGGTGGCCGCCAGTGAAGCCACTAGAGAGATCGTTTGGCTGAAATCTCTAATTGAATCTCTCTCACCATCCGATGCGATCAACATTCCTACCCTGTTTGTGGACAACGAGGCCGCGATCAAGCTTGCAAAGAATCCGGAGTTTCACCGTCGGACGAAGCACATCCGTATCCGACACTTCTTCGTGCGGGAAGTCTTGCAAGACAGACAACTTGAAATCAAGTCAATCGCAACCCAGGACCAACTGGCGGATTTCCTAACGAAGCCTCTTCATGGACCACGACTGAAAACATTATTGGAAAAAGTTGGACTAAAATGAAATATTTAATTCAAAATCTTTTCAATGAGGGGGAGTGTTGAGATAAATTGTTTTATAACGTTTTGTTTATTATTATATTCATTGAAAGATTTGTGCGTGTTAGACTTTTTTTGATTCGGTTGATACTGGCAACACGGTTTTATTGTAACCTACCCCTATGTTGTTTTTACCAAGTTTGTGCCTCATGGTGTTTTGTTAAGTGTTTATAATGTAATGAGTCTTTTTATAATTATATTCAACTTTTGTCGACTCTGCTAGTTTTTATTTAACCCATTTACCTCAATACCCACCACTCTCTTTGTCGGGTCGGCAAGTTTGTACGGCTTTCGTCCCTACTCCGCTACCCAACCGTTTCGATAACATGTGATGAACTTGGACGCGGAAAAAGTGACAATGATAGAATTTTTCGGATGTTGGAGAGAGTGCCGGTGTTTATCTGACGTCGGAGATGAAAGCTATGCTAATAGAAATAAGAGAAATTAATCTTAATATATACTGCTGGAAATGCGGATGGTGAGTAGATAAAACATAATTTTGATTTCGTCATAATAATCGAACCATTTTTATATTTATTTATATTGTATTTCCGTATGAAATCATTTTGATTATAAAAATAAAGAATGCAAAATATTATTAAAAACGTTACGTTTACTAGGAAATTGGGTCGGATAGGGAAGTCGCGTCAGTATGCTTGTAGGAAAGCCCCAAACACGATGGTCGGACCCAATCGGGCAGGTAGGGGAGTCGGGCCAGGATGAGTTTAGGGACCTATAGCACTGAGAATAGAATAGAAAGAAAACTTTATTCTGGGACAAAGTCCCTTAAGAATAACATTAAGTAATACAAAGTAAGATCATAACTGGCCGAGAGGCTGTTAAAAATAAAACAACAGAGTTAAAATTAAATACAAATATGTATGAAAAAAAAAATACAGAGAAAAACTGGAAAAAGAAAAAACTATTAATAAAAAGAGAGTGAAAAAATAAATATACAAAATAGATGTTAATATTGTAAACAAAATAGCAGAAGAGAAAAAAACAAACAGAAACTTAAAGAAAAATAAAAGATAGAAAATCTTTGTAATTATCATTACAAGAAATCAAACCATTATCATAGTCAAACTATAATTTTTGCTAATGTTTTATGTCTGACTGTCTTAGTAAATAAATTAGACAATTACATACATAGTGCATACATCCTTATAATTAGATAGCGCCGGGTTGGAGGGAAAGAAGATGTTGAAAGAGTAGTATTTTGAATGTTCCAAGGAAAGAAGCATTGCGGATACAGGGGGGGGGGGGAGGGAATTCCAAAGTGTAGAGGATCAGACAAGGAAGGAACGTTGGAATGCAGTACTTCTGTGGGATGGAGTATAGAGATTGGAAAGACGAGGTCTTGTATGCAGTGATTTGAAAGCAGACTTGAATTTCAGGTTACTGTAAATAAAGGGAGGGTGACGGGTGTTGATTACTTGGAATAGTAGGAGCCTAAGAAGTACGTTCTGCGGAAGGAGGGGAAAAGCCAATTTAACTCAGTATAGAGATGAGAAACATGGGAACGTTTCGAGGTTCCGAAGACAAACCTAATGAAGCAATTCATGATGCGTTTTAATCTGTCTTCAAGAACCGTCGAGAGCCCGCCATATATCACGCAACCATAGTCAAATCGGGGGAAGATAAGGGAGGATACTAGAAGTTTGCGTGTGGGTAGGGGAAGGAGGTGACGGGAGCGGTGAAATAGTTTTAGGATACCGATTGACCTTCGGGAGATTTGTGCAATATGGGATTTCCAGGAGAGGGTTCGATCAATGGTTAAGCCTAAATTTTTAACAGAGGAATGGAAAGTTATTGGATGACCATTAAGGAATAATGTGGGAAAGTTGGCATTTGAATGGAAAAGGGAATGTGATCCTATGGCAATTGCTTGAGTTTTAGCTGCGTTTAACGTTAATTTGTTCAGATTTGCCCAGGCACAGATTTCGTCTACGTCTTCCTGAATTTTGGCAAACGCAGCTAACATTTCGGATGGAGAAAAGGAGAAGTAAATTTGGAAGTCATCGGCATAAAGATGGTGGGAACAATGGTGAATTGAATGGGGAAGATCATTGATGTAGGAATTAAACAGTGGAGGGGAAATGCTCGAACCTTGAGCTACTCCTGACTGTAGATTAAGGAAAGAGGATAGGCCTTGGTTAGGAGTGGCGACTGCTTGGGTGCGGTGGGAAAGGAAAGATTGAAATCGAAGGAGGGAGCTGTAGGAAAATTTCAATGATTTCAATTTGGAAAAATGGTTACTACGTTCTAAGGAATCGAATGCTTTAGAGAAATCAAGGAGGATCAGGATGGTCAGTTCTTTTTTGTCCATCGCTGCTATGTCAGTGATAATTTTAATGAGGGCGGATTGTGTTGAGAAGCCGGGACGGAAACCAGATTGGAAGGGATCAAGTAACTTGGAATCTTCTAGGAAATTGAAAATTTGGGATTGCACCAATCTTTCTAGCACCCAACTTACTTCCTGTAACCTTATAACTTGAGGTTTCAAAGGTTAAGCCTTTGTAGGGATGGGCATAATCTAATGATCCTATTTTGAGTGAATCCAATAATTGAAAGATTTCAAGCTTAATCGATTATGTATCATTTACTGCAATCTCTCGATTACTTGAGAGTAAGTTGAGTAGTTAAATTTAAAATTAAAGAAATATAATGAGGCTGGAAATTTACTGTCTCATGTTTCTGTATCTCATAATTGGACATCCAACTTTTTACTTTAATTTATGAGTTGGTAATCCAGACGGGCATTCTATTAAGAAACTCTTGCGGATAATGGACTGCATTAACAGGGATTACAACTTAAGGAACATACATCATATTTTTACACACAATATCAACAAGCAAAGGATCGACACTTTGGTTTCGCAATAATTGAAAATGTTAACGGCAGAAATAATGTCATTGGTTTTATCTGGTTGGATTTTAATTTCTAACCAAAAAGGTATATGACATGTGGCAAACCTCTTTCCTGCCACTCAACATTGTACACTTAAATTTTTATTATTGCTAAACCTTCCTGGAACTATGAAGATGATGAAGTTAAAATTTGGTAATCGTGAGTTCAATAGGTTTACAATTCTAAACTCTATTGCGAAATGATGCTAACCTCATATCGGCCGATTTTCAAAGTTCAATGGGAACCACATGTCGTACCACATATTTAATTTATCTTTTTTAATTATTTAATTGAATATAAGTAAATTTTATTTTTAATTTCAAGCTCTAGATAAGACCGTAACTTTGTAACCTCTCATGTAGAATGCGGCTCGCCACCTAACGGTCAATTTTCAAACTTTACTGTTATACACATATAATCGTTTTTTTTTTAACACATTGATTGAATGTCAGTAGATTTTATTATTTCTAAACCTTCCTCGAACTATACAGAAGATGAGGTTAAAATTTAATACAGATTAGTATAATAGTATAGATATGTTTAATTTTAATTCCGGTAACTAAAAATTCGTTATGGAACATAATTGAGGTTATAAGTTTTCTATTATGTATATTTTATTTCGTTAAATGAAAGTTTAGTCTACTGTTATAGTGTTTCGAATGTTGTTATATGGCAAGGTGAGTAAAAAGAAGGTGGGCTCACTCTTATACTAACCACCAACGTCCTACATCACTGGCAGTCACCCCCACTCTTTTCTAATGCTTTCCCTAGAGAAGCAGCTAAATTATTCTATTTTACCTTGATAATTTACTGAGGGTATTCATATCATACACTGTTGGCTATACTTGTGCAACCATGTTAGTTATTTCAATTCTTTCACATGAGCAAAAAAAAAAATAAAATAATTAAAGATAAAAATTGAATTTGCCTCTGACAATGTATTCTTTTAAATGTGGAATGGGTTTCAAAAAGAGTAATATTCTTATATATAGTAGGGCTGTAATATTCTTTTACAGGTTGCTCCCTCTTTCTGCTTGACTCCCAATGAAGTCACGCCCAATTGCCCCTTAGAAAGTGAGCCCACCTTCTTTTTACTCACCTTGGATATATTGTACCCCTACTGTTGACACTTAGGATGGATATCGATACACAATATATCGATAATCCGATATTTTTCTTTCGATATATCAATTAGTACCTCATGATATATCATTTTCTCTATTTTATCAAAGTACAACATGCAACTACATATATTTACAGGGATCGAAAATAACAGTTAACCTTTATCGATAAAAGTAAAAGTTTAACTTTTATATAAAAGTGTTAACAGATAAAAGTTTTTTTTTTTAACTTTTACTTTTATCGCTAGAACTTTTATTTAACAGTTATTTCAGAACTTTTATTTTAAACCTCTTTTGAATAAAAGTTTTTTTAAAACAGTTATTGTAAACCATTTACGTGAAAATGTTCAAATGAAAAAGTATTTTGCTTTTACTTCTATATTAATAGAAAAATAAATTATATTACATTAATAATAGAAAACAATAATGATCTTAAAATGTATTAAGTAAAAAAAGAAATCAACCGATTTCCATAAAACCTAAATATCGATTCCCTACATGGTTAGTGACATTTCCTTAGCACCTTTGGACAGTTATTCTAATTTTTAAAGAGGGTTAACAGTTTTTTAAAATATGGGGGGGGGGCAGGGGAGGTTGGCTGCATTAATACTTTAAGGACGTCTCGGCTGATTTTAATAAAATTTGATAATTTATTCTTTCATACTTACTGATATTTTTATAGGGTGTTAACGGTTTCTTTGACAGTTATGGGAGGGGTTTGACTAAATTAATAATTTAAGGACGTCTCGGCTGATTTTAATAAAATTTGATAATTTATTGTTTCATGCTTACTGATATTTTTATAGGGTGTTAACGGTTTCTTTGACAATTATGGTAGGGGTTTGACTAAATTAATACTTTAAGGACGTCACGGCTGATTTTAATAAAATTAGATAATTTAGTTCTTTCATACTTACTAACATATTTAAAGAGTGTTAACGGTTTCTTTGACAATTATGGTAGGGGTTTGACTAAATTAATACTATAAGGACGTCTCGGCTGATTTTAATAAAATTTGATAATTTATTCTTTCATACTTACTGATATTTTTATAGGGTGTTAACGGTTTCTTTGACAATTATGGGAGGGGTTTGACTAAATTAATAATTTAAGGACGTCTCGGCTGATTTTAATAAAATTTGATAATTTATTGTTTCATACTTACTGATATTTTTATAGGGTGTTAACGGTTTCTTTGACAATTATGGTAGGGGTTTGACTAAATTAATACTTTAAGGACTTCACGGCTGATTTTAATAAAATTTGATAATTTATTCTTTCATACTTACTGATATTTATATAGGGTGTTAACGGTTTCTTTGACAATTATGGTAGGGGTTTGACTAAATTAATACTTTAAGGACGTCACGGCTGATTTTAATAAAATTAGATAATTTAGTTCTTTCATACTTACTAACATTTTTAAAGAGTGTTAACGGTTTCTTTGACAGTTATGGGAGGGATATGACTAAATATATACTTTAAGAACGTCTCGGCTGATTTTTAAAAATTTGATAATTTAGTTCTTTCATACTTACTAACATTTTTAAAGAGTGTTAACAGTTTCTTTGACAGTTATGGGAGGGGTTTGACTAAATTAATACTTTAAGGACGTCACGGCTGACTTTAATAAAATTTGATAATTTTAACTTTAACTTTTATTTATACCATTTGAGATAAAAGTTATTAGATATAATAACTGTTAATGCAAAGTCACTAATGTTCTCTACGGCTCATGCGATTTGAAACTGACTAAATTAAAAAAAAAAAGGGTTTTTAAAGTTCTTTTAACAATTGGGGCCCCCCAGAATTTGAATAAATTAATACTTTAAGGACGTCACGGCTGTTTTTAATAAATTTTGATAATTTATTCTTCCATACATAATGATATTTTTAAACTGTGTTAACGGTTTCTTTGACAATTAGGGGAGGGATATGACTAAATATATACTTTAAGGACGTCTCGGCTAATTTTAATAAAATTTGATAATTTAGACCTTTCATAATTACTAACATTTTTTAAGAGTGTTAACGGTTTCTTTGACAGTGAAGGGAGAGGTTTACCTAAATTAATACTTTAAGGACGTCACGGCTGATTTTAATAAAATTTGATAATTTAGACCTTTCATAATTACTAACATTTTTAAAGAGTGTTAACGGTTTCTTTGACAGTTATGGGAGGGGTTTGACTAAATTAATACTTTAAGGACGTCTCGGCTGATTTTAATAAAATTTGATAATTTATTCTTTCATACTTACTGATATTTTTATAGGGTGTTAACGGTTTCTTTGACAATTATGGTAGGGGTTTGACTAAATTAATACTTTAAGGACGTCACGGCTGATTTTAATAAAATTAGATAATTTAGTTCTTTCATACTTACTAACATTTTTAAAGAGTGTTAACGGTTTCTTTGACAGTTATGGGAGGGATATGACTAAATATATACTTTAAGGACGTCTCGGCTGATTTTAATAAAATTTGATAATTTAGTTCTTTCATACTTACGCACATTTTTAAAGAGTGTTAACGGTTTCTTTGACAGTTATGGGAGGGGTTTGACTAAATTAATACTTTAAGGACGTCTCGGCTGATTTTAATAAAATTTGATAATTTATTCTTTCATACTTACTGATATTTTTATAGGGTGTTAACGGTTTCTTTGACAATTATGGGAGGGGTTTGACTAAATTAATAATTTAAGGACGTCTCGGCTGATTTTAATAAAATTTGATAATTTATTGTTTCATGCTTACTGATATTTTTATAGGGTGTTAACGGTTTCTTTGACAATTATGGTTGGGGTTTGACTAAATTAATACTTTAAGGACGTCACGGCTGATTTTAATAAAATAAGATAATTTAGTTCTTTCATACTTACTAACATATTTAAAGAGTGTTAACGGTTTCTTTGACAATTATGGTAGGGGTTTGACTAAATTAATACTATAAGGACGTCTCGGCTGATTTTAATAAAATTTGATAATTTATTCTTTCATACTTACTGATATTTTTATAGGGTGTTAACGGTTTCTTTGACAATTATGGGAGGGGTTTGACTAAATTAATAATTTAAGGACGTCTCGGCTGATTTTAATAAAATTTGATAATTTATTGTTTCATACTTACTGATATTTTTATAGGGTGTTAACGGTTTCTTTGACAATTATGGTAGGGGTTTGACTAAATTAATACTTTAAGGACTTCACGGCTGATTTTAATAAAATTTGATAATTTATTCTTTCATACTTACTGATATTTATATAGGGTGTTAACGGTTTCTTTGACAATTATGGTAGGGGTTTGACTAAATTAATACTTTAAGGACGTCACGGCTGATTTTAATAAAATTAGATAATTTAGTTCTTTCATACTTACTAACATTTTTAAAGAGTGTTAACGGTTTCTTTGACAGTTATGGGAGGGATATGACTAAATATATACTTTAAGGACGTCTCGGCTGATTTTAATAAAATTTGATAATTTAGTTCTTTCATACTTACTAACATTTTTAAAGAGTGTTAACAGTTTCTTTGACAGTTATGGGAGGGGTTTGACTAAATTAATACTTTAAGGACGTCTCGGCTGATTTTAATAAAATTTGATAATTTATTCTTTCATACTTACTGATATTTTTATAGAGTGTTAACGGTTTCTTTGACAATTATGGGAGGGGTTTGACTAAATTAATAATTTAAGGACGTCTCGGCTGATTTTAATAAAATTTGATAATTTATTGTTTCGTGCTTACTGATATTTTTATAGAGTGTTAACGGTTTCTTTGACAATTATGGTAGGGGTTTGACTAAACTAATACTTTAAGGTCTAAGCTTGATAAAAGCTGTTAAATATTTATTATCTTTTATGGGGGGTGGGGCGGAAAGGTGCAAATCGGGTTTTTTAAATAAAAACTGATTTTCATTATATTTCGTAATCAAGATTTGTAGCCATAAAAAACCATTCTGAAAGTAACTCAACTAATTTTTTATTATTTGTGGTGATCACATTTTAAATAAATCGTAAATTGTGGGGTAAGAAAGAGGGGCTAATTGGGGGTAAATATTTACGTAAGATCAGTTTTCCGTTTTTGTTGAAATTAGATACTAATGTTTCTTTGGTAAACTTTCCTTTCTTGAATAAGTTTTAGCTATAAGAGCATAAATTAAAAAAAAAAAAACTTTTATTTTTAACACTGCTATATAAAAGTTAACTTTTATTTATACCATTTGAGATAAAAGTTATTAGATATAATAATTGTTAATGCAAAGTCAGTAATGTTCTCTACGGCTCATGCGATTTGAAACTGACTAAATTTTTAAAAAAAAAAAGGGTTTTTAACGTTCTTTTAGCAATTGGGGCCCCCCAGAATTTGACTAAATATATATTTTAAGGACGTCACGGCTGATTTTAATAAATTTTGATAATTTATTCTTCCATACATAATGATATTTTTATGCTGTGTTAACAAGTTCTTTCTTTGACAATTAGGGGAGGGATATGACTAAATATATACTTTAAGGACGTCTCGGCTGATTTTAATAAAATTTGATAATTTAGACCTTTCATAATTACTAACATTTTTAAAGAGTGTTAACGGTTTCTTTGACAGTTAAGGGAGAGGTTTATCTAAATTAATACTTTAAGGACGTCACGGCTGATTTTAATAAAAATTGATAATTTAGACCTTTCATAATTACTAACATTTTTAAAGAGTGTTAACGGTTTCTTTGACAGTTATGGGAGGGATATGACTAAATATATACTTTAAGGACGTCTGGGCTGATTTTAATAAAATTTGATAATTTAGTTCTTTCATACTTACTAACTTAAAAGTTTTTTTTTTTTTTTTTTTACAATTTTTGCTCTTATACCTAAAACTTATTCAAGAAAGGAAAGTTTACCAAAGCAACATTAGTATCTAATTTCAATGAAAACAGAAAACTGATGTTCCGTAAATATTAACCCCAATTAGCCTCTCTTTCTAACCCCACAATTTACGATTTATTTAAAATGTGATTTCCACAAATAATAAAAAAATTAGTTGATTTACTTTCAAATTTTTTTTTTTTTTTTTTTTTTTTTTTTTTCTTTTATGCTTAAAAATCTTGATTACGAAATATAATGAAAATCAGTTTTTATTTAAAAAAAACCCGATTTGCACCTTTCAGCCCCACCCCCCATAAAAAATAATAAATATTTAACAGCTTTTATCAAGCTTAGACTTAGCAGTTAGCTTAGAAGTATTAGAGCGAGAGCCCGTGAACGCCAGATCTCCGTTATTTTATAAAAGATGAAACTTTGTCAGCTCATGCTCCCAATAGAGGTAGGAACGATGGGCCATGAATGAAGTTCGGGTTATCGTGGCCTTGGCAGGTAAACGGTGCTAAAGGTGGGTAAAATACCAGCCTACTATCGTCAATTATAAAGCGTGATTTTTTAATATTTCCTTCAGAAATGTACTTACGTTATAGTATAAAAGCTGATTTTTATATATATATTACTCGGGCAATGATTAGATGATGTTTCCTCATCAGCCAGACACTTACCATCGTGGCAACCCCCTGCCAGACACTTACCATCGTGGCAACCCCTTGCCAGACACCCTTAATGTTCATTTATTTGTAATTGTATTTACGTTATAGTATAAAAGCTGATCTTTATATATATTACTCAGGCAATGAATAGATGATGTTTCCTCATCAGCCAGACACTTACCATCGTGGCAACCCCTTGCCAGACACATAAATATTGTTTATTACTTAGTGCGTATTTACATCAGCTAAAATAATCTTATATGTTTGTGTGAAGTATTAATAATTAAATAGTAATTATTATTTAACCATACCAAATATAATAATAATAACTTTAGTTGTTAATGAACATGTTCTTGTACAAATATAAGATTATTTTAGCTGATGTAAACACGCACTGAGTAATAAACAATACATGTGCAGTAAAATACAAGAGCGTGGTGAAGGTTCGCGACAGACATCACTCACTATCTCACTCCCACCCAGCCATATGTATCTTGCCTCGCGCTCGCTACTACAGCTACCCTATATGCTTGTCTGGCAAGGGGTTGGAACTGTCAGAACGGTCTGGCTGATGAGGAAACATCATCTATTCATCGCCTGAGTAATATATATAAAGATCAGCTTTTATACTATAACGTAAATACAATTACAAATAAATGAGCATTAAGGGTGTCTGGCAAGGGGTTGCCACGATGGTATGTGTCTGGCAGGGGGTTGCTACGATGGTAAGTGTCTGGCTGATGAGGAAACATCATCTAATCATTGCCTGAGTAATATATATATAAAGATCAGCTATTATACTATAACGTAAATACAATTACAAATAAATGAACATTAATTGCCAGACACCCGGCAAGGGGTTACCACGATGGTAAGTGTCTGGCAGGGGGTTGCCACGATGGTAAGTGTCTGGCTGATGAGGAAACATCATCTAATCATTGCCCGAGTAATATATATATATATATATAAATATATATATATATATATATATATATATATATATATATATATATATATATATATAAATCAGCTTTTATACTATAACGTAAGTACATTTCTGAAGGAAATATCAAAAAATCACGCTTTATAATTGACGATAGTAGGCTGGTATTTTACACACCTTTAGCACCGTTTACCAGCCAAGGCCACGATAACCCGAACTTCATTCATGGCCCATCGTTCGTACCTGTATTAGGAGCATGCACTGACAAAGTTTCATCTTTTTTAAAATAACGAAGGTCTGGGGTTCACGGGCTCTAAGTCTATATTAATTTAGTCAAACCCCTCACATAACTGTCATAGAAATTATTAACACCCTATAAAAATATCAGTAAGCATGATAGAATAAATTATCAAATTTTATTAAAATCAGCCGTGACGTCCTTAAAGTATTAATTTAGGTAAACCTCTCCCTTAACTGTCAAAGAAACCGTTAACACTCTTTAAAAATGTTAGTAATTATGAAAGGTCTAAATTATCAAATTTTATTAAAATCAGCCGAGACGTCCTTAAAGTATATATTTAGTCATATCCCTCCCCTAATTGTCAAAGAAACCGTTAACACAATATATAAATATCATTATGTATGGAAGAATAAATTATCAAATTTTATTAAAATCAGCCGTGACGTCCTTAAAGTATTAATTTAGTCAAATTCTGGGGGGCCCCAATTGCTAAAATAACTTTAAAAACCCTTTTTTTTGAAAAATTTAGTCAGTTTCAAATCGCATGAGCCGTAGAGAACATTACTGACCTTGCATTAACAGTTATTATATCTAATAACTTTTATCTCAAATGGTATAAATAAAAGTTATCTTTTATATAACAGTGTTAAAAATAAAAGTTTTTTTTTAATTTATGCTCTTATAGCTAAAACTTATTCAAGAAAGGAAAGTTTACCAAAGAAACATTAGTATCTAATTTCAACAAAAACGGAAAACTGATCTTACGTAAATATTTACCCCAATTAGCCCCTCTTTCTTACCCCACAATTTACGATTTATTTAAAATTTGATCACCACAAATAATAAAAAAATTAGTTGAGTTACTTTCAGAATGGTTTTTTTTTTTTTTTTTTTTTTATGCCTAAAAATCTTGATTACGAAATATAATGAAAATCAGTTTTTATTTAAAAAACCCGATTTGCACTTTCCGCCCCACCCCCATAAAAAAAATAATAAATATTTAACAGCTTTTATCAAGCTTAGACCTTAAAGTATTAGTTTAGTCAAACCCCTACCATAATTGTCAAAGAAACTGTTAACACTCTTTAAAAATGTTAGTAAGTATGAAAGAACTAAATTATCTAATTTTATTAAAATCAGCCGTGACGTCCTTAAAGTATTAATTTAGTCAAACCCCTACCATAATTGTCAAAGAAACCGTTAACACCCTATAAAAATATCAGTAAGCATGAAACAATAAATTATCAAATTTTATTAAAATCAGCCGAGACGTCCTTAAATTATTAATTTAGTCAAACCCCTCCCATAATTGTCAAAGAAACCGTTAACACTCTATAAAAATATCAGTAAGTATGAAAGAATAAATTATCAAATTTTATTAAAATCAGCCGTGACGTCCTTAAAGTATTAATTTAGTCAAACCCCTCCCATAACTGTCAAAGAAACCGTTAACACTCTTTAAAAATGTTAGTAATTATGAAAGGTCTAAATTATCTAATTTTATTAAAATCAGCCGTGACGTCCTTAAAGTATTAATTTAGGTAAACCTCTCCCTTAACTGTCAAAGAAACCGTTAACACTCTTTAAAAATGTTAGTAATTATGAAAGGTCTAAATTATCAAAATTTATTAAAATCAGCCGTGACGTCCTTAAAATATTAATTTAGTCAAATTCTGGGGGGCCCCAATTGCTAAAAGAACGTTAAAAACCCTTTTTTTTGAAAAATTTAGTCAGTTTTAAAGCGCATGAGCCGTAGAGAACATTACTGACCTTGCATTAACAGTTATTATATCTAATAACTTTTATCTCAAATGCTATAAATAAAAGTTAACTTTTATATAACAGTGTTAAAAATAAAAGTTTTTTTTTTTTAATTTATGCGCTTATACCTAAAACTTATTCAAGAAAGGAAAATTTACCAAAGAAACATTAGTATCTAATTTCAACAAAAACGGAAAACTGATCTTACGTAAATATTTACCCCAATTAGCCCCTCTTTCTTACCCCACAATTTACGATTTATTTAAAATTTGATCACCACAAATAATAAAAAAATTAGTTGAGTTACTTTCAGAATGGTTTTTTTTTTTTTTTTTTTTATGCCTAAAAATCTTGATAACGAAATATAATGAAAATCAGTTTTTATTTAAAAAACCCGATTTGCAAATTTTCCGCACCACCCCCACCATAAAAAATAATAAATATTTAACAGCTTTTATCAAGCTTAGACCTTAAAGTATTAATCCCTTAAATGAATTCAAAATAACCGTTATTAATTCAGTAAGCATGAAACAATAAAACAAATTTTATTAAAACACCTTTAAAAATGTCAGTAAGAATGAATAAAAAAATTATTGAATTTTTATTAAAATCAGCCGAGACGTCCTTAAAGTAATAATTTAGTCAAAACCCCTCCCATAACTGTCAAAGTCAAAAACCGTTAACACTCTTTAAAAATGTTAGTAATTATGAAAGGTCTAAATTATCAAATTTTATTAAATACAGCCCAGACGTCCTTAAAGTATTAATTTATTCACCCCTCCCTAATTGTCAAAGAAACCGTTAACACTCTATAAAAATATCAGTATGTATGAAATAATAAATTATCAAATTTTATTAAAATCAGCCGAGACGTCCTTAAAGTATTAATTTAGTCAAACCCTCTCTCCCCAATTGTTAAAAAACTGATAAGACTCAAAAAACCCTTTTTTTTGAAAAAAATTATCAAAGTCAGTTTCAAATCGCATGAGCCGTAAGTAACATTTAGCTAAACCCCCCTTTTAACAGTTATTATGATGACTAAATAACTTTTATCTAAAATGAAAGTAAAATAAAATTAACTTTTATAAAATCAGCCGAGACGTCCTTAAAAATAAAGCTTTTTTTTTTTAAAAAAATGCTGTTAACACTTATAGCTAAAACTTATTCAAGAAAGGAAAGTTTACCAAAGAAACATTAGTATCTAATTTCAACAAAAACGGAAAACTGATCTTACGTAAATATTTACCCCAATTAGCCCCTCTTTCTTACCCCACAATTTACGATTTATTTAAAATGTGATCACCACAAATAATAAAAAAATTAGTTGAGTTACTTTCAGAATGGTTTTTTTTTTTTTTTTTTTTTATGCCTAAAAATCTTGATAACGAAATATAATGAAAATCAGTTTTTATTTAAAAAAACCCGATTTGCAACTTTCCGCACCACCCACCATAAAAAATAATAAATATTTAACAGCTTTTATTAAGCTTAGACCTTAAAGTATTAATTTAGTCAAACCCCTCCCATAATTGTCAAAGAAACTGTTAACACTCTTTAAAAATGTTAGTAAGTATGAAAGAACTAAATTATCTAATTTTATTAAAATCAGCCGTGACGTCCTTAAAGTATTAATTTAGTCAAACCCCTACCATAATTGTCAAAGAAACCGTTAACACCCTATAAAAATATCAGTAAGCATGAAACAATAAATTATCAAATTTTATTAAAATCAGCCGAGACGTCCTTAAATTATTAATTTAGTCAAACCCCTCCCATAATTGTCAAAGAAACCGTTAACACTCTATAAAAATATCAGTAAGTATGAAAGAATAAATTATCAAATTTTATTAAAATCAGCCGTGACGTCCTTAAATATTAATTTAGTCAAACCCCTCCCATAACTGTCAAAGAAACCGTTAACACTCTAGTGACTTTAAAAAATGTTAGTAATTATGAAAGGTCTAAATTATCTAATTTTATTAAAATCAGCCGTGACGTCCTTAAAGTATTAATTTAGGTAAACCTCTCCCTTAACTGTCAAAGAAACCGTTAACACCATTTAAAAATATTAGTAATTATGAAAGATCAAAATTATCAAAATTTATTAAAATCAGCAAAGACGTTCTTAAAATATTAATTTAGTCAAACTCCGGGGGGCCCCAATTGCTAAAAGAACGTTAAAAACCCTTTTTTTTGAAAAATTTAGTCAGTTTTAAAGCGCATGAGCCGTAGAGAACATTACTGACCTTGCATTAACAGTTATTATATCTAATAACTTTTATCTCAAATGGTATAAATAAAAGTTAACTTTTATATAACAGTGTTAAAAATAAAAGTTTTTTTTTTTAATTTATGCTCTTATAGCTAAAACTTATTCAAGAAAGGAAAGTTTACCAAAGAAACATTAGTATCTAATTTCAACAAAAACGGAAAACTGATCTTACGTAAATATTTACCCCAATTAGCCCCTCTTTCTTACCCCACAATTTACGATTTATTTAAAATTTGATCACCACAAATAATAAAAAAATTAGTTGAGTTACTTTCAGAATGGTTTTTTTTTTTTTTTTTTTTATGCCTAAAAATCTTGATAACGAAATATAATGAAAATCAGTTTTTATTTAAAAAACCCGATTTGCAACTTTCCGCACCACCCACCATAAAAAATAATAAATATTTAACAGCTTTTATCAAGCTTAGACCTTAAAGTATTAATTTAGTCAAACCCCTCCCCAAATTATTAAAGAAACTGTTAACACTCTTTAAAAATGTTAGTAAGTATGAAAGAACTAAATTATCTAATTTTATTAAAATCAGCCGTGACGTCCTTAAAGTATTAATTTAGTCAAACCCCTACCATAATTGTCAAAGAAACCGTTAACACCCTATAAAAATATCAGTAAGCATGAAACAATAAATTATCAAATTTTATTAAAATCAGACGAGACGTCCTTAAATTATTAATTTAGTCAAACCCCTCCCATAATTGTCATAGAAACCGTTAACACTCTAT
This sequence comes from Euschistus heros, assembly GCA_003667255.2. Lineage (NCBI taxonomy): Eukaryota > Metazoa > Arthropoda > Insecta > Hemiptera > Pentatomidae > Euschistus > Euschistus heros. The sequence continues at coordinate 82,711 of RCWM02000165.1, forward strand.
AAAAATATCAGTAAGTATGAAAGAATAAATTATCAAATTTTATTAAAATCAGCCGAGACGTCCTTAAAGTATTAATTTAGTCAAACCCCTCCCATAACTGTCAAAGAAACCGTTAACACTCTTTAAAAATGTTAGTAATTATGAAAGGTCTAAATTATCTAATTTTATTAAAATCAGCCGTGACGTCCTTAAAGTATTAATTTAGGTAAACCTCTCCCTTAATTGTTAAAAAAACCGTTAACACCATTTAAAAATATTAGTAATTATGAAAGATCAAAATTATCAAAATTTATTAAAATCAGCCAAGACGTTCTTAAAGTATTAATTTAGTCAAACCCCTCCTCTAATTGTTAAAGAAACTGTAACACGCTTTAAAAATAATAGTATGTATGAAATAATAAATTATCTAATTTTATTAAAATCAGCCGAGACGTCCTTAAAGTATTAATTTAGCCAAACCCTCCTCTCCCCAATTGTTAAAAGAACTGATAAGACTCAATATAAATGTTACTAAGGGTGAAAGTACCATAATTATCAAAGTTCATTAAAATCAGCCGAGCCGTTCTTTAAGTATTAATTTAGCTAAACCCCCCTTTCTAATTGTTAGAAAAACTGATGACTTAATATAAATGTTAGTAAGTATGAAAGAACAATGATCAAATTTTATTAAAATCAGCCGAGACGTCCTTAAAGTATTAATTTAATCAGCTTTACCCCTAATTGTTAAAAAAACTGTTAACACCCTTTAACAACTTATTCAAGAAAGGAAAGTTTACCAAAGAAACATTAGTATCTAATTTCAACAAAAACGGAAAACTGATCTTACGTAAATATTTACCCCAATTAGCCCCTCTTTCTTACCCCACAATTTACGATTTATTTAAAATGTGATCACCACAAATAATAAAAAAATTAGTTGAGTTACTTTCAGAATGGTTTTTTATGCCTAAAAATCTTGATTACGAAATATAGTGAAAATCAGTTTTTATTTAAAAAACCGAATTGGCACCTTTCCGCACCACCCACCATAAAAAATAATAAATATTTAACAGCTTTTATCAAGCTTAGACCTTAAAGTATTAATTTAGTCAAACCCCTCCCCTAATTATTAAAGAAACTGTTTACACTCTTTAAAAATGCTAGTAAGTATGAAAGAACTAAATTATCTAATTTTATTAAAATCAGCCGTGACGTCCTTAAAGTATTAATTTAGTCAAACCCCTACCATAATTGTCAAAGAAACCGTTAACACCCTATAAAAATATCAGTAAGCATGAAAGAATAAATTATCAAATTTCTGTTAAAATCAGCCGAGACGTCCTTAAAGTATCAATTTAGTCAAAACCCCTCCCATAATTGTCAAAGAAACCGTTAACACAGTATAAAAATATCATTATGTATGGAAGAATAAATTATCAACTTTTATTAAAATCAGCCGAGACGTCCTTAAATTATCAATTTAGTCAAACCCCTCCCATAATTGTCAAAGAAACCGTTAACACCCTATAAAAATATCAGTAAGTATGAAAGAATAAATCATCAAATTTTATTAAAATCAGCCGAGACGTCCTTAAAGTATTAATTTAGTCTAACCCCTCCCATAATTGTCAAAGAAACCGTTAACACAATATAAAAATATCATTATGAATGGAAGAATAAATTATCAAATTTCATTACAATCAGCCGAGACGTCCTTAAATTATTAATTTAGTCAAACCCCTCCCATAATTGTCAAAGAAACCGTTAACACCCTATAAAAATATCAGTAAGTATGAAAGAATAAATTATCAAATTTTATTTTAATCAGCCGAGACGTCCTTAAAGTATTAATTTATTCAAACCCCTCCCATAATTGTCAAAGAAACCGTTAACACTCTTTAAAAATGTTAGTAATTATGAAAGGTCTAAATTATCAAATTTTATTAAAATCAGCCGAGACGTCCTTAAAGTATTAATTTATTCAAACCCCTCCCATAATTGTCAAAGAAACCGTTAACACCCTATAAAAATATCAGTAAGTATGAAAGAATAAATTATCAAATTTTATTTTAATCAGCCGAGACGTCCTTAAAGTATTAACTTAGTCAAACCCCTCCCATAACTGTCAAAGAAACCGTTAACACTCTTTAAAAATGTTAGTAATTATGAAAGGTCTAAATTATCAAATTTTATTAAAATCAGCCGAGACGTCCTTAAAGTATTAATTTATTCAAACCCCTCCCATAATTGTCAAAGAAACCGTTAACACTCTATAAAAATATCAGTATGTATGAAATAATAAATTATCTAATTTTATTAAAATCAGCCGAGACGTCCTTAAAGTATTAATTTAGCCAAACCCTCCTCTCCCCAATTGTTAAAAGAACTGATAAGACTCAATATAAATGTTACTAAGGGTGAAAGTACTATAATTATCAAAGTTCATTAAAATCAGCTGAGCCGTTCTTTAAGTATTAATTTAGCTAAACCCCCCTTTCTAATTGTTAGAAAAACTGATGACTTAATATAAATGTTAGTAAGTATGAAAGAACAATGATCAAATTTTATTAAAATCAGCCGAGACGTCCTTAAAGTATTAATTTAGTCAGCTTTACCCCTAATTGTTAAAAAAACTGTTAACACCCTTTAAAATGCTAGTAAGTTTGAAAGAAATATACTGATTAAATTTTATCTAGCCGAATGAAATTTATCATAACTTTTAACTTTTATGTTAAATGATAAAAGTAAAAGTTTAACTTTTATATAAAAGTGTTAATAGATAAAAGTTTATTTTTTAACTTTTACTTTTATTGCTAGAACTTTTATTTAACTGTTATTTCAGAACTTTTATTTTAAACTCTTTTGAGTAAAAGTTTTTTTAAAACAGTTATTTCATAACTCTTTTGAATAAAAAAATAACTGTTTCGGTCCCTGTATATTTATATAAAAAAAAAAAAAAAAAGAAGGTAACATAACCTTGTAAAATTGGGTTAAATATGGAGTTTTTGATACAACTTTTCCAATTTTATATAGGTTGGCATGGAAATATGTTTCTACATTAGTACCAAAAGAGCGATTATTTTCTAGAACAGGAAAAACCATCTCCCCCACTGGAAATTAATCAACTGAAAAAATTAGGGTAAGTTAATTTTCCTATAATCCAATGAAGATATGTGTAGTTAAATTATTGATATCATAGTCATAGTATTGGTATCTAAGTACAGTCAAAAGTATTCGTACACCTCCTATAAATCATAAGAAATAAAAAAATCTTATCTTTATTTAATAGGATTGATTTAAAACAACAAGACCATTCAATGTATTCGTCAACACTTTTATTTTTAAATTTATTTTTTGAATTTATAGAACATTTTACAAAATAGGACATTAAGAATAATTGAAAAATTGAAATAACAACATGAGTCAAAAGTATTCGTATACTTAGGAAACTTTTCTATATAATATTGACAATCGATAACAAATAATATTTAGTAGGGCCACCTTTGGCTTTGAATATGCACTCTGTGTGCTGTGCCATTGAATTCACTAATTTTTAGTTTAAGACAATGTAATTTGGTAATAATAACGTCCTTTAAATTTTGATTGTTAGAAAAACACCTTTTCCCAACTTGATCCTCTAGGTATTTCCACAAATGCTCACTAGGGTTAAGGTCCGGTGATTGAGGGAAGTGACCACCCACTTTGGTGTTTTATTAAATCCACATTTCAGAATTTCAAGCTGTATGCTTGGAATCATTATCCTGCTGAAAAATGTAATTTTCTTCAATCCTAAATTTTTCAGCACTGATCGGAAGATTTCTTATTACGTCGATATATTTTATATAGTCCATTATGCCATCGATAAATTCAAAACACAGTACTTCAGCAGCATTCAAACAACCCCAGACCATGAGTCATTTTCCTCCATTCTCAATAGTTAGAACTATATTTCTTATTTCCGTTACTGTATTATTTTCTTTTTGGTCTCTCTGAAGATTATACATTTCAATTTTGCATTCGTCGGTAAATATTATCCTATTAATAAATATTATACTAGGTCACAACCACATTTTTTATGGTCTTTGGCACATGATATCTTAACATTCCTTATTATGGCTTTCTTCTAGCTGTTCCGCCGTGAAGCTAGTTCCGTCTCAAGCATTAGCGCTTTGTTGACTCTCTTGTTTACCTCTTTCAGACAAATGTTCATCCACTAATTTAGGGGCACTAACTCTTGGTTTTCTGTTAACTTTCTTCGTGATATGTCTTCCATATATTTATAGGTCGTCCTGTTCTCTCTATATATTCAAACTTCTTTTTCATTCCATACCTTTTAATAGCAACTTTGACTATTGAGTGAGGTCTTTTCACTTCTCTAAGCTAACGAAACTCATTATGTATACACAATCATTTGTCTGTCCTTTTCAATCGTTTCACTGCTTTTGCGTCCCATTTTCAATTTACGGACAGCAATAATAATCGCAACACGTTTACAAATGATGTCTAAAAGTAAAGACTGATTGGAGGTTATCCTGACAGGAGGTAGAAACAAAAGTTAAAGTCTAGCGTACAAATAATTTTGACTCATAACAATGAGGCATCTTACTGTAATGTATAAGATATTTAGCTAAATTCAGTCAATTTTTTAATGAAAAAGATTAACTACATTCTATAGTTATAAATGCAATATTATATGAATTTAAATTAAATAAAAATGTAATAAATACAAAATCAAATGAATAAAAATAAAACTAATATTAGAGTTACGTATACTTTTGACTCTGACTTTACAAAACTATTTTGCAAATTACAAAATATGGAAGTATATAGGTTAAGTTAAGGTAGGAAAGAAATATTAATAAATGTGAAACTCAGAGGGAAGCGTCCCACAGTGGGACGAAAATATGTTTTTTTCTGGACATCGCATTTTGAGCCTCTAAATATTATTGCATCGACTTCAAATTTCATATGGATATGTTTTCAAAGGTGTAGAATTTGAATCTAAAGTCAGTTTTTTCCATCATTTCAGGACTTTGCTCTGTTAACCAATAGTGTGTCTAAAAAAAATCTAATTCTCGTTTTTTCGTGTTTTGATTCAAGGGATATTATTTTCTATGATTTTTGATGTGCTCTATCGAATTTAAAAATCTGCAAATCAAACAGTTTACCGTTATGTGAGTTATACGTGTTTTATGCTTTTTTCGTCGATCGGATTTTGCAAAAAAATAAACAATTTGCGGTTTGTCTGAAACCTGATAGGTAATTATTATTTTAAATATTGTCCCCAATCGAAAAAGGAACTATTTAGTTATTTAATAGAAGTAATCAATTACAACCCTTAGGCTCCTACACTGTGGTTATCGAAATTTTATCGTTGGATCCATCAGTGTCAGTGTCAGCATTCAGACCTATTCCGATATCAATTTTAAGCATTTTTATTGGTGAATGCCTGTGGATAACATTTGTGAAGTCTATATATTTGTTATAGCAATTTGGACCACTTCTTTGTACATCTGAATTATCAAAGTAAATCCAAATATTCTCCAAGGTCGCAAGTGGTCGCAGACCACTAAAGGGTGAAGTTTTATAATCGATATTTTAAATTAAAATGGGTTTCGACTTAAACAAGTATAAACATTTTCAAAAATCAATTTTTTGTTGAAATTTTCTAATTTAAATACATTTATTTTTTGAAATTATTATTTTTACAGGAAAACGTTTTATTGCCAACTGTTTTATCATGGTAAAAACTGTGAACAGCAAAAAATTTACATCAGATGTGTTAACAATTTCTAATGCAATTTAACAAAACGGGAAATTTGCGAGGACCTTTCAAACATAGTATATCGATGTTGATGTCATGTTTGTACGTAATAAAATTGTGTTTAACGTACTGTTCTTTATCGACTATGACCACAGCAATCATTTAATAAGTGATTCAAGCTACAAATATAAATTTTTGTTTTCAACCAATGTTCAATAAATTACATAGGCTCGTCCCACTGTGCGACATAGGGGTTGAGAACGAAGGCCCTGAAAGTTGTGTCTAAAGGCGCAATTTTGCCAATTATTACTTAAGGCATGGAAAAATGACATCCAGGAATTCAGATTAAGTACAACAAGGCAAAGCTGGAAAGGGTCCAGAGGCTAACGGCACTCAAAATTACCAAAAGTTTTCGGACACTTTCTGACGAAGCCGCTTTTTTTTTGCCAAAATGATCCCCATTAGTATCCTAGCTGACAAATATGTAGGTAAAATAAGCCAATAGGGTTACTGCTGAAATGAAAACACTAAAAATATATAAACAGACTAAACAAAAGGGATAAAACAAGGATTTTAATGTGAGTGGAAGGAGTCCTGCAAATCCTATAAATACGTAAAAAAAATCTTTAATTACAAATATTCTCCAAGGTCGCAAGTGGTCGCAGACCATTTCGATCTCAAGTTACATTCCAGTATTGATATTTTGAATTAAAATGGGTTTCGATTTAAACAAGTTTAAACATTTTTCTAAAATCAATTTTTTTGTTGAAATTTAAAAATTTAAATGAATTTATTATTTTTATTTTCACAGAAAAATGTTTTATAGCCAATTGTGATATCATGCTTAAAGCTGTGAACAACAAAAAATTTACATCGAACGTGTACACAATTTCTAATGCAATTTAACAAAACAGGAAATTTGCGAGAACCTTTCGAACAAACCTAGTTTATCGATCTTTTGTACAGTTAGTGCGAAATGAAATTATGTTTAACGTAATGTTGTTTATCGACAATGACCATAGCAAACATTTTATAAATGATTCAAGCCATAAATATAAATTTTTGTTTTCAACCAATGTCCAACAAATTACGTTGGCGCGTCCTACTGTTTCCTAAAATAAACAGGAATATCATTGTAACGTAATTGGAATATTTAAAACAGCATTCCATAAAAAAAAATAAAAATCATGTTTATATTGCTATTTTTGATCACCAATACATCGTGTATCTTATTCAAAGCTTACAAAATCGTCGGATATCGTTTATTGACATTTTTCTTTTGTCCCCCATCGCTAGTTGTTACACTATACTTCATCCCAGGGGCACACCTTTGAAAATTTTAATTTCAAAGAATAATTTTGATATTATTTCAAGCATATTAAGGAGATTAAAGGCTGCTGATTTTATGGTAAATAATTAGAAGACATATAATAAATTTTTTCTTTCTGAAAATAAAAATGACTTTTAGTTGCACCCTTCCACACTTGACTCAACACTGACAATCAGATGTATATACTTTACCTTACAGACATATATGTAAGTAATATAATTTATATTTATCTGTATATTTTTATCTCTGATAGATTTTTTTCTGTCCGACAAGGTTCAGAACTCTCCTCTATTTATCCAGTAAAAGCCGGAGTACCACAGGGGTCAATACTAGCTCCACTGTTATATATTCTTTACACTCACGATATGCCACTTAGCCCTCAAACATTGACAGCAACATACGCTGATGACACAGCAATATTAACTAGACATGAAGACCCCACAATTGCATCATTAACTCTTCAACACCACTTAACATTACTACAAGACTGGTTCAAACAATGGAAAATAAAACTAAACTATACCAAATCACAGCACATAACCTTTACACTCAGACAAGACTCTTGTCCACCTGTCTTCATCGACAATCAACCCATACCACAAACAAACGAAATTCATTACTTAGGACTGACATTTGATAGAAGAATGACCTGGGGCCCACACGTAAAACAAAAACGTCTCAGTCTAACCAAGAGATTAAAACTTCTGTATCCAATGCTTCATAAACGGTCGACATTAAAACTCCGACAACGACTGAATACATACACTTACTTACTTAAACCCATATGGACATACGCCACACAAATATACGGGACTGCAAAAAATACACACCTTAAAAAATACAAATATTCCAATCAAAATTACTCAGACTAATCACGAAATCACCTTGGTACGTTTCAAACCACACACTTCACACTGATTTAGAAATACCCACAGTAAAGGAACATATACATGACCTTTATAAACGATTTCATGACAGACTTCATGGACATAACAACAAACTCATTAATGACATGGCCACGACTGACATACCTGGAAATACTCTCAGAAGGCTTAAAAGAAGCTGGATGAGAGATTTGCTCAAATAAATCTCTTTAACCCATAACAGGAGGAGGTACTATGGAGTGCTAGTCTCCCACACGCATACAAGGCCTATAGTATTCAATTTCACATCACATTCACTGATTGTTACCCTAATAACAGGTGTGAATTAAAATCTGAAAGAGAAAAAAAAAAAAAAAAAAAAAATCTGTATATATACAGATAATAGATGACACACTTGTTACCTAATTCTTTTCACAAACAAAATTGACAACACAAGGTTCAATTGAAACACATCTTGAACTGATATTATATGTTTAATATAATTTCCAATTTTCTAAATATATAAACAAACTTTTTTCATTCAATTATTATTATTTAACAAAGTAAACTATAAATAGGAATATTCAACAACAAATACATAATGATAATCTGTTCTACCAAATTAAATTTTATATTAAAAGCATGTTTACTTACTATATTGCTTTTCCATCTTACTAGCTCATTGAGCGACAGATAAATATCTGTCATAGTCACATCATATCTTAATGTTTGGAATCAAATATTATGTAGTATAAGTTTAAACAAGAATTTGATTATGTCTATTCATAATACCCAATTAAATGAACATAACATTATTGAAACTAATGATGATGCTGTCACACTATAAAACAGAAACATTTATTATATTTAAAATAAATCAGAGCTAAATAAACTGAATTATTGCATATTCATTACATCTTGTAACTTCTATTTACATTATCAGTTATTTTCATAAAGCAGACATATTTTTTCCCAACCAATATATTTTATTTGATATAAAAATTCTTTTTTTTTTTTTTATTTGACCTGCATATTTTATTATTAACTTATTTTCATGGCATTGGTATGTTTTTTAAATTTTATGAGTTAGTAATACTTAAAATATAGTTTAATTAGTAATAATTAAAAATAAAGTAATGTTTTACTAATATAATGCAAACCTCAAAAATACTGGTGAAGCTCTAAACTGCTGACTTTTTGCTGATACATTACCTTTTATAGTGGAAACAATCACTAATATTTTAAATAAAAAGAACAGAATAAAATGGCTTATGACTAATGTACAAGGCTGATGAAAAGGGTCATTATCAAAGTTTGAGAATCAATCAAATTTCTAGGAATCATTCTTGTAAATATTTATTATTTGAATATTAACTTATTATAACATTTAATTATCAAAACAAACCTGGATAAATCTGTTGGAAAAAGAATAATTTATTTTTAAAAGTATGGGTACACAAGACTCAAAGAGCAAGAAACTGCTCATTGCCAACTGCAATATTTACAGGACAAATGCTCCAATTACAAAAGACTTGTTTACATGACAGTAATTAGACGTATTTAGACATAAGAAGTTGAACTTTGGGTTCCACTAAACCATCCGATTCTTAAAATTCAAAAACATTTATAAAATTCTCAATGATCTTTATTACATTACAAATTAAGTTATCGATAATAATCTTAATGTTCCCTAAGTTGCTGATTAGGCCCAAACCATATACCTGGTCTTTCTATGACAAGCTCCCTATCGTAACCAATCAAATTCACAAGTTTACCAACTTGCTTACCAATAACCCAAGGAATTTAGTGAAAATATAGTCTAGGGACCTTCTTATATAAAACTTTTGTTGAAAGTAGCTTTACAAGTTATTCTAATGATTTTTTGACAAGTTTACTAAACTTATGCACTTTATACAGGGCAAATACCAATAAATTAATTATTTTTTGTAAATACAAGTAATATACATTAAAAGTTACTAGTTCGATAAAAATATTAATTTTTATTAATAATGAGATACATGTGTTGCAACAAAGTATGTTTAAGAGAGGCTAGTATCACGTTTTGAAAGTTTCTCGTAGTTACATGAATGTTTTCTCTTTGGCATCATTCGTATGTAAAGTTATTAACAATCACTCATTATTTCAGTTGTTGCTACAAGGATTGTTGATTTTATTCATTTACAGTAACTAGCTCCTATTTCAATTTAAAATACATAACAATGTAAAATATCAATTTATAGTAGCCTAATTCAGCATATAATTTTACTAATTGTAAGTGTATTTAATGTACACAAGAGTGACGGTAATTAAAAAAATATAATTGCACAGATGTAATAATCTAAATACATATATTATATAATATTATCTTAAATATCTATTTCATAAATAAAACAGGTAATCACTACTCTATTTTAGATTGGGAAACATTTTGGCGTGACTGCAGCCGTTACATAAGACAAATAATATCAGGTTAAAATAGCATTCTCTGCTGAGGAACAAGAATAACTTGTCGCCTATACCACAAACCCATCTGTAGCAGCATGAGGAATATGCCTAATACCACTAGCTGTCAAACATGTCAAAGGACTGATATAGACCCAGACTATTTGGCGAAAGCAAGATTGTTTAAAAAAAAAAAAAAAGAAATCTTGTAACAGACAAGTTCAAAGAGCCCAAAACTAGCCTCCTATACAAGCAGAAACCGGATGAGTTACTTTTTGGATTCACTTCTCGATGGATTGCCCAGGATCAATGGACAGCTCACTCAGGTGCACTTAATTAGGTGGCTGAATCAGTGTTTGGAAGTGATGAGCAAAGCGTAGAAGAAATTATACTTGACTGCCATGTTTTTCCTTCCTTAAGGGTACCCACTGAGTGTAAGACTGATATATAGAGACTGAGTATGACCAATGACGTTCTCATACACTAATGTATCACAGGTTTGTTTGAATCTTTTTTTATTGGTGAAAATAAATCAAAAAGTATCAAGCATATGAACAAAAGTTTATGGGAATAGGTCCAGGAAAAAATCAAAAACTTAATACAATAAAAAAAAAAAGTATTATTGTAGGTTGGCTCTTTAGTCAGGATGACGTGCCTTTATATGACTTTTTAAATGAGAGCTCTCAACTGTTTTATAGTCACAATGAGGACACTTGTGTCGTTTTTCACCTGTATGATGACCCATTATATGTTTTTTTAGTTGATATGTTTGAACTGTTCTATATTCACAATGGGGACATTGATGAGGTTTCTCACCTGTATGACGGGCCATTATGTGTTTTTTTAAAGAATTAGCTTCAGTAGCTTTATAGTCACAATGAGGACATTGATGAGGCTTCTCACCTGTATGGCGGGCCATTACATGTTTTTTTAAAGAAGCAGCTTCAGTAGCTTTATAGTCACAATGAGGACATTGATGGGGTTTCTCACCTGTATGGCGGGCCATTACATGAACTTTTAAAGTTCTAATTTCAGTAGCTTTATAGTCACAGTGAGGACATTGGTAAGGCTTCTCACATGTATGGCGGGCCATTATGTGTTTTTTTAAATTAGACATCTCAACTGCTTTAAAATCACAGTAAGGGCACTGATGAGGCTTTATACCTGTATGACGAGCCATTATGTGATTTTTTAAAGTACTAATCACTGTTGCTTTATAGTCACAATGAGGACACTGATGAGGTTTCTCACCTGTATGTTGAACCATTATGTGATTTTTTAAAGTACTAATTACTGTTGCTTTATAGTCACAATGAGGACACTGATGAGGTTTCTCACCAGTATGATGGAACATTATATGTTTTTTTAAATTACATAACTGGACTGCTTTATAATCACAATGAGGGCAATGGTGAGGCTTCTCACCTGTATGATGGGCCATTATATGTTTATTTAAATTAGACAACTCAACTGCTTTATAGTCACATTGAGGGCAACGGAAAGGATTCCCACTTGAATGGCAACTTATTATATGTTTTTTTAAATTATAAGCTCCTGTAGCTTTATAATCACAATGAGAACATCGGTGGGGCTTCTTAACTGTTTGGTGATCTATTATATGTTTTTTTAAATTAGGCGTTGTTACAACTTTATATAAACAATGAGGACTTTGATGAGGCTCCTCATCTTCAAGATGAAGCATTTCAGGTTTTTCATAATCCAAGTTCATTTTAGTTTTCACACCATCCTGGCAGATGTCCTCTTTCTCCTTGATCCAATTCTTGCCATCTAAGAACACAAAATATTGAATATGAAAGAAAAATAATCATTATTCTGGTATATGTAGTAACCTAACAGTAATATAAAAGGACTAGGGGCTAATTATGGATGGAGGGATTAATTATGGATGGAACCTGCTCAGCAAGAAAAGATGGGGAACCAATGGATTGAATTACTGGACATTATAAATGATTTTTACTTAGAAAAAGTTTAAATTGATCAAAAGGAACAAGAAGAGAACAATATGACATGGCATTCAGAAGATGATGAACATCAAAAGAAATTTCAACAAAAAGGATGATCAGATAAGGGAAATAAATCAAGAATTCGGGTCTTCACACTAAAAGAGAGAAATAAGGTAAGGAGATAAGAGAGGAATAAATGTGGGATTCAAGGAGGTTTCAGAAATTACTATGATACGGAAAAAAAAAATTGTTTAAAATATTGAAGAAATTCATAGACAGTAAGGATGATAGACATACCGAACAGGAGTAAAATTGTAAGAGATTTCAATTAAAAGTGATTGAAAAAGGTTTAATTATTTAAAAAATGGTAAAATTAAAAAAAAAAATTTGTGAATCAGACAAATTTGAAAGAAGCATACATCAATGGCTCTAGGTTAATGTAGGGATAATGAAGAAATGGAAACAATTTACTTATGATTACAGAAAAAAAAAAATCTGTTTCTCACCATTATCAGGAACAACTATCTCTTCTTCTTTAATGGGGAACTGCCCATCTGCCAACAAGTAATGTCATTATATAATATATTATTATCATAATATGGTAGAGCAAAAAATATGCAAATATGTCCAAAAAATTTTAGGGATAACTTTTCTTACCTTCATCTGGGACAAGCAGTTCAGTTTCTTGTTTCACATGAGAAAGCCCACCTGCTATTAGGTAAATAATATTTTTAAACATGAAAATAAAAGGAAATATTTCTTTTTACAAACCGAAAATTTAACAATGATTCTTAAGTGTGTCACAAAAAGAAATAAATTAAAGAAAATTAAAATAAAATAAATTAATAGGAAAAGAAAATTTAAATGCGGTTATATATAAGTACTATTATACAGGGTGAGTATCTCTTAGTGTAAAAAAAAAAATTGGGTTAAACTAGATCAAAAATGTAGCTAAATGCCGCAAATCTCACCTTTCTATTCCAATCTGTTGCAGATATACGATAAATCAAAGACTTTTTTGAGGAAATCACGTTTTTTTTTTTTTTTTTCCCATAAAAACTGTAATATCTCCATTTTGTCTAAATATTTTTCAAATTTTGGCCACATTTTCAGATTTAGCATTAAATTTCCTATAAGAACAGAGTACACGTAACCTTGAATTTTACAAACTTGGTATCTAAAGAACAGCTTGATCTTCACCTTATTTGGGGAAGTCACAATGTCTTATTTACTTCAACACTCACCGTTTTTCGTAAAAACTATCCACAAAACGTCAAATCTCACAAAAACTTGCAAATTTAATCAGCTTTCGAATGATATGTTAAACGTAATGATTTTGTTTCAATTTCATGGAGATATTTACTTTTGAAACCGAAAAAACATGGTGTTCTCAGTTTGTATACAAATCAGCTACTTGGGTAAATAACACATTATGAAAATCCCTTAATGGAAATGTGCATTTTAAACATAATAAACTCTTCATTGGAATAAAAAGCAAAGGAAAAAATGATTGTTTAATAGAAATTAAAGGAAAACTGTCAATAAAGCGACACTACATCAGAGGATATGATATTATTACATTTATTTATTATTATTATTTATTTTATTAGATTTTCAATGTAATGTTTAAAATCCAGTGATAATGAACATAGACCTTAATTTTGCCGTTAGCTTCTGAATGCAGATTGTGTCTAAGAATACTACTTTTTGAAGTGAATTTTATGGGCAGAAGAGTCTGTTTTTACAGGGGATGGCATTTCTACCAATCCATGTATATCGTTATTATGAATGGTCGAAATGCCTTCCCCTGTAAAAATGAGACTCATCTAGTCATAAATCACATAATAAATAAATAAATGTATTAACATAAGATCCTCTGATCTGGTGTCGCTTTATTGACAGTTTTCCTTTATTTTCTATTAAACAATCATTTTTTCCTTTGCTTTTTATTCCAATGAAGAGTTTATTATGTTTAAAATGCACATTTCCATTAAGGGATTGTCATAATGTTTCATTTACCCAAGTAACTGATTTGTATACAAAATGAGAACACCATGTTTTTTCGGTTTCAAAAGTAAATATCTCCATGAAATTGAAACAAAATCATTACGTTTAACATATCATTCGAAAGCTGATTAAATTTGCAAGTTTTTGTGAGATTTGACGTTTTGTGGATAGTTTTTACGAAAAACGGTGAGTGTTGAAGTAAATAAGACATTGTGACTTCCCCAAATAAGGTGAAGATCAAGCTGTTCTTTAGATATCAAGTTTGTAAAATTCAAGGTTACTTGTACTCTGTTCTTATAGGAAATTTAATGCTAAATCTGAAAATGTGGCCAAAATTTGAAAAATATTTAGACAAAATGGAGATATTACAGTTTTTATGGGGAAAAACGTGATTTCCTCAAAAAAGTCTTTGATTTATCGTATATCTGCAACGGATTGGAATAGAAAGGTGAGATTTGCGGCATTTAGCTACATTTTTGATCTAGTTTAACCCAATTTTTTTTTTTTTACACTAAGAGATACTCACCCTGTATAAAGGGACAAGGTATTTTTCGTTTGTAATCACTAACTACGAAAACTACTGAACCAATCTGTGCCAAATTTTAACCCCGTCACTTCATAGTTCAAGGAAGGTTTAGGAATAATAAAATCTAATGATTTTCAATTAAATTGTTATTAAAAAAGTGATAATATATGTAGAGCAGTGCAGTTTGAAAATCAACTGATAGGTGGCGACCGCCATTCTATATGAGAGGTTACAAAGATATTGTGCTACATGGAACTTTAAATTGATAATAAAATTTATTTATTTTGAATTAAATTATTAAGTGCGACAATCTCAGTGAAGTTTGACAATCAACCGATATATGCTTAGTACCAATCTGCAATAGAGTTTGCAATTGTAAAACTATTTAACACATATGTACCAAATTTTAACTATAAAATTTTCAAAGTTCCTGGAAGGTTAACAATAGTAAAGTTTAGAATAATGATAATTTAAATGTACAATGTTGAGTGTCAGAAGCAGCAGTGAGGTCACACTGTTATAGACTTTTATAGTTAGAAATTAAAATACAACCAGATGAAATCGATAACATTATTTCTGCTGCAATAAAAATTATTGCCTCATCAAAATAACGATTCTTTATTTTTTTTTATATGGTGTGTAAAATATGGGCAGCCTAATTTTAGTTTTAGGTATTTGGAATAGAATGAAGAACTTAAATTACGAAATAAATATGAGAGTGAGCATCTTGCTGAAGTGGGTACTGAATTTTCAAATTATTTATTTCCAAATAATCTCTGTCCATCTGAATTACCAACTCATAGCTTAAAATTAAAAATTGAATATACAATTATGCTTTTACGTAAATTTCAACCACATAATCAGTGCAATAGTACCAGATTAAAAATTACAGATTTGTGTGAAAAAATCATTTAGAAAATAATTCTCAACTGCATACAATACAAGATTTTTATCGACAAAAAGATAAAATTAATTGGGATTGATGAATTATCATCAATGATTATATATCATTGATGATATATCATCATGCGTGCCTCAAGTGAAAAAGATAAAACTTCAATTATTAGTTGAACTTATTTAAGTTCTGCACTCATGAGAGCGGATGAAGTTGCGACGGGGGATGCTAGTATATATATATATATATATATATATATATATATATATATATATATATATATAGAGAGAGAGAGAGAGAGAGAGAGAGAGAGAGAGAGAGAGAGAGAATAACAAAAATTGACTGATTTAAAAAAATAAATAAATAAATACGGAACAGAATATAAAATTTTCTTACTGTAATAAATCTGTGATCTATCCTCTTCTTTAATACTAACTGAGGGAACTGTAAAATACAAAACTATAATTATTTAATTTCAACAAGCAGCTATTGCTAAATAAAAGCCAAAAACCTCATTTCTAATATATTTTGCATGATCAGAATAATATATAGACAATTAATTAAATAAATTATTATTAGACAATAAAGTAAACAAATAAGCAAATATCAGCCATCAGGCATAAAGGCATCCAACAGGCTCTAAATCACAATTCTTAAAGAGCATAGAATATTTTAAGTAATATGTGATTTAACCCTCCAAGGATGAGCAAAAATAAGAGTTTATATATTTTCCTTTGTTATTACACATGTTGAAATCCAGAAAAATTGTTTTAAAAAAATCAAACCCACCATTTGCTCATAATTGGCTGTGTTCAAATGATCATGCTAGGCATTTCCCAAGATGATTTGTTCAGTAAAAAAAAGGATGTTTAAATTTTGTAATTTCATAATAGAAATGCTACTTTAGTATAATCTATTTTTTATTTTAACTCATATATCACAAACAAAAAATAATTATTTACTACAGAATTCATAACTATTTTTTTTTTATTAAACCCCAAAACATATAAGGTACACAAACCTACATCATACTTTTCACACTGGGTGTGCAAAGTCCTTTTGCATGATTCGATGGCACATTGGCGATGATTTTCTTAAACTAAAAAGTAATCAATCATATCATATATTGGAGATGTAGATAATTAGGGTAAAGGAAAACAAACAAACAGTTTGTTTGTTTTCCTTTACCTGAACCCCTGATGAAGACTTGCATTGCAAGTCGAAACATTGGCTTTAAGAATTAGAATAAAATAAACATTTTATTTTGATCTGCTGAATATCTTTGACTGCCTACTCTAATTATCTACATCTCCTATATACATCACAGTCAACTATACCTTATGATTATCATATATTGTATCTGCCAGTACTCGCTGGTGGCCTATCGTTGATTGTGATGATGCTCTCGACTTGAATGGTGTTTTGTACCTGGCCAAGTAAGTTAAAACTGTGTAAACGATGACATTGGAGTTTTGTAATCAAATTCCCTGACTTTTTGAGTATAATCCAGGCATTGTCTATTGCCATATCTAACAGCCATATAAATAGAGGCCACCACCACTTTTTATTGCGAATACCAATTCTCAGACTATTTACGACCTCATCTTACCCATGAACTGGTTATATTCATTAATGGCTTTGGATTGAGGGGAGCTTATTGTCTTTTTAAAAGCCCTGCTATATCTCTTTACATGAGCAACAGTAAAAGGAAACTAATGGTGCTACCTGTAAACAGTATTATTTCTTCCTGAAATGGTAGATATGTAAGAAAATGGGGTGAAATTGGAGAAACTTTGACGATAAGTAAATAAGTTAAACTTCAACATATACCAAATACATTTAGATTTAGATTAAATAAAATATAATAGTTAATAGATCCAAATATATAATTAATTTTTCATAAAACACAGGATTCTACTATATAAACCTGTAAGAATCAAATGACACTAGGCAATTTCACAATTCTAATAAAATGAAACTCACAATCACACTCGGTTTCATCAATAATTTCTTGCTTTATAAAAACGCCACAAATTATACCTGAAAAGTAAATAACTCATATGAAAATATAATTAATTACAAGACAAGGATGATATAAGTATATTTGTTGTTCTTAAAAACTTAAACAATATAGCCCTATTGAACAAGGATATGAGAAAATCAAATAATGTGATTGAACCATTCTAAACTAAGCTTTGAATAAAAGTCCCAATAGAAGTGAATTATAATTCATTAATCCAAATGGTACAGTAGCTGACTGAACATTTCATTGAACTGGAGTAATGGTCCTAATCAGGTCAGAAATCTACTCAATTTCAATATAGTTTAATAATTTCAATATCACTTTCAAATCAATGTTTAATAAATTAACACATCGATACAAAATATTACTGTTGAAAATATAATGTTAAACTATAAAGAACTAATTCTTTCCAAGATGATTAAATAAATTATTCTAAGAAATGTCAAGAAGGGTCACTATGAATAAAGATCAGGAGAGTAAATCAAAAAATAATTTTACTAACCATTTTCATTCATGTTTATCAAAGGAATAGTTGGTGAAGATATTGGCTAATACAAATGAATAGTTTCTAGTGACAGCTATCAATTGTCCCAGTTATGGATTCTGTCGTTCAATAACAAATTACGTTTTGAACGAAAACAGTCATGTACTAGCATCCACCAAAGAGCTATAGCTATCATAAGCCATGATATTATTTCAATCGTGATTCATATATACCCTCACAAGAAAATATAAATAATATTAAAGGGGATGCAAAGTGGATGGAATTATAAAAGCATTTTTTTTTTTTTTCACTTTGCAATAACCCGTATTTAAATATGAATAAATATAACAGGAATCAATATTGAGTTTAGAAATAAAAAGTAATATTTAATGGAATGGGTTCAAAAGTTGGTAAATAATTATAACAAAAGATTGAAAAGAAAAAATATTCTTATTTGTAGTTGGACTCTTATGTAGTCGACCTGATCCAAGAATAGCACTAAACTCAACTTTCGTTCATAAATTTTGTAACTAAAAATAAATGACTTAGATCAATCAATATCTAACATGAAAAGTGTGAGATAGAAAACAAAATTCAATTTTAACTTTCTGTTAAATAGAATAGCATTCTTTGCGTTCTTACCGTAGGTGGCCAGATCAGGGGTTGAAATGAGGAATTCGTACATTGTTTTTGTACCTCAGTTGGAGAGAACCAGACTAGGCTCCTATGCTCAGAAATGAACCTGCATATTTAGAAAATGTATTCGACATTCTGCTCACCTTTCCCATACTCGCAGAGATGAGCTCTAGGTTTATTGAGGCTTGATCGTAAGCGGAAGATGATGACCTATTGTAGGAATAATGTTTGGTTTCGGATTTAAAAGCCATGTAGACAGCTGAACATGAAATTGGCATTTGAATTTGGAACCGAACTTAATGCCAAGGTAAATGGAATTTTTATCTTTGGCTAGATTTTTATTATTGCATTTCAGGTGTAGGGCATCCAGAATGTTCCTAGAGAGTCAAAAGGCCATTTAATTTAGTGTTTACAAACATAGCATTCTTCATTTCACTAGCGGAGACTATCCAATGCCATTGGCACCCATTATCTCGCTGCTTGGATAAAAGACGATCTTCTCCAGAAAGCGATATCATCAGTCAGAACCACTTTGACTTTATTGGTGGGTTTTGGATGTAATTTATGAATATTAGGAACAATATAGGGAAAGGACTCGTTCCGGTGTCTTGCTTGGTTCCTTACATTTCTTGAGTTGACTCTTGTTTTTAAATCCTTGAAATATTCATGAGCTTTGCAAGGCACATGATAATATTAATATATTATAGATAACACGTAATATCCGAGTTTCCATTTATTTTTTACAACCAAAAGATCGTTAGTGTTTGCTTGATAATATTTTTGTCAACTTCCAGAGCTTCTTCCTTCTATCGCTGTCGATTTTGAGGTCATCAGTTTACTCGCTCCAAGCATTCTTTTTGGAGTCACACAAGGCAGTTTTGTTGTTGGTTCCTTTTTTTTTTAAAGGCTATTGATAGTGGAAATCTTTCCATCTTATTTGTAACTATAATCATTGTTTTATAATTTGTCAAACTTTTACGTCCAGTTTGGCATGTATTGCCTTCCTTTGCTGCCTGTAATAGAACTGAGACAAAATACTGCGAAGATATGTTCACCTTCTTCGATTTTACGTTGATAGAAGACGTGTACTTATTTTCGAGATCAGTGTAGACATTCCATTTAACTTTCTTCAAGTTACATCGAGGAAGTAGGTTGGCTTCAGTTGTTTGAATATTCAAGTCAATATTCACTGTGATTGGCCTGTGATCGCCTCCTTCGAGTTGGTTCATCACAAATAGTAGATTAGCAATATCTAAATTATTTTTTGTTTAAATATATTTTTTATTCGAACCCAAGTTTCCACTTCTCTAGCGTGGCGCCTCATCCACTAGGCCACCGAGCTCGTATCCGAACCAGGGAAATCCTTTCTCTTTACTGACCCACACCCCCGGGCACTCGCAATTGCGATTTACTTATCCACTAGGCCACCGATGTACGAATCGGGGATGAATGTTCTTTGAACATTACTGTTAAATGGATCTATTTGACATACGTCAATTATATTATAAATTATGAAATAATTCTCAGCTATTGATAAATATTTTTTAAATATATTTTTTATTTTTGAAGAGAAAAGATTTGACCCGGCTGGGATTCGAACCCAAGTTTCCACTTCTCTAGCGTGGCGCCTTATCCACTAGGCCACCGAGCTCGTATCCGAACCAGGGAAATCCTTTCTCTTCACTGACCCATACCCCCGGTTTGTGATCAAATTAATTTAATTTCAAATAGATCCATTTAACAGTAATGTTCAAAGAACATTCATCCCCGATTCGTACATCGCAATTGCGAGTGCCCGGGGGTATGGGTCAGTGAAGAGAAAGGATTTCCCTGGTTCGGATACGAGCTCGGTGGCCTAGTGGATAAGGCGCCACGTTAGAGAAGTGGAAACTTGGGTTCGAATCCCAGCCGGGTCAAATCTTTTCTCTTCAAAAATAAAAAATATATTTAAAAAATATTTATCAATAGCTGAGAATTATTTCATAATTTATAATATAATTGACGTATGTCAAATAGATCCATTTAACAGTAATGTTCAAAGAACATTCATCCCCGATTCGTACATCGCCATTGCGAGTGCCCGGGGGTATGGGTCAGTGAAGAGAAAGGATTTCCCTGGTTCGGATACGAGCTCGGTGGCCTAGTGGATAAGGCGCCACGTTAGAGAAGTGGAAACTTGGGTTCGAATCCCAGCCGGGTCAAATCTTTTCTCTTCAAAAATAAAAAATATATTTAAAAAATATTTATCAATAGCTGAGAATTATTTCATAATTTATAATATAATTGACGTATGTCAAATAGATCCATTTAACAGTAATGTTCAAAGAACATTCATCCCCGATTCGTACATCGCAATTGCGAGTGCCCGGGGGTATGGGTCAGTGTAGAGAAAGGATTTCCCTGGTTCGGATACGAGCTCGGTGGCCTAGTGGATAAGGCGCCACGCTAGAGAAGTGGAAACTTGGGTTCGAATCCCAGCCGGGTCAAATCTTTTCTCTTCAAAAATAAAAAATATATTTAAAAAATATTTATCAATAGCTGAGAATTATTTCATAATTTATTTTTTGTTTACTTCAGGGAGGCAGTTGATTTTCAGGTAGGTGAGCAGAGTAGAGAAGGGTCATCTGGTGTCATTACTGATTAAGCTAATATATATATTTTTTTTCCGGTGGATATCTGCGGTGTTTGGTAAAATCGAGACCTCATAGGACACACATCGAGAACTGTCTTGGGAAGAGCTTAGTAAGATATTTTGGTTTTTCTCAGCTGTTTCGCTGGGATTAGATAGTATTCACAGCTTACAGCTAAGCATAAGAAAAAATAAATGTAAGACAAATATTAATAACTTTTGTAATTCATGAAAATTTTAGTTAATTTAATTGGAGTAATAGTTGTTATTTCAGAAATCAAATGATGGAATCTAGCTTGCCTCATTTACACACTCTCTAACAATATGAACAATTCACCTACTTATCCTTGTAATTACTGGGAGATATGGTAATATCAGCAATAGGTGATTAGAATGTTACTTCTTATCTAATAATATATGAGTTTAAAGATAATCTTATTGTCATCATATCACTAATATCAAACCCAAGATATTTACTGTGATTTAAGCAAATATTACCTTTCTCTTTGTTCTGTTTTTTAGATTCAAAAGTAGGCTAAATTTTTATTTCTGAGATTATTTAAAACTTCAAATTCAGTAGTGATTTTTCTTTTTAGACATTCATCAGAGCATAGTTTACTTATTATACCTCTCTTTGATATTTTACATTTTTTACAAATGCAGAACTGCTCATGAAGTGATAAGAAGTATTTTCTCATTAAGGAAATAAAATTAATTATATGAAGGAGGTAATAGGTGATGAATAAGGACAGTTGAAAAATACTTCAAGAAAAATAAATCTTTATTGGTAAACAAACTTGTCAGCCTGTTTTGCAGGCCTTCTTTATTCAAATCAAGCCACTCTAATATTAACTTCTTATATATAATCACTGGTATAAATATTGCAAAATATTTACTATTTATCGACATGTTTATCTTCTTTTGCGAGCCCTGCTGTGCAATTTTCCATACAGCAAGAGCCCTAGCCTATCTTCATATCGGATGCTTGATTAATTACGTTAACGTCCTCTTAGGAAAGGTTGGCCACTGTTTAAAATATTTGTAGTGAATTACGAAATTTCGTCTCGGAGAAGTGAAAAAAAAACTTTATTGGTAAACAAAAGTTACAACTGACATTACGACTAGCTAATTACTACTGGTACAAATCTCTGATTTGCCTAGGATTTATGGGAGGTATGTATACGGAGAGGAGTGGGAGGTGGTACAAAGTGTTAACACAGCAGAGTCTGTCGCCATAACTCTTCCCTCCTTAAACAGTGAGGTCCTCCGAACTACGATTTTTGTTTTTCGGTGAGGTAGGAATACCACGCTCTGGATCTAGCGTCGCAAAAGGATGATTTAGTAAGGTCCTCCGCACACGGGTCGATTGTTAACTTGTCGAGAGGTTCGCGCGTCTCTCTCGTCTTGTGCGATATCTGCGGCTCGGGCATCTGCCATCCGCACATTGGTCGACTTCAGTTTGTTTGCATATCGCGACCAGAACTGACCTCCGCATTTTTATACCTAGAACGTAATAAAAATGAGCAGTTCAAGTAGTGATAAGGAAGACTTTGTGATGTTTTTGTGTTACCGGCGCTTGAAAAGAAATAAACGTAGATTATGGGTGCATCCTTATATTGAACGTAATTTTAATACTAGGTTGTTTGTTGGTGCAAAAGTACTGGAACAGAGTGACACTAAATTTCTAGCATTTTGTAGAATGTCGAAAGATTCATACACCACTCTAATGAGAATTCATTATGAAGACACCAATATGAGGTAATGTTTGGGTGCTGAGGAACACATAGTTATAACTTTGAGGTAAGTTTTATATTTAAGGTAAGAAAAAAGAATATAATACAAAAGAATAGATTAAAATACAGTTAGAAAATAAAGTAGAAACATAAAAACTATATTAAAGACAAAATTTGCATATATATATGTAAATATGTGTGTATATAGGTATGTATGAGTGAATATATATATATATATATATATATATATATATATATATGTTTGTGTGTGTGTGTTTGTGTTTGTTTGTGTGTGTGTGTGTGTGTGTGTGTGTATGTAAATATAGAGAGATATTTAAGAACATATAGTCACAATTTTTGTTTATTCTATTACTAGGATGTTATATTTTTCTGTTTATTCGTTGAAAGTTTTTTTTTTCATATATTTTTCTTTCATTATAAATTATGATTACATCACGTATATTTAAGTTGATTATTAGTATTGTATTTTAAGTTGAGTCTGGTTCATTTTCTTGGTACAGCATGTAATTTTGTGAATTGTAAAATTATACAAGAAATAATAATAATAAAAAAATATATATATTAAAGATAAAAAAAATAATACAATAGAATTCAAGACAAGAAAAATATAATACAACTAGAAAATAAAGGAAAAACTAAAACTTAAAATGAACTGTCTTCTGTGGAGGGAGAAGGATCTGATGATTTAATCTGTAAAAATGACTAGCACTTAAAAATAAAGCACAAAAAAAAAAAAAAAAAAAAAAAAATGACGTAGAATCGCGCGGTCCTCTCGATAAATCCCGTGCACTACCGATCTCACGAGACGAGGAACGCAGGGGACGAGAAACTGCTCGGTTTTTGACGAGCACAAAACGACCCATCTGCGGACCCCAATGCAACCCCGTAGGGAGTTGAGTGAAGGGGAGAGACGAGCGCGATTTTTCTCGAGTCAAGATTGGGTTTAGGTCAGGAGTTACAATTTTTGTTAAAGGTATGGGGATGTTAGTTTTGTTTACAAAATATTCCTTCAATTTAACATCGTAAAATAATATATGGTGAACAAATAGATATGCACATAATGACATTGTTATATAGATCATAATTTCTGGATAGGTAGTTACAGAGTGATCTTCTAATGCTTCTATTTTTAAAGTTCCTAAATCTAATGTATTTAACTCATCAAATGTATAATTTGTATTAATAACATTCTTAATATTATATAAAGATATAATAGGTATATAGACATATTCTTGATATCTTACAGCTAAGGATTTATTTACAAATATTTCATTTTTATCAAGACTTATTAAACTAGTCATTGGTAAATGGTATAACATGGCTTGCGTAGTGTTAGTTTCTATAGTTGATAAATTAAAAGTAAGATATTGATTAAGAGTTGGTATAAGTTTAATAAATGGTTTTTGTGAAATTCTAATTACTTTACAATTATCGAGTTTTAGATTATTACTTAATTCTAAAATACACTTATCGTCAACTAAAGTAATACTTTATTGATTACAATAAAAATTAGAATTACATTTTAGACATTCTTCTTAATAAAATTGATTGTTACAGCTTATTACTAAGCTATTCTCTGCAGGATTAGTCACAATATTTTCATTATATAGAAGAAGAAGAAGAAAATGAACTTTATTCTGGGACTACTTGTCCCCTAAGAATAACATATGATTACAGTACATAGGACAATCATCTGGCTTTGATAATTAATTAATAATAAATAATAATAATAGATAATAATAAAAATTTATTAATAATTAAATTATGTGTTACAAAATAACTGAGACATCTTGTAAAAGGATACATCTTATGTATACTATTATAATGTATATTAGATAAATATTCATAGTTTACATTAATTAGCTCGGAAGATTGAAAATTAAGGAGGTAAAGAAATAAATGATGTTTAAAGGAAGTAAGAGTGGAGCTTTTTCGAATTGTGATGGGCAATGAATTGCATAAAGAGGAAGCACGGATAATAAAGGATGTCTCGAAGGATGCAGTTCGATGCGCCGGAGTGTACAGGTTGATGAGTTGGGTTCTAGTATTTAAGAGGTGGAAGGAGAAGCGCAGAGTAAGGAGGTCGTGGATAATATAGTTTCTATACTATATATGGATAATATATAGTTGTATATGATAAAATAAAATAAGTAGGCGAAGGGGCAACCATTAAAGGTAATTTAATAAAGAAATAAATCATTCCCGAATCAGACATTGAACAAATTGCTTTGCTCAATAGCCAATTTAATTCTACATCTCTCGTTAATAACGTGTAGTAAGGGATTTTTAATATCATCATAAGATAAAATACTGAGATGTGTCATACCGATTTTACATCGTTCTAAAGCGTCTTCAATTTCTTGCAACTGCGCTTCTATAAGGGTGAGATAAGCTAAAAGATCATGGTAGGATAATTTACGAGTAACAAGGGCTGCGTCTAAAATTTTGTTGTTTTTGTCTATATTGCCTTTAAAATTATAATATTTTTATTTAACTCAGCAGTTAATTTACGGCTGAGGCTAAGTCTGACTTCCTCATTGTGTTCAACGTGATATAAATTGTTTTAGACTTTTTGTAGGATGGCGTCATATTTTTCTTTATCATCAGCGTCCATTGTTCCTGTGAACCAACTGAGGGCTGAACCCAATCCGTTAATAAGAGGCATTATCTTTTTTCTCTGTTAATATGTTTTCTTTTAACAAGGTGAGTAATTTGTTTTATTATTCTATCATGCCTGGTCTCTAATATTTGGTGTAATATTTTTGATTCATTATCACTTTTTAAATTGTAAATGTGTATTTTTAGAGTGGAAATTTCATCTTTCAACTGGGACAAGTTTTTATAATGCAGGAACGTGTACCATTCCGTCATCAGAAACTACGAATTCATCTGAATGATCGAAGCCACAGGGCCATCGTCTGGATTTTCAACGTTTCTATTTGCTTGGTCAGAGCCAGAAAAATGAGAATCTGAAGAAACTTGAAAGAGTCCTTCATCATCGAAATCTGCAACAGGAAGATTGTTTGGGTTAATCTGTAATTCTTGAATCCTTTTTTTCAATTTCTTCATTCAATTTTTGGGCGTATGGGTTATCAGCATGGCATTTGTTTTGACTTGTGCTGAGACGCGTTTTTTCCGTTTCTTCCTTATTTTTCTCTGGTCTCTTAATTTGACTGGCGTGTAACTTTTTCTGTTTTCCCTTCGGTGCTATAAATTTCCCATTTAATTGTTTGCCTTTTTGATATTTGACATCTTTTTTATTAGAACTGGGTCTTCTGATATATACGTAATTTTGGTATATCTTTCCTAGTTTCGTTTATTTTATTTATATATTTTTCTTTATTTTTTTTTTCAATATTTATTTTAATGGCTTCCCAGGTATTCCTTTAATTTGTGTGTTATTCTTGAACTAAATACTCTTGTATCTTAGGATTTTCATTATAATTTTCACGACTTATACCGAAAGTGATTTCATTCGGGCTTAGTTTCAAATCCTGATTCATCGAATTGTTATAGGCTATAGTAGCCAATTCTAATGTTTCCTCTTCAGATTCGCTAGACTGAATGTTAATTATTTTAATTAAATCTAGTAATGTGGAGCTTGCTCTATTTAAAAGTCCCAGAGAATTTGGATGATTAGGTGTTGTTTCACGTTTATCAATTTTTAAATATTTCACTCAATAGCGTTTGCCGTCTCGCTATATCTAGTAAATTATAATTTCTTTGAAAATGTATCTGCAATTATATATTAGTAGTAATTCCTCATATGGAGAGTGTCCATCATGACTGAATCCAACGGTTTTTCGGGTGTTGGTGTTATTATAAATTTAGGCCTGATAGGTCTTCTGTCGTATTTAATTTTACTGCATACATCACAATTATTAATTATATCGGCAATGTGATCTTTCATATTCGGCCAATAATATTTAGTTTTTAATTTCATATAGGTTTCATTTATGCCTCTATGACATTATTTACCAATATGTTGGTCTAAAATAAAGGATTTTTATTCATTCTTATCTGTAATATCTGGTAATAAATAGTAAGGAGTACTTTTTTATTCTATTAGTGGGAAATTTTTCTCTAATGATTTCTGTTATTTTAGTGTAAAGTTCTTCATACCAATTGACTTCACTTTCGACGCTTTGTATTCTCGGGAGGCAGAAGATTCCATACGTCGTATTTGGTTTTATTATTTCTAATAATTTATTCTTTAACTGCTCTGAGCTTTCATTATAAGGATAAGTTAATTCTAAAGTATGTCTAGTTTTATTAAATATATGCTCGGTTTACGTGTCATTAAAGCCCTTTATAATGACGATCTGATTTTTCTCTACGTTGACTGTCGTCAGCGATAAGAATCCTGTTATCAGAGAACTCGGCAGTGTTGGGTAGCGAGGGATGACTCATCTTCTTTTGAGATATGATGCAGATCATATTCAGGTGCCTCAGAGACATGCTTGTCAATAGGATATCGCGACAAATGGTCAGCAATTTTGTTTGTTTTACCCTCGATGGGCTTGATATCGTATTCGTGTGAATATAGTGGCTTTTCCCAATTTTCTAAGAAAATCTTCAATATTAGGGAATGGAAATTTGTCCGCTGTGGTTTCCCGTTTTTAATTTTCTGTAATCAATTACCATCCGTACTTTTCTGTTTCCGGAGGCGTCTTAGGAACAATCCACACGGTGGAATTATAAGCTAAATTACAGGGGCTGATTATTTTAGATTCCAACATTTTTTAAATTTCTTCCTTAATATTCTCTTTGAATTGGTGAGGGTATCTGTAATATTTTGAATAAATTGGATCGTCCGTTTTCGTTTCAATTTTATGTTCTAATAGATCGGTAGCTGATCGGTGGGTCATTTTTAGTTTTAAACACCATTGGATATTCTTTTAACAATTTAATAAGATTTAATTTTTCTTGAGGGGGATGTGATTCCTGATTAATTTGGGAATTTGATCGATTAGTTCTTCATTTTTGCATTGATCACGATCTGTTATTTCGACTTCATCTTTCTGAAGATAGTACAAGGGAAGATAGACTGTATCATTTACTTGGCTTTCGATGATGAAATTTTCATTTTAAATACCGGGTTTGATTTTTATTTTGTAATCCTCATAGTCAATGCAATAGAGACAGTTATTTTGTTTTACTTTAACTTCGTTTTGTCCCTTTTTTAGTTCTAATTTTAAGACTTCGTCTTCCATTATGAAGTCGAATTCATTATATAGTGATCTTATCTGATTATCTTCAAAATCAATTTTAAATTTCATTTTTTTCATGCTTTCATTTCCTAATAAAATATCATAATTGCTACTAAAATCAAAAAGATAAAATTTTATTTTCTCAGGACATTTGAGAAAATTATTTCTGCAATAAACTGATATGGTTTCCGTACCGGGTTCTTCTCCAGTTGCCGTTTTTATAATAAAATTTTCGTTTTCTCTTTCTACTTCTAGAAGAACTATGCCTCTTCTAATATAATTTTTCCAAGAACCAGTGTCTATGAGCCATTTTCGATTCGCGTGGTCAATAACATATGGCAATTGATTTGAGTTATCAGATCCTAAGTGTTTTGATGGTTTGGCGGGTTTTGTTCTAAAAAAGAGTCATTGGAGGGATTTAGTCTCTCTAATAGCTCTCTGAGTTCTCTAATTTCCCTATCTTTAGGATCTTCTTGATCAATTTGAAAATTAGGAAGTCTTGGATTTCCACCTAATGCTGAGACGGTTCTCATTGAGGCTGTTTGACTATCCATATTATTTTGGTTCCTATTATATTGCCCGGAACAATTTGGATTCCTTTGTTGATCTCTGCGATTAATATATTGGGATTGACTGTTATGGGGAGGAGGAGGCTCATGTTGCCTATCACTATGGTTTTGCCAATTATTTTATTTCTATCGAAATGTTTCTTATTGTCGAACTGTCTCTTTTGATTTTCGTGTTCCTCCGGTCTTCTCATATTTCCCGAATTTATAAGATCTTCTAACAGGAGATGGTTTTCATTTTGAATCAGGTTTCGCAAATCGTCTAGAGTTTTCAATTTATCCGTTTTTGTCATTAAATATGAACGAATATGAAGTTCCGTGAAATTCGTGAAGAAATGATATAAAATTTTTTTTTTCTAAAACCGACACAATTAATGCCTTTTCTGGTATATTTTCAATTCTGTATTTGGATATTATTAAAGTACGGCTTTTATCGATTCTCTGTTAAAAGTCTAAAGGATGTTCTTTATGTCCTATTTTTATGTTAAACAATTCGAACTGTAACTGTTGTATCGACCTAGAATCCCTTAAAGTATTTTCCAGGTGTTGTAATACCTCGTTCACGCCTGTAAATTCACATGTCGTATAAATATAATCAGCGTCGCCGGTTAGTCTGGAATCTTGCTTAGTAAGCGTTAGTCGTTCAGTTCCCTGAGCCCATTATCAGGCTTACAGACAATGTCATAAACCTGTCGACATACGGTTACAAATTTTAATAGATTGTGCGTGTCTCCATTAAAAGTACGGAGATGATCATAGTCCGTAGATTTAATTGCAAATGTGGAGGCCATTTCGTCTAAATTATTAAAATCGTTAAGGTCAATTGCTCTATTATGTGCTAATCTTAAAAACATATACTGCTAATTTTGACATATATTAATTAATAGTTCTTATAATAATTTAAGTAAATATATGTATATGTAAAATAAATGTTATTTATTACAAATAAAAACAAAAATATTTGTTATACAAAAATAAAATAAAATTGATGTTTCCAAAAAAGCTTCACTCACAATTTCTCCCAAAATTTCGGTGTCTATCGGGGTGATCAGACGAGTTTTGAGCTGAGCAGCGTTCTTCTTCCAGATCTAAGAGCCTAAGCGGGGTGCCAGTCTCCTATAGGTGCGATATTCTCGAAAGGTAGATCGAATCTTGATCTCAGGTAATGCAGAGTTCGAATCTAGAACCAAGATGTGATACGAATGTGGTCCCTATTTGGGCACCAATTACGAAATTCCGTCTCGGAGAAGTGAAAAAAAACTTTATTGGTACACAAAAGTTACAACTCACATTAAGAATAGCTAATTACTACTGGTACAAATCTTTCACTTGCCTAGGATTTATGGGAGGTATATATAGGGAGAGGAGTGGGAGGTGGTACTAAGTGTTAACTCAGCAGAGTCCGTCGCCATAACTCAGTTAAGCGGGGAAAATAAAGGGCATATACTGTCAGCAGGATTGTTATTAAATTATACAATTTATCTCCTACAGAACTGAATCATAGGTAAGCAAAAAACAAAAAAAAAAAAAAAAAAAGATGAAAGCATATGAGCTAACGGTCAAGGGGGCAATCTCTAAAACATGTTATTCTTTCTTTAGACGGCTGGCTCAAGGGTGCCAATTTTTGTTCTTGTAAACTTAAAAGATTAGCCCAATAATCCGAGGATTGAAGGAATCCAAATATATATATAAATATAAACATATATAAACAGTAATATTTAATAGCAATAATTATTAATCAGTATTGTTAATATAATCTCAGGTTAAACTGACCAAGCACACCTATATTAAAGATTACTTTTGAAAATATAAAAATCTTAACCTTTTAATAGTATTCATCATAAATACCATTCCACTAATTACCAAGGATGATAAATTTAAAATAAAATAAAAACCAAGTTTTTCCAACCAATTTCATTCATATTTAACAAACATCTAGTTAACAAGGATAGAAACTAACTAAGCCATAGTTTGGAATTACCGACACCTTGGAAACTCTTCCAACCCGAACGGAAGACTGGAGACTGAGTCTGGAGATCAGGAATATGCATGTCCACTTGTGATGGGTTATCTCTCGGAAACCTGTCCGTACTTGCCTCCAATACTGTTCTCAGACGAGTCATTTGTGAGTCGAGTCTCATGAATACTCTCGATACTGTTTTGTCTCATATGGACACTTATCTCAAACTTAAAGTTATGATTAACTTTAAAGGTTCTATCGCTAAGATATGAACGGATGATAAGAAAGTATGTAGGAGGTAGGAATTTTCGTAGTTTGTACAGCAGTCCCAGGTGCCAGACTCGGTCAAAAGCTTGTTCTACATCGAGAAAGGCTCCCATGCAGTACATTCCGCGCTCCAATGCGGAGGAGACAACGTCCACCACACGATGACATTGCTGGATTGTGATGTTCGGAATCCAAACTGGTTGTCTGGGATTATGTGATTGGAATCTAGGATAGGATACGAGCGTTTTAAGACGAGTTTTTCAAGGATTTTACCCATGATTGGCAAGAGAGAAATAGGATGATATGAGGAAGGGTGTTCCGGTGGCTTTTTGGGTTTGGGTATCATTTTGAATATGGATAATTTCCAAGGATCAGGAAAATATGTTGTTCGGAGTACAGCGTTATATATAAATGTTAGGAATAGGATGGCTTTCCGAGGAAACTTCATCCCCAGACCTGCACTAACATTTGTTACTAGGACCACAGGAGTTTCTCCAGAGCGAAGTGGGATGCCCCCTATCGCTATATATTCACAGAGCAAGCCCTGCTCGGCCCGATTCAGTCGAGCCTTTCGTTTTTAAATTTTTATTTTCTATTATTAATTCCTCCATCCGTTTTTATTGCATTTCTATTTTAAACATCGCAGATGATTCTAAATGCTATTCAATTTTGGCTAGCCTATCGTATAATTCGAAACGATTAAGCTCGCCATATTTTTCGAGGGAACATTTCAGTGGCTGTATAACTTCGTTGAATGCGCGCCTAACCGGTTAAATGCTGTAAATATATCGGAGCCCAGGATCGCTGACAGTGGAAAACGGGGGGGGGGGGGGGGGGGGGGGGGAGGCAAAATCCCAGGCCGGGCTATGGTGAACAATGTTAGGGGGGGGGGGGAGGGTTTAGGGTTCCAGGGCAATGCGTTTTGCTGGGGGCCCGGTTCGGCTCTAGCAGCCCTGTCGGAGCTTGATGGTGGACTTACTAATTTTTCATTATTTGGCTTATTTTTACAGGTTGAACAAAACTATGGCCTCTAAATCTTTATTTATTATTTGCCAACACTTACTATGAAAGATGACACGCCACTTACCACAAACGACGATGTTTTTGTGGTCCCAAGAAGTTACAAATAGAGCATGGAGCCATTTTAAAATATAAATCAAAATTATTATTTACTATTAGAAGTAAATATTGATGTAAGAGCCTGTTTGAAAACAGTATTAATACCTTGGGGTTTAAGATATTAAGACTCACTGTAGCACTAACCAATGTTATATTAAATATTGTTTCTTGATCTACCCTCGTTTATGGCACTCAACCAATCATTTTATTGTTCAAATTGAGAAGAAAAAAATTTGGAAAATTATAGAGCAGATCTTAATAGGTTGCCTTCTCTGGCCAGAGACACATACATACATTTAATTCTTAAGTGATTTTATAGTTATTAAACACACACACCAAAAAAGGCAAAACTAACTAGAACTTTACAATATGAAAAAATTATTTCTAGGGCAGGTATTTTTTCCATTTCCTTATTTTTAAATTGTATTTGGAGGGAATTAAATCTTCAAATCACACACCTATAAATTGGAAGCATCAAGTGGTTTTATATTGCCACGAAATGCAAGATTCCTTCCATTCCTAGAGCCTTTTTTTTCCCCTTCGGATATTTTTTACCAATTGTTATGTTGTCACTGCAACTTCTCGGCAAGTTTCAACTAATTTAGGAGGGAAATAGGAGAATATAATTATAAGTATTACAAACTTTAAACAGCAATGTTGAAAACAAGTACAAACTATGAGTAAAATACAATTTACTATAATCTACTTAAAAACAAGAAAATGCTCAAGAATAAATAATTAAGTACTAGTATACTAATAATGAATTCTTTATTTATTCTGGGACTTTTAAATAAAAATATTATGAACATAACATGGCATTTAGATAATTAAATAATTTAAATTAAATGAAAAATAAAAAAAAAGTAATAAATGTAAAAAGCAACAAAAATGCTTGCAAACATAAGCAAAGATGAACAAAGATTAAAAATAAATCTTAAATGAGAAAAATAAAAACTATGAAATTATTAGCTTTAAATTTGTATATTATTATAAAACTGAAAGTAGGCAATTTATGATTTTATTGGGATTGGATGGCTGGCAAGTAGTTAAAAAAGGTGTGATTTGAAAGTGGGAAAGGTGTCTGAATGATAAATGGAGGGATGCTGTTCTAGAGGGAGGAGGATGGGATTAAGAATGATCTGTTGATAAGCTGAAATCCAGATAATACAAATTGCTATAGTAGAGAGTCACTAGGCTCATTGATGATCACAGTTGGAAAACCATTTGAATGCCTGTGCTTAGCAGCCTCCACTTAACCAAGAGTATTTTATATTGGATGTTAGTTACTTCATTCTAGTGAACCAAGAGAAGTGCTTATTAACCCTTTGGCTGCAGTATGCTCGTGCGGTGGGAGGATAAAGTGGTGCGGGCTAGTCTAGGCACCTACAGTCCCCTGTGTAAGGCATACTTTTTACGCTTAGCGTTTTTATTTTATTTATTTATTCTCCATTTTCTCATTTTTACATTTCTATTCCGATTCTCTTCTATTTGATATTCTACTAGTTCCCAGCATTTCCCCAATAAATACATTACCAGATTGATCAAAAAAATCCTCGTCATGTTCTGAAAAAGATTGTCCTTCACTTTCATTTACAGTTCTAATAATTCTTCATCAGAATAATTTTTTTTAGACATATCAACGCACTTAACTATTCACTGCAAAAGCAGAAAATATGCTGAAGGATATGCAGGCAAAATTTCAGGTAAAGAGAAACGGTACATGGCAGAAAAAAAGGGTCAAAGCAGGTACACAGAACGTCCCTGAAATTGATGAAAGTGAAGTTGTATGCCATCTATTGGCTTTAAGAGGCACTGCAGCTTCTATAAACAGTCCACTGATGGCGATAGAAAAATAAAAATAAAATAAACTTGTGAATAATTTTCTAGTTAACTCAGATGACATTCAAAAAGTTGTTTTATTCTTATTTGATAAATCAAATTGTTTTGCACAATCCGACAGATGAACCTAACAATAGGACCTTCTTGTATTTGAGTTCACCATTCTGCTCGATTCACAAGTGAAAGTAGCCTCTAACATTACTACGCAATCATGGCAGGTTTTGAAACTCCTAGTCTGATGGCCCTTTTCATTTATTTTTAAAGAAAACTAATTCATTGCTTTAAAGTCATAATGATTGATGAGGCTTGTCATCCCTATGATCGGCCATTATATTACCCTTTACATTTCTAAAATCTATTGCTTTATAGCCATAAGGACACTAATAAGGCTTCTCATGATGGGCCATTATAGGACTTTTTAAAGAACTAATTAATGCAGCTTTGTATTCACAATGAGGACAATGATGAGGCTTTACATCAGTATGTTTATGGCCTTTTATCTTTATGACGGACCATTATATGTTTTTTTAAACTTCTGTTTTCTGTTGATTTATAGTCACAATGAGGACAATGATGAGGCTTCACATCAGTATGGCGGGCCATTATATGTTTTTTTAAACTACTACTTTCTGTTGCTCTATAGTCACATTGAGGACAATGATGAGGCTTTATATCGGTATGGCGGGCCATTATATGTTTTTTTAGACTACCACTTTCAGTTGCTTTATAGTCACAATGAGGACAGTGATGAGGCTTCTCACCTGTATGGCGGGCCATTATATGTTTTTTTAAACTAGATTTTTTTAAAACTTTATAGTCACAATGAGGACATTGATGAAGCTTTTCACATGAGTGATGGGCTATTGTATGACTTTTTAAAGTACTTTTGTCTATTGTGTTATAATCACTATCTTGACACTGTTGAGGCCTTTTATCTTTATGACGGGCCATTATATGATATATTAAGTTTGCTTTTCTACTTGATTTGAAAACACAATGCGGACATTGGTGAGGTTTCTCATCTGTGTGATGGGCCATTATATGTTTATTTAAATTACTAATCTCGGTTGATTTATAGTCACAGTGAGGACAATGATGAGGCTTTTCACCCGTATGGTGTGCCATTATATGATTTTTTAGGAATCTAATTTCTGTTGCTCTATAGTCACAATGAGGACACTGATGAGGTTTCTCACCAGTATGACGGGCCATAATATGATATTTTAATGTTGTTTTTCTACTTGATTTAAAGTCACAATAATGGCACTGGTGAGGCTTCTGACCTGTATGATGGGCCATAATATGCTTATTTAAAGTACTAATTTCTGTTGCTTTATAGTCACAATGAGAACAATGATGAGGCTTTTCACCTGTATGGCGGGCCATTATGTGTGATTTTAAAGTTGGTTTTCTGTTAGATATATAATCACAATGAGGACACCGATGATTCTTTTTATTTAGAATGTGAGGCACTATTGATTCTTTCAAATCAATGGTTGTTTTAGCTTTCACATCATACTGACTGCTAATCTCATTCTCTTGATCTTTGCTGAAATTCTTGTCATCTATAAACAGAAAATATCATAACGTTAAGATTTTTATTATTCCCCATTCTATTAATAGTGTTTATGAAATAATTATGGAAGTGTCATTAAAATGTGTAAATATATAAATGTCAAATCTGGAGTAGAAATACTATGAAGTAAATGGAAAATGTAGAGTAAAGAGTTAAATGTATAACTACAATAGTGAACAATGTTTCTTTTTAATTCATAATTATAGTATTTTAAAACCAAAGTTAATATAATAAAAATATGTTTTTGTCAAAGATTATTCCTCACAAATGGATTAAGTAGCTCTTTTAAATTTGGTTCAAGTGAAGAGTTAAGAAATTTAAAAAACATTGTGAACTAACGAAGATAAGCAATGAAGGCCTATGATTGGGACACTCCAGGTGAGGACTACATAGAAAACTAGCATCAAAACTTATTATTATACTGGCAACTCAAAGAGTATTGGAAATTTGTTTATTAAAATTACTGAAACACAAAAAAAAAAAAAAAAAATGTCATCTCCACCAGGGACAAGCAACTGTTCTTGTTTGAAATGAAAGAGCCTATCTGCTAACTAGTTATTCCATTATAATAGGGCGTATAAAAAAAAAAATGACTGTTTTATCAAATTCCAGAGTTCAAAAGTCTGTAAATATCTTAATGCTATTTATTATTTACCAATACTTAATAATCCCTTTAGAGCATTCTCTAATCTTGTTTCTTACACTGGACTTCTTCAGAAAAAAGCCTCAGTTCAGTTATTTATTTCAAAGAAGAAACATGACGGTGTCCTACGAAATTCTTGTAATTTTAAGACATTAGTGGAAAAAAAATTATGCAGCCACTGAAGCAACTTGTGAAATTATTAAATATGAAGGGAAAGGTGTCCTTGAAGAGCGCACTGCGCGGCGTTGGTTTGAAAAATTTAAAAGTGGAGATACAACGATGGAAAGGAAGAAGGGCTCTGGGTGGCCATTAGTGGATATTGATGATGTTCTGAAGGAAGCTTTTGAGTATTTTTTCAAGGGAAAAAATTTGATAATTTTGCAGAAGTTGAAAATGCTGTCCAAGGGTTCTTTGACAGCCATCCCAAGAAATGGCATCAGCGTGGCATCGAGCAATTGGCTGGCAGATGGGTAATGACGGCAGATAACAATGGACTATACTTTGAGTATTAGTTGTATTTTATATTAAAGAAATAATGATAAAAATATTTATTTAAGAAACGGTCATTTTTTTTTTTTATACACCCCATTATCATATAGTATATTAGTAACATAATAAGGTGCAGGTAGCTGCATAGGGCATGCATAGTAAGGCTAATGTTTCTTACCTTTGCCTGAGATAAGTAGTTCTGTTTCCCGTTTCATGAGAGAAAGCTCATCTGCAAACAGGAAAATAATATAAATTAAGAATCTCTTTTAAAACAAGAGAATTAAAAGGAAATAGTATTAGAAACAAATGAGATATTTAATAAAAAAATATAATTAAAAGAAAAAATATTTAAAGTAAATAATGTACTAAAGATAGGTAAGCAAATTATCAAATTAATAAAATATTATGGTGAAGTGATCTTTAAAACTCGAAATTTTCAACTTCAACAACTAGAAAGACTGTTAAACTGTGGATAGTAATTCAAATGATAATGTTTTATCAGCAATCAATTAGATTTATTAAAAAGAATTAAACAAAAAGTTGTTTTTAATTCTTTTATTATGAAATCTGATGTCTGGCCAAACATTATAGCCTATTTTCAAAATTGTGAAATAGATAAAATACAAAAACAATTTCAATCTGGGACAATGTGCCATAAGAATAACAAATAGATATTAAAATAAACAACATTACAGCTGATCAAAGTACAAATTAAAATAATTTAAAAAAAACTATGTTTATAATACTGGAAACTACGAGGGTAAGTCAATAATTATCCGCAATATAGTTATAAAATTTTATTGAAATGAAATAGGAAACTTACAAGTACATCATTTTTCGACATAGTCCCCTTGCTTTTCAACGCACTTGGTCCAACGTTGTTCAAGTTTCCTGATGCCCTCATGGAAGAAGGTTTTGGGTTGAGATGCGAGCCAGGAATGCACTGCTTCTTTCAATGCTTCGTCCGAGGCAAATCGACGGCCCCTAATTGCCTGTTAGAGTGGACCAAACAAGTGAAAATCAGATGGAGCGAGATCGGGACTATATGGAGGATAATTCAATACTTCAAAATTGAGTTTCTGAAGCGTTTCTACAGTGTGGGCAGCTGTATGCGGACGGGCATTGTCGTGCAACAACACAACGCCTTTTGACAGCAGTCCTCGGCGTTTGCTTCGAATTGCAGGCTTCAGCTTAGCAGTAAGCATCTCACTGTAACATTCACTGTTTATTGTTGTGCCCCTTTCCTGATAATGTTCCAGTAATGGACCTTGTGAGTCCCAAAAAACCGTAAGCATAAGTTTTCCTGCGGACGGTTGGGTTTTGAATTTTTTCTTGCACGGCGAATTTGGATGTTTCCATTCCATACTCTGCCGTTTACTCTCCGGCTCGTAATGGATCCATGTTTCGTCACCAGTAACGATCCTGTCTAAGAAGTTGTCCCCTTCGTTAACATAGCGATCCAAATGTTTTGTGCACACGTCCAAGCGAGTTTGTTTATGCAACTGTGTCAGTTGTTTTGGAACCCATCTTGCACAAACTTTATGAAACCCAAGTCTGCTGTAAATGATTTCGTATAAATTTGCAGACGATTTGCCACGTCGTCAACAGTTATCCGTCTGTCTGAGAGAATCATTTCACGTGAACGCTCAATGTTTTCCTCGTTTATGGCGGTAACTGGTCGTCCAGCTCCTTCATTTTGCGTAACACTTGTGCGACCATTTTGGAATTTTTCAATCCATTCATAGACACTCCGTTGTGGCAAACAATCGTTCCCGTACTGTACCAAAAGTCTTCGATGAATTTCGGCCCCTGATACACCTTCCGACCACAAAAAACGGATCACTGAACGTTGCTCTTCTTTGGTGCAAATAGAAAGTGGAGCGGCCATTATTAACAGCACGACAGCGATAACAAAACTAACCTACCAGCTTGATACGCACATAAACATAACAACGAATAAACAAAGCATGCGCCATCAACACAAAAGAACAGTACTGCCAACATAAACAAAAATATAGCTATATTGCGGATAATTATTGACTTACCCTCGTATTAAAAATAGAGAAAGAGAAATGTGTACATATATGTGTGAGTGTGTGTGGACACTCACACACGCGCACACGCACTGTCATCACTGCAGTGCCATATTTGCAACACTACTCTCTCAATAAAGCATATTTTCGAGGAATGCCTGCAATACAAAACGTTGTTGCAGCAGCTGGAGGTGCCCCCACAGTTACCAAAAGCCCTCAGAGATAACGAAGAGGACAACAAAAAGGTGCTCAAATTTCTAGTTCTCAGCAGGATGCTTGCAGATATATAACAGGGTGTTTTTTTATTTTTGTATTTACTTATAATTTCATCACATTATTTGTAGCTATTTAATCGGTATTTTACATTTAAACTCTCACAAACCACATGACTATTTAAACAATAATCATGAACCATTCTAAAAAGGGAACCACTCGTGCGGCCCTCGGTGCGTGGGGGTGGTTGGTCTGGGCTCGTGGGGGTTGGGGCCAGGGTACTTGGGAGCGTCTTCGGTCTCTCAGAGTGGGTTAACTTCAAGGGTCTGGAAGGATATGGACTTTTCCATGAAGAATGATATTGTGAACAGTTGTATACTGTACTTATGTAAGATAATAAGGTGGTTAACATGATTTTTATCCACATCCTCCGATCAGACCTCATGTCTTGTAAAGAGCACAGCCACCAACTGACGTGGGAGACAGGGACACCCCTTGGGCCTTGGCCGGCCCCCCCATGAGTCTGGGCACTGCTCGTCGTTTGCTCTGTGGGGTCGAGCGGGTGGTTTCATAAACCAAATATGAAGAAATAAAAATTTAAAAAAATAAAATAAAAATAATAAATGATAATAATAATAATTCACTTATAATAATAATAAACATATACAAACCAAAGGGCGTTGATGACCTCAGCAGTTTTAAGCCCTACCAAAATTCAACAAACAAACAAACAATGTGTCATGGGAACTAGTCCATCTGATATGAGGAGTCTGCCAAAAGAATTGCAGATTTGAAAGGACTAGGAATCATAACAGAATACTGATGTTAAAGAAGTGCGGAGCACTGATTGGTGACTAAATCTCTTCATTGTTAATATTCGTTTCCACTTCTTAAGAATTAATTGTATTTCCTTGGATTTCTTGAATTTCACTGGATTTTTCAATAATTTCTTCAAGTGTAGCATTTAGGTCCTTTTTGCGAATGTGCTTTATAGCATTACACATACAAATTTTAAATTAAAATAATCATCCATGAATTTTAATATTCAGGCCTTTTCTGAATGTCAACTATTGGAGCACTGTCAACTTATTGTACACTTACCCTATATTGTCAGATGAATTGGGCAAT
The DNA here is from genome assembly GCA_003667255.2 of Euschistus heros. Lineage (NCBI taxonomy): Eukaryota > Metazoa > Arthropoda > Insecta > Hemiptera > Pentatomidae > Euschistus > Euschistus heros. Next base: position 123,050 of record RCWM02000165.1, read on the forward strand.
TTGAAGATTGCAGGACAGAATGTGGTCTAAAATGATACCCAAATTTTAAACAGAGGATCAGAAGGAAATGAAATGGTTAATAAGGTTTAGAGAGGGCATGTTGACAACTAATTTACTTAATGAGAATAATAATAATAATAAATTTACTATTATATTTGGTTATAATGGAAAGTAATATAGGTGACAAAATTTTAAAGTTAAAAAAAAAAAAATCCTCACCACAATGAACTTCTGATGTATCCTCTTCTTTGGTATTAGTTGTGGAATCTGTAAAATAAAAAGGAATAATTGTTTAATTTCAACCATAAATAACTTTTGCTAAAGCCAAAGCATTCAAAGTTTAATATACTTTGTAAGATGAACATATAAAGTTAATTATTTATACATTCTATAATTAATCATCATAACAAATGTTGAAATCAAAAAAGTAATTAACCTAATATGTACTTATGAGTTCAACATGAAATCAATTTAAATACATGGCTCATGCTAACATTATAGAGAAATGACAGTTAAAATATGCCTTCCTAATAAATATTTTATTTTACATTATTATTTGATAAGTTAGGAATAAGGTAGATATAGATTTTCCTCTTATGGGCTGAGGAGAACTTCCTATGAGCCAAAAACCTCCAAATTGTTTGCACTTTTTCTTACATTTGAAACAAGAATTATAGCAAGATGGAATTATAATAATAAGTCTATATATAAGTCTACTCACAATTAAACTCAGTTTCATCAGTCACTTCTTTTTTTATAGGAACACCACCAATAGTTAATTCTGAAAAATTAAACAACAATGTACAATATTAAAATAATAAAAACAAATTTTTTGTACTAGCTGATTTAAATAATAAGCCAAGTAGTCAAAGTTTCAAAAGAAAGTTTCTAATGTGTGCTCAAGTTTTATTGTAATTGTTCATTATTTTTTTGTGTATTACCATTCAACCAATAAAGATTTCAATTGTGATCAGAATCTAAAGAAACCGAGTAATGTTATTTTTTTAACCCTGAATATGTATGAGCCACTATCCCAAATTAATGAAACAAATTCAGCTGAATCTTCAACTAGTAATACCAAAAATATGAAATTATCCCCAATTTTTATAAACGGAGTAGGCAATTATACTGTGCCAACTTCCTTTTTAGAAAATGAAGCAGAATCAAAAAATCATTTAAAATTAACATAACCTTCAAAGGTATTACAATATGCCCCCAAAACACCTGCTGTTCACCCTAAACTTAATTAAAGCTCACAAAGAGAAAATGATGATTATCATAGTGACCAGTTACCCAAAGATAGGAATCCTAGAGTGGTCATCAAGGGCCTACTCACACCATAATTCAGAATGAACTGAAAGAGTATGGTTACAAAGACACCAATATTAACAATATTATATCAAGATTTAAACAACAACTACCAATATTTTCTGTTGAAATTTCCAAATTAGCATTCAATAATAACATTTTTGAACTAAAATCAATATATTAATTAACCCTCTGAGATTTAGACATGATCTCTGAGTCAGAAAGCAGATCATTCACTCATGGTCATGTAAACTAGGAACTCTACAGATCTCTCTTCAACCCCTACCTTTCAGTTCCACTCCCAATAATTAAAACTGAAGAGGAACTAGAAGCAAACACAGATATCTTTACAAAATCTATACATAATGCTGCATGGTCATCATCACAACCAAGAACAATGAAAGGGATGTAATTAGCGTTCTACCTGCAGTACATAAATGATTTGGTAAGAGCAAAGAGAAGAGGCTGGAAATTCTGGCAGATCAATTGACTTCTCTTAGTATTAACGCAGGCACGCACGCACGCACGCACGCACGCACGCACGCACGCACACACACACGCACACACACACACACACACACCTACACATATAACAGAACAAACAATGAAATTTAATTAAAAATCTAACAAATGAGAATGGATGTTTGTGGTGGTACACTAAGAATGTCTTAAAGCACTGCAAGATTAATAACCCTAATAGGAGAGAAGACAGTACTACTTGGGCAGTGTCGCACAAATATGACTCCGATTATGTTGAATATCATAGCACACTCTTACATTACTAAAACAGAACACGATGATTTTAAACATAAAATCTTGAAAATTCCTCAACAACTTTCTTTTACACTTCCAGTATATCACAAGTCACAGAAGGGGTCACCTGTGGTGTAGTGGTTAGCATAGCAACCTACTAAACCCAAGATCGGGGGTTCGCAGCCCGGCAGATGACCTTAGGATTTTTTAAAGGGAGTGAAAAATCCTTAGCTATGCCGTCCTTCGGAAGGGACGTAAAATTGGGGTCCCAAGCCTGTGCGATGTCAGGTACTCTTTAAAGATCCCTATCCTAATTATACCTGGATAGGCAAAATTTAGGACTCCCACCGTAGCATCGTACGATTAGCCATAGCAGCATAAAGTGACGTTAAATAAATAAACAAACAAACAAGTCACATAACAAATTAAACATTTTAATAAAAATAAAACCTCTGGTCATGACTTAATTAATGCTTCAGTGCTTTGGGGTATGCCGAGAAAGGTTCTTTTCTCACTTTTTTTGTTTTTCACGATCATCTATAATTCTATACTTTTGATAACCAAATTCCCAAAAGAGGAAATATTCATACATATCAACAGTTATTAAACCCGGCAAACCCTTCCTTCATCATACTGAGCAATTAGCTAATACCAATTTGTTCAAAAATATTCCATAATATTTATTATTATGCATGGATCGTACCATCAGCTGTTAATTTATTGTTAACCAGGTGTGGATAAACAAATAAAGGATAGGATAAAGTCTCGAAATATAATCTAACCCCTAACAAAAGGCAATATCATTACACTAAGGATAAGAGGTAGGCAGGAAGGTTATATCAAATTCAGGTTTTCGATGGGTTGTGGCTGAAAAAGAGATTTTGAATTGTATAAGCATCTAATCTTTATACCTCTTTTTATGTTTTCATGGAATATTCTAGACAAATAACTAACACTAAAATTCTGTAAACATCACATAAACAAAATTGTTAGACTCCAGAAAGAAGAAAAAGATTTGTGATTCTTATTTTAAGGAAATATGCATGAAATTTAAACAGACAATATGCAGAAATATCTAGATTGTTATAATTTTATTTATCTTCTTCATCAGCTTTCTCCACTTGCCTGTTTGTAAGTATGTTCATTTTTCGGTTTTGTACATGTCCATGCAGGTGTACAATGGCTAAAAGATGTTCTATCAAACAACCTAATTTAGTCTGGTGGTTTGCTGAATGAGGATTGGGCTGATGTAGATAGCATAATTTGGAAACAAAATGACACCTTTTTATTTTTTGCAACAAGACCCGTCCGTCTACATGGTGGAAATAAGGTTTCTCTGCTATTAATTATTTCATAAAATTCATATGTGGTTACTTATGGTGGTTTCCTGCTAGCGAAGTTACTTTAGAAGAAACTGAATAAAATTATTTTAAAAAATAGGAATAAAACAGAGGTAAATCTCCAAGGGAGTAATTTTCTGTCCATTTGTAATCCCAATTTTTTTAAGAAATCACCCAAAAACAGTGTTTTAATGACAATATTGTGACAGTTTGACTGAAGATGTGAGGCTAGATTATAATGAAAGTGGACAGCTGTATAAAATATAGGAAATTGTGATAAACCCAGCTCAAAAAGCACATCGCAGAAGGATATATGAACAGAAAAGAAAAATTTGTTGAAGTATGCATCGGAATGTCAGAATAATGTATAGGCTACTTTCAATGAATAGAGCAGCCTCAAAGTTCATACTTTATGAGGGAAATGAATGTTTTTAGTTACCAAAAAGGGTTAGGAGAGTTTCTTTTGCTATTTTTGAAACAGGAATAATTTTTTAACAAGATAATGCAATGATGATAATGGCTACTGCACTTTTTTCTATTAGCCAGCATTTAGTATCCATCTTGACCCCTATTCCTTCAGAAGCCTTAACTTGGTAAAAAGTGTTACTAAAAAAGGTTGTTGGAGGTTATTAAAAATGCTATGGAAGTTTACATTATAGAAGGACTACATTCTTTCAAGAGTACAAAACATTTTGAGTTAATGCTTTCTCACATCTGCTTTTAAACTTCTGATCACTTTCTAGCTAATCCAATTTGACTCATCATATAATTTTCACAAAGGAGGTAGCGGGATAAGATAGGTCTGGCGGCCCCCACGGATTTTATTCAGGCGACCCCAAAACCTTGAAGAGGGCCAAAAAAGAAAATTTTTGTGATTTTCCCACCCCTGAAACCCCACAAGGGGAAAAAACGTGCTTTTGGATATTTGAATTTTTTTCCAGAGTTCAAATTAATTTTTAAGCGGTTCCAACGCAAGTAAAATTTTGTTTGGGATGTGTAGATATTCCCCGAATTTTTTCAGATTTTATCATAGAATGAAACATAGCTTAATATCCAAAAAAAAAAAGACTTTTTTCTGCCCGGTGTCATATCTTAACAGCAGATTGCATTTCACCCATCTTTCATCATGTTCATGTTTTCATTTTTTTGGAGGCATTTCGGTGTAAGCTGAAAAAATTATCAAATTAACGTTCTCGAAAAAGTCAAACTAAAGAAATGTAATATGACGCTTCACAATACTAGACATTTTAATAATAAATAAATTCAACAGGGCAACGTAAATATATCATGAAAAAGGTACTCTCGGTTCTGTTAACTCGTGTTGTTAAGATGCGTGAAATGCAATCTGCTGTTAAGATATGACACTGGGCAGAAAAAAGTCATTACTTCAGAAGAAGAAGCCAACTCGTTATCGGTGGAGCTGGACAAAGAAGTAAATGTAGGAAACGTTCTGTGCAGAAAATGTCGTTGTTCAACTCGTCTAGTCATAAATAAAGCATTTTTGTTGATTATTTATCAAAAATTAGAAATATAACAATTTTATCACTTGTTGACAGCTTTTTTGACAGCTGTCAATTGTCAAAATATATTTTTGACATCAAATTCGTGATCAGTGACCTCAAAAACCCCTATATAAACTATTTTTCATATATTTAATTAAATATTGACTTATTCTGTAGGCCTAAATTGCATACTTTAAAATTTACGATTTACTCAATCGATTTGTCACGGACTATAAGCAACCAAATTCAAGTTTATCGGCACCACCAAGAGGAAGAGTGTATCTTTCAATGCTATTTAGGCTGTTCTTTTTCATTGAGTCTGCTCAAAAATACCATAAGAGTTTTTACTGTAATATCCTGATTATTTACGTTTTTTTGGATAGTAAGCTATGTTTCATTCTATGATAAAATCTGAAAAAATTCGGGAAATATCTACACATCCCAAACAAAATTTTACTTGCGTTGGAACCACTTAAAAATTAATTTGAACTCTCGAAAAAAATTCAAATATCAAAAAGCACATTTTTTCCACTTGTGGGGTTTCGGGAGGGGGGGGGGGATGGGGGGGTCGGAAAAAATCTCAAAATTTTTCTTTTTTGGCCCTTTTCAAGGTTTTGGGGTCGCCTGAATAAAATCCGTGGGGGCCGCCAGACCAATCTTATCCCGTTACCCCCTTTTATATTTGTGAATAATGCTATATTCAAATAGGAGTGTGGAACAAAATTTACAAGATAGGCTATGTGATATTTAATAAATATATGTTAATTATTTTTAGAATTATGACCTACCCTTTATTATAAAAAGATTATTTAGAATAGAATAGAATAGAAAATAAACTTTATTCTGGGACGATGTCCCCTAAGAATAATATAATGTACATAAATAAATACAATGAGTCTAGCTTTCATAAGATGAAATAAAATGAGAAAAAATAAAAACCTATTTACATCTACTGAATGCACTTCTTTTTTTTTTTTTTTTTTAGTGAAGTTTTCCTAGTCAGTATCATTCTGGAGGGAAAGAGAAGGGATTTAAATGTGGACAGAGATGGAGCATTACGGATATTACAGGGTAGTGAATTCCATAAGGAAGTAGCACGGAAAATGAAGGAGTGGTCAAATGATGTACTCTTATGGTAAGAAGTATACAGGTCAAAGGAGCGAGATCTTGTAGTGCGGGAGGATCTGAACTGGAAGATGTTATAGATGTAGGAGGGATTCCGAGAATTGATGGTTTGATAGAGGAAGGAGGCTAGGAAGTAATTTATGCGGGATGAAGGATAAAGCCATTTTAACTCTGTATATAGATGTGATGTGTTGGAGGCTTTTGGAACCCTAAAGATAAACCTAACGAAACAGTTCATTAGTCTCCTTAGTTTACTCTCGAGTTCCGCCGTCAACCCACCATATGCAACACAGCTGTAGTCAAAATGGGGTAGGATAAGGGAAGAAACCAAGAGTTGACGAGTAGGTTTCGGAAGGGAGTCCTGGGAAGAATAGAATAGTTTAAGGATGGATATAACCCGTCGAGAAAGTTGGGAGATATGAGGTTTCCATGAAAGGGTTTGGTCAAAGGTAATACCAAGGTTTTTGACTGTGGAGTGGAATTGAATAGGTTGGGAGTTCATAGAAAGGATCGGGAGGTGGGGAAGGGATCTCAGATGGGTATTAGAATCTATGATAATAGCCTGCGTTTTTTCTACATTTAATTTTAATTTGTTATCAGAGGCCCACTTGCAAATGCTATTAAGGTCTTCTTGGATAAGGGAGAATGATTTAATTAAATCAGAGGGATGGAAGGATAAATCTGGAAGGATATATCTGGAAATCATCTGCGTATAGATGGTAGGAACAATGCTGAATGGAATTTGGTAAAATTCCATTCCATTTATGTAGGCACAAAAAAGAGTAGGAGAGACACTGGAACCTTGGGCTACCCCTGATGTCAATGAAAGGGAAGAGGAAAGTGGCTGGTTTGGTATGGATACTATTTGAGTTCTACTATAGAGGAAGGAATGAAACTAGAGGAGAGAGCTTGAGGAAAAAGATAGGGCTTTTATGATGATGGTTGTATTGTTGACTGTGAGTTTTTACTAAGGAGATGAATTTGTCAGGGGTGCAGTCAAGGTTGAATAAACACAGCCAGTTTTTAAATGAAAAACTTATATTTTGGCGTGCCAACGTTTCGACCTGCCTTGCAGGTCTTCATCAGGGCTAAAATAACAAAAATTGGATGTGACCAAGATGATACTAACATTAAAAAAATAAATAAATAAATAATACAAATAATTTAAAAATGAAAAAGAAACAAGAAAAAAAAATCTGCAGTTAAATAGATAATTGAATACAAAATAGTAGTAAAGTCTAGTCGAAGATAAAGTTGTAATAGAGTAATTAAATAATTTTAATTGAATAATATAAATTTAAAATTTTGTAAACTAATACAACAATACAAACTAATGTAACAATTTTATTAACAGATGTTTTTTATTAGGAATTAAAAAAGGTATAAGGGATCTATATGAAAAGGAAAATGGTAAGATAGAAAGGTAAGCAAAATAATAAAGTTGGCATAGCAATAAACGAAGGAAGAGGTTGGGAAAATATGAGAAATTAAAATAAATGGACTTACTGAAGTAGTCTAGATGAAGGCTTGACTAACAATGATTGTTAAAAAATAAAATCAGGGAAAAGGGGGGATAATGACTTGCAGAAAGTAATTAAGGGTGGCAGTGGCTAATATAATATATGAAAGGGGGCGCATGGTGGATAAAAACCAAACTACATTTTTTAAATTTTTATTTAAAAGGCGTGGAAGATGTTAAATATGAATTTAAACATTTCGCTATCACCATCAGCAAAAAAATAAATAAAAATAATTTTTAGAGAAAAAACAAAACCGACTTCAAGAATAAACCTACATATACAAACTTGAACTAAAAAATAAAAAATAATATTTTAAATGCTTAAAAACAAAAACCATTAAATGAAAATCAACAAAATTATCGATACTTATATACTTAATTACAATTTTTGACCAATTATCTTTGGAGTCGGTGCCAGCCAAGATGGGAAGTTTAATCCTGTCTTTTGAATAAATAAACAGTCAAAGAAAGGGCCGGAGACAGCGGAGTGGCGGTGATAAAACAGTGGGAGGATCTTTAAGATTACCATTTCTTTTCAAATTCTGTTTGTTTTGGTTGGCACCGACTCCAAAAATTACTGATTATAAATTGTGAATAGGTATATAAGTATCGATAATTTCGTTGATTTTCATTTAATGGTTTTTGTTTTGAAGCAATTAAAATATTATTTTTTATTTTTTAGTTCAAGTTTCTATATGTAGGTTTATTCTTGAAGTCGGTTTTGTTTTTTCTCTAAAAATTATTTTTATTTTTTACTTTTTAGTGGTGAGTGTATTTTTGTTTAAACAGTCAATTCTCGATCATCAAGCTACTCTGAAAAATAGTTCGACTTACTGAACAAAGTATTAACGATGATATTATTCCACTTATCTGCATATAAATGGGAAAATTGAACACAAAATTGTAGTTGAAATCATTACTTAAATTTTCATTAATGGGAATGTTGTTTGTACATACATATAAAATCATTGATACAGAAAATTAAATACCCGGTACCAATTTATCATATAACTTTCAACTGAACTGCGCTTTATTTTTGAGGGTGCCTATAAGTTGAATTACCGACTTCCACCAGTGGCGATCTTTTCTTTATTCTTTAGGATGCTTGAAAGAGAACTACGCGGAATTCGGAATTCACTAGCAACAAACGCCCAACTTCTTTCTCATTTCTCCACTTTGCAAATCAATTTTAACTTTTCGTTAATTGAAAGAATTTACAATAGCCACTGTGAAATTATTCACTCGAGTGAATAACTAATAATAAGTGACTTGTGTAACTATTAACTGGAAAGATAAACAGTGACGGGAAACCGGAATATAAATTACACATGAAATTCTTTTAATTTGTGTTCGAGTAATAGAGCCGATGACTTTTAATAGTTCATTTCATAGAGATGGTCCTAGAAGTTCTCTCTTTTGAACCACATTTTCAGTTCGACTTATTTACACAATTTTTAACGTTTTCTATCTGAAATCGTCTCTTTGAGGTGAAATTTAAGTGTAATGTACTTCCAACCGCAGATTTTGTTTGACTTATGAGAAAGAAAGAAATACCTCTTGAAAGGTTTTATTGAACACAATTTCACACATAAAAACTACATGGCATGACTCCTAAAAACTAATAACAGTTAACCATAAACTGAGAAGGTTATAAAAAAACATATGAGAAAATAAGATACAAATACAATGTTATTATTTACTACAACTTATTTAAGAATTCAGCTTATCGAAGCAAGACATCGAGAGTTGACTGTATATGTAAATTATTTTTGTTAATAATTTATATTTAGTTACCTTGGAGATTGTAGATAATCATAATCATAAATATGTTTAAAATGTAAGGTTATATAAAAGTGATTTTTATTAACTGGTTTTTTGATATTTCTTAAAAAGTGCTGCGTTGATTTCAAAATATTTTTTATGGGACTACCTCTGAAGTAGGCCCTACCGATCTAAAAAAGAATCATCAAAATTGACGGAGGTTCTCAACTCGTCTTTATTTTTTTATTATTTTTTTGTTAATGTTACGCGAATACTTCGTCAATTCTCAATCAATTTTGATTATTCTTTTTTAGATCGGTAGGGCATACTTCAGAGGTAGTCCCATAAAAAATATTTTGAAATCAACGCAGCACTTTTTAAGAAAAAAAAAAAAAAAAAACAGTTAATAAGTGATTTTATGAACTGTTTTTTTTTTTTCTTAAAAAGTATTGCATTGATTTTAAAATATTTTTTATGGGACCACCTCTGAAGTATGCCCTACCGATCTAAAAAAGAATCATCAAAATTGATTCAGAATTGCCGGAGTAATCGCGTAACATACACAGAAAAAAAAAAAAAAAAAAAAAAAAAAAAAAAAAAAGAATTGTTTATCAATTTTATGGTTTACAGGATTAGGTTCTAAATGGATTCTGATAATAAACGTTTACTATGGTTGGGGACAGTGGCAAGGATAGATGCTTTTTCGAAATCAAAGGTATGAGTTAATGATAATGAATGTTCTGAAAGTTTGGAGGTGGAGGGATTTTTGGAAGAGATGGAAAGTTTGTGTTGGGAGATGCGGGCTTTTAAGGTGATTTTTGGTTTCACCAATATATGATGAATGGCAATTAGGGGAGGAACATGGGATACGGTAAACAACATTTGATTTCAGTTGGAGAGGAATAGGATCTTTTAGGTTGGTGTAGGTGTTTTGAAGTTTATTCTGTGATTTAAGGCCTAGACGTAGGTTAGGGAAGGTTGAGCGAAGAGACTTTTGAATGTTATCAGAGAGGAAGGGGATATAAGGTAGGGATCTGTATAAGAATACAGAGGGTGGAGGTGCGGGGGAATCAGAAGAAGGAAGGTTGGGGGTAAGATGATTGAGGTAATTTGAAAGTAGTTTATCGATGGTGTTAAGTGGGAAACTGTTAGATTGGAGAATTTGTTTAATACGTAATATGTTAGTCGTGTGGTATTGGGGATCAGATAGGGAGAGGCAGCGATGGATGAGGTTCTTGGAGACATTGATTTTTTGATGATAAGGGTGTTAAGAATGAAAATTTAACAGTCTGCCAGAGTAGGTAGGTTTTGTGTACCAATCAGTGGATATAGAGTGGTCAGGATTTCTAGTGATTAGGAGACCAAGGAAAGGAAGGGAATTATTAATAGTAAAACGGAGTCGAGGGTGGTAAGAGTTAAAGGCTGAAAGGATAGAAGGAATATTTTCAGGATTAAGGACAAGAAAAAGGTCATCGACATACTTTTTAATAAAAAGAATGTCTTTAGGAAATGATGGTAGAATGGAGTTCAGTAGATCATTAAGGACGATGTTGGATAGGTCTGGTGCAAGTGGATTTCCCATGGCAAGTCCGGAGATTTGGTGATAAAACTTATTATGAAAGGAAAAGTAACCTGATTTGCAACAGAGTTCTAGGGATTTTAGGTATGAGGAACGGTTAAGTGGGGTGTGAGGTTGTATAGATGTCCAATTATTGTTTATAATAAGGAGAGCATTGTCAATGGGAATATTGGTAAATAAACTTTCAATGTCAAAGGATACTAGAATGAAATCGTCGGGAATGTTAAAGGATAGTAGTAGTTCTCGTGGGTGGAAGGAACTGTGGATATCGTATGGGTTATCATGGCTAAGGATTTGAAGAGATGGAAGGAGGAATTTGCTAAGCTTAAGGGATGGTGAATTGATATTGGAAGTAATAGGACGAAGAGGGGTATTGGTTTTGTGGATTTTTGGAAGACCATAAAAACGAGGAGCTACGGAATTATAGGAGATAAGGTTTCTGTAAGTAGGATAGTTTATCTGTTTAGATTCTAAAAGGGATTTAATGTGTTGGTTGAATCTAGTGATTAGGGAAGGAGTAGGATCACGATTGGAGGGGAGATAGGTAGAGGGGTCAGAGAGGAGTTCTGACATTTTTTCGTTGTAATCAGTTCAGTTCATGATCACAGTTTTGTTACCTTTATCTGCTCTTGTGACAATAATCTGATCGTTAGATTTTAAAAAGGATCAGGTAAAAGATAGATCTTCGAAGAACTGAGGAGAAAGGGTGGAAGGTTGAGAGGGCGGGTGTTGTAGGTGATTAGAAGTAATATTGCTGACGGTGATGCGCGACAATTCTCTATCTTCATTGGTACATTTAAGTAGGTCATCTCTGTAGATGTATTCTAAATCTGTGAGTAATTGTGGAAGAATAGGGTGAATTTTTGACTGGAGAGTAACAAAATTGGGACCTAAACTGAGAATATTCGAGACAAGAGGGGGGATTTCAGTTGAGGAGATGTTGTGAATCCATGTTTGGTCTCCTTTAGGATAAATTTTATGGCGTAGTGAATTTTGGTATAGTTGGTCGAATTTTTTGATTAATATAAGCTTTTTCTGTGTTTTAACAGATAAAAAAATTTTGGAGATGAAGTTATTTAAATTGATTATATTGTCTTCATCAAAATGAGAATGTAGGATATGGGTGAGGGATGAGATGTTTTGGTTAAGGTTGTGGATGTTGAGGATGATTTCGCGGATTTTTAGGTGTAATAGGGATTTTTTAAATTTAAGGGATGAAAAAGCCAACTTTGAGGAGAAGGGTTTGGAAATGGTGACAGTACTTAAGGAATTTTCAATGAATTTAGGAAAGAGTGATATATATATATATGTAGGAGGACTGGAAGGATAGTAGGAAGGCAGAGTTTGATAGGGCTTTTAGTTTCGTGAGGAGAATAGAATGGTCTAGGGTGTCAAAGGCTTTAGTAAAATCTAGAAGGATAAGGACAGTTACTTTTCATTCGTCAAGAGCAGTATGTATGTCATTAGTAATTTTTGTTAAGGCTGTCTGAGTTGAATAACCAGGTCGGAACCCAGATTGGAACGGATTAAGGAGATGAGAGTTTTCTAGGAAATTGGAGATTTGTACTAGTCTTTCAAGGGGTTGATTGGAAAGTATTGATATGGGACAGAAATCGTTAAGTGAAGATGGGTTAGATTTCTTTTGTAAGGGTTGTATTTTAGCTTTCTTCCAGGATGAAGGAAAGGTGGAATTTTGCAAAGAATAATTATATATATATATGTAGGAGGACTGGAAGGATAGTAGGAAGGCAGAGTTTGATTAATTTTAGTGGAATACCATCATGTCCTATAGCTTGCGTTTTACATTGGAAAATGGCATCAATGAGGTCTGAGGGTGTGATATAGGAAAAATAAGAATTGGAGGCGTTAAAAGGAGGACAGCTTGGAGTGTAGCTGGCGGAAAGAGATGAAGAGTTTGATGTTGAGGTTGCAAAAAAGGAATCCATTTCATTAGGTGTAAAAGAGTATGAAAGCGGAGCATTTGAGGATTTACTAAAGGAAAGTTTTGATAAAATTTTCCATTTTGATTTTGGATCACAGGCAGGCACTGGAGAGGGCTTCATGAAAATATTGTGATTTAGCTTTTCGAATGGCAGTTTGTGTCTGATTCCGAAGGGATTTAAACAGAGTGTAGTCATCCTGAAGTCTAGTCCGTCGAAAACGTCTTCGGGCGGCCTCTTGTCTCTTTTGTAGGTTTTTGATTTCTATTGTGATCCAGCTGGTGGACCTCGGATTAGGATGGTTTTTAGGGGAGCATGTGAGTCGAGGATGGATAAGAGATTGGATGTGAGGATGTCAACCATGTTGTCGATAGTGTGGGAGGAATATATAGTCCCAGTCCAGAGCATCAAATCATTTTGGATTGAGGAAAATGTTAAGAAATCAAGATTGCGATAGGAAATGGTTTTTGGAATGAATGTTGGAGTTTGGATATTGTATGACAGGGATATTAAATCGTGATTGGAAAGAAATGTGATTGGTAACTGGGAAGAGGAAATGAGGTTTTTAGGAGAATCAACTATTAGGAGATCAAGCCATGTATTAGATGGATAAATGTGTGGTAGGAGAGAATGGTACCACATGTAGGTTGAGGGAAAAAAAAAAGGTTTTCAAGATAAGACTTGTCAGAGGAATCGGTGAGGAGATTGGTATTGAAATCTCCAGCAATAATAACATGTGAGTAGAGAGGAACAAGGTTGAATAGAGTGGTTTCGAAGTGGGAGTCAAAAGGAACATTGGGAGGGCGGTGAAATACTACAACAAGGATAGTTTGTGAATGCATGGTTATTTCGTTATCTTACGTTTAAGATATTAAAAAAAATAAAATAAAATAAAATTTTACTCATAAATAAATTTTTACAACTAGATAGGTTTAAACATAAATTGAAATCATGGTTGAAAAAGATGGTTAGGGATGCAGTCAGGTTTATGAATATCCAAGTTACAAAAAAAATAGTTTATATAAAGAGTGTCTAAGTTTCAATCAGTCTTGAAGGTTTTCTTCAGGGAAATTGTTGCCAGGTTGAAGACAACAGAAAATAATGTGACAGACTTCGTCTGTTGAATCTTTTACATGGTGTCTACCAATTTCAGTTATCAAAATTCCCAACATATTCCCGACTTTTCAAGATTTTTTTTGGAAATTCCCGACTTTTTCAAAAATATTTCTGGAAATTCTCGACAAACGATATTTTAATGCTGTTGCAATAATAATAAAAAACAAATCAATCAATGCATACTCTGCTACTTAACATATCACAGTTAAACAATAAAATAAAAAAACATTTTTTTTATTTTTTATATTTCATATTATTCTAGATAACTTTTAAGAAACACATACATGTTGAGTATTGCCATTCAGTTAGAAAATAATTACGAGGTTGTCGGATAAAATAACTTCAAAAATATATGTTCGATCCGAAATTTCTTTTTTTCCATCTGAAAGCTGGTTAAATTTACTATGAGACCTCATATATGAAATTTTGATCAAGTAGCGTGAAATTTTGATCAAGTATACTCACGCCGCCACGCTGAGAACCCCATACTCTTGTGAAATCCACTTTTTTTTTCAGAATATTTATCGCTATAGATTCTCAGCGTGGTGGTGTGGGTATTTCATGGGATTTAAAAAAACATTTTATATATGAGATCTCATAGCAAATTTTACCAGCTTTTAGATGAAAGGAAGAAATTCTGGATCGGACAAATAGTTTTTGAGTTATAGCCAAAAGAATACCGACAAACGTGTTTTACAAAAATAAATAAATTTTGATTGTTTGATAAATAAACCATAAAAAGACGCGAGAACAGTATTTCCCTCCCAGAAGCCACTTATGATGGTTTTTTTGTCATCTGCAGTATTCGAAAGAACCGCTGAGCCCAAAGGTACCAGCCTGGTCTTAAATAAAAGCTAATTCAATTTCCTACAACTTTATATTTGAAATTGGATGCGTATTTTAGGAGATGATTCATAAAACAATCTCCCTGAAGAAGACCTTCAAAGCAGGTCAAAACGTTGGTACTTGTTAAATAAAGGTTTTTTAATTTTAAGACTTGGATGTGATGTCTATAAATCTGGCTACATCCCTGACCATCTTCTTCAAATTTTATTTCCTACAGGCAACTATACTACTGAAATTCTTACCATTTCCAGTCAAGCCATTTTCCTTGTGTTCTTCTCTTGAAGGGTTGTCAACGATCCATATTTCACATTTTCTGACAGCTAGAAAAAATAACAATAATCAATAAAATAGATCATGTCATAGCACAAATATAAGGTCTATTCTCAATGTTAGAAATTCCGATGTGCAATATCTTATGGTGCTGGCAAATACATAGGTCTCTTCATTAAATATAGCAATAGCAATTAATTATTGTTAATATAGTTATTAATGTATGTATACAAGGAACATGGAAAAATACATTACCTATTACATAATAACACTTGATTTTGAATGGTGAGTATATTTTTCATAGTTTGGAGCACATTGAAATTTTAATCGTTTATTTAATCATTTTAATCTGGGTTTATAATTTATAAAAAAAAATTCTTTATTTAAAGTTAATTCCTCTACAGGTTATTCTTGCGCTGAATAACTTTATTTATGAATTTGTTTAGTTTATCTCGCCCATGATAGATTTAATTATAGGTGAAATAGTTGGGTTATGACTTTAAGATTCTCAAATTGGAAAACCATTGCCCACTCTAGTGGCCCTGAATTATCATTTAAATGTTTTCAGAGATTATGTTTAATTTTAATATGGTTAGAAAATAGAAGAATTGATTGAACGCTCAATATCAAATTCCATTAGTGCCTACTATAACATTTATAAAAAATATACAAGAATGCATAAATATTAAAATTAATTATTGAACACCAAATAATCAAAATATATTCTGAAATAAAGAAAGAATATTTTTCATTAATTCATTCACATGCGATCTTATTTCTAAGTATTAATGATAACTTGTTCATTAATATTAGATTTCCAAAGATATTTTAATCAGATAAAAAACTAATGCACAGACAGAGTCGATCAAGCATCCGACATGTACAACACAAAGACACACAGCAGAATGGATAGCATTCAAACATAGAGGGCACTAAACGAGTATCATTATAACAATCAATTATAAAAATATGATTATTTAAACATAATATGCAAAGAAGAATATATAAAATAATAAGTATTACCCAACAAATATCAATAACTGATAAAATTAATTTAAGTACAGAAACAGGTTAAAATGGTAATACTATTAAATTGTATTAAATTAAACTGAACAAGCCAGATCATTTTTATAAAATTTTTGGTTTTCTCTATCATGCTATCATCATTGCTTAAGGCTTGCAGAAGTTGTCAAGGCACTCCATGTCTCTTCTGTTCGGAGAGCACTCTTTAAAAATATGACACACATGATAGTGTTGTGAGCAATACCTTCTCTCTATTAGACGATGACCAAGTGTTACCTACTAACTTCATTGTGCCGCATTTGTTATTATTCAGATCATCCCAACTATTTGCCATTTTAGTTATATTTATATTTTATAACTTCATATATCTGCCCTAAAATAATAACAATCAGCGAATATACTGGAAAACAAAAAGAAAAAAGATTAGTCAGGTATGCATGATACTGAATCAGTATCCATTGTAACCTCCTCATAACTTAATTTTAAGGTTTTTTTATTATTATTATCATTATTTTATTTTTTTAGTACTCTCTGTAAACAATTTGTTTAAATTAATTTTAAATTGAATAATTTTTCAAAATTATAAATACTTTATTTCATTTTCCACATATACAGGCGGTCACTTGTTACTTGCCGATATTCTGAGCTTGGGTGGCTATTTCCTAAATTCCGACGGCAATACTTTTAGAGGCCGTACTTTCCTATTCCAATGTCTAAAAACCAAAAAAACCTTCCTATATTCTTGATTTAACTGTGTTCTTCTATCCACCTTCTAGACACTAGATCCCAACCTTTTAACCTATAGTTCCCTTCCATAAAACCGCTTCCACTGACAAATCCTTCATCATTCGTGCTACCTCCTTCTGGAATTCCCAACCAACTTCTCTTCGTAAAGCAGCTTCCATAACTTCCTTTAAAAATAATTTATTCCTGTACCTTTTAGACAATCAATCTTCTGCAAATTTGTCAATAATCAAATGAATACTTAGAATTACTTTCTTTTTTTTTTTCTCTTTCTTTCTTTTATATGTTCATATATATATATATATATATATATATATATATATATATATATATATATATATATATATATATATGTATATATATATATGTATGTATATATATATATATATATACGATTGTATTTTATGTTATAATCATTATTTCATATATTTATTTATTTTTATTTTTTTAAATTTAATTTAATTTTTTTTTCCTGTAAAAAATGTATGCTGTAATTACTGAAGCATCTAATTTGTAAATAATAGGCCAGACAATTGTACTTTTAACTGTGCATTATTTTTATTCTTAGGGGACAGGACAGTAAGTCCCAGAATAAAGTTTATTTTTTCATTTATATTTCGATAGTCCAAGTTCATCCAAGTAAGGATGTACTGTTTCTAGGCCAATGGTTGTAAAAGGAGGAGGTTTGGTCAAAATCATGCTCAAATGCCAGGCAATTCCCCCACCTCCTGATATCGATATAGTGGTGATATTTACGAATGAGCAAATCTGCTGATGAGCTAAAGAACTTCCACTGAATAGCATCTGTGTAGATAGTGTGGAAGCTGACTGAAAGAAATAACTCCATACACCGACCGAACTGGAAGGAAGTAGCAGCAGATAGATCTGGATGGCAGAAGCTTTTAGATCAGGCAAGGCTCTGGGTTGTGAAGCCAAACAGATATATAGATAAGGCATCCCTCAATAAAATTCAAAACAATAATTTTGCACAATTTTCAAGTATAAAAAGTTTAATATTAAAATCTTAACAGCCAATAATAATTATGAAAATACCATCATTATAATCATTTTCAATTTCCTGCTTAATGATTACTGGTCCAGTGAGAGCCATCTTATCTGTGAAAAAAGTATATATTAATATTTTTAATTGTATAATTCATACACATACATAGTTATATTCTAATCCTTAAAATATTGAACTAAAAAACTGGAACCCTTGAGCATGTTGGCAAAAGAAAGAATAACATGAAACATATTTTAGGGGTTGCCCCCTTGACCGTCAATCCTCATGTTTTATTCTTTTTTTCCCCCCCATTCAAACCGTTATAGCTCCTAAATGGTACGTCCAAGCAACAAACGCTATACAACAAAAAATATTCTCTATTAACTTTTTGACAAGTAGGATACTATCAAATTTTCAATCCAACCAACACAACTGAGCTACAGCGTACCAAAAAAGCTCTAACTCATAAAAATAGAGGTTTCAAACGTGATTTTTTTTTTTTTTTATTCAAACAAAAATTTTGAACAGCTGAGAGGGATCAAGCAAAATCGATCAAATCCATGTTAAAATTCTTGATTTCGTATTAAGAGCAACATAGTCAAAAGGAGCTCACTTATTAGAACCTGCCTCCTAGTCAAGATTATCAGTAAAGTATTATTTAGTACATGAAGATTTGAGCTCCTAACTGTTCCTACTCTTCTAATATCAAACTACACGTAATGCCCTCACATTCCCAAAAAACAAAATGTATCCTCTTGAACTAGGTCACCTGTAATACATGTTCCATGTTAAAAAATATAAGAGTTCTTAAAATTATAATTTTAAAATTTAAATTGAATTTTGTAAATAAAATATGCAATATTAATTAATTAATTTTTCAACTGTTTACCATTCTACGCTCCTTGCCTTGTATTTCTTTTATCACTACTAATGATAATGATTATAAGCCAACCTTAGTTTTTATATATTAAATAATAATAGACAATATTATAAGAGGCTTTAAACTTTAACCATTGATACGTCTAATAAGAGGCAATATTCAAGGAGATGGCTAATGCACCAGTAGGTATGGATATTAAAGTTAAGCACAGCCGACCTTGGTAACAACTTTGATAGGTGATCGCATAACATAAGGTGAGTACCCACCAATGATCAAACACCTCTACCCAGGTAGGTGAGGCCCTTCAACCCATAGAAGATTCATATTAGGCATAGAGTTAGCGACTATACCCCAATTTATACCAGCCTAAACTTCAAGTTGTTCACTTAACTTAAAACTGGCATCAGCTGTTAAAACCAGTCGTAAAAAAAAAAAATTTATATATATATATTTATTTAGATTATTATAGAATACAAAGTAAATTAACATTAATAACAAACTTGAATATAGGTACTAATGTTAGGGATTTTTCAATCCTTGACCTATTTCTGAGTCGGTTCTAGACCAGTCTGAAAATAAACTGCCCCAGAAAAAAAGCGATCCACTTTGAAAAATAAAAATCTTTACTCCTAATCTTTTTAACATTTAATCTGTGGCACTGATATCATAACCCAGCTCTGCTACAGTTCCTGCCCAAAAAAACTGTTTCTTGCTTTTGACATTCTCTTGATTTATTTAAATTTTTAAGCCACAAGAATTAAAACACTTCAAATAGTCATATAACTCTATGCAACATTCACAATTTTAAATTGATAAAACTCACAATTAGACTCTGTTTCATTAGTCATATCTTCTTTTTTAGAGACACCAACAATAGTTAAACCTGAAAAAGTAAAGAGCATACTTGAAGAATGTATGATATTAAAACAATGATGGTAAAAACAACAACATTTTGGTTAAAAAAATGGTAAAACAACGTTTTTTTTGGTAAAAAAAATAATTGCTCTAATTGTCCAAGGATTACTGGAATTCGAATAAGACAGATGGAAGATGGACCATTCCATTAAACTACAGAAACATTTCTGACCTGCTAAAACTCTATTCCTGCCTCGTTTATATAATATTAATAACCTCTTTGATAGGCCTAACAAAAGATTAGTGTTGGAAATAAAAAACATTCTAATGGGGTTGAAAACATTTAAATTGAATTCATGACAAATAAATTCTGTTATATTCCAAGGAATGTTAGTTTAAATAATAACTAATAATACTATTAAATCGAGAGAGCAGATAATAAAAGGCTTACCTTGCTATTTCATGCTATTAAACTACCTGTTGTTTTGAAACTTGTAGTTCCTGAACGAATAAATCGAAAGAAAATAGCTGTAAATAAGGATGGTCCGTTACTGGTGGAATGGAACGAGGAACGACTCCAATGCTGGATACGATTAGGAACGATACAAGGCCTCGATTTTTTTCGTTCCTCGATCAACCCTGACCTTTTGGTTTCCCGGTCTTCATTCTATTCCTTATAGCGCCTTTCCACTCGGCACTCGATTTTCGTTTCTCAACTCAACCGACCCTCTTTCTTCTTTTGCTGTATAATTATTATGTTTACCAGCAATTGATTATTTCAATAGTAAGAGGTTAATTAAGTCACGATTTTTTAACTATAGAGAAGTAAATTTATTCTAACTCAAAAAAATGCAAGTATACGAAATGAAAATATAGCTCAGTGCAAAAATGAATACCAAAAATTCATGAACTGCCGCGTATAACTAGTAGCACAACAAAAAAGAGCACTTAATTATTTTTAACACACTCACTATTTAATCTTTACAGTAACTTCATATATCACCGGTGTTCGTTGTGTACTTGAACTGCTTCCTTTCGTTTTGTTCCTTATCCAGCGCCATTCCACTCGCTCTTTGACCCTTGTCTACTTTTCAACGTCACTCTCTTATGGCAGCGGCTCTCAACCTGGGGACCATGGTGATGTTTCCGGAGGTCACAAAAAAGTAATGAAATCTTTTGATCATTTATGAGAAAAAATCATTTATTATAAATTTACTTATAAACAAAGACGTGAAATTAGTGCAGTTTGACTATATAATATTAGAAAAGGTTTTAAAGTTATAATTTTTTTGTTCTTTTTCTAATCCACCATTTATTTATAGAGAAAATGGTATATTTTGGGAAATGGTGATCTTGTTTTGCCTTTCGGCATTTGAAGATAGGTGTCCTCTGCTGCTGATAGGTCCTCTACGGAGACGGATGGTCATCTCCTTTATGGGCGAAGAGGAGTCACTCTACTGGCAGTGGTGGTGCTAGTGGGGACAGTCTGTGGAGTCTGAACCCCTTCCATCGGCGAGTACGTCCGCTAAGGAAGTCAAGCCTTGCCACCTCCCAGGTTTAGGAGGCGGAGCTATGTCCCTGAAGAGAGGGTTGGAGCAATGCTTTAGCCCGTAAAAGAATTTGACGTGTTGGCGTCCAATGAAGGTGGGTATGGAAGGCATCCTCAGTTGGTCAAGGATGTGGGTATTTTTGGCCCTCTTTAAGCTGGTACCATGGACGATTCGCCGAAGGTGTTTTGGAAAGTCTGGAGGGCACGGAGTGGGCTTTTGTACATGTGGTGTAGCAGTGGGGTGACATAAACGAGGGTGTAATGGATTTGTATATCTGGAGCTTGATAATTGGAGAGAGGTTAGGAGGTAATAGAGACGGTGGGTTTTAGGTTGATCCTGCTTTTCCCGTGGGTAGTGAACGCGCGTTCCTGTCAAAGTTGGCCCTAAGATGTAAGATGGAGTTGGAAATGGGTTGCTCCACATTGCCCACGATGAAGTGCTTTGGCAATCTCCTTACCTATGGCGTCAGTCTTCTTGGGGTCAACCTTGATTCCGCAGGTCTCCAGTGCCTCAACGATGGTAGAGGTTGCTCTCTGAGCCATGTTGAGGGCTCGGCCAGGGTTTAGGCTGGATGGGTAGACGGCGACGTCGTCTGCGTAAGCAGCCACTACCGCCTCGGGATGCTTAATGGATACGACTGGTGCCGTAAAGATGTTGAAGAGGATTGGTCCCAGTTCTGACCCCTGTCTCACATTGATAATCATTACTGTCAAAATTCAATAATAAATAACTGGGCATTCTATTATTATCGAGCAGGGGGGGCGCGAAATATTAATTCCATTTTTTTTACTATTTGGGGTTCGCTGAGCAAAACAGGCTGAGAATCACTGTCTTATGGTATTATCGATTTCTCCTTCGCCTTCGCCCTCTCATTGATTGACAATTTTTCTAATCAAAGGTTTTTATTTAGAAAAGGTATATTTTTGGTGCCTTATCTTATATTTTAAATAATGTAAATTGTAAATATAAAAGATTATAATTATGTTTTGATTATATTTGCCAACAATCTCATTTTATTTTTACAATATTCTTCATAACCCTAAGTATCCCATTTCAGGAATAAATAATAATTAAAACTAAATATAATTTCATTATTGTATTAATTACTAAATTATGTGTTGCTTTTATTATAGGAACTAAGTTATTAGGTTTTTAAAGTATGAGCTTCAGCAGTTTTATAGTCACAAAAGAACATTTATGAGGCTTATCACCTGTATGATGGGCAATTATATGGATTTTTAAACTTCTTAACTCAACTGCTTTATAGTTACAGTGAGGGCACTAATTAGGCTTTATATTTTTCCATCTGAAAAATGGTTAAATTTACTATAAGAATCTATATATTAAATTTTGATCAAGTCCCGTAAAATATAAACTGTTTTGCTTGCTGCTTACTGTTTTGAAAAGATCAAAAGATCTGTACCTCTACCAGCAAACTGTTGATCTTTATCTAGTGCGTTTATTTTCAGTTTCAGATACATGAATATGTGTTTCCGATAATCTTCCAGTTGGAAATCATGTTTGTTGTTTCAGTGCTACATTTTTATTTATTCTCCAACTTAAAACTAACCTTCAAACCATTAACTAACTTAATGCATTATGTGCAAGGTGAAATATCAAATATCAATATTTTTATGGAAATAAAATTCATGATATTTTCCAGTCCTCTATTCAGTTAAATGCTGACACCTGTACCCAATACTTAAATGTACTTATTCACAGATAATACTTTATATAATTATATTAATACTATATAATACTTAAGTGTAATGTAACAAAATATGTAATATTATAACAAGAGTGTAAAAGATGTGACGTTTATTTTTTTATAACATGTTCAGGTATGATTATGAGTTAGAAACAATCATGATCTTTACAATAATTGTAAAAGTGGTAGTGGTCATTTTTAAGAAGAAGTTTGATTAATAAATTATGAGTGTAAGAAGTTTGTATGATGAATGTATATTTCATGTTTCTTGATGTGATATTGATGGGAAGGGGGCTTTTCACTTTTGAAAAACAATCATCGCCCCAAGTGAGCACTGGTAAAAAATTACTACCGTCCAACTCTCAACGGTTTTCGAGATAGACGTTATTAAAAATACATAATTATCGAGAAAAAAAATTGTTACCTCACTTATTGTCAAATATTTGCTTCAAGTGCCAGAAACTTATTTTATATATATACACAGGGTGTCCCGAATTTAAATGGCAAAACTTCAGGAACTTATAGGGGACCGAAAAACTAAGACAAAAAGTCCTTTAGAGATTTGCTCGTTTTTGCTTAGTTTTAGAGAAAATCGCAAAAAAGAAACAAAACAAAAATGTTACAGGTAGCAATTATCACCTTTCAAAGTTCCTCAGGCTAGGCAGTGAGATATGTAAACACTTAATATTATCCTTTACATTCTTTTATTTGTTTACATTTTGGCTTCCTTCTAGAATCATAATTCCTAAATCAGTCTTCAGTCAGTTACTCAGATATTTTTGTGTGAATAGCATCAGCCACAATGCCGCATACATATTCTAATGTTGAATACGCTGATATGATTTTTGTGTAAGGTTTCGGTAACGGTAATGCTTTAGAAGCGGTGCGGGAGTATGCGCGCCGATTTCCAAATAGAAGAGTGCCTAATCGACTAGTCTTTCCGTTAACTTTTAATAGACTACGAGAGACTGGGTCATTCTTAATACGTAATGAAGGCGACCAATTCCAGGCAGCAATAAGAGCAGATTATCGGAGAAAAAATTGTGTCCAACGCCACTTCGATAACAATCCTGAGACTAGCATCCGAAGAGCATCTGCTGCATTAGGAATATCGTGGCAAGCAATATGGCGAACTTTGAAAGGTGATAATTGCTACCCATACCATCTTCAAAAAGTTCAGAATTTATTACCTCAAGATTATGTCAACAGATTGAATTTTAGTAACTGGTTTCTTGACAAAATTCGCGATGATAATTTATTTCCATTAAAAATTATATGGACCGATTATCATGAATGAGCTGTTGAAAATCCCAGAGCTATTAGAGAGAATAGGTTTCAGCATGAATTTGCTATTAACGTTTGGCTTGGAATTTGGAACGGATTACTGGTGGGACCATATTTTTTACCTGGAAGATTGAATCGTATACACATTTACACATTTTTTGGAGAACGACTTTTCTAATTATTTAGATGACATTCCCTTACAGCAGCAGCGGATATGAATTGGTTTCAAAAACTCAAGATTATGTCAACAGATTGAATTTTAGTAACTGGTTTCTTGACAAAATTCGATGACCGATTATCATGAATGAGCTGTTGAAAATCCCAGAGCTATTAGAGAGAATAGGTTTCAGCATGAATTTGCTATTAACGTTTGGCTTGGAATTTGGAACGGATTACTGGTGGGACCATATTTTTTACCTGGAAGATTGAATCGTATCACATTTACACATTTTTTGGAGAACGACTTTTCTAATTATTTAGATGACATTCCCTTGCGGATTGAAATGTGGTTTCAACTCGATGGATGTCCAGCTCATTATAGCAGAGTTGCTCGAGCTTGGCTGGATATAAATTATCCACAACGATGGATTGGACGTGGAGGAGTTGTACCTTGGCCACCCAGATCACCTGATATGACACCCATGGATTTCTTCGAATGGGTAACCTTGAAGCAGAAAGTTTATTCGGTGTCAATCAACTCAAGAGAGCAATCAAGAGACCGAATCATAGATGCAGTGCACCAAATATCATCAGAACAATGTTTAGCTGCAACTTATCAAGTGAGTGCTAGATGTAATGCTTCCATTGGTTCCAGAGGACAACATTTTGTGCAATATTTACATTAAAAAGAAGATAACATAAATATAAATGTAAATAAACAAGTATAAAAATGAAAACTTGTTTTGTTTAACTATAGATCAATATGCCTCACCTCAGACCTGGACAAGATATTCCAGCAGCGTCTACGGTGTACATTTGAAAAAGATATAGAAGAGGAGCAAGCAGCTTTAACACCTGTTAGACAGTCCCATTATCAAATTTTATCTCTCAAAATGATAATTGAAAAGGCATGGAATCATGACAAGGAGGTTTACCTAGTATTTACTGATTTTAGGGTAGCTTTTAATTCTATGTTGGGACGGGAAATCTATTAGGAATACGAGATGCACTAATCAGAAACCTTGTGAGTGGCATTAAATCCGCATACCAAGATTTAAAGGGGATTGTATAATTTAATGGTCAGACATTTCAACCTTTCCACTTTTATAAAGAAGTAAAGCATGGTATAACCTTAACCTTCCACTTTTTACCCTTCTTATGAATGAGATTTGAGAAGTGTGTAAAGGATAACCTGAAGAGCTGTGGTAGGATACCGGACTTTAATCCTCGTACTTGCTCAAGCCATTATGTAGCAGCAGACTACCAGGAAACTCTCAAGTCATCTTTGTTTGAATAGCAGGAAGCATTGCAGAGGAACAATAAGGAGCCTAGATTGGTATGCAGTGGAGAACCCTTGGACATAGCTAATATACAGATGTAACTAGAGGTAATCATAACCAAGGATGGTAGGGTAGTTTCTAAATCAGGTGATAATCATAGGTAAGCAGAAAGTAAATAAGAGGTCAAACTAAGACTTTATTTAATGTGTTCCATACAATAGTTCTGTATGGATCAGAATGCTGGAAACCCTCAATTAACAGATAACCAGCAGTTGATATGAAATTCTTCAGATCAAAAGTTGGAAAGACCAAGAGGAATTCCATCAGAAATGATAGGATTCACAATGATTTGCAAGTAAGGTCAATATGCAGCATCCTTAAAGGGCAACAGCTAACATAGTACACCCACATTTGCAGAATTGGCGATATCCGAAAGGCTAAGTGGTTCTTTGAAGTTAGACAGAAAGGAAGACGTTATCAGTGCGTACCCAGGTGTACTACAAGGATTACTCTGTAAGATTACTGATTACTGGAAAACTGGTTTATTATTGTGTCCACAATACGTAGATTACAATCAATTTTTGTTTGCCTGTAGCAGCATTTACTGTCATAACTAATTTTCATTTTGATTTCTATTGTATTTTCAAGTTAAACCACTAATTTCTGGATATGTTAAAATAAATAAAGCGGATAAGAATAGAATAGTTTCCTGATTTTGTCTTGTCTTCTTCCCATGATCAAAACATCAAAAGTTTTACTTTTACTATTACATAGCAAATCTATTGGTAACGAGAATAAAGGAAGACGAATTTCTTATAAATTTTCAATAATAGAAAATTACAATAACTTTTAAGAGATTACACTATTAGCAGATGGCACATACATTCAAATTATTAGTTCAATCTAATCATAGCAATTTTGGAATTGTTTTGGCCAACTGCAATAAAGAAATAAATTTTGAAGAAGTTTTATTATTTAATGTCATTTTAAGTTTCTTTGTCTTACAATAGCTCAGCTGAGCCACTTACCTAACATCAAAAGCCCAAGTTCATCTCCATATCTCATATACATTGTTACTCTATAATTAATTAACTTAAACCAATAGCCACCATTATTTATATTTTATGGAAATAATTTGTTTTCTGGTGTTTTTTTTTTTTTTTTTTTTTTCCCAAATCCATTAAATAGCACATGTGAATAAAATATTAAACAGATTAACAGAAACTTGGTAGGTCCAAATTGGTTTTTCAAAAAATAAAATTATTACAAAAAAATAAAAATGTACCCAAATGTTTAATCAGCAAAATTAAAAAGCAGATTAACCCTTCCGCAACAGGGCCGATTCTACTCATTATTCTGTCAGCAACCTTATATTATTATTCTGTACATTTTAGCTGGTTTTGGCGGGAAAATCATCATATTTCACTGGGGACTGGCAGGTTTTTGGCGGCCGCATTGCATGGCCTGATATGAGGCCATCCTGATTCCTCTATGAGGTTTAGTAGATATGCAAAACCTGCAATGCCCTATTTTTCTCATCTTTTTATAATTGGATATTTATTCATTATTATTATTATTATTCATATTATTATTATATACTATTTATATTATTATTATTCATTATTATTATTTCTTTAATTTCTATAGAGCTATGCCTGCTGAAACCCATGGAACCTTGAAATAAATAATGCAAGATGTCGTAAAAATTTATACATTTTAAAATGGAATAAAACTACCAAACAAAAAAAGGAAACATATATTTATATCTATTTCCTTTTTAAAAAAGGAAACATATATACAAAAGATTAAATTATTATACAAAACTACGTTTAAATTAAATATCACAATATAATATACATTTTATTTAAATTTTAGTGTAAAAAATGGAAAAACTATATATAAAACAACTATAAAACAAAATATTCAACTTGAAAAGCTGTATTTACAATAAAATTATTTAACTAAGAAAACTACTAAACCTAATTTTAAAAAATATAAACATATATATAAGTTATCTTCAATTTAAAAGTAAAGACTTTTTTAAAAAAGAAGTTTATTCAATAAAAGTTACAATATCAGAAAGAAGAGTGGCGTGGAGACGGCCCTAGATGTA
Organism: Euschistus heros; assembly: GCA_003667255.2. Lineage (NCBI taxonomy): Eukaryota > Metazoa > Arthropoda > Insecta > Hemiptera > Pentatomidae > Euschistus > Euschistus heros. Next base: position 150,708 of record RCWM02000165.1, read on the forward strand.
CTGAGAGAGTTTTACAAAATTTCTTGAGGTTTATAAAGGGTTACAATGGCTTCTTCTAGGAAGCTTTATGCTAACATTACAGTTCACAGGAGAGCAAGTTCCCACGAGGGGTTTCTAAGAAATAGATTACAATAGTTAGGAGTCAAAGCTTAAAATTAAAAATATCTAAGGAAAAATATATAGTGTAACTCCTCCCCACCTAGATACGAATTTCACCGCTTTGGGTGAAATGAGTTACAATTCTAGTTTTGTAAAAATAATAAATAAAAGTTACAAAGGTTAATATAAAGATGATAATACAAATAAAAACTATCCACAAAATAATTATATGTAGAGTGTTAGAGTTATAGGTATGTTTTGTTGATACAAGATGTGAAAGATGTGAGGTTTGTAATTCATGAAATTTTTAATTTTTAATTTCTAATGTAGTATTTAAAAGCTGTGAGGCTTGAATATTTAGAGTTTGTTTATCAAACAATGTTAGAGAACCATGAGTTTGACTGGATGAAAATACAGTTTTATTATGATACAAAATTGAATTAAAATTTGTTTTAACTAAATAAATTCCTGTCATATGATAGTTTACTGTTTCTTTTTCTTGTTGAACTTGAAGATCATCCGGGTTGTAAAATGCTATGAGAATGTAGCGTGTTCCTGGGATTTCTTCGATGTGGTTTTCTCCCTGATGTAGACGTGTGTAAAGACAATTTACACTGGATGATTTTTGTAAAATATCTTGAATACATAAGTCATCGTGGTGAGATAGGTCAGCTGTATGACAGTGGTGAATGCTGTTTCTTTTGATACATTGATGATTAAGAAATTTAAAGTTGTTATTAATATTTAAGAGATATTTGAACTTTGGAATTACTGTTATGATTTCATCCTTTACAATAGATGGGATGGGATATAAATTATACAAACTAAAAACAGTTTCTTCGAAAATTGGAAGTGATAAAGTATAAACAATTTCATTTTCATGCAAAGCACATTGTACAGATATTGTGCGTTCTATATCTAGGATAAATTTAAATTGAAGTGGGTAAAGAAATTTGTTATTGTAATATGGAGCTATCTTTTCTAATTCTTGAAACAATGTTTTTGTATTAATTATAGATGGATGTAGAATATTTAGTTTACAAAAGGTTAAAGAAGTTTCTATATCAGAAATGGTAGTAGAAATTAAAGAGAAAATAAGTTGGATGTGATCTAATAATTCTTTAATTGTTAACAAGTTAACTACGGTTCCTATATCATTAATTTTTCGTGCAATATGCAGCGTGTTCTCTTGTATGGTTTTAATAGTATTATTAAATTGACTAATTAAATCACTGTTTATCGAATATTGGTTATGTAAATTAAATTAAATTATTATTAAATTATTATTATTATTTATTTGTTTTCACACCTAGTGGTAGCAAACATTCTGGGGACCAAGCATGGTCAACCATGAATGTTTATTTGGAATTTAAAAATTTCCGAACTATTGTTGTAGTTCCCAACAATGCTGCTTGTTGCATTTTTTGTAGCACTGTTTTTGGCAGCTCCAACTTCTCTATTGAACAAATTGTGTCTTTCGGAATCAGCCCATTGCAAGATATAATCATGGGCAAGACTCTGCACTTATCGAGTCTATATAGTTGTTTCAGTTCTTCTGCCAGCTCCTGGTATTTCCTCTTCTTCTCAGCTAAAACTCGGAACATATTGTCATCTGATGGCACACCGATTTCGATGATAAAAGCTGATTTCCCTACTTTGTTTATGATCACTATATCCGGCCTGTTGTTTATGATCGTATGATCAGTAATTATCGGGTGATCCCAAAATATCTTTATCCCTTTTTCCGAAATTATGGGTTGTGGATGATAATGATAGTAGGGACAGCTCTTATCCAACAGCTTCAGCTTGAGGGCCATAGCTTGATGCACAACCTTGGCTACATTGTTATGCCTTTGGAGATATTCCTTGCCAGCCAGTACTTTGCATCCAGAAGTTACATGTTGGATCGATTCTACAGCATTTTTGCAAAGGCGACACTGATCATCTATGGTCTCCTCACATATATGCTTCCTGTATGCTTTTGTTGCGATAACTTGATCCTGGATAGCTAAAAGGAATCCCTCGGTTTCCGGGAAGATGTTGCCATATTTCATCCATGTTAGGGATGCTTCGATATCCACTCCCTCGTCCGTTAGAGAATGATAAAATCTTCCATGCAGGGCTTTATTTTTCCAGGAATCAGTCCAGGTGGCGTCAGTAACAATTTCTGGGGTGGCTCCTGTTAACAAATTGAGGGGAGTATAATTATTATCTAACGACCCAATCAGGGATAGTAAAGACGAGTCACTAGATAGCACATAGTCGCGAATATTGTTTTCCTCCATTCGACACGCTTTCAACAGACTAGTCAGCCCGCGTCCTCCAATCTTTCTAGGCAGATACAGCCTGGGCACTGAGGACTTGGGGTGCCGTTTTCTGCAATGCACCATTTGGACTCTTGCGTAGCGATCCAAAGCCTCAAGATCTGTAGTGCTCCATTTTAAAACTCCAAAGGAGTAAACTAGAATTGGTACAGCCCAAGTATTGAATGCACTAACCAAGTTTCCACCGGATAAATAGCTTTTAAATATTTTCTTTACTCGGTATTTAAACTGGTCTTCAAAATACTTCTTTATATCCCGCTTAAACTTGAACAGCTGATGCATCCCTAAATATTTGTATGAATCTTGGTCTTGGAGTTGCCGAATGGGTTCGTCTTTCGGGATCTCTATATTTACTGTCTTGCTTTCTTTTCCTCGTTTTATGATTAGTAAAGACATTTTTCGATTCCAAGCTCCATTCCAATATCTTCGCTGTATGTTTTTACCGTTTCTAGCAGGGAAGTCAACTCATTTTCATTCTTTGCATATATTTTAAGATCATCCATGTAAAAAGAATGAGTGATCTTGTTGTCTCTGCTGATGGCATATCCCTACCTAGTCTCGTTCAACAATCTGCTGAGTGGGTTAAGGGCTAAACAAAACCAAAGCGGGCTGAGAGAATCTCCTTGAAACATACCCCGCTTTATAAAAATCGGGTCACTAAACTTGGCACCACTAACCGTTTGGACACAGATGTTGACCTTCCAAGTAGGCATTAGGCGTTCCAATAGATCTGTTATACTGGGGTCAACTTTGTATATTTTCAGAACAGCTAGAAGCCAATCGTGTGGCATTGAATCAAATGCCTTGCGATAGTCGATCCAAGCTATTGCTATATTCCAAAACTTTTTAGAAACTTGCGAGGCTATAAAACTGTCTATAAGAAGAAGTTCCTTGCATCCTCTAGATCCTTTCTTATTCCCCAGCTGCTCTGGGGCCATGGTCTTGTTTTGAATGAGGTGCTGATCTATTTTACAGCTTACTATTGAAGTTAATAGTTTATAGACCGTATTAAGACAAGTGATCGGTCTGTAGTCGCTGGGCCCTGGCGTTCCTTTACTATTCCTTTATTCGTTTCCTTTATTATTATTATTATTAAATTATTATTATTATTAAATTATTATTGTTAAATTAAAATTAAATTATAAAAATTAAAGTCTAATCATTTAATTATACTATTTTATTGTATAAAATATTTTTTTATAATTTGGCTTATAACGCCATTTTTTAAACTACTAAGAGTTCATTTCCCTGAACTCGTTATGTTGTTTATCAACAATAATAATCTCAAAAAATCTCTTTTATCATTCTTTATTTTTTTTTATTAGTATATAGTTTGGGCATTTTAACTGCCATCTTTTCACATCAATATAAGTCGTATCCAGCGACCTTATTGTGTATATTGAATTATTTCTAATGCTCTTTTTTTTTTTTTTTTTTTTTATTATTATTGTTATATAGTTTGGGCATTTTAACTGCCATCTTTTCACATCAATATAAGTCGTATCCAGCGACCTTATTGTGTATATTAAATTTAATTATTTCTTATGCTTTTTATTTTAAAGCAAAGAAAAATAAAATTATTTACTTATATTTAAAAGAAAAATGAGTTTTAAATAAACGTAATTATAATAGCTTGTCTCAAGCGAAAGAATGTGTCCGGTGCGAGTGCTTTATCTCTGTTCTAAGAATGCTGACTCGATCCAGCTCCTTCATCTGGAGGCCTACCTGCATGGTAAGTTTGTCTTTTCTTCTGCGGTCAAATAAATAACTGGAACCACTAATTCACTTTTTAAAAACTTTATTTAAAGCAAACTTACAAATAGATCTTAAACTGACAACAACTATGTACAAAGGCTATGACTGAACTGATTGAACTGCTCTCTCTCTCTCCTAGATCTGAGGAATATATATACTAGATCTCTGAGAATGCTGACTAAGAGGTATCTGAGGACTAGGTGGGTTCATAACTCCTCCCTTCTGAAAATTCGAACTCTGAGAGAAAATTGGGTCATTTTGGACAAGAGGGAGATTTACAGGTGGGCTTGGAAATCCTCTGTTTTTACAAATTTCCAATACCTTATAATATAGTTGAATTAAATGAATTACAACAAAATAGGAGATGGTAATATAAACAAGCATTAATGGGGTGGAATACAATATTGGGTGATAACTAGTTTCTAAGGTTTCAAACTCTTCATGTGATATTACAGGTACATCTATTTTGTCAAATGTAATATTTAATATTTTAAAATTAGTGAGCTTATGATTAATAGATAGAGTATCAGAATTTATATAAAATTTTCTAGTTTGGTTTACAATAATTTCCTTATTATCTAACTTAATAATAGAAGTAGTTGGTAAATTAACAGGAAAAGTTCCATTGCTGGATATGATTACATAAGATATATCAAAAGTTAAATAAACATCAATAATGTATATATTTAATAATAGGAGAAGGATTTATAATATTAGTAGAAATACATTGTGAAAGATTATTCCTTAAAGCGCTAAAGATACAAGTGTCATTAATTATCCTAAGGTTAGTACAATAGTAATTAGTTTTAATAAAAGTACAATTAGCAGTGAACATTTCATGAATATTATACAATATAAGATTATGCTTAACTAGGGTAGTTATAACTTGATTGTTGTCCTTAATCGGGACTGATAAAAGATATATCGTATTATAGACTTGAGATAGTTTTGGTATTGATATTATATAATGAATTATTTTGTCTGATTGTACAAGAGATTTTGCTAGTCAGCCAGGTGGTTTCTAAATCATTTGAAATTAGGGTCTTATCATCAATATCTGTCTGTTTAATTATGTTAGAATGAGGGATTCCCATTCTGCACATTTCCAAAGAATTTTCTATGTCAATTACTTGAATAGTTAAATAAGTAAGAACATTATATAGTTCGTTATAATACATTGTTGTCTGTAGTCTGTCCATTGTATTGGTGACTTCACTTAATTTAGCATTATTTTTATTTAATAACTTAACATCTTTTTCAAAAGTTTCTGTTAATTGTTTACTAATTTTTATTTCACTGGCAATGTTATGCTCCATTTGATAGTTGTTATGTTCTAAAGTTTCAATTATTTTATCATAGTGGGCTTTGTCTTCCGCATCCATGTTCCCAGTAAGCCAGCTGATAGCGCTGCCTAAGCCATTTTATTCCACGCCTGGTTCTGTTACCTCTGGGTATTATATTGTTGATTTTATCCGTGAGGAAATTTAATTGTTTAAAAGCCATTTCTTGTGCAACTGTATTATTTTTGGGTTTTAGGGCAAACCTAAGCCTACTTAATTCATCAACTAATTTCGATAAGTCTAAAAAACGTATAATAGTTTTATATTCTGATATTACTTTCGATTCCGGAACTTTAAATGTTATAAGTCCTGACGAATGCTGAACATTGGTTACTTTATATGCTGAAGTTACTATCAATATCGCTGAGGTCACTAGATACCATTTCTCCATCTGAAACAGTTTCAAATAATTTTTTCTTGCGATTTCGTTTAGATTTTCTTTTTCTAGCAATATTGTCAGTATGAACTTTTATGGTTTTATTTCTATCTATAAATGGTATGACAGGTTTATAAACATTTTCAGATTTATCCTTTATTCTTCTTTTGACATAAGGTTTATCTTGTTCTATCACAGGATCCTCCCGATTCTTGTTTAATTTGTCGGTTCTTTCCTTTCCTCTTTTTCTTTATTTATGGCTATTTTTAATTTATTATGAACAATATTCATGTTTTTGTGATATTCACTTACAAGCTGTTCCTTAATTATTCCTTCATTCTTTTCAGGGTCTTTTATGATTCCGTAGGTAATCTCGTTTGGAGTAGTTTAAGCGTTTGATTGATTGAATTATTAAAAGTTAGTGTTGCTAAATTTAAATTTATTTTTAAATCATTTCTTGGATTTTCTTCTTTTAAAGCTCTTAAGATTTCAATCAAAGTTGATTGGGCTCTATTTAAGAGTCCTAGGGAGTTAGGGTGGTTAGGCGTTGTATAGTAAGCTTCTATTCCTAATGATTCAAGGAAATTTCTGATTAAGTTGTTACTAAATTCTTTTCCGTTGTCCATTTTTATTCTAATGGGATTTGGAAATAGGGCCAAATATTCGGTTAGTACTTGAAATATATTAATTGCATTTACATGTTTACATAATCTTGAGAAAAGTTTTTTTGAAAAGGTATCTATTATGGTTACTATATTATGAGAATCAAACTTTAATATGTCTATCATTATTTCCTCAAAAGGTCTTTCCATTGTTGGGGTTATTTGATATTTAGTTTTAATAGGCTTTCGCTCATATTTCACTTGCCTGCAAATAGAACATTTGTTTATAAATTCAGATATGTCATCTTTCATATTGGGCCAATAATAATTTCTTTTGAGTTTCTCAAATGTTTCTATTATACCTCTATGGTATGATTTTCCTGTATGGTACGTTTCTAACAGTTCTTCTTGCTCATCTCTTTCTAATACGTCGATTAGTTTTCTTTTGTATCTTTTTATTTTTACGGTGGGGAATTTATTAATTATTATTTCGGTCAATTTGTTGTATATTGCTTCAAATTCAGTCCTTACAGACTCAACATTTGGTTCACAATAGACACCATACACGGTTTTTGGTTTTATTAGTTCAAGAAGTGTTTCTTCTAGGTTATTTTTCCAAGGGTATGGAGTTTCTAAATAAATTCTTGTCTTACCGAAGGGTTTAGTAATAATGGGTTTGGCTGAGCCCCTTTGAATTAAAATTTGGAATTTTTCAACATTTATTGCTCTATCTTCTGGTACTATAAGAATCTGTTCATTGCTTGAATCTTGAGAATGTTGGGTTGGAGCTAAACTTAATTGTTCATTTTGAGGGGGAGGTAATTCTTGCAAAATTTCATCATAGTCTTCTGGAGGTATTGGTGGCAATTCTACATTACTTGTTTCTTGTAAAATTTTGTCTAGTTCTTCATCTGGATCTATATCCATTTCATCAATTACATTTAATTCATATTCATTTTCTATATTAATTCTACTTAGAGCGTCAGCTACAAAATTGGTTTTTCCGTCAGTATGTTTTATGTCAAATTGAAATTCACTCAATAAAAATATCCATTTCATAATTCTTGTATTATTATTTTTCATCGTAAACAACCACTGTAATGGTTTATGATCTGTGATTATTGTAAATTTTTGACCGTATAAATATGGTTTGAAATGTTTGCAAGCGTACACAATGGCAAGGAGTTCCTTTTCTATTGTGGAATATCTTTGTTCAGTTGCGGAAAGAGTATGAGAGGCGAACGCTATAGGGTGATCCCTCCCTTCTGAAATTTGGGAAAGTACTGCTCCCAGTGCTGTATTACTAGCATCTGTCGTTAGTAACATGGGGGAGTTAAAATCTGAGTATTGAAGTATCGGGGCATTTATTAAATGTAATTTAAGTTGTTCAAAAGCGTTTTTGTATTTGGTAGGGTCAATATTACTCTCGTCTCGTAGCTGATTAGTTAAAGGTTTTGCTATCTGAGCATAATTTTTTATAAATTTTCTATAATACCCTGACATTCCAAGGAATTGTTTAATTTCTTTAATGGTTTTTGGCAAAGGAAATTTTTCTATCGCATTAATTTTTTTTGGGTCGGTTTTAATTCCATCTTTTGTTAAGATGTGCCCTAAAAATGGTAATTCAGTTTTCATAAATTCTGTCTTATCAAGTTGAATTGATAGTGAATGTTCTTTTAGTTTTCTTAATATGGTTTCAATATGTTTCAGGTGATCTTCGGGAGTTTTAGAATAAATAATTATGTCATCCATATAGACGAGCGTGTTGTCGGTGTTAGATAGCATTGAGTTCATTGCACGCTGGAATGTAGGAGGTGCATTGCTCAGCCCGAAGGGCATTCTTAGAAACTCATAATGACCTGTGTCTGTCGAGAATGCAGTTTTCTCAATGGACTCGCTCGACATCTCAATCTGGTGGAATCCTGAAGTTAAATCAATTGTTGTAAAATATTTTGATCCATGCAGTTTATTCAACAAATCTTCTATATTAGGTAGAGGGAATCTATCTGGTATTGTTTCAGCGTTTAGTTTCCTATAATCAACCACCATTCTAATTTTCTTTTTACCCGATGCATCTTCTTTTTTTGGGACTATCCAAACTGGGCTGTTGTAAGGGGAATTACTCTGTCTGATAATACCATTTTTTAACAATTTATTGATTTCTTCGTCGACCTTTTCCTTAAAATATTGTGGGTATCTGTAATTTCTGGTATAAATTGGTTTATCCGTCTTCAATCTAATTTTATGTTTCAAAAGGTTTGTTGGCTTTAACTTTTCGTTTTCCGACTTAACAATTTCTGGATATTTCATTAAAATATCAAATAATTTTACTTTAGTATTCTTTTCTATGTGATCATGTCTTACTAACTGATATAATTCTTTTTTATTATTAATGATATTTAATTCATTGCTATCAATATTCATTATTTCACCATTTAATATTTTTATTTTTAATTTATTAAATTTAATTTCTTTTATATCTTTTGTAATATTAATTTTAGTTTCTAATGCTTCCATTGTATCCATTCCTAATAGCAATTCATATTTTTGACTAAATTTAAATATCTTAAATCTAACTAAAAATTCATCTCTCAACCCTAGCCTAGGAGCAAGATCAATTAGCACTGAGCCATTTCCTCTCTCACTTCCTACGGGGGTGATGACTATGAACTCTTCCGATTTAATTTCAGTTCCTACGGGTACGGAACGGGGGTTTATATAATTAATTTCGGATCCTGTATCCACTAACCAATGGTCGCCAGTATTGTCTTGAAATGAAGGAGAATCATGTAAAAGATTTAGATGGTATACTGGGCATTGTCTGGTGGTTCCGTTTTTTGGTCTCCTACTCCTAAAAAATTTTCAAATTTCGTTTCCAATTCCGCCAATCTTGTTTTTAATTCCTGATTTTCCTCTTCCAGGTGATGGAAGTTGTTACTTTTCACTGTTCTCATAGAAACAGTGTTTTGAGAATTTGGATTTTGATGTTGGGGTTGGTTATAAGTTTGTTGTTGGGGATGATTATAAGGTTGTTGTTGTTGTTGTTGATTATTAAAATTAAAATTTGAAGGGTTATATGGGTTTCTTATTTGGTTACTATGACCTCTATATGGCTGTTGGTCTTTGTAGTAATTTTGAGGGTTATAGTTTCTATTATATCTCTGCTGAACAGATCCTTGGTGGTAATCGTTCTGTGGTTGATGATATTGGGGGACTTTATTGTAATTAGGATGATTATAATTATTATTTGATGGGTTTTGATATTTTTCGGGCTTATTTTGGGGTTTGTTTTGTTTATAATGGTGGGGCTGGTAGTTTCTACCATGACCTTGGGGGTATAAGTCTTCCATGATTATTCTGCATTCGTTGTACAGAATATTTTTCATGTCTGAAAGTTCTCGAATAGTAATGTGATTCAGGGTGTCTTTTAATCTAGGATGTAAATTCCTGATCACGTGATCGACTAATATTCTCATTTGTGTGGCGGTTTCCTGTGGTTTATTTTCGATAGATATATCAACTAATATTCTATTTTTTATTAGTATTTCATAGGGGATTACCCGGTTTATATAGTCAATTGGGTGTTCATTCCGATTAATGGAAATTTGTGACGCTTCGTATTGTAGGTGCGTTGTTGTCCTACTGTCTCTAAACTGATTTATCAATCTAGTTTTGAGATCGTTCACGGTCATAAAATTTTCGTACATGCATAGATGTCTTGCCGTACCTTCTAATCGAAACAATGCTTTTTGTAATAGCAATTGTTCATTTTCCTCCCTATTAAGTATGTTTTCGTTACAATTGGCATTATAAATAAGCTCAATTGCTTTGATAAAAAATACGAGTTGTGATGGGTCACCGTCATAATGTGGTAGGTGATCGTAACATTCTTTTGTCATTAGTTTGGTAGTCATTTTGTTAATTTCCTCTTCAATTTTTTCTAACTCAAACCTATTTTTATTTAATATCTTTTTTAATTTACCCTTACAATAATCTTTTTGCATAAAAATTAAATGTTTTAAATGTTAATAATAATAAAATGTTAACAATAATAAATGTTTAAAAATGTTTACAATGAAATGTTTACCTTAAAATAAAGAAGTGTTTTATGGTGAAGTCCAGTATTTAATATTTTTCTTGACTGGCGCTGAAGTATTGAAATACACCTTCAAGTGAGCTGCTCCAGATCCTGTTCAATATTTCATCGGACCTTCTTGACCAGTTCTTCAGAGTGGTAGGCGAGTATCCCAAATCCTGTTGACCAATGGGTCTATTTCGTCAGATTTTCTTGAATATCTTTGCCAACCTTCTTCTCTTCTAGCTTGAAGTGCACCAGTCCCTGTTCGGGCGCCAAATAAATAACTGGAACCACTAATTCACTTTTTAAAAACTTTATTTAAAGCAAACTTACAAATAGATCTTAAACTGACAACAACTATGTACAAAGGCTATGACTGAACTGATTGAACTGCTTGCTCTCTCCTAGATCTGAGGAATATATATACTAGATCTCTGAGAATGCTGACTAAGAGGTATCTGAGGACTAGGTGGGTTCATAACTGTCTCTTAATATTTTTTAAATGAATTTTTTCTCGCGTGTTATAATGTTTTTTATCGAATAAAGCGGTTTTACTATGTTTAATTATTTTTTTAATCTTTTCCTTTTTAAATTTATTTTTTAATTTCGATTGTTTTTGCTACAAATACTGTTTCCGGGATTTCGTTTGGCAATTCTTCACGATTTTTATTCATCCTGGTTATATATTTTTCTTTTGCTACTTGATTCCTACGATTTATTTGTTCATGCAAAAGTTTTACTCTTTCTTTATGTTTTGCAACATAATCGTTTATAATTTGATTATTGAGGTCTATTGCAACGGGCGAGTCTATATCTAAATGTCCAGATATTATTTCGATTGGCTTTAGTTGTGTGATGGAATGAATAGTGTTGTTATACGCGAGTACGGCATATTTATTTTTTTTTTTTTCAATTGCGTCTTTTTTGAATTCGTCTCTATTATTTAATAACCGTAAATGTTCTATTAATGTGCTATGAAATCTTTCAATGGGTCCGTTTAATTGAGGTGATTGAGTAGCCGTATAATGTAGTTGGATTTTGTGTAATTTTTATAAATCGGATAATAATGAGTTTCTAAATTCTAAACCGTTATCTGTTATTATTTGTTTCGGTAACCCGTGATGAGAAAAATGAGAAATTAATTTATTTACGACTTCAGTTGCTTGACCATTTTTTTGATTTATAAACTTGTGCAAATTTTGAAAAGGAGTCGATTAGAGTTAAATATTTTTTGTTTTCTAGTGTGATTGTATCCATGTGAACTATTTCAAATGGTTTAGATGGTTTTTGAGTAACGTTATATTGGAGTTTTAAAGGATTCCGATCGTATTTTGATACCGTACAAATTTCGCAATTATTAATTTGAATTTGAATTAAATTTTTCATATTAGGCCAATAATACAATCTTTTTATTCGATTAAATGTTTCTTCCGAACCGCGGTGGTTTGTTTTGCCAATCTGGTAATCATTTATTAAACTATTTTGTTCTTCAGGATCTTGAATATCTATTAATCTACTTGTAGTTTTTTACAAAATTTAATTCCGAATGTTTAAAATATTTTACCATGGTTTCATAAAATTGGGTATAAAAATCAGTTTCAAAGAATAAATAATATTTAAGTTTTGGTTCAACGAATTCTTTAATTAATTTTATTATGTCTTGTTCGAAATTTTCCTTTGATATTTGAGCAATAATTCTGTTTTTAGTATTATTAAAAAGTTTTTAGATTTTGGGTTTCGCGGGATTAATATCAACTAAATTTAAAATAATTTGATTTTTTCCTAAATTTACTGGAGAGTCTGCTATTGGTATTTCGATTATTGTATTTCCTTAAGTATTAGAGTGAACGGAATTTGTTTCAGATTCTTCTGCTATATTATCTAAATTTTCATTTTTATCAAAATTTACGATAAGGGATGCATTTTCCGATGTTTCATTTTCGCGGCAAAATTGTTCTATTAAATCATTAATAATTTTATCAGGGTCTTCGGATTCTGTTAAATTAATTTCTACTCGCGACAGAGCGTCAGCAACTTTGTTTTCATGACCTTTCTTATATTTTATTTCGAAATTAAATTCTTCGAGTTTTAGTCTCCAACGAAATAATTTTGAGTTTGGATCTTTTAATGATTGTAACCATTGAAGTGGTTTGTGATCCGTTTGAATGATAAACTTTCTGCCATAAAGATATGGTCGAAAATATTTGGTAGCCCAAACAATAGCTAGAAGTTCGCGCTCAATGGTGGATAATTTTGATTCACTTTCGTTTAGCGTACGGCTCGCGTAAGCTATCGGAAGATCTCGTCCTCCGTGCGTCTGTGACAATACAGCGCCCAAGGCTACGTTTGATGCATCTGTCGTTAAACAAAATGTTTTGTTGAAGTCCGGATATTGCAGGATGGGATTATTAATTAAAATGTTTTTACTGGTTTCAAAACTATCTAAATAATTTTTATCCGCGATGTTAATTTTCGATCCTTTTTTTAAACATTTGGTCAAAGGTTTTTGTGAGGTGTGCAAAATTTGGAATAAAACGGCGATAATATCCTAGTAGTCCTAGGAAAGCTTTAATTTGTTTAGTAGTCTTTGGTATGGGATAATTTTTTATAGCAAGGATTTTATTAGGGTTTGGTTTTACTCCGTTGGATGTGACGAGATGTCCTAAATATTCTATTTCCTTTTTTAGAAATTCGGTTTTATCGGGCTGAATTTTTAAGTTAGATTCTCTTAATTTCTTAAAAACTTGCTTTAAAATTGATAAATGTTCCTCAAGGGACGTACTGTAAATTATTATATCATCTAAATAGGCAACACAATTTGGAACGCCCATGAGTATGTTGTTAATCACTCTCATAAACGTTGGTGGACTATTTTTTAATCCAAAAGGTAACCTTAGGAACTCGTAATGACCGTTTACGGTTGAGAATGCTGTTTTAGGGATACTCTCTTCATCCAATAAAATTTGATGAAAAGAACTTGTTAAGTCGATTGTTGAAAAGTAACTGCTTTTGCCTAATTTATCCAGCAGTTCAGTTATATGCGGAATAGGATACTTATCGTCGACCGTTTTCTCATTTAACTTCCTATAATCAATTATTATTCTCCACTTTTGTATTCCCGATTGGTCTAATTTTTTTGGAACTACCCAAATAGGTCTATTGTAAGGTGAAAAAGAAGGGCGAATGATTTGTTGCTCTAGCATTTCGTCAATTTGTCTTTTCACTTCGTTTTGAAATATTTGAGGATATCGGTAATTTTTAGTATAGACTGGGATCTCATCTTTGGTTAGGATTTTATGTTTGATTTGCGTATTTGCAGTTAGTGGAGTACCTTTTAAATAAAATAGATCAGAATATTGTTTTATTAAATTTTGAATTTCTTTTTTTTCTTCTTCATTTAAATGGTCCGTGCGAATAAGATTTTTGACTTCATTGAAATCTGATTCTTTTGTTTTAATTAAATTTATATTATGAGATTCGTTATTTTTAAAAATTCTGATTGGTTTCACAAGGATTAGGGTTTTAATAGTTAATCTAAATGACTGATCCGCATTATTTTTTACCGTACATATAGCTTCGTTATTTTTAATTGAAATTAAACCTTCATGAATTTTAAGACAATCGTTGAAATCAGTATGAGGAATGATTCCTTCTCCATTTGAGATATTTTTGATTGGAATTTTGATTACGGTTTCAGAATCGTTTAAGATGTAAGTATATTCAGTTTGAGGGGGTCTATTGTCATAATGAATTGTTATGTTGCCAAAAGGTGTGATTAATATATCATTTACTAAATCAATTTTCGCACCTAATAATTTAAGAGTGTCTGTTCCAAACAATAAATCGAATTTAGGATGGAAGTCAAAAATGCCAAATTTCAGGAGAGTTTTGGTGTTGGGAAATAATTTTGATGAATCTACATTAGCATTAAAATTTTGTATAGAAGAACCGTGCGCGCTAGTAAGTTTAAATGGTTCGTGAGTAATGTTATTAAAAAAATATTTATTTGCTACGAGAACGGATACAAGCGATTTTGTGCACGCAGTGTCTATTAGAATTTTTAAGTTTGAATTTGGTGGAATTATATATGGAAGAGCACTAAAACGGGTTAAATTAAGTAGGTCTATTACGTCCATGGTTCTTGTGCTAGGCTAGGATCTAAAAAATTACTTTGATCACTATCGAGATTATTTTGACCAGTGTATTGTTGATTTTCTTGATGATCGTCTGGAAATGATACAGTGGGATAGTTGGGTGGTTGAGCATTTGGTAGTTCGGTAATATGGGACTCACTTACGGATTGTTCCGAGTTTAGATTATGAAGTTCTTCAATTTCTAGGTTTGGGTTTTTCCGAACTGGGGTATTGAGAAAAGATTTAAATTTTACACTTTGATCAGGTTGTCTCTGATATTGAGAATTACTTCTATAATTACTATTGACACTCTTAGGGGTTGACTGATTAGGTTGTTGGGGTCTATATTGATGATATTGTTGGGGTCAAATAACAGATCCATGCCAGTTTAATGTCTCGTCTTCCTCTGAATGGACTCGTCAGCAAACAGCATTTGATACTGATCCTTGATATGCCCTCAAGTTTGACGATGTCCTACCGACTGCGCCAGTTATCTTCAATTTAAAAGTAAAGACTTTTTTAAAAAAGAAGTTTATTCAATAAAAGTTACAATATCCAGAAAGAAGAGTGGCGTGGAGAGGGCCCTAGACGCTTTTCTGTACTGAGAGAGTTTTACAAAATTTCTTGAGGTTTATATAAGGGTTACAATGGGGGGGTGGCTTCTTCTACGTTAATAAATACAAAAGCTTAAGCTTTATGCTAACATTACAGTTCACACAATAGGAGAGAAATAGATCTTTACAATAGTTAGGAGGTCAAAGCTTAAAATTAAAATATCTAAGGGACTCCTGAATGGAAAATATTAGTGTACCTCACTTATATATATATTTATATATATATATATATAGGATATATATATATATATATATATATACATATAAAACATTAAATTATTATAAATTAAATGTCATACAGTTCAATCATTTTGAAGTTTTTATGAAATTCTTCAAAGCACCCAACTGGGCTTTTCCGGACATGCTGAACAATGAAAAACGGTTTTTTTTTTTTTTTTATCGAATGTTTATAACACACCCGACACCTCAAGTATTTTTTCCTACCACCTCTACCTTTTTCATTGTATGCCAAACAATGTTTGGAAAAACCTCTTAAGGATTTCAAAGAACGCCTTTGAGGAACTTAATCGCCAACAGTTGGCGGTATGTTTTCACCAGGCAGTACAGTTTTAATTGCATTCTTCCTAAAATTTAATAAACTTAATTTAGGCAGTTTTACAATACATGAAGTATGAATTTACTAATAATATATGCATAATCTGCACACCAAGTTTTTTGTACCACCTCGGTGTCTTTCTCTGGACAGGGTAGTACGCCATCATCTGGTCAAATTCGTCTATACCCATTGACTTATTATATTGAACCACAGCCTCGGGGGGTTTTTCCTTCTCGACCACGCGGCGGGTCCTGGATGCAACTTTTTTAGCAGTGTATTTAATGCTAATCATTAATACGTCTCTTTTATCCTTCCACTTGAGGATGCAAGTACCATCATCAGTAAAAAATTCGATGGTCTCATTTTTTTAAAAATTGTTTGTAGCGATCTCCTTCGGATTCCCTTTTCGATTAGACCTGAGGGTACCTGTCGTATATGTTTTTCTTTCCAGCAAATAGTGGACAAGGCCTAAACTTGTATAGTAATTATCCATGAATAGTTCATGGCCCACATCAAGATGGCCTTCCATGAGACTACGGACAACGTTATTTGTATGACCTCGTCCACTAGTTGTTGGATCAGAACAGCACCTACATAATTATATGTATGATCGTTATAGGATGATACATAATTATAGGATGATCGTTTATACAGCACCTGTATAAACGATCATCCTCAGGACTAATCCATTGGAATCTGTTAGCATGTAAATTTTTATGCCATACGGATGGGTTTTATTTTTTAAATATTGCCAAAATACAAGTCGACCCCTCCAAAGAAGAATACACTTGTCTGTGCATAGATGTTCTATCTTTTCATGGAAATAATGTAGTAGGGGCCGAACTTTGTACAAACGGTCTGTTAGCTAAAGATCGCCAGGTTGTGGGTTTACAGAAAAATGTAACTTACGGAAAATTTGCAAAAATCTGTCTCTCGGCATATATAACGACGGAAGTTAGGGAAATCAAACAACAAAGGGTCAGTAGCCCAATAAAGATTTAATTTTGGGAGGACAACTGTTCCCATATGGAACAAAATTCTGAGGAATGTTAAGAATTTCTGAACAGTTAGTACACTCCACTTTTTGGTTTCACCATGGATTGATAGTTTGCAACAACTGTGCATACTGGTTTGTTTCTTGAACAATATGCTCAATAATTTGCGAATCCAATAATATATCGAAAAACTGCCTAAGCTCGGTTATACTATCAAAATTCGGAACAATGCCTGGCTGCCGTACGAATGGCACGTCTGGCACAATAGGCCGGTTGGTATGAAATTGTATACCTTGAGATGCTGCCGGGTGTGTTACTGATGCTGGAGGTGCAGATATATGACCATCATCTTGAGATGACAGGTGTAAATTGCCTGTAGATGTTGAAGGAACTGTAGGAGGTACAGGATGTGTTCTTCATTGTCATCATCACTGAACATCTCTCACAACTCCTCATCTCTTAATTCATTCAGCAGGTCATCTTCATCATCTTCTTCCAATAATTTTAATAATTCCTCTGGGGTCTATACTTTTTTGACATCTAATGTCGTCAATTTTTCTTTTGACACCCTTCCTGAAACATAAAACACAATTTTAAAATATGTTTAAAAAGATGTGCCGGCTAGTGGCTCATAATTAAGTATCCACGACTGTTTCTCAGAAAAATTGTGAGGAATAAAGTTGTAGAGCATTAAATTTACTTTAATTTTATATATACGTTAGCTACTTTATTTTCAACAGGATCAACTGGATAAAATTTAAAAAAAATAGACATTAAAAAAAATTAGTGATATAATGAAGAAATAATAATTCAAAGTTGGTTATATATACATTATTATAGCAAATCAAATTTCAAACAAATGTGGTTCCATTAATTTTTTTGCTCAGTAAATAGTTTTAGCGCTGCGGCGAAGGGAAAAATACAATATTTTGTCAAAAACTCTGAAACATCACTTAAACTTAATTCACTCAAGTTTATAACATTAAAATCAGTTCAGTGCTTTGGCCATCACATGCACCCGAAGACTGGCTAATCTGCGGTAAGTCACATTTCTCCGCGAAATCACGTTTGTCAGTACTCTTTTGGTTATAACACTGAAACTAATTGTCCGACCTGAAATTTCTTTTTTTCATCTGAAAGCTGTTTAAATTTAATAAAAGTATAATAAATTTAATATAAATATATGAAATTTTTATCAAGTTCCATAAAACACCAATGCCAGCATACTGTTGTGAAATCCAAGTTTATTTCTCGTTATAACTCCAAAACTATTTGTCCGATCCAAAATTTCTCTTTTTTAACTGAAAGCTGGTTAAATTTACTATCAGACTTCAAATATGAAATTTTTTTTTCAAGTACCGTAAAATACCCATGCCAGTGTACGTTTTGGCATACATATCAAAATATGACGAATTTTACATGTTCAGTGGGTATTTCACGGAACTTGATCAAAATTTCATATAAAATATCTGATAGTAAATTTAATCAGCTTTTAGATGAAAAGGATAAATTTCGGATCAGACAAATAGTTCCAGAGTTAAAGCGAGAAATATACTGAAAAAATGTGGGTTTCACAAGAGTATGGGGTTCTAAGCATAGTTGTTTTATGGGATTTGATCGAAATTTTATATATAGGCTATTATATTAATTAACTAGCTTTCAGACGAAAAAAAAAGAAATTTCGGATTGGACAAACAGTTTCGGAGTTATAACCAAAACAGTACTGACAAACGCGTTTTCGCAGAGAAGTGCGACTTATGCAGATAAGCCTATCTTTGGCGCATGTGATGACCAAAGCGCTGAACTGCTTTTAATGTTATAAAATTGAGTAAATTAAGTTTAAGTGACGTTTTACACTTTTTGACAAAATATTGTATTTTTCCCTTCGCCACAGCGCTAAAACTATTGACTGAGCAAAAAAATTAATGGAACCACATTTGTTCGAAATTTGATTTGCTATAATAATGTATATATGACCAACTTTGAATGCTTATTTGAGGCACTGACATGGAAAAGGTAGTAAGTAAAAATTGTTAGAGATTTTTATTGGAAAATGTAATAAAAAGTTATACCAATGGCAAGGAAAGAGCAGTGTTTCAGTGTTAGGTATGGTTTGGTTCCTATGAACGCCAAACGATGGCTTATTGTGCATAGAAACAATTTATTTTAGCAATTCAA
Organism: Euschistus heros; assembly: GCA_003667255.2. Lineage (NCBI taxonomy): Eukaryota > Metazoa > Arthropoda > Insecta > Hemiptera > Pentatomidae > Euschistus > Euschistus heros. The sequence continues at coordinate 169,758 of RCWM02000165.1, forward strand.
AATCGTCTTTCGCTCTCCCGATAAAACTTACTTAATAACTGTCCACCGTTTTCGAGATATAATCGAAAAACCCAGAAACGGGAACTTCAACACCCCTCATTTTAGCACTCATTGACTAGACCAATTTAGTTGTTATAAAATTTGAAATAATAATTATTGTAAGAAAATTTAAAAAAAAAAATAATGAAGTATTACCCTGAACTTGATGTAGAGCAAAGTCCAGAAGTACCTGGAAGATTAGGGGCTGAAGGAGGGTCGCTACCTGAAGAAGGGTGAAGCATTGATGTTTGTTCACACTCTGGAGTAGAGGACGGTCTGAAAATATGTAAACCAAAAACAAGTATAAAAACAAAAGAAATAATGTTATAAAGACAGTAGATAACATAAGGGAAACATTTACCCTTCATTAGGTCGTATTCCACCTCTCGTTTTAACTAATTTTCCTTTTATTCCGCCTCTTGTTTTCACTATTGTTATCTAAATAATAACTTTAATAAACCAAATGAAGTTAATAAGTTAAATAATTAAGAAGAAATATAGAAAATAAAGAGTACTTACTGATAATATTTTTAAAACATCGCCTTCGAAGTTTTCGGTTTGAATTCTGAAAACTGACTAGTGACAGGCCTTTCTGAACCTTTGTAAAGGGTGGGGAGCAGGTATAAAATTACCATTGAGAGGAACGGTGCAAAATATAGAGAAATGAAATTCCCCTTCAAGTTGGCCTCAAATGTGGCCATACCGTTCCGCTGTGAGAATACAGATGGCCTCACTTGGGCTCATGCCGTTCCTCTGGATAGTACGTTGCGGCGGCCATTTGATCCCATATGAGGCCATGCCGTAGCGAATGGGTTAAAGGTATCAAACTATGAACCAAATAAAATTTTTTACTTATTTACTAATTGATAGGAAATAATAATCAATAATTTCTGAGGCTTCATTATTACAATTATGGGGCTTTTTAATTGTACGACAGGCTGCTATGTGTTTTTTTAAATGGCATAGTTGAACTGTTTTATATTCACATTGAGGACATTGATGAGGCTTATCACCTGTACGGTGGACCATTGTATGATTTTTTAAATGACAAATCTGAACTCCTCTATAGTCAAAAAAAGGACAATGATGAGGTTTCTCACCTGTATGACGGGCCATTAAATGTTTTTTCAAACCAAACTTTGAAACAGCTTTATAGTCACAGTGAGGACATTGATGATTTTTTTTACTGGGATGGTAAGCCATTAAATGTTTTTCTAACTCAGACATTTCAATTGTTTTATAGTTACAGTGGGGACACTGATTGGGTTTCAAAACTGTATGGTAGGCATTTATATGCTTCTTTAATTTAGACATCTCAAGTGCTTTATAGACACAGTGAGGGCGTTGATGAGGCTTTATACCAGTATGGGAAATTATATGATTTTTTAAAGCACTAATCACTGTTGCTTTATAATCATAATGAGAACACTGATGAGGCTTCTCACCTGTATGACGAGCCATTATATGATTCTTCAATTTAGACATCTCAAGTGCTTTCTAGTTGCAATTAGGACACTGATGAGGCTTCTCACCTGTATGATGGGCCATTATATGCTTTTTTAAAGAATTTGCTTCTGTAGCTTTATAGTCACATTGAGGACAATAGTGAGGCTTCTCAACTGTGTGATGAGCCATTACATGTCTTTTTAAATTAAAGGTTGAAATAACTTTATAGTCACAGTGAAGACATTGATAGGGCTCCTTATCTTGAAGTTGTGGCATTACAGAATTTTTTGAATCTACTTTCATTTTATTTTTTACACCATCCTGGCAGATGTCTTCTTTGCTATTCATCAAATATTTGGCACCTAAAACAAAAAAATATTAAATGAATAAATGAAAAGTAATATGATGCATACTGTCCCTCAAGACATAAGAGGTAAGATGGCTGATAAGGATAGATTATGGAAGGGAGAAACTTGTTTGGGAAACAAACCTATTATTTTGTTTTTTACAACCCCAGAGGTTGTCATAAGTCCAGAGTGAGTTCCAGAAATAATTTCTTGGATTAATTGAAAAAAAAACTGACCTAAGTATATCTTTTATCCACCCTGCTAGCACTAACCTTAACAGTCATAAAGTATAATTTCACTTATCTGTGAAATGAAAAACAACTTTAATATTATCTTAATTATCAATGCAAATTTTCTGATTAAATTTAACATATATTTTATATTATATGTGTAGGAATACTTCAAATATTCGTGACCACTCTGGTCTTTAGTGCCAACCACCACCACCAGTGCGTCACCAGTCTACACTACCAGCTGATTCACTTGTATTATTTTTTTGTGTAAACCTGTGTGTTCATTGTTTTTCCAATAAATGCTAACATTTGTCTTAATACTTTTACTTTTGTATTCTCCTATAATCCAAAAAGTTATGGGCCCAGAGAATACGCATTATTAGACAAAAAGGCTTTAATTTCGCGAAGTGTTGTGATCTTACTGATAATCAAAAGTTGTGTTCGGTTAACCGCATGGTACGCGCTTTACAGGTTATCTCCCGATTCGACATTTTTTCAAGTTGTGAGTTTTCATAAACGATTTAGAATCCCAACTAAAGATGGCAAGCGGTTTCGTGAGTAATTACCGAATAGAACCCTTACGTAAAGATAATTACGATACATGGGTCTTCCAAGCTCAAGCCATTCTTATCAAAACCGGACTATGGAGTTATGTTACTGGCGAAACAAAAACACCAGACGAAAACAACGCTGCCGATAAAGCAAAATGGATGAAGGAGGATCTCAGTGCAAGGTCAGATCTTTTCCTATAATTTCGCCAAGTGAACTTAAGCAAGTCAGAAACTGTACCACATCAAAAGACGTCTGGGCTACTCTCAAAACTATCTACCAAAGTGATGGTCCTGCTAGGAAAGCTACGTTGTTGAAACACCTTGTCCTACACAAAATGAAGGACACAGACGATGTTAGAGAGCATTTGAACACATTTATGGATGCAGTAGACAAATTAAATGACATGAACATAGAAATAAATTCTGATCTCCTGAGCATTATGATGCTCTACAGTCTTTCTCCTACGTTTGAGAACTTCAGAGTTGCCATAGAGACTCGAGATACCCTTCCAAAACCTCAAGATCTCAAAGTCAAAATATTGGTGGAAGCAGAAGCCAGAAAAAACGACGTATCAAGTCAAGAGGATGCATTTTATGGCTCAAAATTCAAAAATCAGACAGGTAAATCAAATTTCAAAAACAAGAAAAAACAAAATATCAAAACTAATAACAGCCAAAAACCTAGATGCATGTTTTGTAATAAAGATAATCATATATCAGATAATTGTTGGTTCAAAAATAAAAATAAAAATTCTACTAACAAGAAGAATGAGAAAACCTTTATTACTGAGGAATGCCATTCAATTTTACCTTGCCGCCCTAAACCACCTACTTGGTTCTGCCTTGATTCAGGAAGTACGTCTCACATGTGTTCTGACCAAAATAAGTTTTCAGATATGTCAAAAGTAAACAATGGCTTCCTACAACTAGCATCTACTCAACATACCACTTCAATTGATGGAAAAGGCCTAGTAAAATTAGATTTTGACAAAAATAATACTGTAAATTTGCCAAACACCCTCTTTGTGCCAAATCTATCCGCTAATCTTTTATCGGTTGGTAAAATAACGGATAGTGGATACAACGTCACATTCACAAAAGACAAAGCTGACATAACTGATGCTGAAGGAAAAATAATTTTTCAAGCAACTCGCACAAATGGGTTATATTATTTGAAAATCCCTGATAAAAACAAGAATTCTTCATTCAAAATTGAGGAGTGGCATCAAAAACTAGGCCACATTAATGAACATGATTTAAAAACTGCTCTCAAAAATCAAAATATGATTGGCCTACAATTCAATCCTTCTGAATCTCTCAATGACTGTGAGATTTGCATCAGAGGAAAGATGTCCAGTCTTCCCTTCAAAACCAACCCTGAGCAGAAGAGCTTGGAATTACTTCAAATAGTGCACTCAGATGTTGTTGGACCAATGCGTACAGTATCTCATGGAGGATGTAGGTACTTTGTGACATTTATAGATGAGTACAGCCGATACACAAAAATTTATTTTTTAAAACAGAAAAATTAAGTTATAAATTACTTTAAAGAATTCAAATGTGAGGTTGAAAAATTCACAGGTAAGCACATAAAATTTCTACAAAGTGATAATGGGGTTGCTGAATATAAAAGTAAAACATTCAGCAAATATTTAGTTCACCATGGTATTCAAAGGAGATTTTCGGCACCTTATACACCCCAACAGAACGGACTTGCTGAGAGAAAAAATCGTTCAGTGCTTGACAAAACTCGGTGCCTCCTCTTAGAATCTCATCTCCCTGATTCTTTCTGGGCTGAAGCAGTTTTTTGTGCTAATTACTTGATAAACCATTCACCGTCAAGAAGTTTAAATGGTAAAACACCATTTGAATTATGGTTTGGTCACCCACCATCTGTCAAACACCTCAAAATATTTGGTTTCAAATCGTTTTTCCTAAACGAAAACCTGAATAAATCAAAGTTTGACTCAAGGGCCATTGAAGGAATTTTCGTTGGCTATTCTGAGCAATCAAAGGCTTTCAGAATATGGGATCCAATTAAGAAGAAAATAATAGTCACCAGAGATGTCAGGACCATAAACAAGATGTTCTACGAAACTTCAACGACATCCGTGCCAAAACTTCTTGATGGCCATAAAAACCCAAACTCCTATTCTACTTCAGAAGATAAGGTGGATTTCAACATCATTGTCGAAAATCCTGAAGAAAACACAGAGAATCCTGATACTCAATCTTCTACGCCTGAATCAACTGAAGATGATGGATCTTATGATACCGAAAATGACGATCAATCACCTCCAAACAATGAAGTTGGACTATCTCAGGCTCCACAGTCAAGTACCAATATGAGACTATGAAATCGAAATAATCTTCAACCACCGAATTGGACACTGGATTGTGTGATGAAGGCATCATCAGAACATGATATGCTACAAGGACCTGACGCCAATGCCTGGCAAAATGCAATCAAAGATGAACTCCGAGCGCATCTCAAAAATGACACTTAGAAAATTGTTCCGTTGAAGAAAGATTCCAATGTAATAGGATCAAAAATGATTTTGAAATGTAAGTACAAACCATCAGGTGAACTAGAACGAAGAAAGGCTCGCTTAGTAGCACGCGGCTTTGCACAACGACCTGGTTTGGACTTTACCGAGACATATGCTCCAGTAACCAAGTTAAGCTCAATAAGACTCCTACTTGCTCTCTCTGTTGAAGAAGATCTACACATTAATCAGTTGCGATGTATCTACCGCATTTCTGAATGGGGAAATCAGCGAAGAAATCTTTATGGAGAAACCAGCAAACCTTGAACGTTTTCTGACAGAGATTATGCTCGATGAAAGTGACGCGGAGGATTCTACAATTTTCCTACGTTCTAAGCAGATGCTCCAAGATTTAAAACAAACAGATGAAAAGACAGTTTGTCACCTAAATAAGGCACTATATGGCTTTAAACAGGCTGGCCGCAACTGGTTCAAAAATTAGACTCCAAACTTAAGTATCTTGGTTTTCAGGCATCTCCCGCAGACCCATATGTCTACGTATCTTTTCAAGGGGGAGATAAAATTCTATTAGCCATATATGTGGACGATATAATTTTCGCATCAAATAACATGGCAAGACTTAATGTTGTTAAAAAGTTATTGATGTACATATTTGAAATGAGGGACCTAGGAGACTTACAACACTGCCTTGGAATCGAATTTTCGCGAAAGGAGGGCAAGGTTTATGCTTCACAGTCAAAATATATAGATGAAGATCTCGAAAAATTCAACATGTCCACATGCAAACCAGTTAGAACTCCACTTGCTCCTGGTACCCAACTTATTAAGAACCAATCTGATACTCCACCAGACTATCCTTATCAGAATCTCATCGGAGCTCTTATGTATCTATCAATGGGAACAAGACCTGATATCAGTCACAGTGTAAGTTATCTCAGCCAGTATAACATGTGTTTTGACAAATCTCACTGGCTTGCAGCCAAACGGGTACTCCGCTACTTAAAGGGCACTAGAGATTTGGCTCTTGTCTACAAAAAGGCTGGAAAACCACTTCATGGACATGCCGATGCAAACTGGGGATCCTGCGCAGAAGACAGAAGATCCTACACTGATTATCTCTTCAAATTTGCAGGAGCTGCCATCAGCTGGGAGAGCCGTAAGCAAAAAACAGTTGCGTTATCCACTCAGGAAGCTGAATACATGGCATTAACAGATGCTGCCAAGGAAGCCATGCACCTAAAACAACTGATATCGGACATAGGGATAAAGCATGAAGCCATTGAATTATTTAATGATTATCTCGCTGCACAGGACTTGACGAGAAATCCCACAGTAAGTGCTCGTTCAAAACACATTCGAGAGCACTTTATACGAGAGAAGGTTCAAGATGGAGACATAGTTGTCTCATACAAGCCTACAGAAATCATGGAAGCTGACATTTTGACCAAAGGACTCGCAGGCCCTCGCCATGACACTCTACAAAAAGCAATAGGACTGCAACTACAACTAAAGCCTACAGAGTGAGGGGGAGTGTTGGAATACTTCAAATATTCGTGACCACTCTGGTCTTTAGTGCCAACCACCACCACCAGTACGCCACCACCAGTCTACACTACCAGCTGATTCACTTGTATTATTGTTTTGTGTAAACCTGTGTGTTCATTGTTTTTCCAATAAATGCTAACATTTGTCTTAATACTTTGACTTTTGTATTCTCCTATAATCCAAAAATATGTAATCTATATCTTTTCACCACTGATTTCGAGATTCTTGCTTAATCTTCTTTTCTCCTTTCTTTCTATTTCTCTATAACACTAAAACTACCATGACAGGTCTAATTTCAAAGGTCCTTTAAATAAGCTCTGGAAAGCACTCAGTTTGTCACAGATTAGTGATAGTCTGAGACAAGGCATACAAGGTCTTTATAAAGGTGCAGAATTGGGAAATTATTAAATTTTGAAATAGCAGCGTTACTAATTGTATACGAAAGTATTTAAAAAAAAAAGTTTTGACATCATGTCCCCTCAGCATTACACATCACCAAAGGATTAAATCAAAGTTGCTGCTAATCATAATCATAATTTCATTGAAAATATTAAGAGAAAGGAAGACTGTAGGAATCCTAAACTTGTCCCTGTGGAATAAAAATGTTTCCTTTTAAAAAAAAAAAAAAGAAGATTATATCTTTCCTTATCACTATAAATTGTCTTTAAATTTGCTGAAATCTGTAGTGTGGAGAAGAAAAAGCTCAAACGCTACTATCTTTAGAGATGGGTACTCAGAGTGGAAGTTATTTCATAATAAGAGTCCATCATGTTTCTAATAATATCATAAGACAATATACAAGAGAGGAAAAAATCACTTAAGGTACGCATGATGGTACAGAAGGATCAATACAATGGTACATGAAGGGTTTCATGAATTAATTGCCACTTCTATTGGAATTAATTCATCAATCCTAATTGAGGAAAAAAATATTTTAAAGAGTATTTAAACCAGGAGCTCATTCAAAAAGGATATATCAAAACAGAGGCCTAAGTAAATTTTCCTGAACAGATTAGAGATTAGGTTGAAGGATGTCTGAGGAAATTGTGGATAGGGGATGTAAAGAAAGGAATGGCAGCGAAAGGATAACAATAGAAACATTAATTGATCAAAAGATGGTTTGAACAAATAACTGATAAAGATTAGGATACAATAACTGAACAAACCTGAAGGTATTTTTCATTTTATAAGTTTCCTGAACAGAAGGGGTAATTATAAAAATCACAGAATGAGATAATCTATGGACTAAAACTATATAAAAAAACAAAACAAATTACAATAAAGGTTCTACAAATTTATCAACACCCTCACATTATCATTGTAAAATCACAATGAGTTTTTATTTAAATGAACTGTTCTCATAAATACTTCACCAAAATATTGAACAATACTAATAACCATACAGATACAATCAATTTACATCAGAGTTTTTAAAGAAAATCCAAATGAATTAAAAATATTCAGTTTATTTATTAACAAATCTATTTACAAATATTCCAATGGATTTAACCATAAAAATTATACCTAAAAAGTGGTATGAAAGAAACCATTCACAAAACTAAAACAACTATATATCAAAGGACTAAATACTTACTTCAAAAAGCAGTATTATATTTTGCAAATAGGTGAAAAGGTAGTGTCTCAATGGAATCCAATATAAGTGTAAATATCCGTGGAATAACTATAAATTACAAAAGTATAAATAGATTTAGTCATGTTGGAATACCTGGGAATGAATTGGCTGATGCCGCTGCTAAAGAGGCAAGAAATGTGTTTCCTGTACCCAACTTACCGATTGTCATTAGCAACCACCAAATATATATTAAACAGAAGTGCAAGGCTGCATGGATTTATTATTGGACCAGGGTTCCAGATACTAATAAACTAAAAATGATCTTCCCTTATGCTCACCCATGGCCACTGCTAAACGGCTCTTGGAGGGAACAAGTGGTGATGACTAGGCTGTGCATCGGACACACAATACTCACCTACCAGCACCTACTTCAAGGTACGTCACAGCCCATGTGCTCAAGGTGCCATGTTCCTCTATCAGCAGAGCACATATTTAGTAACTGTGGTCTACACCCTACAGCTGGAACACCTCTCTTCAACAAAGACCTAGGTACTATCCTCCTAAACTATCAACCAGATGTTCTAAAATTCCTCAGGGATTGCAGGATCTTTAGTACAATTTAGATAAACTGGAATCCAGAATTTGGAGCCTCTGGCCATGCTGCAGTACACAGAAAATATATTTTACAACAAGCTAATATATTTATGATTTAATGATCATTGCAAGATTTTAACTATACATTATAATCATAAGATTTTAATGACATTCATTTGTCATTACATTATTATTTGTAATATAACATAAGAAAAAGCATTTGATATTAACTAGCCATTTCAACTTTTTAAAATTTCGATTAGAAAACACTAAGATCCTGAATATAGGGGAACTATTTCAGTCTAGGTAAATTTAAATAAAATCTGGTTATTACAAAGCTCATCTAAAAGTTTCAGCACTTTGTATTTAAGTAGAACCTCTCTTAACCAAGAGATTTTTTATCGATTCGCAATGAAACAAAAAAGGACATCATGAAGATTTATTTACAAATTAAAATCAATGCGTTTATTTTTGTTCACAGTTTCGAACTCCATCTATTGTGATATGATTAAGAGGTGGGACAAAAATAACGTATTCTTTAAAATAACCTATTATGGACTCGGAACTGTTATCACCAATCACCTATTATTGAAAAAACCCTATTACCAGTGATCATATTTTAAAATATCTATAAATAAACCTAAATTTGTATTTTAGAATAACTATATTTTACAATATTAGTCAAATTTATTAAATCTTCCATCGAAAAGGATGGAGAAATAACAATAAATTGGGGTTGTTAGTGTAAGGTGTTAGGTTATAACAGATAGAAGAACCGATCGGTTAAGGTTATTCGACCAGTTACCGTTCTTAGATCGGTTCTCAATAACTGTTGAGTAACTTCTGTTATCGAATAACTCATAAGGCTGTCCTATTATTGAAGAACCGATAGGTCACGTGATCTAATAACGCAAACAAGAACTGGTCGCAGATGGGTTGTGACGCTCCTAGTGGCCGTGGTTCGAACTAAAACAGAAATTCGTGATCATAGTACAATCATATCACAATAGATGGAGTTCGAAACTGTGAACAAAAATAAATGCTTTGATTTTAATTTGTAAATAAATCTTCATGATTACCTTTTTTGTTTCATTGCGAATCGATATAAAATCTCTTGGTTAAGAGAGGTTCTACTTTAATACAAAGTGCTGAAACTTTTAGATGAGCTTTGTAATACCAGATTTAATTTAAATTTACTTAGACTGAAATAGTTCTCCAATATTCGGGGTCTTAAGGTTTTCTAATCGTAATTTTAAAAAGTTGAAATGGCTAGTTAATATCAATTGCTTTTTCTTATGTTATATTACAAATAATAATGCAATGACAAATGAATGTCATTAAAATCTTATGATTATAATGAATAGTTAAAATCTTGCAATGATTATTAAATCATAAAAATATTAGCTTGTTGTAAAATCTGTTTAGACTTTTGTAATTTATAGTTATTCCAAGGATATTTACACTTATATTAGATTCCATCGAGACACTAACTTTTTACCTGTTTGTAAAATATAATACTGCTTTTTGAAGTAAGTATTTAGTCCTTTGATATATAGCTTTTTTATTTTTGTGAATGGTTTCTTTCATACAACTTTTTAGTTATAATTTTTATGGTTAAATCCATTGGAATAATTTTAAATAGATTTGTTAACAAATAAACTGAATATTTTCAATTCATTTTGTTTTTTTCCTTTAAAGACTCTGATGTAAATTGATTGAATCTGTATGGTTATTAGTATTGTCCAATATTTTGGTGAAGTATTTATGACAACAGTTCTTTTAAATAAAAACTCATTGTGATTGTACAATGATAATGTGGGGTGTTGATAAATTTGTACAAACTTTATTGTAATTTGTTTTTTTTTTATAGTTTTAGTCCATACATTATCTCATTTTGTGATTTTTATAATTACCCTTTCTGTTCTGGAAACTTATAAAATGAAAAATACCTTCAGGTTTGTTCAGTTATTGTATCCTAATCTTTATCAGTTATTTGTTCAAACCATCTTTTGATCAACTAATCTTTCTCTTGTTATCCTTTCGCTGCCATTCCTTTCTTTACATCCCCTATCCACAATTTCCTCAGACATCCTTCAACCTAATCTCTAATCTGTTCAGGAAAATTTACTTAGGCCTCTGTTTTGATATATCCTTTTTGAATGAGCTCCTGGTTTATTTGTTTATTTGTTTATTTCGTTTAACGTCACTTTATGCTGCTATGGCTAATCGGACGATGCTACGTTGGGAGCCCTAAATTTTGCCTATCCAGGTATAATTAGGATAGGGATCTTTAACGAGTACCTGACATCGCACAGGCTCGGGACCCCCATTTTACGTCCCTTCCGAAGGACGGCATAGCAAAGGATTTTTTACTCCCTTTAAAAAATCCTGAGGTCATCTGTCGGGATGAGCTCCTGGTTTAAATACTCTTTAAAATATTTTTTTCCTCAATTAGGATTGATAACTTAATTCCAATAAAAGTGGCAATTAATTCATGAAACCCTAATTGTAATGATCCTTCTGTACCACCATGTGTACCTCAAGTGATTTTTACCTCTCTCATATATTGTCTTATGATATTATTAGAAACATGATGGGCTCTTATTATGAAATAACTTCCACTCTGAGTACCCATCTCTAAAGATAGTAGCGTTTAAGCTTTTTCTTCTCTACACCACAGATTTTAGCAAATTTTAAGACAATTTATATTGATAAGGAAAGATATAATCATCTTTTTTTTTTTTTTTTTTTTTTTTTTTTTTTTTATTTAAAGGAAACATTTTTATTCCACAGGAACGAGTTTAGGATTCCTACAGTCTTCCTTTCTCTTAATATTTTCAATGAAATATCTTAATAAATAGAGGATTCCTTTCCAGGAAGGATTAGTAGACCTCCATATCTTTAATCTTCAATGCTAAAAAATGTGCTCAAAGAGTTGAGGGACACAAACTCTTTCTTCTTTAGATTTATTTCCATGCCCTTTTCAGAATACTGCTTAGAGTTTCCTCAGCATGTATTCCAGATCACATTCCTCAGTGGCAATGGGTTCATAAACTCCTGCAATTTGTATTATGAATTAGATATCTTTCAAAATCTCCAAACCCATGTGTTAATATTTCTCTCCTATTTCTAGAAAGGTTGTTTAATAACCATGGTAAAGAGAGTAGGTGATTAGAAGCAACTTTGATTTAATCCTTTGGTAGTGTGTAATCCTGAGGGGACATGATATCAAAACTTTTTTTTTTTAAATACTTTTGTATACAATTAGTAACGCTGCTATTTCAAAATTTAATTCCCAATTCTGCACCTTTATAAAGGCCTTGTATGCCTTATCTCAGACTATCACTTATCTCTGACAAACAGTGCTTTCCACACCTTACTTAAAGGACCTAAGTCAAAGCTTTCTAAAGGTGGATAAAGGCTAAATGTACCTTCTGGACCAGAAGTCTTGGAATTCCACCAAATGCTTTTAAAAAAATTGGGATATAGTTAAAACTTGACCTAAGATGGCCCAGCCTGAATCCTGCTTCTACCTCTGTTATTTTCTTCTTTATTTTATCTTACAGCCAATATTTTAGGTAACGGTCGGGTTAACGGGAGGCAGCAAAATGGCTCGGCCCGCGCTACACCCACCAGTTCGATCCTTACGCTTCACTTCAAGTTCACATTTATCGATACCTTCTCCTTATAACCTGACCGTTGGAAATACAATTATCGGGATTTCCTGTCACCCCCACCCTACCTTCCTTGAATTATACCGGCATTCTCATATTTCTATTCTGTCAGTTAACGTGTTTCTGTCTATTTTAACATCTCTTAATAATATTTAACTCTGTCTATTTTTAACATATTTTATTTATCTTCTTCTTTTATTTTTCTATTCTGTCAGTTAACGTGTTTCTGTCTATTTTAACATCTTTTATTTATCTACTTTCAATCTTGCTGTCTCATCTTCTGTAAGTAATTTCTATAATTTCAAAATGGATTAAGTTGCTTAGGTACCATTGTTTATTGTTTTAAATTCATATTTTCTTATTTACTGTTAAAAATTTTATAAGTGTAGCAGAAACCACATACAACACATCCCTCATGTGAGAATATAAATCACATGTCAACAATATCATCTTTATCATGGATTTAATGTTATTTATAATGGCATTTTCATATTTACAATACCCTCATGTGAGAATATAAATCACATGTCAACAATATCACCTTTAACATGGATTTAGTGTTATTTACAATGGTATTATCATATTAATAATACTCTGATGTGAGAATATAAATCACATGTCAACAATATCACCTTTAACATGGATTTAGTGTTATTTTGGTAACGGTTCGGATCGGCGACACCACCAAACTAGGTTGACCCGCGCTACACCGACCAGTTCGATCCTTACGCTTCACTTCGAGTTTACATTTTTCGATAGTTCATTCCTATAACCTCACATCTACAGTTTCACTTGGATTGTGTTGTTTAGTGTCATATTGATATTTAGACTTCTTAAATCAAAATAAGTGAAACAGAAGTTCACAAAATGAGTTTCATAAAGGATTAAGTGTTTTATAAATTCATGTTTTCTTATTTCATCTAATCTTATGTGTAAAAGTGTTATAAAACTTAAGAAGATTAATTTGTACATGGATTTGGTGTTTTACATATTTATATTTGTTCTATCAATTTAAGTGATAAAATTTACAACTTGTAAAAGTGTTATGAAACTTAACAAGATTTATTTGTACATGGATTTGGTGTTTTATATATTTGTATTTGTTGTTACAATTTCAGTATACATATTTTGTGAATGGATTCTTTGTCATCCATATTACTTTTTGTGCTAAAGTGAGACAGATTGTATAATTAATTCAATAAAACATATCAGTTTATAAATAAATGTGAGAAAGTATATCACAGGTTTTTTATGTTTTCTTATTTCCACTTCCCATGAGAAAATATAGCAGAAATTAACATCTTCACTTTCAACTAGGATTCTGTCTTATATTATATAATTGCTTATAACATGGAGAATTGACAATGTGAAAATAATCACAGATTAAGAGGTAAACGACACATTACTATATAATTGTAGAACTATTGGTATAATGTTACAGATTAATGTGTTTAAAAAAAAAATTAGAAGCCTGATGATGAAACATTATCACCGAAACATGTAGCTACAAATGTTAAATAAATAGGAGTTATGCCAAATAAATACTTAAGGATTTTGTCTTTTTTATATTTATAATTTGTTATTTTCACTTCTCTGAAAGAAAGTTCATCAGGAATTAACTTTACTGGTGGTTCAGTAGTATATTAATTGTTGATTAAATTAATATTAATTCAAAATTGATTTAGTGTCTTATATTTCGATATTTCCACTTTAATATTTTCTTATTTCTCATTTTAATGTTAGAAGGTAAACAGAAGTTAATATTACTTTGAACAGGGATTTAGAGTTTCTCAGTAAATGTAGAAGAATAACCTTTCTCCTCTAAAAGCAGCGACTAGAACATCGAAATATATCGGAACAAGGTTAGAATCGATAAAAGGTATTCTGAGCGGGTTTAGGGGTTGGTGTCGCCGATCCGAACCGTTACCGTTATTTTCAATGGTATTATCATATTAATAATACACTGATGTGAGAATATAAATCACATGTCAACAATATCACCTTTAACACGGATTTAGTGTTATTTATAATGGTATTTTCATATTTACAATACCCTGATGTGTGAATATAAATCACATGTCAACAATATTACCTTTAACATGGACTTAGTGTTATTTATAATGGTATTTTCATATTCACAATCTCAGAGGTAATAAAAGTCTGTCACTCTTAACATGGATTTACTTTTCTTTATACATATTTTCAAATTTCCTCCTTGTAGAGGCAGGTAATTTCTTGTTTCACCTTCTATCTACATAGTTTCAAAATGTAATCAGTTTTTTATTTTGTTATCTTCTTCTTTCAAAGAAAACTTGTAGTTTTTACATTCTTTCTTTACCTATTATATCTATAGTTCCAAAATGGCTGACTGTGCTGGTTGTGTTATTATAACCAATAAGGTTGCTGTCGATATTGGAACTCATGAATCCGATTTTCATCAATTCTTACAAAGGCATGGGGTCTTGCTAAAGGAAAAGATGTGTCCTCATTGTGGATTCTTGTGCTCAACAGATTTACACTTAAAGAATTTCAGGTATATCAAACTTTTCTATTTTCCTTTTTTTTATTTATTGATCCATTCGTTTTTTGAAATTCATTAAAATGCTCAATATATTTCAGTTGCAACAGAAGAAGAACTGTGGATGGTTTGAGTGTTAGGTGCCATTATAAACTCTCCCTGAGGTCCAATAGTTGGTTGAAGAGATCACGTCTCCCGTTCAGTAAAGTCTGTGAATTGGTTTCCATGTGGCTTACTAGCGCACACCCCCGAGTAGGCAGCATGGTATCCGATTTACACTTATCGAAGGAAGTAGTTGTGGACTGGTGTAGCTTCTGTCAGGAGGTATGTATAAATTCACTACTATAGGTCGAACACTCAGTTCTTGGCGGACCTGGAATGGTTGTGGAGATCGATGAGGCGAAGTTTGGCAAAAGAAAAAAAATAATATGGGAGGGGAAGTCGCAGGATCTTGGGTCTTTGGCTGCTTTGAAAGAGTGAGCAAGAGGTCTTTCTTTGTCCCAGTCCAAGATCGTTCGGCTGCCACTCTCATAGATATAATTTTACACCACATCGCCCCAGGAACCACAATCATTTCTGATCGCTGGAGAGGGTATGATGCATTAATCAACCATCCACAGGTCGTTCATCTAACCGTAAACTACTCTGTTAATTTTGTGGACCCTGTAACAGGTAAGATGACAGTCATTATTTTAAGGCACTTGCGTTTCACAGTTAAATTTCAGGTGCCCTCATGCAAAACATAGAAAGGATGTGGAGAGAGGTTAGGAATAATATTCCCAGGCAAGGAAGGGTACAGCACCATCTGGTCGGCTACTTAGCCGAGTTTTATTGGAAAGCGAAAGTTCCAAGGAATGAACGTCTCCATAATTTCCTTGTTGAAGTGGGAAGGCAGTATGACCCGACCAGAAACTGATTGGTGAGAAATTTACAATATATCCTTTATAACAATTAAAAACTCTTGGGTGTCTTTATTAGATATAAGGTACTGTTACACAGGCATGTCTCCAGCCCCTTTATGCTGCTAGATTCTAACCTTCTTCCGATTTATTTCAGTGTTTTAGTCTTTACCTCTCGAGGGAAAAGGTTATTCTCCTTGATTTACTGAGGAACTATAAATCCCTGTTCAAATATTAACTTCTGTTTACTTTCTGATATTAAAATGAGAAATAAGAAAATATCAAAATATAAGACACTAAATCAATGTTGAATATTAATATTATATTAAATCTGAATTAATATAATGCTAAATCACAAGTTATGTTAACTTCTGATAAACATTCTGATGTTAGGGAAGTGTAAATAACAAATTATAAATTTTATAAAACACACAATCTTTGTTGAAAGTTATTATGTTAATTTCTGCTATATCTTCTCAAGGGAAGTGGAAATATGAAATCTGCTGTGATGTACTTTCTCACATTTATTTTTAGATTGATGCATTTTATTGAATTGATAATACAATCTGTCTCATTTTAGAGCAATAAATAATATGGACGACAAAGAATCCATTCACAAAATATGTATACTCAAATTTCTCTCATAAATTGATACAACAAATATTAATATACAAAACACCGAATCCATTTAGAAATTAATCTTAACTTTTATACCACTTTTACACATTAGAGAAGAGGCAATAAGAAAACATGAATTTATAAACCACTAAATCCATTATGAAACTCATATTAACTTCTGTTTCACCTTTTAACATTTTAGAAGACTAAATATCAATATAACACACTAGACAACCCAATTTAAAACCATAGAAGTGATTGTTTACATGTCTAACTCAAATGAAATATCAATCAATGTAAACTCAAAGTGAAGTGTAAGGATGAAACTGGTCGGTGTAGTGCGGGTCAGGGTGATTTCGTGGAGAAACGCTTGTGTAACTGTACCGTCAATCCTAATTATATTACACTATTCTTATTAAAAAGTTTTATCTTTATGTTTATTTTTATTTATAATCATTTATTCATATGCTCTTCCCTAGTGAAAGAGACCCAACTTAAAAAGTGTGTTTTAGTCAGATCCCTCATTAAACAAATAATTTGATCAAAATATTACTGTTAACAATATTAAATTTTCCTTGAAAAAATCATAGTCACATTCTTGTAAAACAGTCCTCATAACTTTAGGTGCAGTGCTTCTCTGATCTGCCTCTTGCGATGTGCATTTGAGCAACTATTCTGGCTAATTCTCTTGTACCGAACCCAAGACCCTTCATGAGTGTTACAGGTTTTTTTTTTTGTTTTTTTTTTAATAAATATTTTTACTTATTAGACCTAATGATACCATACAGACATTCTTTTACCTGTAATCTATCTCTCTGCAACATACAGCTAAAAGAAATGGACTATAATTGTTCTTTCCTTGTACCTATTAATTGTTTGATTGATTTTTGTTGACTAATTTAAAAAATATGTTGATTTTATCGATTAATCTACTTCACTGGACAATATATTGCATGTTTACCTTATTATTATTAATTTAAAAATTAAACTAAGTTGTTAAATTTAAAGTTTTTAAATAGTCAATATTGATTGATTTGTTATTTATTGTTTTTAGAAATCAACAAAGTGCTCAGTATTAAGGTGGCAGTAGAAGGAAAAGTGAAGTGTTATCAGCAAGACCCCCATGCCTTTGTAAATATTCATGAAAATGTGATTCAACAATCCCAATATCAGGCTGTTGTAAATCTGAAAATAATATCAGTTTTTATTTTAAAAATAAAACGTATATTATATAATTTTTACACTATAAATTTCAAATAAGACCATTTTAAAAAATATAGATAAGGGGAGTTTTTTTTTTTTTTTTTTTTTTTTTTACCAAAATCTGATATTAATTTTAGATTATTCATCAATCTTAGGGTTTCAATGCAATTTGACATAAAAATATGGGAGAGATAAATTTTTAAACTAAAGAATGATATTATTTTCAGATTTCTCATCTCAAAAAACATGTAGAAACTAAATTTTGTCGAAATCCAAAATAATTTTTTTTTTTTACCTTTATAATTTAGTATGATTTTAGAAGGCAAGACGCTGTAAATTTCTGAAAAAATGTAAATAATTTGCGCTATCTTACACATTTCGCCACCGATTAAAACCAAATTTTAAGGTCATCTAGAAGCCGTAATACTGCATAGTTTAGCTCAAATCCGGAGGTTGCAGGATTTCCCCTTATTGAGATATCTCAAGTTACAGCTTACCTCGGATTTTTTCATTCACATCAGTTTTTGTCCACTGAAATCTGGAGTAATCCCACTGTTATATGCATGGATGAAAAGCAGAATGTATGCTGATTGTAGTGATGCTATTACTATTGTAATCGTTGAAAAATGGTTGAACACACCAGTTGTTATGGCTGTTAGAAATCGTTGATGAAATCTCAACTTCAAAATTTTAACCTCCTCGGAAGGGGTAAAATATCAATATTTTTTGATTTTGATAAAATTTCACTCATATGGGTTTTATGGTGCGTTAAATCGAGATTTGAGGTCATTTGTTCATGAAAAGAAATGTCCACTGATTTACAGCGGATTTCCTTGGGATTTTGTCATTTTTTAAGAGTTTTTGAGCACCCTAAAGTCGGGTGGTATCTTGTGCATAACGTACGTATTTTTATATCAAATATCATACATAACTGCAATTAAAGATGAAAGAATCATTTCTCTATTTTGATTGAGAGCTGAGAAAAAAATAAAACGTGATTTTCATTTTTTTTTTTTCTCGGCTCCTAATGCTCATTGGCAGCTATAACTCTAGTTTTGCACTACTATAGGTCCCTACTACCCACACACAAATCGGCATTCAAATCTGTAAGTTACAACTGCAAACATCCCCTTGTTAGTATGAAGGTAATATGTATGAATGTTGTTACTAGTACTTATAGTTACTAGTAAGTATTTTGTACCTGTTGCTTCCGAATATCGGTAAAATGTATGCCATTCAGTTAGCCCATAGCTGTTAAAAAGTAACAGGTCCAGCATTTATGAACCACCACTAGTAGATGCCTCCTAGTATGGTGGGCAAGGTTTAACCTAGGATCAGTTGATACTTATCTTTTGATAAATGTTATATCTGATCTGCTACTTTATTAGGGGACATATCTAATGCATCAGTTGCCTGTCGGGGGTGTGGGTGCATTAGATACATCCCAATAAAGTGGTAGATCTTATCAAAATGTTCTTATGAACTTGAAAATTTATGTCTGTTCTCCTTTGTGACTTGAAATGTATTTATTATTTGTATAATTATAATGAACTAGCATCCTCCCATTGCAGCTTCGCCCGCTCTCAGTAGAAAAACATAGATAATTTTAGATATTAGTCGAAGTTTTATTTGTTTATGGATAAAAATCTTGTATTGAAGTATGCAAATGAGTATTACTACTTCGATTATATTATTCAATTTTATTATTGCTAAACCTTCCTGAAACTATAAAGATGGTGTTTTTAAAGTTTGGTACAGATTGGTTCAGTAGTTTTCGCGGTTAGTGATCGCAAAGAAAAATGGCTTGTCCTTTTATATAATATTATAGATATAGATGAATGAGTCATCAGGTTCAATATTGATAAGTATTATTTGTTAATAATTCTGATTTTTATACTATCGTAATAATGTTTCAGTTTGTAAATAAGATAAGTGTTATGTTTTATTGAAGTATTTATTTTGTTCCTATTTAAGTTTTATTTGCTAATAATTCTGATTTTTATACTATCGCAATACTGTTTCAGTTTGTAAATAAGTGTTATGTTTTATTAAAGTATTTATTTTGTTCCTATTTAAGTATTATTAGTTGATAATTCTGATTTTTATACTATCGTAATAATGTTTCAGTTTGTAAATAAGTGTTACGTTTTATTAAAGTATTTATTTTGTTCCTATTTAAGTATTATTTGTTAATAATTTTGATTTTTATACTATCGTAATAATTTTTCAGTTTGTAAATAAGTGTTATGTTGTTTTAAAGTATTTATTTGACCATTACTTTTTTTAAATCCTGTACAATTTTATTCTATTAAATATACAGTTAGTAAAAAAAATTCTGTGTACACCCATTATTAAAATACTTATCCAATTTTTTTTTTTGCGATTAATTAGCTTTAATTGGAAATTTTGTTATTGATGTAATTCAAATGAATGTGTCAACTCATACACATCAAACAATTTTTTTTTTTTTTACATGAATGACGAACTATAGTAATTTAATATATTTTTTATTTTGAAGAGAAAAGATTTGCCTGGTTGGGATTCGAACCCAAGTCTCCACACTCCAAATCTTTTCTCTTCAAAATAAAAAATATATTAAAAAATATTTATCAACAACTAATAATTATTTCATATAGTAATTTAATATTATAATGTCTGCCAAAAAAGTCGGTTTATTGATCTTAGACAGAAAATATCCAATCGAAACTTGTTTAATCCTATGGAGGATTACTGGTAATCCACTCTTCAGAGCTATTTTTAGTCTTTTATTCTAGGTTGTCCTGCAAGGAAGTAAATTAAAAATTATATTTGTTCTCATTATGGAGATTTTCATAGAAATCAGAAACTAGTCATAATTTCAAGAATGGAAGAAAAGTTTTGGGGAGAAATAGGCAAAACAATTTCTGAAAATGACTATAAGATAAAAAATTAACAGGTTTGAAGAAACAGAACTTTCATAGTCAGGAAGGTCTGGACCTCCAAAATAACATTAAAGGGTAACATATGTGAGACAATTTTAAAACTATTCACAAGAAGCAGTGTCCTCTCCATCGCAGGTATGCTAGAAAATTATTATGACATTAAAGTTACACCACATGCCGTTTGGAACTTAATAAAAAGTGTAGGGTATAGCTCCTAGTCAGCTAGGAAATAACCCTTCATAAGTAAAGTGAATAGGGTAAAACAACTAAGTGTCGAAACATAATATGTTAACAAGCCAAATAAGTAGTTGCTGGGAACAAGTTTTATTTAGTGAGTAATGTAAATTTAATATATTTTCATCTGATGGAACAGTTGGGGATTGGCTAAAACCAAAAACAGGCCTAGAGACTTAAAAGATATACCCTACTGTTAAACATGGTTGGGGTGTTATCAAAGTTTAGAAATGATCAATCACTAGTTATTTAATAATTGAAAGATTTGGTGGATGAAGGGTTTATATCAAATTTTTATAACAAATACATCTTGTTGAGTTTATATTGAATTTATAGAGTTAAGTAGGAAAATGTGAATATTTCAAAGCAACTATAAAAAAAAAAACGAGATGTGAAGAAGGGGAAGGATTTATTAACATTTTCCTGGATAAGGAATATGTAATAAAAAAACATGTAGATAAATGACCCAAAATTTATAAATTTGTAAATAAAAATAAATGTTGTCAATGTTAAAATAGAATGAAATGAAAAAAACAATAAAAGTATGGTAGGTAATAAGTGATAAGCCATGATAAATTAATATTATTTCCTTGATTTTATTAAAAAGGGTGAGTCTAGTCAATTGTGGTTGGTAAGTGATGACATAAATTTGAAAAAAATGTAGATTGGCGCCTTAGTTTCCCCTCTAGAGTGGGGAATGGAGGAGAATAACCTTTCCCTTCTAAAAGTAGCGACTAAAAGAGCGAAATAAATCGGAACAAGGTTAGAATCGATAAAAGGTATTTTAGGCGGGCGCAGGAGCTGCCTCCCGTTAACCCGACCGTTACCATATTTTAATACACAATACATGCTTAGGTAACAGATTGATACAAGCTACTTGTAATTGTTGAGTCTTTATAATTGTTCAAATATGTTTTACTAACACCTATATGTATTTTTTTAAAATAAAATCTTGGCAGTACAATTAAATAAGGACAATGTTTTTTAAAGATTTATTTAGCTGAATTCGTTTGTATCGTAGTTGGCCTATTAATTTTTAATGTGTTATATATTTTGACAACGTTTAATTGGCTTCTAAAATTTTTTGTTAAAAAAAAAATGACACAATAATTTTGGTTGATTTTGTGTTATTTATCATTTGTAAGATTACTAAATAAGCAATGGCAACATTATTAGCAATGGCGAGGAGGATAAATTAATGAATTACCAGTCAAAATGTCTAAAAGTAAGTTTGTAATAGGTTAGAACCACTTGCGCCAGGTCGGTGATCGAAAACAGAACGATGGCTGGCAATAGGTTATTCTAATAACTGTTGAGAACTGTTGTAGAACTGGAGTGATTGTAATAACTGCAGTGATTCTAATAACTGGCGTTATTGTAAGAACTGCAGTGATTCTAATAACTGGCGTTATTGTAAGAACTGCAGTGATTCTAAGCGTTAGTGGATCCCGAAGAGTTATTGGCAGCAGCAGTGATTGACGGGCGCGCATTCTAGCGGTAGGGCAGGGGTTTACTTGAATCACCTATTACTGGAATAACCTATTACTGGGATAGAGCCATAACGTAGTAACCTAATACCAAAAAATAACTATTTAGCCCACCTCTAATATGATTGTTCTACGAGTACCATATGATTTGTGAAAGCTAGAACACGCTGTAGTATTCCTCTGTGTTTGTTGTAATTTTCTTCAAGTTACGAAGTGTTTTAGATTTCATATTAGCATTTTAACTCTAACTATTAGATAAATTGATCATTTTAAAGAAGTTATATATTATTTATAGACAACTTTAAAGAAGAATAATTAGTTATAATTTGGAGAGGTTAGGATTGAAGCTCCAAACAGGTAATTAACACGCTTTATTATAGTTGGTTGCCATGGCGAACAGGGCGAGGCCATGGCCGCCTGACGACTCTAGTACAGCAGCCAAAAGACAAGCGCTTCCCAACTCTTATGGAAATTTAATTCCCGATCTAAATTTAGACCATTTTCATCCTGACCAAAGGCCATTACTAAATACATCAACTTCTACACATCCTTCATCTGATTCTCCTCCAAAGATTCCACCAATTATTATTTCAAACATAACGAGAAATGAATTATTAACCTTTCTCAACTCTCGACCTCATATAACTGCCTCTTTCTCCTCACTACGATCTGGAGACATTCGCCTACATCCCGCAAATACTGAAGAGAGAACAGAAATCATGAATTGGCTCACTTCGAAAGAAATCAGCCATCATACATACGGATCCGGACCCAATGATAAACGATATTTCATAACCGGCTTTTTAACTGACTTTCCTCCTTTAGAAGATATTAACAGGACCTTTTTGGCCATTCCTGGCGTCAACTTCCACGAACTTCAGCTCCTAATATCGTGGCACCGCAGCCATCTCGCACACATGTTCGCTCAGCGCATTCTCCTCAGCCAGCAGTTTCATTCCTTCTGCAGATAACTCCGATAATACAACAAACCATCACTTCTACGCTTCAGCCCATTGTCACTCAACTCCAGGCTCTCTTAGTAAGCATCCAGCAGCTCTCTGCTTCTCTTCAGCCACTTCTTATCACTCTTCAGGCCTCATCAAATATGGACATTAATGGTTGAGATTAAGGTAGTTAACTTTAATATTAATCATTCTCCTTTCATTCCAGGTATTCACGCCCTTCTTACTTCTGCACGCCCTGATATTCTTATTCTTACTGATACTGGTTCACTTCCCTTAAACACTCGTTTTCTCTCTTATTCTTCCTATCATACTACTGATGTTTCCATATTTGTTCACAATTCCATTAAACATCGCTTTCTTCAAACCACATCCCCTCATCCTTCAATTCAACTTCTGGGTATAATTTTATATGTCAATGGAGTCCCTCATCAGCTGTATGGAATTTACGCTCGTCCTTCTTCTCCAGTGAAACCTTTCACCCAGTTCCTTCAATCTGTTCCAAGATCATCGTTTGTGATAGGAGATCTTAATAGCAGACATCAAATGTGGAATAATATTTCCTCCAATCCGAGGGGAAAAGCTATCGCACAACTTCCAGGAACTATTATTTACCCTTCTTCTCCTACATTTCAGTCTTCTCGAGGCCATGTTAGTACAATAGATTTAATTTATACCCATGCACCTCATCTTATTACTTATTGTTATACTCTTAACAACATTTCCTTTTCAGATCATTTCCCAGTAGTCTATCACATATCCTCTATTAGCACCCCACCCAACTCTTCATTCCATTACAATTATTCTAAAGCTGACTGGATAAGATTTCAATCCTTTCTTTTCAAAAACTCTCCTTCTTCCTTGCCCCCTTTACCTGATATACCAACCACGGCTGGTATAGACAACGCAGTTGATCGTTTCACCAAGAAGCAGCCTCTCATTCTATCCCTACATTCCAACCAAAACCTTTAGTATTACAAACACCTCCGAAACATATTCTTTGGTTAATATCTGTCCGTCATCGTTTGCTAAATAGGTGGCAGAGATGCCATCAACCAGAAGACCGCATTGCTCTCCGTTCTGTTACAAAACAAATCTCCCAGCTTTACAGAAAATGGAAAAACTCAATCTGGGAAAATAAAATAACAGCTGCCTCCCAAAATTTACAAAAATTTTGGAAATTATCGCGATCATCTTATCATAAACGCCTTCCTATTAACCTTCCCACTTTACACTCTCCGCTTCCTACAGCACAAGAGCAAGCACAAGCTCTTTGTGATTATTATGCTCAACATTTTTCTGCACCTCTTCCTTATGTTCCTCCTTTTCTGCCATTTAAATCTTCCGATGTACCCCATTTTGATGCTAAATTAGTCAAAGCAACGATATTTCGAATGGCACCTAAGAAAGCACCTGGGCCTGATAATATACAGGCTATACTTCTCCGCCATCTTCCTCGCATAACCTTAAATTATCTTACCTCCATCTACAACAATTGCTCAGTTCTTGGATATTTCCCCAGCTCATGGCAAAAAGCCATTATTATACCACTTTTGAAACCTAATAAAACTGGCTTAAATCCGGATCATTACCGTCCCATTAGCCTCCTCTCCCATTTAGGAAAGCTTTTTGAAAAATTATTGCTCCCGCATATTCAAACTCATTGCGATGAACTCTCAATTATCCCTTACGAACAGACAGGCTTCCAACCTCGTCTAAATGTTGTACATTCACTTTCACGTGTACGACATTATGTTACCACTTGTTGGGAAGAGGAGCTTACCGTAATTGGCTGCCTACCACTATCCCCTTTCCAGCTGGTTCTACAAATATCAATTATTAAAATAAAATAAAAATTAGGAAACCTAAAAAAAAAAAAAGAAATAAGTCTTTCCAATTATGTCACATATATTTACACAATAAATAAATAAAATCAAACAAAGAATATACATTTGATTAAAAACCTTCAATTAACCAAACAAATATAGAAAGAAAATAAAGAAAATATTTTAAACAAAACCATTAACTTAAACAAAGGATATTTGAATTACTATTAGGAAAATAATTATTAAATATAAGTCCAACTAACTCACGAATACTATTTTTTTTTATGAAGTGAAGACTGAGTTTCGGCATTTTCTTCCAAGCGACCTCATTTCTAGAATGCAACCAACGTTCGAGGGCGATTATTTCCAAACAGTCGAATTTCAATGTTCGACGCTCAGATTGTAGCGGCGGCGGTGCGCACCCAGCGATTTCAGGATCCTGAGACAAAAAATATATATTATATATATATGTAGGCGATGACTCCCATGCGTCTTGGTTGCGATATCTTTTCCAACTGACTGAGCTAGTCACTGCCGCACAAAGTCCAACCTCCAGCGATAAGAGTTCCAACACAATAAACAGGCGACCCGACGTGTGATCCACTTCCTCTTCCTTTTTTCTTTTATTTATTTAAATTATGAATACAATGAAGCTAAGGTGCTAACATTAACAAAAAAAATAATATTCTAAATTACAACTAATTGTTTGATTTTCATAATTGGAAAGGTGAAGAAAAAAAAATTAAAGTTGACTCTTTGAAACAATTAAAATGATATATTTTTTAAACTAAGCGTAAACACCACTGCTCTTCTTAAAAATCACGCTACTGCTATGATCTCCCTTGATTGTACAAAAGCTTTTGATTGCGTTCAACATGAGAATCTTTTTCTTCAACTTCTTCATCACGAATTTCCTCCTTTCCTCTTTAATCTACTTCGGTCTTATTTCTCAAATCGTTCCTTTTGTTATAGAGTTGGAAACTCCTTGTCACCATATAAGTCCTCTCGGATTGGTGTTCCACAAGGCTCTGTACTTTCTCCTATCCTCTACTCTACCCATTTTACACAGCAAATGTCATCGGCACTCGTTACCCACGCGTCGAAATATCAGCTTATGCCGACGATATTGCGATCTACAGCTCTTCCATCAGCACAACAAAAGCCCTTCAAAATATACAAGCGGTGGCTCAACAAATTTCAGATTCCCTTTCCAATTTAGGTATATGTATAAACCCTTCTAAAACTGACGCCATAGTTTTCTCATTTTCCCGTCAATCCCAAAGGAAAAAGATCCAGCCAATCAAGCTTAATAATACCGAAATTCCGATTGTATCATATATTAACTACCTTGGTGTTCGACTCGATCGACACCTAACCTTTTCCAGTAATTTCCGTCATCGTCTAAACTTCACTCGACAAACATTCACTTCTCTTTCGCTCTCCAACTTTATCTGTCCGATTGAAACTTCTTCTTTATAAAGCTATCCTTCGTCCTAGACATCTTCATGCAGCTCCTCTTTTTCAGAACTTAGTTCAAGATACCATCAATAAATTAAACAGACTCCAAAACAGAACACTAATGACTATACGAAGACAGTCCCCTTGGCGTACAGACCGACTGACTGATTTTGCATCTCGATTTAATCTAGAAAACCCTGTTTAGTACATAAAACGTTGTCACATCAAATTTTACGACATGCTTCCTACCCTGTCCAATCCTCTTTTTTCTTCTTTAAATCCTCCTTCAAAGCCAACCAACTGGAATGGAAGGACAAATTCCCGTCTTAAAACTCTCTTTTAATTTCTGTTTATTTATTTATATTTTTTTTTCCCTATCTGTTTAATTATTTATCCCTTTTTTTCCCTTTGTTACTACCTTAATCTCAGTGTAACATCGTCACTGAATGTCGCTATTTATCTGTAACACTATGTTTTTTTTTCTAACATTCAATCACATTAAAACATCCAAAAGGATGATATTTTGTAAAACTCTGTCTAGATACATTATATTTTAATGATATATGTATCAATGTACTATTTATCTTTTGAATAAAGATGTTTTGAAATAAAAAAAAAAAATGATTGTTCTAAGATCACGAATATCTGTTATAGTTCGCACCACGGCCACTAGGAGCGTCACAACCCATCTGCGACCAGTTCTTGTTTGCGTTATTAGATCACGTGACCTATCGGTTCTTCAATAATAGGACAGCCATACGAGTTATTCGATAACAGAAGTTACTCAACAGTTATTGAGAACCGATCTAAGAACGGTAACTGGTCGAATAACCTTAACCGGTCGGTTCTTCTATCTGCTATAACTAGAGACCGGATTTCTGTATTATTGCACATTTAGTTCGCTTTGATTTAGCGCTCTCTAACCCAAGCAGTTATCTCATTTATATAATAAGGATTCTTATTCTTAAATTTTATTTCGCACGAAATTTCACAAATTTGACTTTTTGAGCTTAATTGCACGAATTCGGGTTTTACTGCACGAAATTGCACAATTGAACCAAATTCATCTAATTTTATTCACTTAACCATTTATTTATTTACTTACGATTATTAAGCGACATTTATAATGATTATTTATATTAAATAGGTTAATTAGTTTTAAATTGAAAGTAAAAAGTCGCTTAAGTAAGGATCGAACTGGTCGGTGTAGCGCGGGTCAACCTAGTTTGGTGGTGTCGCCGATCCGAACCGTTACCCAAATGTATTTGTGACCTACTACTTTTAAATGATCGTATTGAATTAAGAGCTTTGAGGATTTAGGCAAACATTGATGATCGACGTACTTCCTAGAACTAAGACGTTTCATCAGAAAATTTTACTCCCCGCTTTCCATTTCATTCCCCACTTCTGATTTAGCACAAAGCGCTAGTTGTTGACAAGATTTTAAACTATCAGCTTTGAAAATGCCAAAAACGTCCGCGAGTGTTTCTACAAAATTAAAGCAATGGACAAATGAATATCCTGAGTTGATATTTGTTTGAAACTCACGAAGAAAGCTTAAAACGAATTGAAAATGAAAAGGGAAGATGCTTATTTTCAAAATTCGAGTAAAACCTTGAGAAAATCTATGGCTACATTTGTTAAAAAAAATTAAATTATTGTATCAACGGTAAGGAAATAGAAGCTGATAAATCTGGATCCATCTACAATCGCATGCTACAAAAATTGTCCTATTACGTCCATAGATGTAGAACGTTCCTTTTCTTTGCTAAAGAACTTTTTACTAAGTGACAGGCGGCATAATTTTACTTAGAAATATTTTGAAATTTTAATGTCGTACATTTTCACGAAACTTTTAAAAACTAATTTATTTTTCAAAAACATTTAATTATATTTTGATTCCACGTAAAAAGAAATTTTAATAAAGATATTTTATATTTCTTTTAATTAACAATTTTTTTCATCTCCTTTTTTCCCCAAATTTTGAAGTATTTCAGATTGAATTAACACTAAAACGAAACGTTTGTCGAATTGTCCTTAAGTTTATCCAAGGCTGGTTAAGTTTTGCATATTTGTGTAAATAAATGGATTGTTGCATGTATTAAGTTTTTAAATTCACGTTTTGAGTTTTTTACTGCACGATTTTGCATATTTTGAGTTTTTTACTGCACGATTTTGCATGTTTTGAGTTTTTTACTGCACATTTTTTGATTTTTTACTGCACAAAAATCCGGTCTCTAGTTATAACCTAACACCTTACACCAACAAGCCCAATTTATTGTTATTTCTCCATCGTTCTCTATGGAAGATTTAATAAATTTTATACTTGGAATCTTAATAGTGATGAACATGGTTATTAAAAAGAAAATCATTGTTTGTTTAAATGGAGTTAATTAACATAACTTACTACAAATATAATAAATCCAACAATAAGTAATTTTATCTTAGAAAATATATAATTGCTAAAGTCACAATAATCGTGGCATGAAAATATTATAAATATATATATTTCTTTTTACTTTATTGATAAATTCACCCGTCTTTAACTATAGATATTCAGAAAATGTATGAAATATTTTAAAATATAAATTTTGATTAAAAATATAGATATTTTAAAATATTTAACACATTCTCTGAATTGTAGTTGAAGACGGGTGAATTTATCAATAAATGATATTGTAAAATATAGTTATTTTAAAATACAAATTTAGGTTTATTTATAAATATTTTAAAATATGATCACTGGTAATAGCGTTTTTTCAGTAATAGGTGATTGGTGATAACAGTTTCGAGTCAAAAATAGGTTATTTTAAAGAATACGTTATTTTTGTCCCACCTCTACATCAGTATAAGTTGTTGCAGTTCTCACCCCACCAACTTGTCTAACTTCTCTCAATATATCACTCTTGTTTTCTAGTGATTTCTTCTTCTTCCTTCCCTGCTTTTGACCCAATTGAATAGGTTATGGGCCGTTAAGGAACAAGTTTTTGCCTGAGAGAAGTTTTGTTGAGGCTTTTTGAAGTATTGTTGGTGGTCGAGTCCCCGCGTTCCGGTTCGTGTGTCGCGTGGTCCGGTTTTCGATGTGTTCGGTCGGTTCTAGGGAGTTTTTGTCGCTTCAAGTGTTATTATCGCGAGTCCGATGGCGAATACGAACGTGATGAACAATATCCCGTACGGAATCAAATCTTTTGATGGAGGAAACGGAACCTATGACAACTGGTCGTTTCGAATCAAGCTTCTGTTGGAGCAAGCCAATGTTCTCCACGTTTTGACAGAAACTCCTCCCACGGATGAAGCAGCCCTCAAAGTGTTTAAACAATTGGATGTGAAGGCTAGAACTATTATTGTGAGTGGATTAGCAGATAATAATCCCTCTGATCAAGAACAAGTTACGGCAAAGGACATTATAGATTCTCTTTCATCGACATACGGCAAATCAGGTATGAAAACAATTTCCAGCATTCAAAAATCTTGGAGGAAGATGGAATATAAATTTGAAAGGCCTCTTCAAGAATTTCTGCAAGATTTTGAGACCTCGGCAAATGAGTTGCGGATTGCAGGCAGAAAAATCGATAACGAAGATATGATATATCAACTGTTGGGATCGATGCCTCCCGATTTCGATCCAGTGGTGTCAGCCCTCGATATTTTGTTTTCAAAAGACAAGAGTTCTGTTACTTTTGATTTTGTGAAAAATATGCTGTTAACGGAATCTGAAAGACTTTCAAAAAGAGAAGAAGTGCAGAATCACGCGTTTGCATCAAAGAATAAGTTTTTTAAGAAGACATCCGGGATAAGTCCACCTGACCGAGTTCCACATTCAAAGAAAGTGCTTTTATTGCAAACGTCAGGGACATATTAAGACTAATTGTCCGAAGTTGAAAGGGAAGGAGACAGCAGCAGCAGGCTGTTCAACGGGAAATAAATTATTTACATTTGTGGCAGATGATGAACCCGTGAGCAAACCTTCCCCTGAGGTAAATAACCTTCCATATCAACAGTGTCTATCAACAAGTAATAACGAACTTCTGTTTGTCATAGATAGCGGTGCTAGTGCTCATCTTATTAGGTCAAAATAATCTTCATTTTTAAGTGACAAATGTACTATTAATTCAAAAATATGTGTTGAAGCTAAAGCTTGAGAATCTGCGAAAGTAATAGCTAAAGGTAATCTGTTTTGTTTATCTGAGAATGGTGACGAGATTAAGCTATCAGATGTTCTTATTTGTAAAAACCTATCTTTCAATTTATTGTCAGTCCGGAAATTAGAAGAAAAGGGTTATAGAGTGACATTTGAAAATTCAAAAGTTATTATAACTTTTCGTGGATAAAGTTGGTCAAGTTTTTGGAAAATTGTATGTTTTAAAAGTGACATTAATAGAAGAGCATGCCAATAATGTGAAAACTAAGAATTTTGACATATTATCTCATAGACGGATGGGGCATTCATCGAAGTATCCTGTTAGTGGTGTTTGTGAAGTTTGCCTGAAAGGAAAGCAAACTAAATTACCCTACCACACAGTACCGCCTGAAAGAAGAGCTAAAAGACTTTTGCAAATTATTTCTTCAGATGTTTGTAGTGTATCTCCTGTGACCTACGATAACTATAAATACTTTGTGACTTTTATCGATCATTTCAGTAATTTCTGTGCAGCCTTCCTTTTACGCAGAAAGAGCGAAGTTTTAGAAAAATTCAAGACATATGTGGCCATGTTAGAGGCAAAGTTTAATTTAAAAATAGAGAATCTTCGCTGTGACGGTGGTGGTGAGTATACCTCCAAAGAATTTAAGAATTTTTGTGGAGCTAAAGGTATTCACATTAGTTACACGATGCCACATAGCCCTTCTCGAAATGGCAAGGCCGAATGAATGAATAGGACACTGTTGGAAATGGCACGCTGCATGATTTTTGACAGCAGTCTCGGGAAGGAGATGTGGGGCGAAGCCCTAATGGCGTCTACGTATATTACTAACAGGCTTCCAACGTCAGCCCTATCAACCTCTACAAAAACACCAGCCGAACTGTGGTACGGTTTCAAGCCCGATTTATCAAAAATAAGAGTGTTTGGGTGTGCGGCCTACTCTTTTGTTCCGAAGGAGGACAGGACGGAGAAAATGAATAAAATATCAGAATTAAAATTCTTAATTGCGTATGTGATAACGGATACAGGTTGTGGAATCCAGTCACCAGGAAAGTCGAATATAATAGAAATGTTGTGTTTGAAGAAAATCGAAGGGGACTAGAGGCATTTAAGACCAAAGATGTGAAGCACGATTTGGGCAATCTCGAATCAGGATCTGTGGACGAAGAGACTGAACCTAACGGCGATTCCAAACCTACTGGTAATCTCGAACCTACTGGCAATTCCGAACCTAATGCCAATTCCGACTCTGAGGATGACTTTTTCGGCTTTGAAAGTGAAGAAGATGACGCTGATCGGGACGAGAGACCTAGAAGGCAAAGACGACGGCCAGAATATCTCATGGATTATGAAACCAACTTCTTGGCAGATGTCCTAGCATTAGGAACATCAGAGGTCTGTCCTGAGCACTTCAAAAAGGCTATGAAGGATGCCGGATGGCGAGAAGCCATTAGAGCCGAATTGAAGACTCTTGAAAACAACGCAACCTGGGAAGAAGTCACCAGACCTAAAGATACAACTATAATTGACTGCAAGTGGGTGTTTACGACCAAAACCACGGACGGACAACTAAAGAAGAAAGCCAGGCTAGTGGCCCGCGGTTACCAACAACCCAACCTAGAAGAGGAGGATCTATTTGCACCAGTAGCACGTTTCAGCACTCTGAGAGTACTTCTTTCTACAGCTGCCGAACGCGACTTGTTCATCAGTCAGTTGGATGTTCGCAGTGCTTTTTTAAAAAGTGAATTAAAAGTGCCAGTGTATATTAAGCCCCCTGAAGGCTATAAAAGTGCAAAAAGTGATAGTGTTCTTAAGTTAAAAAAGGCATTATATGGTTTAAAACAAAGCCTAAGGCTTGGAACGATCATTTAAATCAAATTTTTGTAAAATTAGGTTTTGTAAGATCTAAAGTTGATCCTTGTTTATATTTTAAAAATTTTACATATATTTTAGTCTGGGTAGACGATTTTTTAATATTTTCCGATTCTAAAACGGATCTTGAATCTATTAAATCAAATTTTATTTCTGTACTTGATTGTAAGGATTTGGGTTCAGATAATGCTAATTGCATCTCGTCCAGATTTATGCTAATCCGTATCATATTTTGGCAGATTTCAAAATTGTTATGATCATACCCATTTTTAGCACCTTAAACATATTATTAAATATCTTAAATATACTGTTAATGTAGGCTTAAGTTTTGGATCCTCTGGCAATAAAAATTTTGATATTAATTCTTTTGTCGATGCAGACTATGGTTTTGACAAAAATGATAGAAAGAGTGTTTCAGGTCATGTTATTAAGTTAAATGATAATGTAATAAGTTGGTGTTCTAGAAAACAAAATGTTGTTTCACTCAGCAGCTGTGAAGCTGAATATTATGCGCTGGGTGACTCTCTTCGAGAGACATTGTTTTTGAAGAAGTTATTGTTTGAAATATTTAATGTTAAATGTATAATTAATGTGTTTGAAGACAATCATTCCACCATTAAAGTGTGTCAAACCCTTGAAACTAAAAGGTCGAAGCATTTTGATATCAAATTTAATTTTTTCAAAGACCTTGTTACTAAAGGTATTATTAAATTAAATTATATTGAAACAAATGAACAGATAGCTGATGTCATGACCAAATCTTTGGAATTATGCAAATTTGAATACTTATTTGGAAAATTAAACTTGGTTAGATTTTGATGATTATATTTTATGTAATATGGGATTAGGAGGGGGTATTGATATTAATATATTCCTCATATTTATCTTTTAAAATATTCTTGTTTTATATATTTCGTTTAGTTAATAATAAGTTTTGTCAGTTTAAGTTTGTATTGGCAGCAGTGTGATTTAGGCATCAGTATAAGTTGTTGTAGTTCTCGCCCCACCAACTTGTCTAACTTCTCTCAATACATCACTCTTGTTTTCTAGTGATTTCTTATTCTTTCTTCCCTGCTTTTGACCCAATTTAATATTAAGAAGGGGAATTATTGTTTGTATGGCCGTTTTGGAAGTGATTTAACCACTTTTTTTAGAAAACCTTTCACCTAAAGGTAGTCTAGCAGTAAAACTATTAAATGAGAAAAAAAAAAAAAAATCTCAAATTGGACTTAGCTGGTTTTGGAATCCCACTCCTAAATTATTTGTATAAAAATATAAATATAATGAAACACCCAATTCAACTGTACCTGTTAAAGTAATTGACTCTTCATGAGTTTACTAAGGACCATTATAGGAAAAATTAACAGTCATAAATTTATTTTTTACAAAGAGTTATTAGAGCACTTTTAATTAAAAATATTTAAATGTTAGATTCAAGTAATATAAAATAATGGGACTATAAAAAAATTCGGTAATGGTTCGGATCGGCGACACCACCGAACTGGCTTGATTCTAGTAATATAAATAAATGGCCACTTATATTGTAAAATTGAAATTGAAAAAAAGAAATGGAAAAACTAGTTGGCCACAAGCATAACTGATAGTTCTGGTTTCATTTAGAATTATGTTTGGAGTTGGAATAACTTTCGGATGTATAACCATTTTGATCCGCATTTTATCTATGTAGATCAGTCATGAAATATACTTTTTATATATGAGAAACCCAGCCCAGTCATAAGTTAAATAACCAGACACTGTGCACATGCTTGCATGAAAGCCAAGTATTAAAGAAGGTGTTAAAACCCAACTCCAAACTGGTTCATTTTGTCATTCTCAGCCATAACTCTGTCATACACAGCTTTCCTGTACTTATTCATATATGCTAGTATAATTTCAATTATGTAAAGCTCCTTTGAAAAAAAGGACTTGGTATTATTGTTAATTTATAAACTGAAAATATAAGATTAGATTCTTTAATGCCAGTTTTAGAAATCTGACTAAATGAACAAAAGAAACAGAAGAGCAATAAATAACATGGTAG
Organism: Euschistus heros; assembly: GCA_003667255.2. Lineage (NCBI taxonomy): Eukaryota > Metazoa > Arthropoda > Insecta > Hemiptera > Pentatomidae > Euschistus > Euschistus heros. Next base: position 204,448 of record RCWM02000165.1, read on the forward strand.
TTCTAGTCAATAGGTCATTTAGTAGTTAAGAACTCTTTGAAACCAGATACAAACTTGTCATCAGAAATATGATTGAAATATTTAATTTGATTTAAGAAGAAAAATCAATAGATTAATATATTGTATGTTAATATGACCTCAATGTTTTTAACAATCCCATAGAATTATTCTGTATAGGAGCTGGTAAGGATCATATAACACTATGTAACAGTAATTTAGAAAAAAGAAAACTAACAACCAGGCTCAGTTTCATCAGTTGTTTCTTCTTTTATAGAAACGCCACAAATAGTTAAACCTGAAAAGTAAACAAGTTATTTGCAAAATAGATAATAATAAGATAAATAAAGTAAAAACAAACATTGTGAAATCGCAAATTTGAATAAAATTAGCCCAATTGTTCAAGGAATAGTGAAAGTCAAATCACACAACAGTAAATCATTAGACTGCTCCTATCTGTAGTTAAAGACGGGTGAATTTATCAATAAAGTAAAAAAATATATATATTTTCATGCCACGATTATTGTGACTTTAGCAATTATATATTTTCAAAGATAAAATTACTTATTGTTGGATTCATTATATTTGTAGTAAGTTATGTTAATTAACTCCATTTAAACAAACAATGATTTTCCTTTTAACAACCATGTTCATCACTATTAAGATTCTAAGGATGAAATTTATTTAAACTTCCATCGAGAACGATAGGGAAATAACAATAAATTGGGGTTGTTGGTGTAAGGTGTTAGGTTATAACAGATAGAAGAACCGATCGGTTAAGGTTATTCGACCAGTTACCGTTCTTAGATCGGTTCTCAATAACTGTTGAGTAACTTCTGTTATCTAATAACTCATATGGCTGTCCTATTATTCAATAACCGATAGGCCACGTGATCTAATAACGCAAAAAGAACTGGTCGCAGATGGGTTATGACGCTCCTAGCGGACGTGGTTCGAACTAAAACAGAAATTCGTGATCGTAGTACAATCATATCACAATAGATGGAGTTCGAAACTGTGAACGAAAATAAATGCATTGATTTTAATTTGTAAATAAATCTTCATGATTTCCTATTTTGTTTCATTGCGAATCGATAACAAATCTCTTGGTTAAAAGAGGTTCTACTTTAATACAAAGTGCTGAAACTTTTAGATGAGCTTTGTAATACCAGAATTTATTTAAATTTACTTAGGCTGAAATAGTTCCCTAATATTCAGGGTCTTAGTGTTTTCTAATCGAAATTTTAAAAAGTTGAAATGGCTAGTTAATATCAAATGCCTTTTCTTATGTTATATTACAAATAATAATGTAATGACAAATGAATGTCATTAAAATCTTATGATTATAATGAATAGTTAAAATCTTGCAATGATTATTAAATCATAAATATATTAGCTTGTTGTAAAATCTATTTATTTATTTATTTATTTTAAGGCAACATGGCCAGAGGCACCAAATTCTGGATTCCAGTTTATCTAAATTGTACTGAAGATCCTGCAATCCCTGAGGAATTTTAGAACATCTGGTTGATAGTTTATGAGGATAGAACCTAGGTATTTGTTGATGTATTAGGTGAGTCTTGTGTGTCCGATGCGCAGCCTAGTCATCACCACTTGTTCCCTCCTAGAGCTGTTTAGCAGTGGACATGGTTGAGCATAAGGGCAGATCATTTTTAGTTTATTAGTATCCGGAACCGTGGTCCAATAATAAATCCATGCAGCCTTGCACTTCTGTTTAATATTGTAGTGATATTTCGGAGGCGAGATAAATTGTATGTATAAGGATTTTGGTTTGAATTTGGCGCCAGCGAGAGTTCGCCGCCGATCTAATTGTTACGTAGTTTTGTTCGTCAATTTGAATTAAGGTATGTTAAATAATGATTAGGATTTCTAAATGTTTTTGTAATTGTACGAATCAAATTCTATATTTTATTTTAAGTGATAAGTCGTTAAGACGTAACTAAGACGAAGGCTGTGAAGGTATAGAATTGTCCGTTAACGGTTTTTTGCACTTGGGACGCGTAATTCTTGATTGAGACTCTCCCTTCACGCTGGAACCTCGAGGTGTCGACACCTCTCTGTTATTTTAGTGAGTCTTTAGTCACATGTGTGAAGCATTAATAAACTATTTTAACAGTCTTAATGTGATGAGTGTTTCAATAGACTGATGAAGGAAGGTTAGAAGGAAGTTTGAAACAAGAAGGATAAGTTGAGGAACAATTGGAATTATGAAGATCTACAATCGTTTCGAAGATGGAAGGTATCTTAATTACTAATATGTCAAATGTTATATATAATCTGGTGAAAAATGTGTTTAATTGTTTTGTTTATAAAATATATTCTTGAGCCAGAATCATTATCTTTGAAAAGCTCAACCCTTGATTTTCCCCCAAAATTTATTTAAACAAATAAAAAGATAACTTTATATTAATTAAAATTAGAATTTTTAATCAAATTATAAGAACATAACATTACGGCTCCCGAATAGGGACATTTAATTAACTACTAATTAGAAAACTAATTAACTTTATACTAAACCTTACTTTAATAAATTAAAAGGACATTACATTACGGCTCCCGAACAGGGACAATTAATTAACTACTAATTAGAAAACTAATTAACTTTATATTAATTAGAACTTTTACTTAATCTAATTAAAAAGAACATTACATTATGGCGCCCGTAAAAAGGACTTTTCTTAGGATTTTGACTCAAGGTTTTTATTACCAGGTATGCAAGTTTAAAATGTCGTTTTAATTCCAATAGAATGCGCTCTTAGCCTATTGAAGGATTTGCTTATCTCTAAACGCTATTTTGTTTGTTAGTCATTTGTTTACAAAAGTCAGTTGTTTTTAAGTCGTTTACGTGGACGTATCATACCTTTCTTTGGTGTTAAAAATGTCTAATTTTAAGCCAAATAAAGAGCATTTGCGGCATGTCATGATTTTCTTATTTAATCAAAAGAAAAAGGCATCTGAATGTCATCGAATTCTTGTTGAGACTTATGGCGATGTTGCTCCAACCTTCAGGACATGTGAACGTTGGTTTCAAAGTTTCAAACGTGGTGATTTTGATGTTACTGATCAAAAACGAGAAAATCGACCAAAAAAGTTTGAGGACTTCGAATTGCAATCTTTATTAGACGAAGACAATACCCAAACCCAACAAATGATGGCAGAACAGTTGAATGTCACTAGGCAAGCCATTTCCGATCGCCTGAGAGCTATGGGAAAGATTCAAAAGGTTGGAAAATGGGTTCCACATGAATTGGACGAACGACAGATGGAAAAACGAAAAACTGTGTGCGAAATGCTGCTTTTACGCCACGAAAGAAAGGGTTTTTTGCATCGAGTTGTAACTGGCGATGAAAAATGGATTTATTTTCAGAATCCCAAACGAAAAAAAAAATCATGGGTAACGCCAGGACAACGATCCACATCGAGTGCAAGACCGGATCGTTTTGGGAAGAAGACAATGCTGTGTGTGTGTGGTGGGATCAGAAGGGAGTAGTCTACTACGAGCTTCTCAAACCCGGCGAAACAGTCAATACCGAGCGCTACCGACAACAAATGATCAATTTGAGTCACGCATTGATCGAAAAACGCCCAGAATGGGCTCACAGGCACGCCAAAGTCATTCTTCAGCATGATAACGCTCCTGCACATTCAGCCAGATTGACTAAGGAAACGATTTCTTCGCTTGGTTGGGAACTCCTACCCCACCCGCCGTTTTCACCTGACCTGGCGCCTTCTGATTATCACCTCTTCTCATCGATGGGACACTCATTGGCGGAGCAACACTTCAACAATTTCGAAAACGTACGAAAATGGCTCGATGAATGGATTTCAAATAAAGATGAAGCATTCTTTTGGAATGGTATCCATATATTGCCCGAGAGATGGGCAAAATGTGTAGAAAGCGAGGGTCAGTACTTTGAATAAAATATATTATACTTTTTTTTAAATTACTGTGTATATATTTTAAGAAATAAACGACATTTTAAACTTGCATACCTGGTATAATTTTTAATGTGTCAACAAATTTAATGATTTTTGTATTTGATATAAATAGTGTAAGGAGTTATACAATTTAGGATATTATTCAAGTTTAAGTAAATCAGTGTCAAAAATGGAAAGTACTGTAGTTAATTTAAATGTAACTGATGAAAGGGTTATTAAAAGGTATAAACAAAGTGATGTTCTAGGTGTTGATAAAGAAAATTTAGAAAATAGATATGATCCTGAGCAATTAAACAATGATTTGACTGAAAAACCAACAAATGCTAATGCTAATCAGGAATTAACAAAAAACCCAGTAGATTTAAACACTAACTTTTTACTTCTTGAAATGTAAGCTGAATTTAAGGAACAATTTAATAAACAATCTGCTGAATATAAGGAACAATTTAATAAACAATCTGCTAAAATTGATAAACAATCTGCTGAATATAAGGAACAATTTAATAAACAATCTGCTGAATTTAAGGAACAATTTAATAAACAGTCTACTAAATTAAATGAATTAAATAAATCTATAAAACAATTTGATATAAAGTTAGAACAGACTACTGTTGATTTAAAAAAAGAATTAAATAAATTAATTGATAATAAGATTAGTGAAATAAATTTAAAGTTATCAAATATTGAAGACGATTGTGTGAAGAGACGGAGTACTATTAATAACAAATTAGAACAACATATTAAGAAAACGAAAGGAAAATTCCAACAGATAGATACAAAGGTTGAAGAAATAAATGAAAAATTTAATACCCAAAAAGAGAAAGTGAATGCTTTGCAGAATAAAGTAATTGATAACCAACAAAGTTTATTACTGGAAGTAGGAACTTAGAGAAAGGAATTTGGAAATATCTCTGAGAATAGAATCATTCATATATCTGAAAAACCAATGGATTCAAATCATTTAAATATAAAATTTGACAATGAAAGTAATGAAATAAATTTAAATTTACAAAATATTGAAAGTGATAGTGTGAGTAGTCGGAGCAATATTAATGACAATATAGAAGAACATATTAAGTCTATAGAGGGATGTTACCTAAAAATAGATACCGAAATTGAAAATATAAATAAAAACGTAAATAACCTAAAAGATGAAAAATCAACTGAAATTGAAGAAAACATAACAAATGTGGCAGTTAAGAAAAAGAAGATGAACAAAAAGAAAACTAAGCAATTATTGAAGAAAAATGTGAACCATAAAAAAGGAAAATCAAGATATAGAAAAAGATTAGAAATAAGAAAAATAACATTTAGAACAGGAAGAAGAGTTAAAATTGTTAGAAGGTTAAAAAAGGTAACTGTTCAGGATTATAATAAGCTGAAAACAAACATGAACAAAAAGCTTAATAGAAGTATGTATAATTATATCATTGTAATAAATAATTATAATAATAGCAAAACAAAAAGAAAAGATTTGTTTAGAAAAGAAGTATATAATCTAAATATTAATAGAGAAGACCCAAGTTATATTTTGGTAAATAAGGAAAATAAATTATTTAAGTTATTAGAAGAAGAAATTATAAAGAGGAATTACTTCAATAGTGGAAATAACCTGACTCATAGTGATGTACGCAATTACCTGCGGGGGAAGGTCAAGAAGAAATTATAATATTCAAAAGTGTTGATTGGAAATTTGGTAACAATTTAGGCAATCATTTATGAAAATATCCATTTTATTATAAAGTAATTATAAATTATTAAGGAATGTTTCATGCAAGTTTGGTTAAGTTTTTTTTTTTTTTTAATCTTTAAAAGTTTTCGAATATTTCTATTGAGTTTTCAGTCAAATTATTAAATTGATGTCGAATGTTGATTATTATTAGATAATTTTATTGTGTAGAAATTTAATTTAAGGTCTCTTCCTTTTTGTTTTTCAATTTTACTATTATTGTTAATTTAAAGTTGTGGTGTTTATAAGACATCTAAAGAATTCATGGTTGTAATAGAAATGAAGAATATTTAAAATAAAGATGTAGTAGAATAACTAATTATTAATAAGTTGATCTAATTTAAGTATTATTTTGTTTTGACATCTTGACACATTAATAACATTTTGTAAATAGTATACTAAAGAGTTTATGATTAATCAAAAATTGTAATTAGAGAATAAGTATTTAATAAAGAAAAATAAAAAATTCTTCAAAAATTTTTTTTTTATTTGAAGTGGACCCGAATGTAGTGATATTTCGGAGTCAAGATAAATTGTATGTAAAAGGATTTTGGTTTGAATTTGGCGCCAGCGAGAGTTCGCCGCCGATCTAATTGTTACGTAGTTTTGTTTGTCAATTTGAATTAAGGTATGTTAAATAATGATTAGGATTTCTAAATGTTTATGTAATGTATGAATTAAATTCTATATTTTATTTTAAGTGATAAGTCGTTAAGACGTAACTAAGACGAAGGCTGTGAAGGTATAGAATTGTCCGTTAACGGTTTTTTGCACTTGGGACGCGTAATTCTTGATTGAGACTCTCCCTTCACGCTGGAACCTCGAGGTGTCGACACCTCTCTGTTATTTTAGTGAGTCGTTAGTCACATGTGTGAAGCATTAATAAACTATTTTAACAGTCTTAATGTGATGAGTGTTTCAATAGACTGATGAAGGAAGGTTAGAAGGAAGTTTGAAACAAGAAGGATAAGTTGAGGAACAATTGGAATTATGAAAATCTACAATCGTTTCGAAGATGGAAGGTATCTTAATTACTAATATGTCAAATGTTATATATAATCTGGTGAAAAATGTGTTTAATTGTTTTGTTTATAAAATATATTCTTGAGCCAGAATCATTATCTTTGAAAAGCTCAACCCTTGATTTTCCCCCAAAATTTATTTAAACAAATAAAAAGATAACTTTATATTAATTAAAATTAGAATTTTTAATCAAATTATAAGAACATAACATTACGGCTCCCGAATAGGGACAATTAATTAACTACTAATTAGAAAACTAATTAACTTTATATTAAACTTTACTTTTACTAAATTAAAAGAACATTACAATATATATTTGGTGGTTGCTGATGACAATCGGTAAGTTGGGTACAGGAAACACATTCCTCGCCTCTTTAGCAGCGGCATCAGCCAATTCATTCCGAGGTATTCCAACATGACTAAATCTATTTATACTTTTGTAATTTATAGTTATTCCACGGATATTTACACTTATATCGGATTCCATCGAGACACTACCTTTTTACCTGTTTGTAAAATATAATACTGCTTTTTGAAGAAGTATTTAGTCCTTTGATATATAGTTGTTTTATTTTTGTGAATGGTTTCTTTCATACCACTTTTTAGGTATAATTTTTATTATAATGGTTAAATCCATTGGAATATTTGTAAATAGATTTGTTAATAAATAAACTAAATATTTTTAATTCATTTTGTTTTTTTTCTTTAAAAACTATGATGTAAATTGATTGTATCTGTATGGTTATTAGTATTGTTCAATATTTTGGTGAAGTATTTATGAGAACAGTTCATTTAAATAAAAACTCATTGTGATTGTACAATGATAATGTGGGGTGTTGATAAATTTGTACAACCTTTATTGTAATTTGTTTTGTTTTTTTATATAGTTTTAGTCCATAGATTATCTCATTCTGTGATTTTTATAATTACCCCTTCTGTTCAGGAAACTTATAAAATGAAAAATACCTTCAGGTTTCTGCAGTTCTTACAATAACGCCAGTTATTAGAATCACTCCAGTTCTACAACGCTAGTGGTTCTAACCTATTGCAAACTTACTTTTAGACATTTTGACTGGTAATTCATTAATTTATCCTCCTTGCCATTGCTAATAATGTTAATAATTTGCTTATTTAGTAATCTTACAAATGATAAATAACACAAAATCAACCAAAATTATTGTGTCAATTTTTTTTTAACAAAACATTTTAGAAGCCAATTAAAAGTTGTGAAAATATATAACAAATTAAAAATAAATAGGCCAACTATGATACAAACGAATTCAGCTAAAAAAATCTTTACATTGTCCTTATTTAATTGTACTGCCAAGATTTTATTTTTAAAAAAAAGATATATGGATGCTAGTAAAACTTATTTGAACAATTATGAAGACTCAACAATTACAAGTAGCCTGTATCAATCTGTTACCTAAGCATGTATTGTGTATTAAAATATTGGCTGTAAGATAAAATAAAGAAGAAAATAACAGAGGTAGAAGCAGGATTCAGGCTGGGCCATCTTAGGTCAAGTTTTTACTATATCCCAATTTTTTTTAAAGCATTTGCTGGACTTCCAAGACTTCTAGTCCAGGAGGTACATTTAGCCTTTATCCACCTTTAGAAAGCTTTGACTTAGGTCCTTTAAATAAGGTGTGGAAAGCACTGTTTGTCAGAGATAAGTGATAGTCTGAGATAAGACATACAAGGCCTTTATAAAGGTGCAGATTTGGGAATTAAATTTTGAAATAGCAGCGTTACTAATTGTATACAAAAGCATTTAAAAAAAAAAAGTTTTGATATCATGTCCCCTCAGCATTACACATCATCAAAGGATTAAATCAAAGTTGCTGCTAATCACCTACTCTCTTTAACATGGTTATTAAACAACCTTTCTAGAAATAGGAGAGAAATATTAACACATGGGTTTGGAGATTTTGAAAGATATCTAATTCATAATACAAATTGCAGGAGTTTATTAACTCATTGCCACTGAGGAATGTGATCTGGAATACATGCTGAGGAAACTCTAAGCAGTATTCTGAAAAGGGCATGGAAATAAATCTAAAGAAGAAAGAGTTTGTATCCCTTAATTCTTCGAGCACATTTTTTAGCATTGAAGATTAGAGATATGGAGGTCTACTAATCCTTCCTGGAAAGGAATTCTCTATTAATTAAGATATTTCATTGAAAATATTAAGAGAAAGGAAGACTGTAGGAATCCTAAACTCGTTCCTGTGGAATAAAAATGTTTCCTTTAAAAAAAAAATGATGATTATATCTTTCCTTATCACTACAAATTGTCTTTAAATTTGCTAAAATCTGTGGTTTGGAGAAGAAAAAGCTTAAACGCTGCTATCTTTAGAGATGGGTACTCAGAGTGGAAGTTATTTCATAATAAGAGCCCATCATGTTTCTAATAATATCATAAGACAATATATGAGAGAGGAAAAAATCACTTGAGGTACACATGATGGTACAGAAGGATCAATACAATTAGGGATTCATGAATTAATTGCCACTTTTATTGGAATTAAGTCATCAATCCTAATTGAGAAAAAAAATATTTTAAAGAGTATTTAAACCAGGAGCTCATTCAAAAAGGATGTATCAAAACAGAGGCCATAGTATATTTTCCTGAACAGATTAGAGAGTAGGTTGAAGGATGTCTGAGGAAATTGTGGATAGGGGATGTAAAGAAAGGAATGGCAGCAAAAGGATAACAAGAGAAAGATACAGATTCAATCAATTTACATCAGAGTTTTTAAAGGAAAAAAAAATGAATTAAAAATATTCAGTTTATTTGTTAAAAAATATATTTACAAATATTCCAATGGATTTAACCATAAAAATTATAACTAGAAAGCTATATATCAAAGGACTAAATACTTACTTCAAAAAGCAGTATTATATTTTACAAACAGGTAAAAAGGTAGTGTCTCGATGGAATCTAATATAAGTGTAAATATCCTTGGAATAACTATAAATTACAAAAGTCTAAACAGATTTTACAACAAGCTAATATTTTTATGATTTAATAATCATTTTAAGATTTTAACTATTCATTATAATTATAAGATTTTAATGACATTCATTTGTCATTACATTATTATATAACATAAGAAAAAGCATTTGATATTAACTAGCCATTTCAACTTTTTAAAATTACGATTAGAAAACATTAAGACCCTGAATATTGGGGAACTATTTCAGTCTAAGTAAATTTAAATTAAATCTGGTATTACAAAGCTCATCTAAAAGTTTCAGCACTTTGTATTAAAGTAGAACCTCTCTTAACCAAGAGATTTTTTATCGATTTTCAATGAAACAAAATAGGAAATCATGAAGATTTATTTACAAATTAAAATCAAAGCATATATTTTTGTTCACAGTTTCGAGCTCCATCTATTGTGATATGATTGTACTATGATCACGAATTTCTGTTATAGTTCGCACCACAGCCGCTAGGAGCGTCATAACCCATCTGCGACCAGTTCTTGTTTGCGTTATTAGATCACGTGACCTATCGGTTCTTCAATAATAGGACAGCCATATGAGTTATTCGATAACAGAAGTTACTCAACAGGTATTGAGAACCGATCTAAGAACGGTAACTGGTCGAATAACCTTAACCGATCGGTTCTTCTATCTGTTATAACCTAACACCTTACACCAACAACCCCAATTTATTGTTATTTCTCCATCGTTCTCGATGGAAGATTTAATAAATTTTATACTTGGAATCTTAATATCTTGATGAACATGGTTATTAAAAAGAAAATCATTGTTTGTTTAAATGGAGTCAATTAACATAACTTACTTGATTAAAAATGTAGATATTTTAAAATATTTAACACATTCTCTGAATTGTAGTTGAAGACGGGTGAATTTATCAATAAATAATATTGTAAAATATAGTTATTTTAAAATACAAATTTAGGTTTATTTATAGATATTTTAAAATATGTCACTGGTAATAGGGTTTTTTCAGTAATAGGTGATTGGTGATAACAGTTCCGAGTCAATAATAGGTTATTTTAAAGAATACGTTATTTTTGTCCCACCTCTATTGGCAACAGCAGTGATTGACTGGCGCGCATTCTAGCCGTAGGGCAGGGGTTTACTTGAATCACCTATTACCTTTTATTAGAATCCATTAGTGGGATAGAGCCATAACGTAGTAACCTAATACCCAAAAAATAACTGTTTAGGCCACCTCTAATTCAGAAGTAATTAGAGTACTTACTTTAATACTAGCAACAACATTCATACCTGTTACCTTCATATAATCATTAAAATACACTCAAATATGAAATCTATACAAAAGCAATTATATTATTTTTGCTAATCATAAATCAAATAAAAAATATGTATGCTGTTATAAAACATCTATCATCTTAAATGATAATTTGTCAATTATTTATTATCTTGTTGATGATTCATTAATGTTTGTAGTTGAAATTTTATTTACTGTAATCAGCCAATAAAAAAAATTGATCTTCATTTAACTACCTACCAGTAATTTATGAATAAAATGGTTGAGGATAATAAAAAGCGTGTTATGGAAAAATTGTATTTTATAACCATACATATAATTATTATTAAAAAGGTATTTGAAAATGTAAACTTATTGATTATTAAACTCTAGCTCTGACCGTTGCTCTGGTCATTCCTTGATTCAATGATTGTCATTGATGAACCTTCAGTGGCATAAGAAAGGCCAATGCTCATTTATGGGAACATGAACTGGGAAATCAGTCGATCACTTCTTAACTACTATTTTTCAGTTACACTTACAATTAAAATAATGAGAAACTAGAAGCAGCCGTAGATATCTATACAAAATCTATCCAAAATGCTGTTTGGTAGTCGTTACAACCAAGGTCAAAGTCAAGAATGAATTTACAATGTTACTCATAATACATAATAATCAATAGGGATTTGATCAAAGCAAAGAGAAGATACCATAAAATTTTGCAGACCAACATAATTCCATCAGACAGACTGAAAAGACATACAAAAATATAAACGAAAAAACTAAGGAACCTAAATGACAAGTCTAATAACAGACGATGGAAGTTTATGGAGACATACTAAGAATGTCTTAAAGCACCTACAGGTAAACGTACAAATCAGGAGATACGATGGTATTTGGGAGGTATCAGACGAAGGACAATTCTGATCTCCAAGCAGACCAACTTTCTTCTGTTTTCACACCACACTCTGACATGACTAATACAGAACACGATGGTTTCGTTCTTAGAACTTTAAACATTTCTCTCCAGCTGTCTCTTCCAACTCTCTGTTTTACTCCATCATAAGTGACAGAACAAATAAAGCACTTAAACAAAAAGAAAGTCCCTGGTCTCGGTCTGATAAACGCTACAGTGTTCCGACAAATGCGAAGGAAAGCTCTAGTTTTCCTCACGACTATTTATAATCCTATACTTAGGGCTACCAAATTTCAAATTCACCGAAAATATTCATACATTTCAACGATTAGTAAACCCAACAAAAACAATCCAAGCACTTCATGGTACCGACCGGTTAGCTTACTTTCCATTTGGTCTTAAATATTTAAAATATTACCGTACAAAAGACTGTTTGACACACTGACAGATAAGTAATTCCCAACCATCAATTCAGTTTTGGAAAATTCCGTTCAACCACGCAACAACTAAACAAAGTACAGACAACATATCGACAGCAATAGAGCAAAAGCTATGTGCAACTGTTGGTTTTCTAGATATCACTCAGACATTTGATATGGACTGGCACTAGGATGTCCTCTTCAAGCTCTACTTATTCTGCAATTCTTTCTTTCTGACAGAGTTTTCTCCGTCTGACAAGGCTCAGCAATTTCATAAATTCGATCGACTTCAGCAGGAGTGCCCCAGGGGTCAATACTAGCACCATTACTGTGCATCATCTACATGCATGGCACATGTGACTGTCCCAACATCTCGACAGCAAGCAGCATATGCAGACGACATAGCAATTATAATTAGGCATCCAAATTCTACACTGCTCTCCCTCTTACATAAGAACATCACCTATAGAACTACAGGAATGGTACAAATTATGTAAAATAAAACTAAACTACGACGAATGCCAACACATCACATTAGATATGAAACCTCCTGTGGACATTGATACTCCATTACCACAGACTTAGGAAGTAAATTACGTAGGATTGATGTTTGATAAGAGAATGAGTTGGAGTCCGCACACAAAGAAAAAACGCCAAAACATAAAGGTCTCTACCCACTACTCAGAGACAATCCAAGTTAAAACTTAAACTGAAACTTGATACTTACACATATTTACTAAAACCCGTTTGGACATACGCTTCACACATTACTGGCAGTTCAAAAAAGACATATATACGAAGACTATAATGTCTGAAGAGGACTGCAGACATTTCAATCAAATACTGTTAGAATCATCATTCAAGCTCCTAGGTACGTTGGCAACACTACATACTGACTTACGTGTTCCAACAATTAGCGAATAAATACAAGCATTTCGCTGATATTCCATATATTAATTGTGGATGAAGAATATTGGATCCTCAGTCATTCTTTTTGTTGATAGGCCAGGTTGCTATTCCTCTCTTCTCATTGAATCGGCTGGTGTTTCTTTCTGAAGGACGTGGCTTCTGGTTTGTAGGGCTAATTCATAATTTAAAGTCTGTTTCTAAAGAACATTTTCTCTAGGGGTGGTCAGTTCAAGAAAACATCATCATGAAAAAAGGGTGTGGCTGTGTCATGGACACGACCGTGTGTTGTACGTGAATATGTTTATATAACGGATTATATTTATATAATATTTTTATTTATGTATTTAGGATAAAAACAAGGAAACAAATAATTATTGTGTTAAAATATAACTTTATTAAATATAGGTCTGTGATACGAAAAGTACGACACAAAAGGCATACAATACACATTGAGATTTCTGGTAAACGTCAAATCTGTCAGTTTTTCTGACTCAGGGAAAAAAGAAACAACCAGCTCACTACCGAAACACACACATTGAAGGTTCAACTACAACTCTGTATTTAACCCAAGCATAACATAGAGGGCAGAGCAGGATGTACCACAGCCATACTTTCTGACACTCCCCTTCAATTTCAAGATATTTTCTATCATTATAGTTGAAATTGTCTCAATACAAATGCATATTTTTACATGTATACATTAAAACAAAAATTAATTAAGAATCTATAAAATAAACTAAAAGATCTCTAAATTTAACAAATTTATATAGCTCTAAACTTTTAGTTAATATATCAGCCAACTGCTCATTACTAGGAACATATACAATTTTTACAAATCTTTTCTGAATTTCATCTCTAAAAAATAGTCTTTTTCCATAAACATTATCAGGATCGGTACCAAATTTGCAATAGGCATTGTCAAAGATTATAATTTTTTTTTTCTTGACCTTCCCCCTCAGATAATTACGTACATCTATGGGAGTCCAGTAATTTCCATTTGTGAAATAATTCCTTTTTATTATTTCGTCTACTTGTAGCTTTCTTGTAATTTCCTTCCCTCTTTTGAACATTTTCCCTAGTTCTTCTTTATAAAGATCTTCAATGTATTTTACTTTTTCATACAATCTCTTACTTTTTGTTTCACAATTATTATTTTCACTTGTTCCATACTTATTATTTTTCTTAATTGTTTCATTTACAGCCATTTCTTCTATACTATTATTATTTTCACTTGTTCCATGCATATTATTTACCTTACAATTTTTCTTAATTGTTTCATTTACTGGTAGTTCTTCTATCAAATTTATGAGGGAGACTTAACAAAAGATGACAGACGCGATCATCTTCCTCCATCTTGGATCCCATGGATTCAATGTCTCTGACTATGGCGTCAAATTTATTGAAATGCTCCTGCAAACTTGCCGTGCATTTCAAAGTAAGCAATTTCTTCCTGGCAAGAAGTTTCGAGATGCTCTTCCTCTCAAAAACATTAGTAAGCGATTTCATCATTTCCTTGGCTGATTTCGCGCTACTAATATAATCAATATGGCGGTCGGCAACACAATTGATGATAATATTCATCGCCTTCTTATCTTTCCTCTTGGCCTCATTGGTCTCCGATGCCCATCCATCTTCAATAGTTTCTTTAACTTCTAACTCATTCAGCAATGAGTTTAAACGAAACTTCCAGTGTTTAAAATTTGTATCATGAAGCTGCGGGTAAACTATTGAATTGTTGACGGCCATTTTCTACTAGTGACTTTAATGCTTTAAATTCCCAAATTTCAATTTCAACACATTTCACTCTTAACACTAATTAACCAGAGTAATTAACTGGGCAATAATCTGGGCCCATAACCTGTCAGTTTTTCTGACTCAGGGAAAAAAGAAACAACCAGCTCACTACCGAAACACACACATTGAAGGTTCAACTACAACTCTGTATTTAACCCAAGCATAACATAGAGGGCAGAGCAGGACGTACCACAGCCATACTTTCTGACAAAATCAATACAGATATTACCTAAAGTTGTTGGATAAGTTTAAATACAAGATAAATTGAACTAGTTAAGCATGAAGGCAGACAATGAGCGGTTTTGTGAGACATCAAAATTAAAATCTCCAACTACCATAACTGGTGTAATAAGATCAGTCTCGTAATCGGGTATAATTTTAGCGATGTTTTTGGAATATTGTAACATAAAGAGTTTCATTTCGGCCAACGCTTTGCCCAAGTTGATATACACACACCCACCCGAGTAATAATTTGAAGATGCAATTGGTCTTTAAGTTAACTTGACAGATATCATCAGGTTTTGTATCTATCCTTTTCAAATAAATTTCCATTCACATTCAATGGCATGGAATTTTCCATCCAAATTTCGCTGATTGCTAGATCGGTTGATGATTGTATCGGTAGAGATGTCTTCTGAGTGCGCGACCACGCTTTGTGCATTAATGGTGGTAATAAGTATAAAACAATACTGGTCAGGAACTGTTACGTTCCCGGCATTGCTTGACTCTGTCATATGGTGTTTTATTATTTCCATTCGATGGTTCTTGAGAAGCCCTTTCCAACGGTATACGATCTCTGTATTTGGTTTTGAAGAGGATTTTTTTTTTTTTTAGATAGTACCTAATGTCACCTACCACAAGGGCTGTTACTGTCTCAGTTTAGATATGATTAAATGCTGTTTATTTGGCTTTAGGGGTAGGCTTAACTGTTACAGAGATTTTTTTATGTGTGCATATAGATAATTGTCAAACCGAGGTATTCCTATTTTATTTTCTGCTCTGAATAGACAGGCATTACAGATCTCTTTGATATTTTTCCTAATCTGAGATGAAAATCTGCTCATGATTCAATAGTCCTGTTAATGAGGGCCTGAAATGGGGTGTAGAGTGCGTTTTTTGTAATCCAAGTTTCTTTCGTTAAAAAACATGTTCAGGATAGTTAGAAAGCAAACATAATAAAAGTCCTGTTGTTTTCAGTCCTGAGGTTGTTTCCAGGAAGGAGGGGGGGGGGGGGGCGAAAGGTTCCTTTTTTTGGTTTTGCCAAGCGTATATCTCGGAAACGGTAAAGAATATAAAAACTGTGTATAGAATTTAATTAACTTTAATTTAGCAAATAGTCATGTTTTGCATAAGAGGCGCCGTTCTCGAGATATAAGCGCAAAACCAAAAAAAGGGAGCTTCCGCCCCCCCCCCTCCTGTTCCTAGGCCCGAAAACTACAGGACTTTCAGTATATTTACTTCTTAACTACTCCGAACAAGTTTCCGAAGTAAAACCATGGATTACAGACAATGCACTCTATTATGGTTGCTTTTAAGTGAATCCCTTTTAACAAAAGATTAATTATCACTTGTTGATATTTTACCCACGCTATAATGGTCCAGTAGGGTTTTTACAATTATTATGATAACAATTTGTTACGTACATGTTACCACTTATAGGTAAATAATGTTTTTATGCATGGAATAAATAGTACACTATTTATCATATAATATTACCCATTATTATTAACAAGTCTGGTAACATAGGCTGAAAACTGTCTTGGTGAGTACCAATGTGGTTTTAAAACAGAGAGATTAACCTTCTACCACATTTTCTCTTATTAGGCAAATCTTTGAGAAGTCCTACGAATTCAATACAGATCTACATCATTAATTCATAGACTTTAAACAGATATACCAAAGCGTCAATAGAAAAGCAGCTTGAAAAAAAACAAAACATTGTTGTAGGAATTCAAAGTAGACAGAGTCTTGAGACAGGAGGATCACACTTTTATCCTGTGCGATCTTTAACCTACGCTTAGAACGAGCCGTGCGGGTTTCCAGAACGAACCCCAGTGCCACCATCTATAAAAGGCAATGCGGGTATTCTTTCTCGAAATCGGGAAATGTTTGGCATCGGCGGAAATTTAACGGGTATCTCTGAAAAACGGGTAATTTCGGGTATTTTTGCTTTCCATAACTGATTATGTTAATACCTATTACATCGTTATCCTTTTCTAAATTGATAAAAAGAATTATTGTCAAAAAGTTCAATAGCGATTGTAATATTTTTCGGTCAAGGAAGAATCGTAAAAATTAGTCTTCCACGACAATCAGGGGGATGAAAGCAGTTCAGTTCCTCAGATGTCCACGTGAATGTTAGGTACCGCCACCAGCGCTGCTGTCCTTTCTTCGATGCTCACTTAAATGTTTGAGTGCGTTCTGTCACAGCCTTTTTCGAATACTCCCGTGGAAAGGGTTTTTAGCGACTCAAAAAATATAAAAAATCTCCACCGCAATAGCTTAGGTTGTGAGACACTGACAACAACTATGTAAGTAAAGGACAACATTCGTTAAAAACATTTGAACCCAACAATACCATGTCGACGACTAATGTTTGGGCAACCCTTTAAAAGTAAAGGCGATAGTGATTTAGAAGAGTAAATACATTTTTTATTTAGAAGAGAGAGGGCCCTGATTCAGCAATGAATTGTTGTGCCGTTTATGTATGTATGTAAATAAATTTTAATGTTTTATAAATAATTTAAAATTTTGATTATTACCTGTATGTTATATTATATATTATGTTATTACCTAACTTGTAGGCGCCACATTTATATCTTGTTATATATTATTATGATAATCGTTTTATGTTTTGAATAGGCATCATTATTTCTTTTTAAAAAAGTTATGTACAAATTTGTACCTACTAGTCTTTTTGTTTTCTACGTTTTGAGTTTATTAAATTATCAAATTTTAAGTTTATAACATGGTGACAGTTTGTGATAAATGACAATTAAGTCTGAATTAAACGATTAAGATTATTTTAAGTGTTATATTACACAATAAGATAATAATTTATAACATTGTGACAGTTTGTGATAAATGGCAATTAAGTCTGAATTAAACGATTAAGACGTTATTTTACCATATGTGTTATATTACACAATAAGATAATAATTTATAACATTATGACAGTTTGTGATAAATTGCAATCAAGTCTGAATTAAACGATTAAGACGTTATTTTAAGAACTATATTAGATAATATGATAATTGGCGATCCTTGAAAATAAAGGCAATAGTGATTAAGTATTATATTAGATAATAAGATAATGATTTTATTTTTTTTAATACAAATAATTTATTTAAAATATATTTATATTTACTAGTCTGCCTCTTATTAGTCTTTATGTGTGCCAGTTTGTAATAAATCATAAATTAAAGTCTGAATTAAACAAATTAGATGCTATTAAAATATAAAATTTTTACCTACTAATTGTTTTATTAATAATTCCTAATATTATATTTTGTATCTGTCCACTTTCCTTTTCTTTTAGTCTATCCAGTAAAACGTCAGTAAGAAAATAATAATGTAGGTAAATATTGAAAGGTTGATTAATTAAAAAAGGTTAAGAAATCGAGAAGGTTAATACAGTAATACAAATTAACAATTATTATATTACACTGACACTAAATTTAAAATATTTTCCAAAAATCAATTATAATAAATATAAAAATTATCCAGTAATTTTTTGTTTTGCGGACCATTTGGTGCCCCTTTATGAGTATTTGATGCCCCCGCATATTTATCGCTGGGTTTATAAAGATAATTCCCGAAAACGGGTATTACACTTCAAGCATTGGCGGGTATTTCTCGGAAAAAACGGGAATTTTTATGCTTTGTGGCGGGTATTTTGGGTTGGGAGCATCGGCAGCACTGATAAAAGGTTAGCGCAACATCTGGCATACGCTGACGACGTGCTGATTACAGCAAGGACTAAAGTAGCTCTCGGAGTTTTTAAAAAACAGGAAGAGCCTGTAAAACAACGAGACGAAGACAAAAATATATGCTAACGTCGGGAGCCCAGTCCCAAGAACAAATTTAGTTCAGAGAGTACAGTTTCCCAACGTGTAAAGAATTTAAATACTTAGGGTCACTTGTAATAAATAATGATTATATTACCGCAGAAATCAAGGGAAGAATAGCGGCAGGCAATATCGGTACAAGGAATCATCACATAAGGCTAAAATAACAGTCAACAAAACTGTTTATAGGCCAACCATAACCTATGCTAGTGAAACATGGGTGCTTACAAAATCAAATAGTAAAACTCCTCAGGGTTTGGGAGAGAAAAATATGTAGAAAGAGATTTGGCACAAAGTGTTTGAATGGCAACTGTAAGGTTAGAAAAAACGAAGAGCTGATGAGATTTCTGGAGAGGTAGGTATAATTGCCTAAATAAAGAAGGCAAGATTAAGATGGTTACGACACATGGAAAGGATGTCAACAGTGAAATAGCCTCGAAAGTTTTAGAGAGAAAAGCCAGAAGGATTCAGGTATTCAAGGGTGATGCCAATTAAGATGGCTGGATGAGTGGAGCAAGACCTCCATCAGAAAGGAGCGAGAGGATGGCACTGCAGTGCTGCAGACCTAGATGGTGGAGAAGACTTACTGAGGATATCCAGGTCCTGAGGACTGTCACATCATTCATCATACCATCATTAGAAAATTACAATATTTAATATCTCTCTAGTCTTTCAGACTGACAACTACTGTCAAGGGTTTCATCTTTTGTGAAGATGAATTATTAAATTCATTATATCATCATTCATTGGTGAAGATTTATTTAAAACATGAAATAATATATAAAGTATTTTCCCTTAGCCTTGATAAGGAGCTCATTGTAAATTTTGAGATACATCACACTGTGAACTGATGATAGACCTTCACACTATTTGTTCATTTAAATCATAACATTGTTTGCAAGAATTTCTGCCAATTGGATAATAGTATTAAATTAATAACTTGTAAAAGAAATAAATTTGGAAAAAAGATTTATTTAGTAGATTGTTAATATTCTTCTCTGTTGTGGCACTCAGAATAGAGCTATAGCCCCAGGTACCATCTCTATATCTTTAGCTTTCATAACTATTCTGAGTCAATAATATTCTAGATAGGTCATAAAGCTAAGGGTTTTTTCAATATGACTTGCTTTAAGGCCATTTTTAAAATTTTCAAATGTACTTAAAGCATACAAAATAAGCACAATAAAATAGCTAATTAGCCGAAACTGTTAATCCAAACAAGGTTTTCAAGAAATCAAACTAAACAACTTTATTGTATTATGAATGAAAAAAAAAACTTTAAAAATTAATTAAAATATTACAAAATTGAAAACAGCAAATGTATATTATCAAATAATGAGGATAATTCAATTTTTTTACATTTAGCCATAAGAAAATAATCTAGTACTCTATACGATAATAAATAAGAAAATATCTAAGTATCAATTTATTTTGATTAAGTGACGAGACCTTTATGGCTGGCCATTATATATTTTTTTATAACATAACATAACTCTAATGTAGTAATAATGACAATTATAAAGCTTCTCAACCCTGCGATAGGCTCAGTCATAGTGAGGGCATCCTGAGGCTTCAAACTTGCATGGCAGGACATTAAATGTTTAAAATAGTATTAGCTGCTGTCGTTTCATCACCAAATTGAGGACAGTGGTGAAGCTCATCCACATGTATGACTTGTAATTGTGTTATCTTTTATAGAACTAATTATTGTTCCTCAATAATGACAATGACACTGATAAGGCTTCTCACCTCATTGATGAGGCATTACAGGTATTTCAAAATCTACAATAATTTCCGCTTTCATGTCATCTTGGCAGGTGCTCTCTTTCTAGTTGATCAGCTTCTAAGCATCTAAAAACAAAAAATATTGAGCTTATGAATGAAAAATAACCTTTATACTGGTACAAAATTATAATAAAATGTTAATACTGCCTGGCTGCATGAATTTCCTAAAAATACATCAGTAGATTATAGAACAAGACATAAAAGAAGATAGTAAAAATTAAAAAAAAAACAGTTCTCCAATCATGAATACAAAATAAAAAGAACAAGCACAATAGAACTAAGAGAAGAGAAAATTATTGTAAAATATGTACAAAATTATTGCCAAATAAATCTTATTTTAGAAATGTCTGATTTAATTGTCAATAAATTGTTAGTAATTTAAAAACAGTAGCAATGTTATAATTAGAAACAACTTTTAATGTATTTTCATACCATCACCAAGACATTGAAGTCTTGAGGCACCAAGGTGAACCACAGAAAGACTGAAGCCAGTATCATGTCATGCCAGAAAGGAAAGAAAAGACTATCATTTACACCATCCTACTTCACGGCACCCAACTGTTGCCGTATCATATGTACAAAAAAAAAACCCATCCTCAGAGAGCTTTAGAGCTTCCAGAAATCATTCCTCTGGCAAATCGTCAGTTGAATAAGCTTTAGGAGGGACAAGAATATCAAGAGTCATCCAAGAAAACCTTTAGATACCATATCAGTTCCTTCATCCATTGCATGCCGGCCCAAAAAGTTCTTTGAAGGGCTGAAACAGGAACATCGCTACACACGCATAGGAGGTAGCAAGGTTTGTACCCATTAGTGGACATGCCGAGGGAAGGAGTCTGGACACTGCTGATCCTTCCATATCTTTAATGCCAGCACAGTGAGCCCTCCTCAGAAGGCACCTCACACTACAATGTGATATAAGAGGAAAGAAAAAGAAGTTTTAATATAAATTAAAACTATAACCAAGAAAACTATTAGATTTTTCAGTTTATAACTCTTGAATTAGTTAATAAGAGTAACAAAACTTATTATAACACCGGCTGTTCAAAGATAAATAAATTATAGTTAAAAAAAACAATAAAGAACACGCTTTAATAGCAAACCAAACTAAAAAGTAGAAAATAATTTTTATTTCATAAATAGTTTGTGTTACGGAGATAGAAAGACTGACAATCAATTGTGATTAATTAATTATGGATAAAATTAAAGTAAAACTTAAGTTTTTAACAAAATAATTCAATTTATAGTAAAAAAGCCTGGGCTGCAACAACTTTTGTAATGGACGAACAGACGTACTGACACCATTGAGATTTTATATTTTTTGGATTCTTCTCTCTAGGAAATGTCAAGAAACATTAAAATATCAATGTTTAAAATTTCCAGGCGATTTTAATTCTTTCTTCATCCAAAGAAAGTATTATTATTATTAATATGAATTACGGTTATTTTATTGTTAATTAGGATTTCGTTATCTTCAATTAGACAGATCAGTATAACAACCCAATAAAGTTGGACAGCAATTTTTTTTATTTTTTATTTTATGTTAATAAAGCATTATATAAGTGAACATTACATATATACAGTCCTGTAAATAAGTATAAACTCAATAGATAAAGTTGAAATATTTTAAAATCTCTAAAACAATACGTAACCAAAGTATTATTTCAAACTTGATATCATATAAAAACAATATCAGAGAGCATTTAAATGCCATTGCCTCAGCTTATAATCTTAACAACAAAACATGTAAACATATCTTATTTACTGAAAACGGGGACTACTTTGAACAGGATTTGCACTGCAGTGCGTTCGTTTTTAAGATATTTTTCAAATTCTCTTGGACCAAATGATAGCTACATGACTCAGCTTCCAATTCCTGTATGATCAATGGTCAATGAAACATTCAGCAACATGATTTCCTAAAAACGCTAATTGGGTTCACTTTATCACCAGATTTGTTGATAGTACACAAATAATATAAACATGGATGTTTTTAACAATGTTGACAGTTTTCATAAAAATAGAGCTCTTAAATTAATGTCTTACAAACTATCTATTAACATAAACTAGATTTAGTTTTTAAGGAACATTGGTCCATACCAAAAATAATATACAAGGAAAATGTGTATAGAATGACAAAATTACTAGAAGCAAAGAAATAAAACTGCGTATGCAACTTAAAATTTTCAATTAAATTTTAATTATTTTTGCGTTAATTTTTATTTATTGTTCTTGATTTGTTAATTTTACTAGTGCCTGGTAAACTAAAATCCTTTTTGTTCATCATCAAATCAAAATTAATTTTAAGTATGCTCCACTAAACCATCCAATTCATCTCGTATCCAATCCTTACAATCCAAAATCCTTAGAAAAATCCTAAATGCTCCTTACTTTGTCACAAACAAACTTATCCACAAAGATCTTAATATACCTTTCGTTTCTGACTTAGCATCCTTACATATCCTTACATAGCAAACTCCACAACCATTCAAATCCATTAGTGTCACAACTTGCTTCTCAATCCATTCCAGATAACCCTCCGAGGCGCCTGAAAAGAAGATGGCCTTGAGACCTTCTAATATAGTATCTCATTACATAGAGCCTGTAGAAGTGCTACCAATGGGTAGTTGCTTTAAAAACAAGTGACGAGTCATTTTTAACATTATCATCAAATTTACTTGATGTATTGTATGTTCATATTGTAAATACAGTTGTAAATTTCAATAAATAAAAAAATTTTAATTATACAATACAGGCATAAATCTAAAGTAGTTTTAATTATAAATATGAATGAAAATAATTGTTCATATTGACCAAATAACAAAATGTTTAAAGTAACACCATCTTGCAAAAGCTGTCAACAACTTTGTTCAAAGAAGCCCCTCCAAGTTGCCTTTTTTTGTCTAATAAAAAATATATAAAATAAAAGAAATGAGTTAGAAACATGAAACAAAAAAGAAAATGTTGGTGAATAGATTAGTAATAATCATTTTGATCATATGAAACAATCCTGCAGCCATGGACGGCCAACATGTGCTCTTATTGCAATCGCAGCACATTCTATGTTTAATCCTTAGATGTACAGAACAAACTTGAAGATGCTAGTTGTAAATTCTACCCGCCAGAAGGATTTTCGTTTTAAAAGCACATTTGTCTAAAGTAACCCCCTTTATGATACATTGTGAATAAATATAAACTCAGGGCATTGATAAATGTTTATTGTTAATTTCTTTTATGTTTATGAAAGATTGTGAATTCAGTTCACCATGTCACATCAGAAAGAGCCTGATATTATCATTTATTCTCTTAAAATATGCTGCACAGGACTCAACTAAGAGCAATTGAGCAGCAAAGGATTATTGAATAGTGGCGGTATGACACAAAGGCAAATCATACATGAAGTATGACTCACAGGATACATGCTCAAAGAATGTTAAAAACATTTTGAATTTAGGACCAGAACACTAAGGAAAAAAAAAGAAAGATTTTCCAAGCATGTGAAATGCACCATTGGGTGCTTCTTCTGCCCAGATTTTGAAATGATTTAACCTTGGATGTGATGCCAGTTTAGTACAGAAATGGAGAGCAGAGACCAGGTATTTAAAATATTGTAAAATTATAAGAAAACCTACAGCTCAAAAAATATCACTTTCAATAGGGCTTACAGTTTGCTAAAAACACATTCAGGAAAACCACTTTTGGTACAGGGTGATTTTTAGTGGCAAAAAAAAGTTTAATATTGATGGCCTGGATGGTTTTAATTATTACTGAAACGGTATAAGAAAGGAAAAAAAAAATGATGTCTTGAAGGTCACATTGGGGTGGTGAAGTCATGACATGGGCTTCTTTCAATGAAAAGGGCAAGTCTCAAATTGTGTTTGTGATGACTATATCATTCAATTAGTAATTACCATATGTTATTATTGACGATCTTAATTATGAGAAGGTTATATTTAATAGTGTACAATGAGTGTTATGTTCAACCAGTGCTATATTTTAGTTGAATAAAGCCTATTTCTTTAAAGGTTGACTAGTTTATTACAATTTATTCAACAAAATATGGATAAGTTTCTTAGACCGGAGAGGCTTGACGTCGACCCATCATCACAAAATGCTGCTCAAGAATGGAGTCACTGGTATGCTACTTTTACTAACTTTATCAGTTACAACAATACTCTCGACTCAAAAAATAAACTGCAATTATTAATAAATTTCGTTTCTCCTCCAGTTTTTCTATATTTCAATGAGTGTAAAACGTTTGAGGAAGCTGAAAAAATTCTAAAAAATCTTTATATAAAACCAAAAAATATTGTAATTGCGAGACACTGCCTCGCGACCCGCAAACAACTTTCAAATGAATCTATAGATGTCTATCTGCAAGCATTAAATTTGCTGAGTAAAGACTGCGAATTAACTGCTGTTACTGCTGAACAAAATCGTAAAGATTGTGTTCGTGATTCCTTTATTAGTGGTTTGCTTTCAACGACCATTCGTCAGCGCCTTTTAGAGAATAATTCTCTATCTCTAGAGGATGCTTAAAAACAAGCCCTTGCTCTGGAATTGGCTCAGATGCTTTCGAAAACGTATGATGTTCTTTCCACCGATATGAATGCCGCTACTTATGAATCAAGCCCTCAGAACTCAATCTATCCTACACCTGAACCGACATCTGCATCTCTATCCAAAACTTCCTATAAGAAATGTTATTTTTGTGGGAGTCTTGCTTCACCAAAGATCAAACTGTCTGCAAAAAGGGTTTGCAAGTCAAATTTCGATCAAAGACTTCTGCTACCACTAATCTTATAGCTACCACCATATCTGCGGCTTCTCCACCCTGCGTAAGGAAAGCTGTGAAATCAATTAAATTGAATGGTAACTGGTGCCAAGCGCTTGTAGATACAGGGAGCTCACTCAGTTTTGTTAATTTGAGTAAAGCTCGTGATCTAAGCATTCCTATCTCACCTCAAAGTGGGCAGGTTTCAATGGCCTCCATGTCACTAATTTCTCCTATTGTTGGCACCTGCTTAATAGACCTTCAGATAGATAAAAATTATTACAATAATATAAAATTATCAGTCATGAAAGACCTATGTGCCGACGTTATATTAGGGCATGACTTTCTAGAACACCATCGTTCTGTCGAATTAGAATTCGGAGGGCCCCGTGAATCTTTGAAACTTTGCAGTTTAGCTGTCGCCATTGTCAACCCAGTTTCCTTATTTTCGTGCTTGGCAGACGGTTGGAAACCAATTGCTACCTAAATCTAGACAACATTCATACTCTCGAGATGATCTCAACTTCATACAGAATGAAACAAATAGAATGCTACGAGAAGGAATCATTGAACCAAGCAATTCACCCTGGAGAGCTCAAGCTTTAGTAACAACAAGTAATAATCATAAAAGGAGAATGGTCATAGATTAATCTCAGACGATAAATCGCTTCACACTTTTGGATGCTTACCATCCGCGGATTGATTCAATCATTCACAAAATTTCTCAATACTCCCTTTTTAGCACTATTGATTTACATAGTGCTTATCATCAAGTGCCTATCAGAGCTGAAAACAAGCCCTACACAGTGTTCGAGGCAAATAACCAATTGTACCAATTTACTAGAATACCCTTTGGCGTTAAGAACGGAGTTGCTGCTTTCCAAAGGGTAGTTGATGAAATTATTCACAAGGAAAGTCTAATGAGAACGTTTGCTTACCTTTATGATGTAACAATATGTGGAAAAAACGAAGAAGAGCATGACCAAAATTTGGAAAATTTTCTTACAGGTGCAAAAAAAATACAATTTAACTCTAAATGAAAATAAATGCAGGGCACGAACATCAACAATCGATATTTTAGGCTACAATATTTCAAAAAAAATCTATAAAACCAGATCCAGAATGGATCAAATCTCTCTTAGAATTACCAGCACCTACTGACACTGCCTCACTACAACGGGTTCTAGGCTTCTTTTCTCACTACTCCAAATGGGTTCAAAAATACTCTGATAAAATAAGACCACTTGTTCAAACTCATTATTTTCCATTAAGTCAAGAAGCACTTGCCGCCTTTGAGTCGCTTAAACAAATAATCGCTCAATCTGTGGTTTCGGCAATAGATGAATCCTCCTTTCACGGTAGAGACTGATGCTTCAGAGTTTGCGATCTCGGCTACACTCTCCCAGCAAGGACGTCCTGTGGCATTCTTTTCACGCACCCTCTCCTCAACTGAACAAAAACATTCTATTATTGATAAAGAAGCATATGCGATCGTTGAGGCATTAAGAAAATGGCGACAGTTCCTCATTTCAAGACATTTTAAACTGATCACAGACCAAAAGAGTGTTGCTTATATGTTTGAGAATCACCGCACAACTAAGATTAAAAAGGAAAAGATCATGAGATGGAGAATTGAGCTAGCTCCCTACAAATACGACATTATTTATCATCCAGGAAAAGAAAACATTCCAGCTGACACTCTATCCCAAATTTGTGCTACCACTAACGCAATTTCTCTCTATGGTTGGCATAAGAGAATGTGTCATCCCGGGATTACCAGGATGTACCACTGGGTCAGATCAAAAAATCTACCGTTCTCCCTCGAGGAAATCAGAACAATGACGTCTTCCTGTAAGGTTTGTGCGGAAGTAAAGCCACGCTTTCAGAACAAGGTGCAAGGACAGCTGGTCAAAGAAACTGCTCCATGGGAAAGGCTAAACCTGGACTTCAAAGGACCTCTTCCATCGTCCAGCAAAAATCGCTACATTCTTTTAAGTAGGTTTCCTTTTGCCTTTCCTTGTTCGGACATTTCATCTGCAATGGTCATACATCATTTGACAAATCTATTTTCATTGTTTGGACTTCCAGCATACATCCACAGTGATCAAGGTGCATCATTCATGTCAGAAGAAATTAAGACCTTTTTGCACTCCAGAGGAGTGGCGACTAGTCGAACCACGTCTTATAACCCGCGAGGTAATGGTCAGTGTGAGAGATATAACAAAATTATTTGGGACACTATTATCTTAGCGTTGAGGTCAAATAACCTTGAAAATGAACGATGGGAGTTGGTTCTCAATGACGCATTACATAGCATCAGATCGCTCTTGTGTACTGCTACTAATAGCACACCTCCCTTCCTGCATGGCTTATGCAGCCAGGACCTGTTCTACGAAGATTTCAAAGGAGAAGCAAGTTCGATCCTATTGTGGAAGAAGTTGACCTCCTTGAAGCAAATCCTGACTATGCTCATGTCAAACTGTCAGATGGTCGGGAAACAACTGTCTCTATGAGGCATTTGGCTCCTGCTAGTAACCAAACTGAAGAAACCATCGAAATTGACAACACTCCATTTCTCCTCCCTGACGAACCTCATCTTCCACTACACCAGTGATGATTATATCATTCAATTAGTAATTACCATATGTTATTATTGACGATCTTAATTATGAGAAGGTTATATTTAATAGTTTACAATGAGTGTTATGTTCAACCAGTGCTATATTTTAGTTGAATAAAGCCTATTTCTTTAAAGGTTGACTAGTTTATTACAGTGTTTATTTCTGGAAAAATGAATGCTGTCTGCTAACGACAAGTACTGGAAGAATCTCTTCTTCCATTTATCACATTATTAGAAGATAAGATAATTTTTAAGCTGGATAATGCACCGATACACAAAGCACAGTTTACAAAACAGTGGTTCAAGGATTTCAGGCTCAATGTTTTGAACTGAGTGGCCAGTTCTTAGTTCAGATCTTAACCTCAAAGAAAATTTGTGGGGAAAACATGGCAAGGGACGTCTATGTCACTCAGAAGCCAGAGATCCAAAATATCGGGGAACTTAAAGAAAGGATCACAAAAGCTTGGAAAAAAATACCAGAGACCATTTTGATAAATTTGGTGAAAAATGTTTCTAAAAGGCTGTTGGAGGTGATAAAAGAATGTAGTAAAAGTCTTCATTATTAGAAGGAATTTTCAATTTTAAGAGTAAAAAAACATTTCCAGTTTATACTTTTTCACATCTAATTTCTTTTCTTTTTTTTATTAGTACATTTTCTCTAGAATCCAGGCAGTATAGTTTGATTAACAATAAAATTACTCAAATCGTGGAAACTATTTTATAAAATTCATTATATTTTGCTAAATATATCAAAGAATAAAAGTTTGAAAGGTTTTTACTTCTTGAGTTTATATTTTTTTACAGGACTGTATAAATGAATAAACATTAGTACAAAGTTGTGAAATAATTGTATTGTCATTGGTCCTTGACACGTGTGCAAATTTTCAAGTTGATCAGATTGCTGGAAAATGGTGAAAAAAATGCTGAAAGATTCTGTTACATACAGGTCAAGCTAATAAAAGCGTGTTAAAATAAACAATTTTCCAATGTTTACTGAAAAATATGGCTGTTTCTCACCTTCGTGAGGGATGAGGATCTCTTCTTGTTGCCCAACAAGGATCTCTTCTTGTTTGTCCATCAGCCAACAAGTAATGTCATTATATATTAGATAGAGGAAATTGTAAAAATAAAAAAAAAAAATAGATTTTGACTCTAGATGGATTAATGGTTAATGAAGATTTGATGATTGGTCAAGGCCCAGAAGCAGAAGATAAATGTTTTTTTCACTCAAATGGAATAGGCCTTAGGCCACTCATTAGAGGAGGCTTAATTCAGGTTTAGATGGTTTTTATTGCACTAGCATTCTTTTATTATCTTCTTTTTTTTTAAATATTACAATACAATTAAGAACTAATTAGTAACCACAACTTATTATAATTAAATATATTATTTGTTTATTTTAAGTGTTATTATTTTCCTTCCAGCAATAGAGTACTAACCAGTTGGATCTAACAGATTAATGAGAGTTTCCTGTACAATAAGTATTTTTATTAATATTATAGACCAAAGATAATAAAGGTTTATGTTTTTCACCTTTATCTGGGACAAGTAGTTCTGTTTCTTGTTTCACATTAGAAAGCCCACATATGTTGTATATGCTATTTTTTAAGTATACAGTACAAATAATTGAGTGAATATTAATAATAATGATCTGAACTTGTTGTTTGAATAATTTATTGAAAATTTGTTTTATATTAGATTCTTATAATGGTTAAGGGTAGATAGTAATTGATCATCCTTCCACTGTTACACATTTGAATACTTTTGGAATTAAAGAGTTCCTTGCCATCTGAGTCGTTGTCTATAATGGCATTGGCAGAAGTTGTACTTTCTGTATTGTGCTGTAATGTCCTGGATGGGCCC
This sequence comes from Euschistus heros, assembly GCA_003667255.2. NCBI lineage: Eukaryota > Metazoa > Arthropoda > Insecta > Hemiptera > Pentatomidae > Euschistus > Euschistus heros. The sequence goes on from RCWM02000165.1 coordinate 234,553, forward strand.
GCAACGGCAAGACTTGTTGCTGTACACACAATCGTGGCTAAAGTAGGACTTAGGGGTTTTTTAAAACTGTAGGAAAAGGTAAAAAAAATCCATGTGGTTTTTGGAATAGAGAAACTCCTCTAACGATGTCCTTAACAAATTTTCGAGAGTCTGTATTTGTCTAGGTTTCCATATGTCATGAATAATAAATTTTCAGAAATAGCATTGGTCAGTTCTAAAAATATGAATGAAACCCCTCGGTCCAAAGGATGTTGCACTGCTCTGCAGAAAGAGCTGAATACATTCAGTACCTGATCCCAATTTTGCTTAAAGTTATCTGCTTAAAGTAGTAATAAGGCCGTTGCATACGGAACACAAATTTACAAATTAACAAAAAATTAATGGTAAAACGACGGAATTAAATATTAAACATAAGTGACAGTTGTATAAACTCGAAAACAACGCCTGTAGTTGGGAGGATTATGGGAGGAAATTGATATTATTGAAGGAAATCGATAGCATAAGCGTTATGCAGGCAACAGTGACAGTAGCAAAGTGGTTACATGAGTAGGACTACTTTGGTAATTTTTTAATGTAAATTACAAATCATCATATACTATGTCATTTATTTTCTATCTTTAAAAGAATTAAATTCTTTGAATGCCACTGATATAACACTTATTGTATGCTTCAAAGGTTCTTCAAAATAGCCATATAACAAGTTTGTTTTTTTTCCCTATAAAAAAAGTCACATAATTGATAGAATTTTTACTAATAAATCAATTATTGGAATGAAAAAAAGTGATGTAAATGAATAAATCATTTGGATTGATAATGGCTTATTTATTTGAAGTTTTAAAACAATCCATACTGACAAAAATAACAGCTTGTAAGAAATTAAGAACGGTGTAAGTCTCAAGGGATCATTAATAATGGTGATATGTTATTAAAAAATATTGCAATGAATGTTAATTATTCATTTCATGTTTATTTGGGATAAGGAATAATATAATAATATTTTCTCCCTAATTTTAGTAAAAACAGCAGGAGGGTAGTTTATAATGGAGGCTGATAAACAAAATATTTATAATTTTATTTTATTTACGAATTTAGCAATAAAATTTTATTTCCAATTAATATTTTATTATAATTGAACGAAAATTTCTTATATAAACTGTACTAAATGTGTATATTAAAAATTTTCATAAAAAACAAATTTGTTTCTATATTTTTACAGTTATGCTAGCAACAGTCTGTCCAGGCTTTAAATTTTATTAGATGTTTCTAAATCGGAAATTTTAGTTAGATTATATAAATTTTATTTTGCATATGCTTCCTCATGAAGAACAGGAATCAAACCTCTCCAAACATTCTCTCATAATGAGCGATCACAAGACCCTGTGGTAGCTGCTATCACTAGAGAAAGATCACTATCTAGAAAATTTCAATTTACTATTTATTATCTTTAGATGCATTTGGTTGTCCCCAAGTTTGTACTATTCACAGAGGATTTAAGCTTCCCAACCACGTCAAGGTAGCATCTGTTGAGGGAAGTTTATTAATTAATTTACTTATTTATTTATTTTAGATCACTTACAAATAAATATGAATTGTAAACAACAGAAGCAACACTTCATTTTTTTTTTTGTCTTCTGGTGGATTAGAAAGTGAAAAGTCATCACCTTTTTTTCCATTGGGTTGAAAAACATGATCTTTGTTGGTCACTATTAATTTTTTTATTTTTAATTACTGGGGGCTTACTTGATTTTTTTCTTTTAATTCGCAATGCATTTAATGTAGGTTTTATTGGCTTGATTGCATCATCGATAACCCGAAGCTCTTCATATGTTTTAGCTCGATCTAATAATGATAATATTTTTTTTTTCAATTTTTCTCTATAGTCTGGAACATCATTTATAATCTTTGTTCTTCTTACTTCTTTTAAAATTGTCCTGCCTTCATTATTTTTGGGAGAATCCTCAACTATCACCAGAGCATCACTATCAAAATCTCTATCGGTGTCTTCTAGAAAATCACTATTGTTGATTTCTAGAGAATATCTATTGGTTATTTCTGAAGAATCACAATTGATGATTTCTTGAGAATCACTATTGATGATTTCTTGAGAATCACTATTGATGATTTCTCTTTCCACAATTACAGTCACTGCCTGAGTTCTGGCCAAGTTTCTATGAATGTAATGAATATGTTTACACATATTCCATTTTAATGATGAATCAGGGCAAGAGCAAATGTAACAATGAAGACAAGTGGAACAGTCTTCACACTTCAATTTGCAATTACTACATTCTGGAACGAGCTGTTCTATATTGTACAATTCAGATCCTTTGTTTGATGCGACTGTCCAAAACGAATCTTGGCTCTCTAATATTTTGTTTGTCATGCTTTCTGCAGCTTTGTGTCTTTTTATAATGTCTTGTATTTTGATCTTCAATTTTCTTTCATCAAGAATGACAAAGCGATCAAATAATTTATCTTTTATAAAACACATAATTGCTTGGATAGCCTTGTCAAGTCGTTTGACATTTTTGCCATGGAGGTATACATGTCTTAAAGTCTTATGCATCCTTTCTAGATGCATATTAGTATTGATTCCTGCCTGCTTGCGATAACAATATGCCCATTCATTTGGAGAATCTTCATAGGTTTTAAAATATTCACCAAACCTTTTTGTTTCCTTGGAAGAATGCATCTCACTACATATTTGTGAGAGGTTAATTGTAAATTCATTTTCATCCAATTCCTCCATGAGAGAGCGAATCCTCTTATAAATTTCAGCTTGGGTAGTTCTGTTTGTGATTTTATACAAATTTTTACGCCAAGCTCTATCAACATGCCAAGAGCAATATAACTGTTTCTCAACAGGAGCCATAACATTAAGCCAAGCATTATAAAAGCTTTCGGCCATATCCGACATGAAGATTTTGGCTTTAATCAAACCACCCACATAGTATTTTATAGTCTCAAAAAATATTTCTATTGCTTTAGAGTCTGTCCTATTTGTAATAAAAAAAGCAACTGGAAATACTAGGTCCATGTCATCAATCACTAAACAAGTCAAAAATTCAAAACTATAAGCATTTAAACTATGGGTACTGTCAATACAAATGCAATTGTTTCCAAATGTTTGCAACATTTCTAACTGTGCTTCATTAAAAATTACCAAACAAAAATCTTCATTCTTTAAAAAATTATATTTATTGCAAAGATCTCCTTGGCGCTTATAATAACGTATTAAAGGACATGTTCCCATTTCATTGACCCAAGTGTCAACACAAACAAAGTCATTTGAATGTCTTACACTTGAGTTACTTAAATTAAATTGATTCTCAATATTGAACAAATCTTTACGGGTGAGTAAATGAATTCTACCCAACTGGTCATCGGAAACAGAATTTCTAACACTATCTAAAATTTCGTCAAAAGGAATTTTCATAGCTATTTTATTAGCAATATTTGATCTTTCTTTTAACGTTAAGGAAATCCGACTTAGATCCATTGAATGCCCAACGTGTGTCTCAGTAAAAGATACATCAACCTCATTATTATTTTTCTGAACATACATTCGAGCCGGACAAAATCCTCCAATTTTATTGGAGCCCAGTGACTTTAAGTGTCTTAAATTTTTTCCTTTAGGTTTAAAGAATCCTGATCTATGACATCTAAATTCAAATGTTTCTCTACCACTCTTACAGATTACTTCCTTCCTAGTTTTGATAAACTTAGATACTGTATCATTTTCAATTGATTCTTTCCACTTATAAAAAGCCGTCATATCCAAGAATTTGTGCTCAGATGATTTAATTTGAATGCCATGACTAATTTCATAATGACTGACAATGTTATTTTTTTCAATTTCAATGGAACATAAAAGGCATGATATACTTTTAGATTGCTTAGTAATTGAGTGAGTTTTAAGTTGATGCCTTGACAAAGAAGAATTACGTGAATAACTTTTATCACACAAATGGCATGAAAAAGAATTTTTAGAAGACATGGCAAAAAAAAAAAATTCAATTTCTCAAACTTGTTTACAGATAATGAGACCAATCTTAATGTTTATTATAAGAACAACAAGCTCAAATGATTATTTTTAATATTTTCACAATTTATACTATGTATATAAAATAGCATAATTCCAAGCACAACCATACTTAATGTACAAATTCACATTAGACCTGCGAACAAAGAACTTAAATAAATAATGAACAATCAAAATATCTATAGTAAAAACATAGTTAAAAGTAAAATTCGGGATTAGTTTTCTTTCAGAGCACTAGCTGATAAGCCAAACCTATAACAACTCAAAACATAGCAACCATACCCTGCCTTAGAGAATATGTTTCAACCATAACCATACCAATTTAGCAAACCTTTAATTCTTTCGGTAATGGTTCGGATCGGCGACACCAACCCCTGAACCCGCTCAGAATACCTTTTATCGATTCTAACCTTGTACCGATATATTTCGATGTTCTAGTCGCTGCTTTTAGAGGGGAAAGGTTACTCTCCTACATTTACTGAGAAGCTCTAAATCCCTGTTCAAAGTAATATTAACTTCTGTTTACCTTCTAATATTAAAATGAGAAATAAGGAAATATTAAAGTGGAAATAAGGAAATATCGAAATATAAGACACTAAATCAATTTTGAATTAATATTAATTTAATCAACAATTAATAGACTACTGAACCACCAGTAAAGTTAATTCCTGATGAACTTTCTGTCAGAGAAGTGAAAATAACAAATTATAAATATAAAAAAGACAGAATCCTTCAAATCCAGAAGTATTTATTTGGCATAACTCCTATTTATTTAACATTTGTAGCTACATGTTTCGGAGATAATGTTTCATCATCCGGCTTCTAATTTTTTTTAAAAAACATTAATCTATAACATTATACCAATAGTTCTACAATTATATAGTAATGTGTCATTTACCTCTTAATCTGTGATTATTTTCACATTGTGAATTCTCCATGTTATAAGCCATTATATAATATAAGACAGAATCCTAGTTGAAAGTGATGATGTTAATTTCTACTATATTTTCTCATGGGAAGTGGAAATAAGAAAACATAAAAAACCTGTGATATACTTTCTCACATTTATTTATAAACTGATATGTTTTATTGAATTAATTATACAATCTGTCTCACTTTAGCACAAAAAGTAATACGGATGACAAAGAATCCATTCACAAAATATGTATACTGAAATTTTATCACTGAAATTGAAACAACAAATACAAATATATAAAACACCAAATCCATGTACAAATAAATCTTGTTAAGTTTCATAACACTTTTACAAGTTGTAAATTTTATCACTTAAATTCATAGAACAAATATAAATATGTAAAACACCAAACCCATGTACAAATTAATCTTCTTAAGTTTTATAACACTTTTACACATAAGATTAGATGAAATAAGAAAACATGAATTCATAAAACACTTAATCCTTTATGAAACTCATTTTGTGAACTTCTGTTTCACTTATTTACATTTAAGAAGTCTAAATATCAATATAACAAACTAAACAACACAATCCAAGTTGAAACTGTAGAAATGATTGTTTACATGTGAGGTTATAGGAATGAACTATCGAAAAATGTAAACATGAAGTGAAGCGTAAGGATCGAACTGGTCGGTGTAGAGCGGGTCAACCTAGTTTGGTGGTGTCGCCGATCCGAACCGTTAACATTCTTTCTATATAAATTTGATAATTATAAATAAGCCTATAAATTTGATGCAAAGAAATGCAGTAAAAATCAATTATTAGAATAAAACAATGGTGTGAGAAGAAAAGTATATGAATTACATTGATAATGGGATGGGATAAAACTAGTTTAATATTTAAAAAATATTCCCACCTTCAAATGATAATACCTAATAAAGTAATAATAATAAAAATCTAAAAATTGATAAAAGGAGTAGGAAAAATGTTTCACAAGGTTAATAAATATTGTGACATGGCTTACTTTATATTGTGTTCCAAAATAATAAGAAGTAAGGAAATATTATCTTCTTAACAATAATAAAACTGCAAAGTGTATTATTAACTGCAGTGCATTCAAATATTTGTCTCATGTTTCAAAGAGATAACATTAAACATCTAAATGAGAAAAAAATAATGAGTGAATGGTAGAAACATATTTACGGAGATAAGGTATTTTGGAACAAATACTGATAATATTTTATCATACTAGTCGTTTCATAAATCCGTTACCCTGTCCATTTTCAGGAACTCAGATATTTTGATTACAATCTTACTTTATGTTACTAATTTTTTAATAAAATTGATTAAAATATTAATATTAATTTATGGGGTCCCATAACTTTACTAGCTCTCCTAAGATGAATCTCTAATACTTGACCGATACGGAGACCTTGCTCATCCAATCTAAAATTCTGATTTCTTATTATTGTATACAACATTTTACCTAAATTAATTAATAATAAATTATTATCTTATCATTGCAAATACAGTTCCCATTATTTTTCTAAATTTCAAATGTTGATTTATCTACCTCCACATGGGAGTGAAAGTAATATTAAATTCAGACCATTAAGAATAACAGGCTGAATTGGTAAGATTATGAGAGGTACACCTAATGCTAATAGGTTCCTGGCAGGTAATTCAATGGAAAAGGGATGTAGATTCAGCTATTCAATGTATTCATATTTTTATAGTGGAACCAGAATGAGACAACTGGACAAAAGAAAAAAACATTCAAAATGTTTTGTATATTAAATACTTTTTGCATCACACTATGTAGCATCTACAATTCTAAATAGGAATACTCACAATTAGCCTCAGTTCCATCAGTAATTTCTTTTTTTAAAGAAATGCCACCAATATTTTCATCTGAAAAAATATAACTCTGATACTAAAACAATAATAATGAAAACAAACTTTTACAAAACTTAAATAATCAGTCCTATTCTATTGTTCAGGGAATAGAGGAATCCAAAGAGAATTTAAATCCTTTAAATAATATTCATAATAAATAAAATAAACTTAATTCCAAAGATGGTAAATATAAAATAATAATCCAATTAAATTAAGGGAGAATAATAAAAGTTTGCCTTACCAGATTTAACCACATCTCAGAAAAGTATTACATATATTTTAACTGTCCATTACTAAATAATGCACTGCTTAAGAAAAAACATTAGGATTTCATAATAGTCTAAAGAAAACAAAGAAACTAGAGTCTAGATATAATATAGCACCAACCCGGTTGTCACCGATCTCCGAAGCTGCCCTTTTGGTTTTTAACACCAACTATATATCTGGCTTTGTTTCATTACTAACTTTTTCTTAGTTGACAATCTTATTAATAGTCACGTAATTTGTCAACTGAAAATCAGTTTTCAATGTAATGATTAATGACCTACGTGAAGCCTTAGAGAGCATACCTGGAGTAACATGCCTCTTCTATGGTGACGATGTCATTATATAGGTCATTGGAAGAAAAATACCTGCTCTTGTTGAAGCATTAAACCATGGCTAACCTAGATATATAGGCCGGTTTAAACAAGATGGAAGTCAGCGCTGAAAAAACCGTCTGCCAACTATTCACATTATCCACTAGTCACCTATAGATATAAATTACAAAGGAATCTCTCTTCCGCAAGCATCTCTGTCCAAGTATCTAGGAATCACCCTTGGCAGTAAGCTCTCCTGGAACTCCCACATCGCAGAAACAGCCGAAAAGGTCTAAAACGCATTAACTCTCTGAAGAGGCTAACCGCTACTAATGGGAAGCGACAAAAGATGTACTAACTACGGCTTATAAGACCTAAGTGCGTCCTGGACTCGAGTACGGATGTGAAGTTACCTCTTTAGCAAGTAAAAGTAGCCTAATTAAGTATGACCTAGTCCAAAACAAAGCTCTTAGAGTCATCACGGGCGGAGCCAAGTCTACCCATATAGTAGCCATGCAGCTGCAAACAGGCATTGAACCATTAGATAGCTGTAGGGATAAATACACACTTAAATTCTAGGATAAGATTAAAGAGTGGACAATAACTACAGGAATGGATTCATGAACGCTCCTCAGAGGCTAAAAACTCAAACCTCGCCACTTACGCATGATGAATCATTGATAAACAAATATCAGCTCCAGCTACTTACGGAACACCCGGCTCCCTTGCAGCACTACACTACTTTGGTATCCGTCCTTGCAAACAGATGTTTAGATCTAATCAACCTGACATCAAATAAGGTTGAAGCTAGTCTATTGGAAATCAAAGCTTGTGTCTTCGACACCATTCACCAGCGGTACCCCCTGAACACATCTTTTCAGCTTCACATCTATAGCAGCCGGAGCTGGATGGTACTGCCAGCTATACGAAAACTCAGCCGCGGTTGGAATAAACGCCAGCAACTACCATGGCGAGGTTAGTGCCATCCACAAAGCCTCCAACGAACTCCTAACCAATAGCGTAAACCCAGGAATAGTAGTCTTCCTCGTCGACTCCAAGGCAGTAATAATAGCTCTAAGCAGCAATGCCACCACGGACTGCATTGAGGCAATCAAGTGTCGTAGAATAATTGCAGAACTCATTGTCTTCCTACAATGGATACCTAGCCACGTGGGGCTCCATGGTAACGAGAAAGCTGACGCCTAGGCTAAGCAGGGAGCAGTCAGACCAGCCTACGATGCCACTCACTTTATCACTTTAGAAAGAGCCAGAAACCCGATAGACGCCACGGTCAGTAGCGTAACTAAAATGACCCTGATAACATCAAGCACAGGCAAAAAATAGGAGGAACTTGCCACGGTAGGGCCAATCCCAAGAAACCTCGAGAAAGCTGAAGCCGTTGCACGATTTCGACTAATTACAAGACACGACTACTTGTCAATGATTTTTGTCCGTTATACAACCTCGGATGCACAGACGGAGGTCATCTGAGGGTTTACACTGCTCTCACCTACCCTGAAGAAGACATTATAAATCGATACTGGGAGGCTCGTCGTCATATGGCTAAACTGCCACAGAGGGGCGTTGGATAAATAAAATAAGTTTTTACTGAATAACTTTAGAAAGTATTAATCGGTGACGACATCAAACCACGATTCTGGCTCTGCTCTCACTCAAAATTCCTGTTTCTTGATCGTGACCTCCTTTCGATTTATTTAGATATTTTTACGCTCTTTTCGAAGGAGAAGGTTATTCTACAGTGTGCTACCACAAAGCCCATGTCGAAACTTTTGCTATTTAGTTCTGTTACATCGTAGGAGGAATAATAAAATTTGTTTATTGTGTTTATTAACAAAATAAACAACACAATCCATGTTGAAACTTCAGTCAGAACAGAAAGTGTTGGGACATTGCACAAAAATGCTGAAATTGAGTTACGTTTACTATAACAATTGCGTTATTTCCATTATGTAAATTAAGAGGAGTTATTACTTAACTTCTAATTATTACGTATAAGATTCTTTCAAAAATTTTATAATACTAAATTTAGGTAGGGATTTATTAAGAAATATAAAAAATCAGAAAAAAAAGTAATAGGGCCCTAAGAAACCTTTGGTCATTTCATCTTAATTATCTCTCAATTAAGAGAGAGAATTGTCTAACTAAAGCAATAAATAAATAATCCATTTTCTTCATTTCTGGGTATTAAAGCATTATGTTCTTCAGCACTTCTTTCATTAATTTCTGTCATCTGTCTCCAATGATCGACTGTTGAAGTTTCATCAATCTTTCAATCACCCCAGTATCACTAGCTGCGGTGCAGAAATATCCTGTTTTCAGTTAAAGATGTTAGAAGGGTCAACTCAACTTGTTTGGTTTGCTCCGAAGCCAAATCCCGTTTCACAAATCTCAAGATACTCTAATCGAAGCGACTGCTCCTTTTGAACGAATCAGTGCAGATTTCACGGACCTAGTCCCTTTAAATACGAGGAATTGCTACTTCCTGACGATCATAGAAGAATAATCTAGATTTCCGTTATTCTGCGCCGGTAAAGACATAACCTCTGGCACTGTTATAAAATTTTCTTGCAGATCTTTTAATGCTTTTTGGGACTCTAGCTTATGTGCACTCTGACGTAGGGACCTCTTTCTTTCGCGGGAATTTATATCATTCCTATTTTTCAACGGAAAAGCCACTAGCCATTCAATGCCCTATAATCCTCAAGAGAATGGGCAGTTGGAGCTTTTGAATGATACCTTGGTTGCGAAGTAGGCTCTTCACTCCATTGGGTCTTTGTTATGCAATACCACTAATTGTACTCCTCACGATCTTTAATTTGCCGAACCTCTACCTACTTCGGTTACTCAAATAACAAAATTAAGATCCAGGGAGACTTGGTAGAAGCTAATATCCAATACACATGTATTCGGTGGAAAGATGAAAGTGAATCGACTGTCTACAACAAATTGCCCCTAGGGGCACACGGACCTATTGCTATGAGCTGAAGCCCCTCCACTAATTGAAGAACGAAAAGAAGTGCTTCAAATTCAACTTAGCCTTGAAGGAACTGAAGTAGGAATATCCTCCACCCTAGAGCTGAATAACTCCCAGTCCTTTAATTATCTATCAGAGTCCAAAGCGACCCTCCATCTTCATATGGCCCTAAAACTTCAAGGCTTCGGCGAACTCTCAAGCCTCCTGCTTACCTACAGGATTATGCAACCAACTTAAGTTCAGAATATAGAGGGAGAATGTGATGAACTGGAATGATTAATATGTTCTTTTTTTTTATCAAGTTGCTCTAGAGTAGTAAAACCTACTCTTCTATTTTGTCTATACTGTCCCTAGTTTATAGTGAATAAAAGCCTAATTTCTGGTCTTAAGTGTATTTAATATCAGTTCAAATACAAGATGCTTTAGCAGCTATTTTTGAAACTATAAGCCATGGATTTTCCTAATAACCATACATCTAAAGCCGAAAGAACTTTAGAGCACCCTGAACCAGGCTTTGTACCATATCACTTTCTTACAGACCTGGGCAAAGTAGTTCCTTTTGAGATCATTCTAATGAACTACATACAGTGGAAACTCGTTATTTCGTCTTATTCTGTAATTCGTCAGTTTTTTTTCCTTGCTACTTAATTACGGTATTAATTATTATGCCCAAAAAAATTCCTGGATAAATAAAAAAAAATTTATTGATTGGTTTCAAAATGTATTCGTAGTTCAAGTAAAAAAACATTTGAAAAAAAAAAAAAAAAAAAAAGCCTGAAAAATCTTTATTAATTATGGACAATGCTCCATCCCATCCTCTAAATGAACTAGATGTGGATGAAAATATAAAATGCGTTTTCCTCCCAGCAAATACTACATCCCTTAGATAGCTGATGGATCATGAATCATCGAAAATTTGAAACGCCACTATTGGAAGATATTTCAGCAGAATTTTATTTCTACTGACTCAGGAACAAATTTAAATGAATTTCGGAAAGGATACACATTTTCAGTGTAGCTGATGCATGCAACAATGTTTCCCAGGAAACACTTGCTTGAAGCTGGAACAAGCTGTGGCCATTAGGGGCAGGCAATGTACTGAGAATAGTGATGAAAACCAACATTTGCTTGAAGATGTTTAGATTATATAGTTTAAAATGCTTTTTTGTTTCTTTACCAGCAAAATTCAGTAATTCGTCGCCCCCTCTCCTCCACTCATGACGAATTATTGAGTTTCTACTGTAATTCATTTTTCAAAAGAACTTTAGACATGAACTAAACTAAGAAAGGAATCGCACTATGGAAAAAGGGGGAGGTACTAAGATGTCAAATGAACTAGAAAGGTTCTAGAAAAAATATATAAAAACTTCTATCTTATTTCTACATTTATTTTAATTTACTTACATTTTTTAATATTTATGATATATTTACATTGATAACACTTATTATTTTGCATTACATTGAATAAAAAGAATTTTTGATAGTTTATTTCATTTTATATGGTTTCTTTATTCATTCAAAACCTGCCCAGCATTGGAAAAGATTCGTTCACAAGGAACCGAGCTCACAGGAATACAAAGCATGGTCAACGTGTGGGTATATTAATTTCCTCTGATCCCAACAAATTAATGGGTCAGCAATTCGTGGTAATAAGGGCTCAACCAAATATTTTTCCATCTCCACGATACTGGAAGGTTTGGGATCTCTGTTTCTGCCTCAAGAGATCACAACACCTATGGGGTCAAATTTAGTCTCCTCCTAATTAAAGAAACCAATAGAAATTTTTTAGATCTGAAAATGAATTTATTAATAAAATAGACATCGAATTTGAGGTAACCAGTTTAGAAGGTCATATTTGTTCTAGGAAATAATCACAAACCTAATACAAAAATGAACAAGGTAGAATGAATGGTCAAGTACTAATTTATGTTACTTTATAGGCATAGTGATGAAGTTTCCTATCTGTATTGCAGGCCATTATGTGATTTTTAAAGTACAAGCTTGTGTAGCCTTATAATCACAAAGAGGGTATTCATCTCAATTCTATGATGAACAATTAAATGCCCTCTTCAATTATGAGCTTCTACAGTTTTAAAGTAATAATGAGGATATTGGTGAGGCTACCTATCAGTACAACAGACCTTTTTGTGCCTTTTTAAATCAGATTTATTAACTGTTTTAAAGTCACAGTGAGGACATTGATAAGGGTTTTCACCTGTATGATGAGCCATTATATGTAATTTGATTTGCGATTTCTGTACAGCTTTATAGTCACAATAAAAGCATTTATGAGGCTTCTCGCCTGTATGACGGGCCATTATATGTAATTTTATATGCCATTTTCTTAGTGTTTTGAAGTCACAATGAGGGCATTGATGAGGCTTCTCACCTGTATGGCGGGCCAATATATGTTTTCTTAAATTAGACATATCAACAGTTTTAAACTCACAATGAGGACATTGATAAGGTTTTATACCAGTATGGCAGGACATTATATGCTTTTTTAAACAACTAATTGTTGTTCCTTTATATTGACAAAGAGAACATTGGTGAGGCTTTTCACCTGAATGGTGGGCTGTAATATGCCTTTTTAAAGAATTGGGATGTGCAGGTTTATAGTCACAATGAGGGCATTGATAAGACTTCGCACCTAAATGAAGAGCGGATAGATGATTTTTTAAATACGACTTAGTAACTGATTTGAAATCACAGTGAGGACATTGATGAGGCTTCTCACCTGTATGGCGGGCCATTATATGGTTTTTTAAATTGGAAGTCTTAACTGCTTTATATTCACAATGAGGGCATTGATGTGGCTTTTCACCAGAATGACGTGCCATTATATGATGCTTCAAAGTTGTTTTTCTATTTGCTTTATAATTGCAATGAGGACATAGAAATGGATGCTTACCAATATGACGGCTCGATATATGATTTTTTAATGTATTAATATCATTTGTTCTATAGTCACAATGAGAGCATTTATGAGGTTTCTCACCTGTATGTCGTGCCATTATATGTAATTTAATATGTGTTTTCTGTACTGCTTTATAGTCACAATGAAAGCATTTATAAGGCTTCTCACCTGTATGGCGTGCCATTATATGTTTTTTTAAATTACACATTAGTACAGCTTTATAATCACAATGGGGACATTGATGAGGCTTCTCACCTTTATGATGGTCCATTATATGTATTTTTAAAATAGACATCTTAACTGCTTTATAGTCACAATGAGGGCATACATAATGCTTTTCACCTGTATAATAGTCCATTATATGTCCTAATTTTTGTTTTCTTACTACTAAATAGTCACTATGAGGAAATTGATGAATCTTCTCAATGTCAGGCATTACAGACTTATTTAAATCAATGTTCATTTTAGCTTTCACACCATAGCGAAAGATGTTTTCATTATTGTTGACATTCAGGGCACCTTTAAACAGAAATTATTAAAACTTTTAGAATTAAATTATTGCTACAAGATTATTATTATTTGCCAATGAATTAATCCTGTGTATAAAGACAATTCAACTCCACCAGCATCAAACCAAAATTTTTGATATACAGGGTGAGTCCGTCTTAGTGTAAAAAAAAAAATTGGGTGAAATTAGATTAAAAATGAAGAAAAATGCCGCAGATCTTACCTTATCCATTGCAGACATGCGATAATTCAAACACTTTTTCGAGGAAACCATGTTTTTTGGCATAAAAAAAAAGCTGTAACATGGTGTCTACCAATTTCAGCTATCAAAATTCCCGACATATTCCCGACTTTTTCAAGAATTTCCCTAGAAATTCCCGACTTAACATATCCACTACTTAACATATCCATAAAAATACATTTTTAATCAGACAAATAGTTTCGGGGTTAGATTTAAAAAAGTACAGAAAAACGTGTTTTCGCGGAGTAGTGCGTTGTCCCATACAGCTTTAAAACTATTAATTTAAATAGTTTAATAGGGGAGGGGGGAATCATAGGATCAATTTTTTTCTAAATGTACTACAAATAACGGATTCCGAGTTATTTGATCAAACAGCTGTGAACTTACGATTTTCAACCCTTTCCCCCTCTCCCCCTTGCGATAACCTGAGGTATACGATATATATATGTGTGTGTGTGTGTGTGTGTGTGTGTGTGTGTGTGTGTGTGTGTGTGTGTGTGTGTGTGTGTGTGTGTGTGTGTGTGTGTGTGTGTGTGTGTGTGTGTGTGTGTGTGTGTGTGTGTGTGTGTGTGCGTGTGCGTGTTTGTTTAAGCATTTTAGTATGTAGGTATATAAAACAATGTTCGATGATGACGTAATTCCCGATTGTGCTATTTTTTTTCTTTTTCATCAATAAATTATTTAACAATAACAAAAGTAAATAAATTTTGATTTATAAATAAACCATAAAAAGACAGAACAGTATTTTTTTCCTAGAACCCACTTTTGACTGTTTTTTGTAATCCGCCGTATTTGAGAGAACCGATGGGCCCATAGGTACCATTCTGGTCTCAAATGATATATTTCAGGAGATATTTCTCAAAATAAGTGACCATATCGAAAAAACATCAATTTTTGGGGAAAAAATTGCTTCTTTTCGAAGTTAATATCCCTGTATCTTGGGAACCAATTGCTATATAGAGCTCACCCTGATCTCAAATTGTAGTAAATTTAATTAACTTTAAAAGTATGTGGAGTAACTATACCAATGACATATAAATTAACTGACATATTGAGCAAAAACTGAAAAAAAAAGTCTTAAAATGTTAGCATTAACGACGACTTTTTTCCCGACTTTCGCAAATTTTCTGTAAATTCCCGACTTATTCCCGAATTTTTCCCGACCACACGAAATTCCCGACATATTCCCGAAATTCCCGAATTTCCCGACTAGTAGACACCCTGTGTAATATCTCCACTTTGTTTCAACATTTTTCAAATTTTGACCACATTTTCATATTTAGCATTAAATTTTCTATAAGAGCAAAGTACATGTAACCTTGAATTTTACAAACTTAGGACCTACAGCAACAGCTTGATCTTCAACTTATTAGGGAAGTTACAATGTCTTATAATACTTCAACACTCGCCGTTTTTCGAAAAAACAATCCAAAAAACTGCAAATCTTACAAAAACTTGCAAATTTAACCAGCTTTCATATGGTATGACCAAATTAACGATTCCGTATTGATTTCATGGAGAAATTTACTTTTAGAAACGGAAAAACATGGTGATCAAAAATGAAGAAAAATGCCGCAGATCTTACCTTTCTATTCCAATCCTTTCCAGATATACAGTAATTCAAAGACCTTTTTGAGGAATCCACATTTTTTTGCCATAAAGGCTATATCTCCACTTTGCTTAATCATTTTTCATCACATTATTCAAAAACACAACGAAAATGAATAAACCAGTGATACCCTGTATGAATAGTTAGAAATGCTTTCCCCTGTAAAATTCACCTCAAAATGTGGTATTCGTCAATATCATCTGCATTCAGCAGCCAATGGCAAAATTGAGTTCTATGTTTATTATTTATTAAACCTTACATTGAAAATCTAATAAAACATATCCTAATAAAGTAATAATAATAAATAAATAAATAAATGCAATAACATAAAATCCTTTGATCTGGTGTCGCTTTATTGGCAGTTTTCCTTTATTTTATATTAACCTTCCAGCAGGCACACTGGGGTCAGAGCGACCCCATTTTCAATTTTTTTTAATAACTTCTGAATACCTGCAACAATATCCAAGACCCCTACTTCTATTCTTAAAGTGACTTTGAGGGGTGGTGTGGTGGGAGTTGGCTTGAGTTCTTCATCCCTTCATAATTTAGTTTTCTTTGAAGTGGAGAAATCATTGTTGGGGCTGTATTGACCCCGTGTGACTAGTCGTGTGATAAAATCATTTGATGTGATAAAAATAAGATTGTTTTTAAAAAAATTGGCTTTTGGTCTGATGAAAGCACATTTGGATACAAGATCAACAATTCTAACATTGCCTACTACCATGAGGGAATTTTTGAAAAGATATAGTCACATGCCTACGACTTCCGAAGATCCTCCTCAAAAACAGCAAGCATTGTCCAAAAAGTGCTATTATTGTGATAGGAAAAAAGACAAGACTGCAAGAAAAATGATATTTGATATTTGCGAACAAAATGTGTGCAAAGAACAAAAGAAAGTAGTCTGTCTTCAATGCACCATGGCTGAAAACGAATAGTTTTTCAAAACGTGTTTGATATTTATTATATTTAAGTTACCTAACTAAAGCTTTACTTAATTTTTATATCAGATAGTTTTATGTCTTTGTTAATTTTATATTGTTTTATTATATTTATTAAATTAGATAAAGGTTTATTTTATTACATTTCTGAGTATTCATTTTACTTTAATTATGAATATATATGTAAATAAAACATTGGAAAACAAAACTAATTGGACCTATATGTACCAGTTATAAATACATAATACAGAAATGAACATAATATGACTACGAAATGAAGTAGGTAAGTAAAATTGGAAAAAAAAGCAATTGGGGTCAGTATGACCCCACGTGCCTACTTACGTGATGTTCGGAGACGCGCCTGCTGGAAGGTTAAACAATAAATTTTTTCTTTGCTTTTTATCCCAATGAAAAGTTTATTATGTTTAAAATACATATTTTCATTAAGCGATTATCATAATTTCTTAATAAAACAAGGAACTGATTTGTATGCCAAATGAAAACACCATGTTTTTCCGTTTTTAAAAGTAAATTTCTCCATGATATCAATACGGAATCATTAATTTGATCATACCATATGAAAGCTGGTTCAATTTGCAAGTTTTTGTGAGATTTGCAGTTTTGTGGACAGTTTTTTTTAACTTTTTTAAAGACATTGTAACTTTTTTTTTTTTACACTAAGAGGGACTCACCCGGTATACAATAATAAAGAATAAATCACTGCATAGAAGATATATGTTTAAAACCTTAAACTAAGAAATTTTTGAAAAACATCTGATTAGACAAATTTTAAAACAATTTTGAATATACTTAAGGTTAACCTGATAGGATTAAAGGAAGACTGTTTCCCAATGTATGAGCTCACAGGCTGATTGAAAACAGTTCGTACACCAGGAAAATGAACAGAATTTAAAGACTATTCTGTTTAATTAAACAAGATAGCACAACAAAAGACACCATAGAGCATCGCTAAATCAGAAAGAAGTAAAATGACCAATCATACAATAGAAGGATCGAAAATTTTGAACATTATTAGAAAGTTCAATAGAACAAAAATTCAAAAAGCTTTATAAAATGGATAATTGAAAAGAATCCTCCCTGAAATCCAATATTGTTGGCATTTTGGGAGCATCCAACTCTGCCTGTTGGCCAATGATCCTTGAAAATTTGTATGCCAGTGCCTTAGTGCATTTGTATGCCAAATTAGTGAGCAGTACCTAAGTGATTTACAATTAAAAAGGTACCAGCCACTAGCAGACCTTGAGCAACATTCTGTTCATCAGAATTTTTGGCATATGACATGTACTTACTCAAATCGTCACATTTGTGACAAAATTATAGTTCAAAAGTAACAAACAAAACTCTTTACACGACTACGGTCTTTGACTAATCAAGTACTCACTTTAAAAAAAAAAAAAATTAGAAAAAGTTTGGAATGAAATATTCGATGTAGGTATGAACTTTGACAGGGTATTGAACTGGAAGACTCATATTGAAACAGTAACTTCAAGAAACTATAAATGCAGCAAGATGACTTGTGGTCTCAGCACTAAAGACCTGGAGGTTATTCATGATGGGGCATTATCATCCAAATTATATTATGGGAAGCAGCAGAGGAAATAGTTCAAAATCTGATCACATTGTAGATCATCAAAGTACATGAACGAAGCACACTGTAAACAAGGTCACACACTAGGGTCACCTTTTCTAGATGACCGCCATGAAGGGTGTTTACGTGGTATTCGTAGTCTGGGTTGATAGCAACATTACCTGAAATTAAAATACCCAGGATCCTAAAACAGCCTTGAAATCAAGCAACTTAAAAACAGAAATGATCCAGCAACTCCAGGATTATCTTTAACCTAGGATATTGGAATATTCAATATAAGATATTGAAGATCAAAATATCCCTTCTAGTTTATGTCGGCATTGGTTGGAGACAGGCATAACTCTACACTTCAAAGATGAGTTTTTTTTCATTGATACTGGTTGTATTTCCAAAGCAAAATTTGAAAATTTTTGAGAGCAAGATTTGTGCAACATGTTTGGAGCTGTGAAGGCAGATAAGGTATGGAGATGCCGAACAAACATGGAGATCAAAGATTCATAGAAAGAATCAGATGTGGTCCAGTTTATGGAACTCAGTAGGTTGAGTAGGTTTGGAATACTGCTCGGATGGCTAAGAGTGACCTGCCAAAGAAAATAATGAAAGAGGTGATTTATGGAACAAGATGCAGAGGAAGACCTTGGCTACAATTGAGTAATGGTGTGGCTGGCTATGTTGAGTATGAGGAATTGGATGGTAGCAGCAGAGGATCGAGACAATTGGTGGAAGCTGCTATAGGAGGCCAAGACTTGACATTGAGCTGTAGCACTGCCTGAATAAAATAGAATTAATAAATTAGTGAAAAAAAACAAAAAACAATTTTTCTCACCTTCATCAGGAATAAGCAACTCTTCATGTTTGATGTGAATCAACCCATCTGCCATGACATCATAACAAAAATATAAATATAAAATTAAAAAAAAATGTTTAAGAATCATTCGCTAAGAGTAATGGAATCAATTACAATAAATTATTGAGAAAAAAAAATCAATGTTTCTCACCTTCATCAGGAAAAAGCATCTCTTCTTGTTTGATGTGAATCAACCCATCTGCCATGACATCATAACAAAAATATAAATATAAAATAAAAAAAATGTTTAATAATCATTCGCTAAGAGTAATGGGATCAATTACAATAAGTTATTGAGAAAAAAATCAATGTTTCTCACCTTCATCAGGGAGAAGCATATCTTCTTGTTTGAAGTGAATCAGCCCATCTGCCATTATGTCATACAATATATTATTAAAATAATGTGGCTGAGTTTAAAATATAAATATCAAATAAATAAAAACATTAAGCCATTTTGATTTAAAAAAAAAAAAAATTTAACTAAATTTCTATACCAGTGTGCATTACTCAAAATGATTAAGATTAATATTTCTTACCTTCATCTGGAACTAGTAGTTCTGTTTCTTGTTTCACATGAGAAAGCTCACCTGCCATAAGATAAATAATATTAAGAACAAAAGAATAACAGGAAATAGGTTTTAAGACCAATCAAATATTACAAAAAAAAAAAAAAAAAATTAAATATAGAAAAGTCACTGCAACAAAAAATGTAACTAAATAATGAGATAATGTTAGGAACCAATATCCTGCCCTAAATCCGTTCAAGTCAATAAATCATCATCACAATATTAATTATACTCAGTTTTTATTATATTATTAAATATTATGTTGTATTGCACTTTAGTATTAATGTTTTAATTTTATAAAGTATTAGGTACATTGGAATACAATACATCAAAAATGTACTGTTAGTCAGCTAAGAGAGTGTAACAATGAATATTTAAGAATACTTTATAGAAATCAATGTAAAGCGGTCAAAGTGGTTGATCTGTGCAAATGGTACCATACAATACAATCATTGAAGACTTTGAAACATTTGCTTTTCGATTGTCCTGCTATCGAATCTCAAAGGCAGTGATATCTACATAAGTATATTATTGAAAAGGACTGTTTGCAATCTCTTGAACTTATATATGAACTTAATCTCTTGAGAATACACTTGTATTGGAGTTAAATAGCATCGACAAGCTAAATAACATTTTTTTGTTCCTTAGATCTGTCATTGAATATTGAGTTGATGGATTTATATTATGTACTTTCATTTGTAATTATTGGTTTCTATTCTATGATTGCTAGTGTCATAACTAATGCTTTTATTCTTTCTTGTTATTGTGAGGCTGCCAAGCCAACTCCTGTTTGTATGGGAAGTTTCCTAAACAATAAAAAATATTCATTCATTCATTCAACTGTAAACAGGTCAGCTCAAAAACAAACAGTCACATAATTTATTTACAATGGACGGGATTTCAAGCTAGTTCAGTAGTTTTGATATTTCATTAAAAAAAAAAAAAAAAAAAAAAATATGCACAATATGTAATATGCACAATTTCAATACAAGAAAACTCACAATGATACTCTGTTTCATCATTTATTTCTTCTTTGATAAAGGCACCAGCAACACTTTTACCTGAAAATGTAAACAATTGATATCAATATTAAGACAAAAAATAATATTGATTATTATTAATATCAATATTACGATAAAAAATAATAACAAACTTTGTATTCTTTCAAAATTAAATAACTAGCCCTATTTTTCATGGATTTGAGGAATTCAGGTGGTAAAATAATAGACTATTAGGCCATTCCAATGAAATTTAGTATTGTTAAGAACCAGCTCAAGTATCAACTTACAGTGGGGGGAAAAAGTGCCTGCACATCCTGTTTTTCTTCATAATGAGTAGAAAATGAAATACAATTCATTTGAGTTTACCCAATAAAAAGTATAACTAAAACTTGTTAAATAATCGAATACATGGAATTGAAAGCTTATATCATAAATTAAAAAAAAAATAAAATTAACATAAACACCAGAAAAAAAGTATTTACACACTTTGTTTGTTTGCACATAAGTACAAAGGTTTGTTTGTTTAATTCCTAGAGTATATTCCTATTCTTTCCTGTCAGTATTCTAGAATATTCCAATCCTGCAGGATATTTTGAACTCCTAAATAATGCCAAAAACAAGTGAACTGAGTGATGCCACTCAACAAAAGCAACCAACAAAAATCGTACTGTGAACCATATTCCATGTTTATTCATATTTCCACAGTTAAACTCGCGATGAAGAGATGTCAAGAACGAGGCTCAACTGAAAATAACCGGCACAAAAATTGTACTAGAAAACTAAATGAAAGAATGGAGAGAAAAATAAAAATTGAAGTTCTTAGAAAATATCTGGCTTTAGGTGCAGGTGCCCTTGCTAATATGGTCGAATCAACTTCTAGGGTGTGTGTAAAAATGAGATGTTTTTATGGCAGGGAATATTTAAGAATACTTTATAGAAATCAATGTAAAGTGGTCAAACTGGTTGATCTGTGCGAATGGTACCATACAATACAATCATTGAAGACTTTGAAACATTTGCTATTCGATTGTCCTGCAATCGAATCTTAAAGGCAGCGATATCTACATAAGTATATTATTGAAAAGGACTGTTTGCAATCTCTTGAACTTATATATGAACTTAATCTCTTGAGAACACACTTGTATTGGAGTTAAATAGCATCGACAAGCTAAATAACATTTTTTCGTTCCTTAGATCTGTCATTGAATATTGAGTTGATGGATTTATATTATGTACTTTCATTTGTAATTATTAGTTTCTATTCTATGTTTGCTATTGTCATATCTAATGCTTTTATTCTTTCTTGTTATTGTGAGGCTGCCAAGCCAACTCCTGTTTGTATGGGAAGTTTCCTAAACAATAAAAAATATTCATTCATTCATTCAACTGTAAACAGGTCAGCTCAAAAACAAAACAGTCACACAATTTATTAACAATGGACGGGATTTCAAGCTAGTTCAGTAGTTTTAATATTTCATAAAAAAAATAAATAAAAAAAAAAAACAAAAAAAAAACAACTAATGATTTGACTTCTGTCACAGTGCAAATACATCTGAGGCAACACTAAGTAATATGCACAATTTCAATACAAGAAAACTCACAATTATACTCTGTTTCATCATTTATTTCTTCTTTGATAAAGGCACCAGTAACACTTTTACCTGAAAATGTAAACAATTGATACCAATATTAAGACAAAAAATAATATTGATCATTATTAATATTAATATTAAGATAAAAAATTTAATTAATTAGTTTACCCAATAAAAAGTATAACTAAAACTTGTTAAATAATCGAATACATGGAATTGAAAGCTTATATCATAAATTAAAAAAAAAATAAATAAAATTAACATAAACACCAGGAAAAAAGTATTTACACACTTTGTTTGTTTGCACATAAGTACAAAGGTTTGTTTGTTTAATTCCTAGAGTATATTCCTATTCTTTCCTGTCAGTATTCTAGAATATTCCAATCCTACAGGATATTTTTAACTCCTAAATAATGCCAAAAACAACCGACAGAAATCATACTGTGAACCATATTCCATGTTTATTCATTTTTCCACAGTTAAACTCGCGATGAAGAGATATCAAGAACGAGGCTCAACTGAAAATAACCGGCACAAAAATCGTCCTAGAAAACTAAATAAAAGAATGGAGACAAAAATGAAAATTGAAGCTCTTAGAAAATATCCAGCTTTAAGTGCAGGTGCCCTTGCTAATATGGTCGAATCAACTTCTGGGGTGTGTGTAAGCATGAGATGTTTTTATGGCAGGGTCCCGTGAAAGAAATCTTATATTATCAGGATCAATTGCAAAAAAAGACTTTCTTTTGCAAGAGAATACATTATCTAACCCACCAGTTTTTGGGAAAATATGCTGTTAACTGATGAGAGTAAGTTTAATTTATTTAGATCTGATGGACTCAAGACCATAGTATAGGAGAAATGAGGAACTGAAAAAGCAAAATGTTATGGTTACTGTGAAACATGGAGGTGGCAATGCAATGGTTTGTGGATGCATAGCCTATAATGGAGTTGGAAATCATGAACCTAAATGCAGAGGGTTATATAAGCATTTAGCGCCGCAACCTCTAAGCAAGTGCAGCTCAATTGGGAATCAAGCATCAGATTATTTTCCAGCAGGACAATGATCCGAAACATACAGCCAATAAGACTAAAGAACGGTTACTATTTAATGTTTGTCAACAACTACAAACTCTTCCACAGTCACCAGACTTAATATATTTGAAAATTTAAGGCACGAGTTGGAGCAAAATGTTCGAAAACACCACATAACTGGAAAGCATCTTCATTTCAAGAATCTTTCGGTCCAAGAGCGGGAACTAATCAATCCAGATTTATTTAAAAACCTTGTACACTCAATACCTAGATGTTTACAAGCGGCTATTGATGCTAAAGGACAACATAAAAAATATTAAATTTGAAAAATGAAGAAAAAGTATGGTGTGCAAATACTGTTATCCTTGTATTTTTTTGTAAGATTTAAGATTTATTTTACCAAGCAAGAAATTTTTCATTTGAATTATTTATGATTTTATTCAGTTTTAAATATACTTTTTATTTACTAATTGTAAGTTACTCAATTTTTTTATTACCTAAATTCATGATTTAATAAACAAAAAAACTTGGAGAGCAAATACTTTTCCCCCTGTAATTTGAACTTTGCTGCTATAATGCCTTTATTAGATCAAACACATTCATATAAGATAATTGTGATTAATATAAAAAGATTGACCTATTTTAAGGAGGATTACAAATAAAAGGTTTTACAATTAAGTACAGAAAATACGAGTATAAGTTACCAATTCTTCTAGATGTCAAGGTTATTAAAAATAATAAATATTATCCTATTAAATCGAGAGAGAAAATAGTATGTTTTCCTTACCAATTTTATTCATGACTGTAAAACTTACAAGATCTCTAATAAATTATTAGATTGCTGGTAATAATCTGCCGAGAGAGTTTAGTTCTCGAACGAACTGTTCATTTGAACTACCTCAGAAAAATTATGTCATAATAGTTACATAATTCCAGATTATATCAAAACCAATGTCTTTAGTTGGCCTCACACAACTCTATAGAAGATAAGCATTGAAAATAAAAATACCCAACGCTTAGAATAAGGATTATTTATATTATACATTAAATTATATTCGCAATCATTAAATTCAACCAAATGCGTAAAGAAATTACTATGGACAATAATCAAGAAAAAAAATAAATTTTTTTTTTTCAATTTATATCCATAGCTATCAAACAATAAAAAAATGAAAAAACCTGAAGAGTAAAGTTGTACTGCTGTAAACCTTGTCCCTGTTACCTTTAGCTCCAGTTGGGGAACAAGATACAGTCAGAGTCAAAAGTATTCGTACACTAGTGTAAGTTTTATTTTCTTTCGTTTAATTCTGTATTTATTACATATTTATTTAATTTAAACAAATATAATAATGTATTCATCATTATAGAATAGAGTTTATATTTTTTCATGAGAAAATTGATTGAATTTAGCTTAATATCTCATACGTTATAGCAAGATGCCTCATTGCTTTGAGTCAAAAGTATTCGTACACTAGACTTTAACTGTAGTTTCTACCCCCTGTCTTAATATTTTGAGGATAAACTGCAATCAGTCTATACCTTGACGTCATTTGAAAAGATGTAGCGATTATTAGTGCTTATTATTGCTGTTCGTAAATTGAAAATGGGGCGCAAAACCAGAGATACGACTGAAGAGGAAATACAAATTATTTTACGCCTACATAATGGGTTACGGTCGCTTAGAGAAGTGACCAGACCTCACTCAATAGTCCAAGATGCTATTAAAAAGTATTGAACGAGAAAACTTTTGAATATATTGAGAGAACAGGATGAATAAGGAAAATTTACTCCAAATATGAAAGATATATGACGAGAAAAGTTAAAAGAAAACCAAGAATTAGTGCCACTAATTTAGTGGATGAACATTGGTCTGAAAGAGGGGAAAAAGGGGAGTGGTTTAACAATGCGCTAATGCTTGAGACGGAACGAGCTTCACCAAGGACAGCTAAGAGAAAACCATCAATAAGCAATGTTAAGAAATCAATGTGCCAAAGATCATAAAAAATAAGATTGTGACCTTGGGAATAAGATAATATTTAACGACAATGGTAAAATTGAAATATTTAATCTTCGGAGGGGCCATAAAGTATGGAGAAAAAAATATAGGAATGGAAATAAGAAATATAGTTCCAACTGTTAGGAATATAGAAAAGTGACTCGTGGTCCGAGGTTGTTTGAATGATGCTAAAGTGGGTTGTCCTAAATTTATCGATAGCATAATGAATCATAAAATACATCGCCGTAATAAAAAGAAATTTCCTAATCAGTGCTGAAAAATTTGGGATTAGAGAAAATTACATTTTTCAGCAGGATAATGATCCCAAGCATACAGCTTGGAAATCCAAAATGTGGATCCTGTACAACACATCAAAGTGAATGGCCACATCCCATGAATCATGATATATATCCTATAGCGCATTTGTGGAAATATCTGAAGGATCGAGTACGGAAAAGATGTGTTTCTAACAATCAAAATTTAAGCGACGTTATTATTACAAAATTATAGTTACTTTGACACAAAAATTAATGAATTCAATGCTACAAAGCATATAGAGCATTATAAAAGCAAAAATTAGCCCTACTAAAAATTAATTGTTCTGGAATGTCAATATTAAATAGAAATAATATTTTGACTCATGATGTTATTGTTTTTTTCAGTTATTCTTCTTTTATTATTTTGTGAAATGTTCTAAAAATACAAAAAATATATTTATAAATAAACGTGTTGATGTATAAATTAAATGGATTTATTGTTTTAAATCAAACCTATTAAATGATGTTATTTTTGTTATTTCTTATGATTTATAGCAGGTGTAGGAATACTTTTGACTCTGACTGTACATACTCGTTGCCTTCATCAAACCTTTTATTTTTTTATCAGACAATTTTTTTTTTTTACTCGTTTACATAAACCAGTAATTTATACTCGTGAGTATTTTCTGAATATTTACAAAAACAAGTAAGTTGTTTTATTCACCCACGCATTTACTATTATTTGGGAAATTTAATAATGATAAATATATGTGAAAAAAAAAAAAAAGGCACAAAAAACCTGGGATGTTAAGTGTTCATGACAAACTTTAGATTAATCAGGCCTAAAGATACTAATATTCAAGCCAGATTCTACCAAAATCTTTAGAACCCTACTTCAAGTTATGCCGGCAGTACACATTCACCGAGGCGCT
Source organism: Euschistus heros (assembly GCA_003667255.2). Taxonomy (NCBI): domain Eukaryota; kingdom Metazoa; phylum Arthropoda; class Insecta; order Hemiptera; family Pentatomidae; genus Euschistus; species Euschistus heros. The sequence continues at coordinate 261,024 of RCWM02000165.1, forward strand.
TGTCAACGAGGCCACCCAAGCCGAGTGGAAGCGAGCTGTGTACAGGAATGGTGCAAGTACTAGGGGTGGGCAAGTCGATTCATTTAACTGAACGAAGGTGAATCGATTCATTCACTGAAATGAATCGATTCTTTTTATCGATTCCTCGATTCATTCAACCCCCCCCCATCTCGCCTCGCCGTTCGCTCACGATTTGTTCACGCCCCTCCCCGCATTTTACTTCTAAAATGTAAAAGTAAAAAAACATTAATTTAGTCACTATTTTTACTTACGGGGTCACCTGTGGTGTAGTGGTTAGCATAGCAACCTACTAAACCCAAGATCGCGGGTTCGCAGCCCGGCAGATGACCTTAGGATTTTTTAAATGGAGTAAAAAATCCTTAGCTATGCCGTCCTTCGGAAGGGACGTAAAATGGGGGTCCCGAGCCTGTGCGATGTCAGGTAATCGTTAAAGATCCCTATCCTAATTATACCTGGATAGGCAAAATTTAGGACTCCCACCGTAGCATCGTCCGATTAGCAATAGCAGCATAAAGTGACGAAATAAACAAACTATTTTTACTTCACTTTTAAGTTCATTGGAATGTTTTGTATTTCACAATTTTAAAAAAGCATTTTGCGATCTAGTTTTAAACATATTAACTTTTTCATTATTTTTTTATTTAGAAAACTGATGTTATTTTAAAAGTAATTATTAGTAATCTATTCATTTGATTTTTTAATTAGTTTATCTAATTAGATTTTTCTGGGCGACTCATATTATTATTATTTCAAAGATTTATTATAGCCGGTTCTTCGAAAATACTTTCATTCAAGGTTCAATTGCAATTGAATTTTCTTACCTTTATAACTTTTTCTCAGCCCTGGAAAATTATAACACAATTAGGTTGTTTTTTTTTAGCTTTAAGCATATGTAAGGGGGTGCAGCTTGTTCCATTTGAAAAATGATGCCCTGCTAAATGCCAAATTGAATTCATTAGAGGCATTTTTAAGTAAATCCCAAAACACTTAATTCACTATTAATGTAGCCCCTTTGTTTACAGGCCGATTTTCACAGTTTGCTTCATGTTAGGCCATGAAAAGCTTAAGTTTCCCGCAAATCTAGTACAAACCTGTTTTTGAGATATCCTGTGAATAGACATTTTTTATTGTTAAATGCAAAGATCATCTCATTTACAAACTTACTTCCTTTTTTTAAGAAATAAAACACAGACTATGGCCAAACCAAAAACACATTTTTGACTATAGGTTCGATAAAAGGTAATAATAAAAGGTAAAAATGCGGCGGTAAACGGTGACAACGCGGCAGTGAACGCGCGACAACGAAACAAAAAACATGCGATCACATCTTTCATCATGTTCATGTTTTGGTTTTTTTGGAGGCATTTCGGTGTAAGCTGAAAAAAATATACAGTACGTTTAAGTAAAAAGACAAGAAAGTTTTTCAGACATATATTTTCAATAATCTAGGTTGTAGTTTTTGTCAAAATTGTGCTTACAATCAAGTTATAATACGTTGTTGCGTATTCAATGCCACGTTGTCCCGCGTTTACGGCCCTGTTATTGCAAATGTTCTATCGCATTATCGCTCGTTCATTGTCGCGTTGTTGTTATTGACCGCCGCGTGTATGTTTTTGCGTTGTCGCGTGTGTTCCGTCACGTTGTCGCGTGTGAATGGTTGCGTTGACATGTCTTCAATGACACGCTGTCCCGCGTTTACGGTCCCGTTATAGCAAGTGTTCTGTCACGTTATCGCTCGTTTATTGCCGCGTTGTCGCCTGTAACCAGAATAAAATCCTACATATTTTGTCGCATTATAACGCTTGTTTTGTCACTTAGTCACGCCTTTTCAGCCACGTTTATTAGGCGTTTTCAAGTAAACACGAGTTAACAGAACCGAGAGTACGTTTTTCATGATATATTTAAGTTGCCCTGTTAAATTTATTTAGTATTAAAATGTCTAGTATTGTGAAGCGTCATATTACATTTCTTTAGTTTGACTTTTTCGAGAACGTTAATTTGATAATTTTTTCAGCTTACACCGAAATGCCTCCAAAAAAACAAAAACATGAACATGATGAAAGATGCGTGAAATGCAATCTGCTGTTAAGATATGACACCGGGCAGAAAATAGTCATTACTTCAGAAGAAGAAGCCAATTCGTTATATGATGGGGGGGGGATCGGAAAAAATCTCAAAAATTATCTTTTATGGCCCTCTTCAAGGTTTTGGGGTCGCCTAAATAAAATCCGTGGGGGCCGCCAGACCTATCTTATCCCGCTACCCCCTTTCCTATAATAATAACCTGTCATTCCAAGAAATTGTTTTATTTCTTTTTCTGTTTTAGGTAATGTAAGAATATGACCTAAAAACGGCAATTCAGTTCTCATAAATTCCGTTTTATCTAGTTGTATAGATAGTCTGTGGTCTTTTAATTTAGAAAAAACTGTTTTAAGATGTTTTAAATAGTCCTTTTTATTTTCCGAATAAATTATAATGTCATCCATATACACTAGAGTATTTGGGACATTGGCGAGCATAGCGTTCATTGCTCTTTGGAAGGTGGGGGAGCATTGCACAGCCCAAATGGCATACAAAGAAACACATAATGACCGGAGTCTGTGGAAAATGCTGTTTTGTCAATTGAGTCTGGATCCATCTCAATTTGGTGGAAACCAAAGGTTAAATCAATGGTAGTAAAGACTTTTGAATTATTTAATTTACTTAATAAGTCTTCAATATTGGGCAAGGGGAATCTATCTGGAATGGTTTCTGCATTTATTTTCCGATAATCTATAACCATTCTAATCTTTTTTGTGCCGCTTGCATCCGCTTTTTTGGATACTATCCAAAACGGGCTGTTATAAGGGGAATTGCTTTCTCTTATTATTCCATTGTTTAATAGTTTTTCTATTTCTAAATTTACCTCATTTTGAAAATGTTGCGGAAATCGATAATTTCTGGTAAATATAGGTTTGTCAGTTTTTAAACGAATGGAGTGTTTTAGTAAATTTGTGCTCTGCAAATATCTTCAAATATCTGTAAATATCTTCCTCTGTTTTAACAATTTCGAGATACTTCATTAGGGTATCAAATAATTTTTCTTTTATTTCTTTATTAATATGATCATGGTGAATAATCTTATATAATTCATTTTGATTATTAATTAAATTTAAATTGTTATTATTTATTATCTTACCGTCTTTTTAATTGTTATATTTCTTATCTTAAATTCTTTTACATTTTTACTAATATGAATATCTGTTGTTAATTCTTCCATTCCTTTTATACCTAACAATAGGTTGTTCTTATTACTAAATTTAAATATTTTAAACGTAACTAATAATTCATGGTCTAGTCCTAAAACGGGGCGAGGTAATTAAACTAATAGTATTGAACCATTACCTAACTCACTGCCGGTAGAAGTAGTCACAATGAACTCTTTTGAATTTACTTTGATTCCTTCAGGTACGGAATTGGGATTAATATAATTAATTTCTGATCCGGTGTCCACGAGGCAGTCATTGCCTAATAAGTCCTTGAATGTTGGAAGTCCGTCAATTAAGTTGAGGATATGTCGGGGGCAGGTTTGGGCTCGTTCAAGCATAAAAAACTATTTACTTTTTGCTCTAACTCTGCAACTCTTTGTTTTAAATGATCGTTTTCATGCTGTATATGATGAACATTGTTGCTTCTAACTGTTCTTATCGACACAGTATTTTGAGAGTTAGGATTAAATGGTTGTGAAAAGGTGTTTATAATAAAAGGTGTTTTATTATGTTGTTGCCGTTAGATAAATGGGGCTGATTTTGTTGTTGTTGTGGGTTGTGTGGCGTATAATTGGTATGTTTATAGTCTTGATAACGCTTTTGTTCATAATTATGATAACGATGTCGTTCATCATAGTGTGGTTTTTGTTCATGGTGTTTGTTCCAGTTATGTTTAAAATTTGGACTATTGTAATTATGGTAATGATTATTATGCCTAGGACCGTTATGATGGTTTTTTTGTGTTGGTCGGTGGTGTTCGTTTTTATTTTGACCTTGTGGGTATAAATCATCCACTATGATTCTACAGTTATTGTAGAGTGTGTTTTTCATATCAATCAAGTCGCGAATGACAATATGATTAAGAGCATCTTTAAGCCTTAGGGTTAGATTTCTAAGAACATGATCAATTATCTGACATTTATGGGATTTTATTTCTTGGTCTTTGTTTATAATATCTATATCAACTATTATTCTATTTTGAATTAGGATTTGATATGGCAAAACTCTATTAATGTAGTCAATTGGGTTTTCGTTTTTGTGCATTCTAATTTGTGTTACTTCATGTTGTAAATGTGAAGTCGTCCGCGAATCATTAAAATGGTTAACTAAATGTAATTTAAATTCGTCAATAGACCCAAAATTTTCATACATACAAAGTTGTTGGGCATCACCGGTAAGTAGCGATAAAGCAATTTGAATTAGTTTATTTTCATTTTGTGCGCGATTTAAAATTTGTTCGTAACATACATTATTATAAACAATCTCTAGTGTTTTTATAAATGCAATGAATAGAGTTGGGTCACCATTATAATATGGCAAGTGACTATAATCTTCTTTTGTCATAGAATAATTAGAAGTCATTTTTCTACAGTTAATATTACTAACAATATCAGTTAATTCTTTATCTTTAATTAAAACTTCACTTAGTTTACTTTCTAGTGTCGAAAAATTCAAGTACCTAGGTAGCGTCATTACTTCAAGAAATGAAGTAGATGATGAAATAAAAGGCTGGCAATAGGTGTTAGTGGGCCCTCAGCAAAATAATAGGAAAAAAAAATGCTCCCTAAAAATTTGAAAATAAGGGTTAACCAAACCATCCTTAAACCAGTCGTATTGTATGGGAGTGAAACCTGGACGCTCACTGCGAAGAATGAAAGCATTATAAATAGATGGGAAAGAAAAATTTTGAGGAGGATATACGGCCCTACTAAAGATGGAAATATATGGAGAATAAAAAGCAACCAGGAACTAAGAGAACTGCACAAAGCTCCAGATTTGGTTGCTACAATAAAGCAAAGGCGATTAAGATGGCTGGGCCATGTTCAGAGAATGAGCCCCAACAGAATGCCAAAAATCATGCTGAATGGGCGTCCCGAAGGAGGTAAGAGAGAAAGAGGAAGGCCTAGATTGCGCTGGGGGGAAGACGTTGAGGCAGACCTAAAGACTCTTGGTGTGAGATATTGGAGGAGAGCAGCTGGTGACAGAAACAAATGGAGGGGAATCGTGGAAGAGGCCAAGGTTCTGCATGGACGGTAGCGCCATTGTTGTAGTTTACTTTCTTTAAGCTTAAGTTCAGGATTCATTAAATTAAATTTATAAACATACAATTAATTGTACAATACCTCAAAGCTATGTGAATTTCGAAGAGAAGATATCAATGATGTTTTTTGGAAACTGACGTAAAGTGTTGAAACACACCTCCAAGCAGTAAGTCCCGATCCTGTTACCAAATGGCTATTTCTTCAGATCTACTTAGTGGCCTTACAATCAGATCTGTTATCAAGTAGTCCCAAACTCTGTTACCTCAAGGGATATTTCTTCGAGTCTTCCTGGCCTACCAGAATATTTCTTCAATCTTCAAACTTGGAGAACCGCCAGTTCCCTACTTGGGCGCCAATTAAATATTCTTCACAAAACGATAAAAAAAAAAAATTATTAAAGCAACTTGTACAATTAACATGAAATGAAATATAATTAAACTAGTTCACTAAAAGACTAGAATACTACTAATGACGGGGAACAAAGAGAGGGGGTATATATACAGGCTTGAGAGGAAGAGCCAACTATTTGCTAACACTTCAATATTCTTTACACTAACTGTCGAATAATTACAAAAGAAAAAGCGATATAATTTCTCCATGAAAAAGGTATTTTACATCGAATACCAGTTAATAAAATATTAAATTTTTTTTTTTTTCACGCGAATATCAATTTTTGGCTCCTCTCTTGTTTTTTCTTTCCTTCCATTATTTCTCCGTGTCTCTTTTTTCTTTCTTCTGTCCACGCCACTCCCTTTTTTGAACTTCTTCTACCCACAACAACCTTCAATTCCTTAAGTCTGTTCCTGTCTGTCCTGGTCCGTTGTACCTAATCTTTCTGTTTCTTCTTTCATCTGTTTCATATATCCTCCTGAGCTTTTATATCCACGGATTTTCTGAAATATTTGCCTATTTAGTCTTTCCGGGACCATTCTTATCATATGTCCATAGAATTTCAGTCTTCTGACCCGGATTTCCATTTCTTTGTCCTTTGTATCTTTATAGATTTCCCGGTTGGGTCTAAGCCTGTATCCTTCTTGAGTCTTTTTGGGGCCATAGATCCTTCTCAGAATTCTCCGTTCAATCCTTAGTAGTTCTCCCAGACTAGGAATGTAAGTGGTTTCTGTCCCGTATAAAATCGCAGGTTTAACGACAGTGTCGTAGTGTCTTATTTTTGCTTTTGTGAACAGGGTTTTTTTGTTGTAAACGTTAGTGATTGCAAAAGATAGTTTCTGTAGTTTAGTTATTCTTTCCTTTATACTTTCTTTTTCCGAACCGTTGCTACATATAGTCTCACCTAGGTACTTAAATTTGTTTGTTACTTTTATTGTTCCGTATTTGGTTTCCACTGATTTTTTTTTTTGAAGTCTGGGTCGGTAGTCATTAGTTCTGTTTTTTCGTAAGAGATATGTTGACCTGTTTTTTTCGAAATTTCTGTCAGGATGTTTATTTGTTTGATCGCTTCTTCTTCCGTTTCCGCTAAAAGGGCAAGATCGTCTGCGTAGGCAAGACATCTTACTTTGACATGGTTGTTCTTGGTCCCTATAATCGCACCTGTATTATTAACTTTCCATAGTTCTTTCATTATTTTATCCAATACAACATTGAACAATGGTGGGGAGAGGCCGTCTCCTTGTCTAAGTCCCGTTTTTATTTGGAAAGGTTTGCTGGTGATCCCTCTAAATCTTACCTTGGATTCGGTGTCCGTTAGTGTAAGTTCTATTAGTTTTCGAGTCTTTTGATCTACTCAGTATTCTTTTAGTATTTCCAGTAACGATTTTCTATCCACTGAGTCGTAAGCTTTCTTAAAGTCAACAAACGAGATGTAGATGTTTTTTGGGGGTTTTGTCTTGTAGTATTTTATCAGCAATTTTATGCTTAGGATTTGTTCTTGGCACGATCTTCCCTTTCTGAAGCCTCCTTGATGTTCTCCGATTTTAGGTTCTACTTGAGGGTTCAATCAGTTGTGTAGTGTTTTGGCGAAAATTTTGTAGCTAACGGGTAGCAGGGAAATTCCTCTATAGTTATTAGGGTCTGTTTTTGTTCCCTTCTTATTCAATGGATGTATTAGGGCACTTTTCCATTCCGTGGGAATTTTCTCTTCTATCCAGAAAATATTTAAATATATAATTAAATAATTTTTTTTAAAAATTTAATTATTTAATAATAGGAACAATCAAACGATCTCCCATTGATATGTTATTACATTAGGGAAGGTTACTCGTAACCTAAACATATGATAATAAACACAAAATAAAATGCGGGGAACAAGTGCAAAAGAACCAAATAAATTGTCTAAATGAAGTCATTAAGGAATCTTTTTTTTCTTTCGTTCCTTAATTAGTAAGGAACTAGAAATTGAATGAGGGAAGCGTTGAAATGTGATTAAAAGAAACTTAGATGTGAATAATAGAAGTGCCTTGCGATTCAGAGAAATCTGAATCACGAGCTTAGGCGAGTGTGTACTGCGTTGGTTCGCCTCGTCGCTCGTTCCTCTGGGGTCCTTTGACTCGCGGCCAGGGACCGACTTTTTTCGGAGCACTGCCGAGCCGAGCTAACACGAGGTGACCCAGTACACACTCGTGCTCGCCTGCATTCGTCTTGCCTCGGCGAGTTTGTACTGCCAGCATTAAGCCTAGTACGCACTGGGACACATTTGAATCGACTCATGTCCAGACTCTGCGTCGATCATGTTAAACTCAGTTCGGACTCAGCCCCGATTCAAAAGAACCGTGTCCACACCGACTCATGTTTAATTCAGTCCTTCCCGAAACGTTGACGGAACAACTAGCCTTGTCAGGGATTTCCGCAGCCCTTTTTGGAATAATTATTCAAAATAGTAGAAGTTTGAAGAAAAACCGGAATAAACGATGGTGGGTTCGAAAATTAATTAATGAGGGAATCATTACGCCCATGGACTTTTTAATACATTAAAAATAGAAGGCGGAATGGGCTTCAGAAATTTTTTGTGAATGTCGCCGACCGAATTCGGAAACATTTTAACCAAAGTTGGAGGCCAAATATCAATAAAAAATTCAAACTTCAGCGATTCAATTTCACCGGCCAATAGATTAGCCACAACTCTACGACTCCTTGCCAGTGGAAACTCATTCACCAGTTTAATGTACACATTCAAAATTTGTAAACAATCGATAACCGAGTTTGTTGCAGATGTATGCAAAGCCATCATTCGTTCTTTGAGAGAATATATCAAGGTAACCAACTTTAAACTAGTCAAATATCAAATACAATATTTTAAAAAATATTTATTTCTGAATACATTGAACATAGCAATAAATGAATAAATTATAACAATAGTAAAATATATAAAATAAAAATATAAATGGTAAAATATATATAACATATTAATCTGAGCACATTGAACATAGAAATAAAAAACAAAACAATTATATATATAATATAGTATATATAATAGATATAATATATTATATATAATATATGTAATATAATATAAAATATATAAAACTAAACATATAATATAGAAGTATAACTGAACAAATTTATGTACATTGATTTTTTTAAACAATTCCCACAGAAACCGATTCGAATGCAAGTCCTCAATCAAACTTAATGTTTGGACAGTACTCCATGACATAATAATTATTTGATTTAATAATTTAATCATTAATATTAAAGAGTATAAAATTAATATAAAGAAAAAAAAAACTTGTTAGCCGGAACAATAGGTGCGGAAGCTAGAGGGAGGGGCTCTTGTCCGGTCGAGATTCACGTCCGCACTGAGTCATGTTGCGGAATATGAATCAAACAAACGTCGGAGAGTCCCATTTCAGATGGGACGCAAAAAAAGTCAAAAATACTAACCCGCCGAACACTATATTCATTGTCACAAGAGTCGACTCTGCTAGACTCAGCATAAACTCTCGCGGGACTCAGATCAGACGCAGAGAGTCAATTCAAATGTGTCCCAGTGTGTTCAGGGCTTTACGGATTCATCCATATGAGTTTCCAATGGATATTTAAATTTAATATAAAGTAAAATCGTTCCTTCTCCTACTAAAAAAATTTTATTTTATTTTCCAACACAACACAACTCTTTAAACCATTAAAGAACGTGTTGCTTAGTTCGATGGAGGCCAATTATATAGCAGCCTATAAGGTGTAATGTTAAAACAAGGCCTAGGATAGTTATAAATAGTTAAGCGGCTCAGTGAAAAATGTTATCAACAATGAGGGTAGTAGTTATCAGCTGGAGTGAAGAATCTGATGGACTTGCTACTGCATGGTATACAAATAAAAAAAAAATTATAACATGCAGTGGCCATTTTATAGCCATATGAAAACCTTAAATTTAAATTTAATATAAAGTAAAATCGTTACTTCTCCTACTAAAAAAATTTTATTTTATTTTCCAACACAACACAACTCTTTAAACCATTAAAGAACGTGTTGCTTAGTTCGATGGAGGCCAATTATATAGCAGCCTATCAGGTGTAATGTTAAAACAAGGCCTAGGATAGTTATAAATAGTTAAGCGGCTCAGTGAAAAATGTTATCAACAATGAGGGTAGTAGTTATCAGCTGGAGTGAAGAATCTGATGGACTTGCTACTGCATGGTATACAAATAAAAAAAAAATTATAACATGCAGTGGCCATTTTATAGCCATATGAAAACCATCATCCCAATGTATATCACAATAATGTCAATAAATTAATTAATATTCTTCTATATTACAGTTTAGTATTCTAACTCTGCTAATTATTATGTGTGAGTTAAAGAAGTTAGATATTTGATGATATAGAAAAACACACTTACATGATGGAAAAATAACGGTGTTAAATTAAAAAACGATATTTAGTGATTCAAAAAGATTGATATAAAAGTTTCAATGTTGAATTTTAATAGAGACGCGGTAGCCCATAATCCGACGCTGAATCTTGGTTGCTCACCATTGGCGAAGGCGAAGTTCAGTTATGTTCCAAGGTAAATAAATTCCTTTACACGATCAAATCTGAAATATACTCCCCTCTGTTAGGATTACAGAGCATATACTTTGTTTTCTTTTCATTTAAATAAATAAATAAAAAAGTTCTTTATTTATTCTGGGACCTTAAAACCCTTCAGAATAATAAAAATAATTTTTAGAGAAAAAAACAAAACTGACTTCAAGATTAAACCTACATATACAAACTTGAACTAAAAATAAAAAATAATATTTTAATTGCTTCAAAACAAAAACCATTAAATGAAAATCAACGAAATTATCGACACTTATATTTTCCTGATATTGGCCAGTGGTGCGGAACTCCCTGCAATTGCACTGTGTAGTTTGAAGAGGCAGCAGAAGTGGAGGGAAATCTTGAGGTGCTGATGTTACTAGTAGTTGACTATCTGTCGGAGATCTAGGATGAGGTAGATATCGAAAACTACAGGTGGTTTTCAGTTCTTTCAACACCTGGCATAATCTATAATTAGCTGGATGCTCTCCCTGACAATTAGCACAAGTAGTTAGTGTATCTTGGGTTTTTGACGTACTGCACTTACGCGACTACTTTGGGCGAATACTAAATGAGTTCTTGCTAATGTCAACGAAGAACATAGGTAATGGTTGTTTAAATCTTGATAATATATTTGTATCATTCACAGCTTCAGAGTCCTTAATTTTTAATAAATCAATAATTGTCAACTTTGGGGTAGAGTAATGTAAATTTTTAATGACAACCCATGAGCATCTGTCTCAGCACAATTGAAAGTGTGAAAATCAGTCCCTTGTGGTTGTAAAGAGACTAACTCGGTATGAGTCTGTGGTACTGCATCAGGATTGCTGGCTGAAACTTCAAACCTGTTATGGGTAATCATGGTTGATTATTGGGCATCTAGTTTTAGATGAGCCTCCTCCTATGACTTCAAAGAGGTGTTTGTGGCCAGTCACTAACTGCCAGGCTCCTTCCTGAAGCTGGGAATAGTTATTTATGACTAGGAGATAATTAGGTATGGCTTAAAGCCTGTAGCTTTATATTCACATTGATGAGGCATGACAGGCTATCATATGTCTTTTTGAAGACCACTTCTGAACTGTTTTAAAGTCATAGAGGGGGCATTGATAAGGTTTTCTCACATGTATGACGGGCCATTATATGTTTTTTTAAGTAATATTTTTCAACTGTTTTAAAGTCACAGTAAGGACATTGATGGGGCTTTTCACCAGTATGACGAGCCATTATATGATTTTTTATATAAGATTTTTCAACAGATTTATAGTCACAGTGAGGACACTGATGAGGTTTCTCACATGTATGACGAGCCATAACATGTTTTTTTAAATAACATCTTTCAACTGTTGTAAAGTCACAGAGAGAGCACTGATAAGGCTTTTCACCAGTATGACGGGACATTATATGATTTTTTAGATCAGACTTTCCGACAGTTTTATAGTCACAATAAGGACATTGATGAGGTTTCTCACCCGTATGACGAGCCATTATATGATATTTCAATTCAAACTTTCGGACGGTTTTATATTCACAATGAGGACATTGTTGAGGCTTTTCACCAGTATGACGGGACATTATATGATTTTTTAAATCAGACTTTCCAACTGTTTTATAGTCACAATGAGGACACTGATGAGGCTTCTCGCCAGTATGACGAGTCTGTATATGTTTTTTTAAAGCACTACCTTCTGTAGCTTTATAGGTACAGTGAGGACACTGATGAGGTTTCTCACCTGTATGACGGGCCATTACATGTTTTTTCAAAGAACTACCAAATGTAGCTCTATAGTCACAATAAGGACACTGAAAAGGCTTCTCATCAGTATGACGAGCCATTATATGCATTTTAAGAGTGGTAGCTTCAGCAGCTTTATAGTCACACTGAGGACATTGATGAGGCTTATCACCTATATGACGAACCTTTAAGTGTTTTTTTAAATTAGACAGTTCGACTGCTTTATACTCACAATGAGGACATCGGTGAGGTTTTATATCTGTATGACGAGCCATTATATGTGTTTTTAAAGTTGTAAGTGCTGCTGCTTTATAGTCACACTGTTGACATTGATGAGGCTTCTCTCCTTTATGACGCGCCATTATATGTTTTTTTAAATCAACCATTCTAACTACTCTATAGTCACAGTAAGGACACTGATGAGGTTTATCACCTATGTGATGTGACATTATATGTTTTTTTAAATAATTAGCTTCAGCAGCTTTATAGTCACACTGAGGGCATTGATAAGGCTTCTCACCTGTATGTCGGACCCTTAGATGTTTTTTTAAATTAGACATCTCAACTGCTCTATAATCGCAATGAGGACATTGATGAGGTTTCATATCGGTATGACGGGCCATTATATGTTTTTTTAAATTGGCTATGTGAGCTGCTTTATGGTCACAATGAGGGCATTGATGAGTTCTCTCACCTGAAACACTGGCCAATGTTTTTTCTTGTAAATTATACACTCCATCTGCTTCATAGCCATATTGTGGATACTGTAAAGGCTCCATATCTTGAAAGTGAGGCATTGCAGATCCTGTTGATTCAATTTTAATTTCAGATTGTTGACAAATATTCTCTTCATTGTTGATGTTACTCTTGGAATCTATAAAAAGAAAATATAATTATAAGAATACTAGTATTTCTTAAATGAATTAAAATTTTCTATAAAACCATAAGTGATTACTACTATGAAAATTTATTTTTTTATCAAACAAAATCAAGGTTAACTTCCTCATTTGAAAAGGATTTTTAGGTATGGTAAACTGCCAAGTTTGGAATAAATAAATTATTGACTAGAAGACTAATACCTACAGTAGAGACCCTCTTTAAACGACCTCAGATCATCAAAAGTATTACAAGGATGGAAAAGTTGGAAAATATAAACAGCTAACTATTAGTTGAAAAAAAGTAGTTGCTCATAACTATAGTTTAACTTCTAATCCCTAACTAAAGTAGTAGTTCAAATGCTTGAAAATCTGGTCTTAATATATTAGTAGCATATGTTTGAGATTAAAGTATAAAGTGGGGATAGGGGATCAAGCTGTTTTGATTATAAATGAATGGATAGTTAATATACTAAGGTTAACCTGTCTTACCTTCATCCGGGACAAGTAGTTCTGTTTCTTGTTTTACATCAGAAAGTCCACCTGCCAGTAAATAATATTCTTAACAAGAAAATAAATACGGTTCAATAAACAAATCAGAACTTTAAAAAAAATCTAAAATAAAACTCTTAAAGCAAAAGAAATTTGTAACTAAATAGTGTGATAACATTTGAAAATTACATATATTATGTAAATCAAATAAAATTTCTGTCTAAAAAAAAAAGTAAACAACATAACACTGTAAAATTTCCTCACCATAACAAAAAATCAATGGCCTATCCTCTTCTTTGATCTCAATTTTTGGGACAGTGAAATCTAAAAAAATAATTATTCCATTTAAAAAACAAACTTTGGCTAAAGCTAAAAACTTTATACCTAGTATACCTTGCGAGTTTAAGAAATGCATATAGCTATTTTTAGATATTGAAACGTGTTGTCATGAAAAAGTTTAGAATTTTCTTTTGCATAGGAACCCATTATGGGAAAAAGTTTAAGTAATAATTTGGTTAATACTATAAAATTCATTATTAACAACAAAAAAACTGGCCAGCAAAATAAAAAAAATTATTTGCCACAAACTTAATGACTGCTTAAAACTGATTTTAAAAAAACAAAACTTTTTCCTAGGTTTAGTTTTTCAAACAAAATTAGCACTAGATTTACAGATCTATATAGGATATACCATGAATGTTTTTTTATTTTTTTTAACACCCATTTGGAAATTGACAAAATACTACTTTGCAAGATACTGTAAAAACAACACTGTCAATATAACAATAAAATTAATAAAACCATCCTGCATAATATCACCAAGTTTATCACATTTCATCCTCTTTAATTTCAGACAAGTGCAAAAAATACAAACAATAAGATTATCAGATTATTTTATTCAAGTAAACAAATTGTAACAGAAACAGCAAAAAAATACAATAGAAATTGATCTAGAAAAAAAAACAAAAAAAAAAAAACGATAAATTAAATAAATTTTAAGAATGTTGCTCAAGAACTTCAACATTTTGCTGATACTAATTACACAGAACGTTTGTGGCAAATTTGTTGTTGGCCAGTGTAATCAGGGCACTTTTACCCATAAATAACATTGTGATTTTAAATACATGTCATATCAAATAATGGAATATGAAATAATAAATATTCGTAATATAAGGACACTGTGAAACAGAAATTCAAATAAATACAAAGTAATAGTAGAAAAAATAGTTGACAGATGGCCTTATTGCCAAAATTCATATTTCTGGCTTCAATTAAAATTTTGTTTTGAGTATGAAACCTAGTTCTGTAATTGATAATAAATTTTATCTCATAAATTAAATCTTTCAAATGGCAACATTTTTATTTTTAATAGCAGTTTCATAATAAACATGGTGGAAAGAAACTTGACGGTATTTCTCCAAGGCTCAATTCACATATACCCACAAAGATGTGCTTAATAATTCAATGTTTTTAAAGTAGTTCATGACTGAGTTAAAATAATAATACTAAGGTGTAATATAACAAAATGTTATCCCTCAACTTTAGAAAATATACCCCTCTTAACATGGGAATAATGCAATCACAAAGTTCTAACCTAGCACTAATGTTTTCAGGGCTAATCCATAATATTGAAATTGCAATTATATTACCTTCATTTTATCCTTATCCAAATTATAAGATTATATCTTATATATAATATATTATAATAGCTGAATAGTTTGAAACAACTTGTAATTTGGAATTAAAAGATACTAAATAACTCTAGGGGCTTTCATCCAAACTACCACTGAGTTTAACTCTCAGTTAAATCTCCTCCTTTTACACCCGTTGGCCTAGTAACATTATATTCTTACCTAAGTACTGAATCCAATACCCTTCAAAGGTTGTAGTGGTACATGTAGGTTTTTTTTCTTATAAATAACTCTTAAGTTTTACTTACATTCTCATACTCTTACTTACAACATAATGTAGTAAAATTTTTGAATTTAATTTCTACCTAAAATTAGGAGATTATGCCTCATCTAAAAAATTAATTGAATCCAAAATAGAGACTTTTCAATATTAATGAAACCTAATCTATTTACAAGGGAAAATAGTAACAAATATAAGTTACTATATTTTATCTTATTACCATACTTTATAATTTGAAATAGAAATTTCTGATAAGAATTAGCAGGGTTATGATCTCAATAACTCAGGGCCAATGACGGAACACCAGTTAGGAATTGCAGGTTCATCTTATCAGAGGAGCTATTTAAGAAAAGGGATAGCAACAAGATCTTAAATAATATAATAAAACATTAAAATGTTAACAATTATAAAGATAATTTAAGAATTTTTCATGTAAATAAATAATAATGAGTAAGGTATCATTATCTTCACAATAACAGTTATTATCATGAGGAAACGTTTAAAGGAGGAGACTGGATAAATAAGGCAAGAATGTAACAAATCTGTGATGACTTCTATTTGTTTATTTCATGTTTCGATACAAAGCAGTGATAAGGAGAAGAAATTAATATTTTATAGAGTTTATATAAAACCATTAGCGTGGTTACTGAGGGGGCAACTAATAACAGTGATAACATAAATTTGAAAAAAATATAGTAATATAAAGAGATAGCCTCTCCTTGCAAACAAACCCAAAAGTGTAATGAAGAAAAACTTGAAACACTTCTATCTCACATTTTAAGAATTTTTAAGGTTTAAAATATGTAATTAAATCAAGAAGAAATGCCAATAGATCAAAGATACTAATAAATCTTTAAATCCCTGCAAAATTCACACATACTTATAAACTTGAATAGCAGTGTTTTAGATTCATAATTTAAATAACATAAAACTCACTATTAGACTCAGTTTCATCATTTATCTCTTGTTTTATAAAAACACCACCAACCATACCTGAAAAGTAAGCATCTGGTATTACCAAAGAACAAAATAAAGATGACAATACCAATGAACATAAGTATTGCAGTCTTAAATAATTGACACCATTTTTCAAGGATTTTTAAAATTTAAATAGTACAATAAAATAAGCTGTTACACCATTCCATTGAACCAAGTGATGTCTATAACCTTTAAATTTTATTCATAATAAATATAATCCACATAATTTCAATGACGGCCAACATAATATAATAATGAGAAATAAAACAGAAAAGATTTCCTAACCAATATCATCCATATTTATCGAACATTCAGGACTAACAAATAAACACTGTCAACAGTATGCACCATCAATCGACAACGTTCTGAAAAATGTTCCTGATACGAGGTAACAGACATGGTAGGGATGGTCCGTTACTGTTGTAACGGTGCGAGGAACGTTCCTATGGTAGGAACGATTACTACAAGGCCCCGGATTTTTCCGTTCCATTGGTATTTTATCGTTACATCGGTCTTGGTATCTATTCGTTACTTCGATCTCGGTATTCGTTACGTCGACTGCTTTACAAGCTCTGCAATTACCTTCCTTCAATATACTTCCTTATTATCCTTCCTATCTTAGTGATAGAACTTTCAAAGTAAACCATAAATTTTCCTATTCTTCCCTCTTTACCCAATTTGCCGATGCCAGTCAAGGTAGTATCCTAGGCCCCATACTCTACACGGTGTATATAGCTGACTTCCCTACTCATCCTACCACTGTCCTCACCACTTACGCTGATGACACATGTGCATTATCAGTAAACAATGATCCCTTCATTGCCTCCCAAACACTCCAATCCCATATCCTAAACATTCAAGAATGGTGTCAAAAATGGAGAATCAAAATAAATGTCACCAAATAACCTACCTACCTTTACCCTTTGCCATAAACCTACGTCTTCCTGTCCTACAGAACTCTTTAATGATATTCCACTAATCCCTGCTGAACAGATCCGCTACCTAGGACTCCACTTGGACAAACGTCTTATTTGGAATCCACTTACAAGACTAAAACTACAAGAAACTGCTTGTCGTTACAGACTAGTTCAACATTTACTAGACAAACGTTCAAAGTTCCCGATTGTAATAAAAAAACTCAATTTTCATGACTGTGATTAGGTCTATTTGGTCGTACGGAGTTGAGCTTTGGAGCTCTACTAAACCATCCAATTCATCTCGTATCCAATCCTTACAATCCAAAATCCTTCGAAAAATCCTCAAGGATCCTTGATTTGTCACTAATAAACTTATCCATAAAGATATTAATGTTCCATATCTTGCTGATTTAGCCCAATCCAGAAACCTATTTTTTCATAGTAAGCTCCATAACCACTCAAATCCACTAGTTTTTCAACTTGCTTCCTACCCCATTCCCAATAATCCTCCGAGGAGTCTGAAAAGAAGATGGCCTAGTAATGTTGTGTAGAATTTTTATGTTTATGTAAGTTTTATGAAGTGCAACTAGTGAGTAGTTCTTTTCAATTTGTGATATCTTATTGTAAACGTTTTTAACACAGTGTGTGTTTTAGTTACCTCGAAGAACTGAAGATGAATGTTTAGCATTCGAAACTAGTTTTCAAATAAAATAATCTCAATAGAAGTGGCATTTAATTCATAAATCCTAATTGTATTGATCCTTCAATATCATCATGCGTACCTCAAGTGGTTTTTAACACATTTACTTGATGTATATTTGTACAGTTGTAAATTTCAATAAATTGATAAAATAAAAAAAAATAAATAAAAAGAATACTATTTTGAAATCTACTAGGACTTAACAATTTTAAACGGTTGCAGGATAGCCCACCATTGGTGTCCTGTTGAAAATCTACCATTGTTGTTTTTTTTGGAAATTTAATAATGCTATGTTGCTACCGGGGTTTTTATTATATACTATAATAATATCAACAGGAGTCCCTAGTAAAACAATAACCCGATCTATCGATGCCTGACATATTATTTATTGAATTCTAACCCAATTAACGTGCAAACCAATTCAGTATTGCTTAGTGGCATTTAGGTAATTGAATTATTATTGAATGTACTTCATTTAATATTATGATTTTAGTCCTTGAGCCCGCCACATACAAATTTAATTGGAAAGACATGAATTTGTTTCCTAACCCATTTTATAATATCACCCGCCTTGAATCCGTCGGAACGAGGTATGGCGCACTCTTAAAATCGCCCAAAATATCAAAAAATAATTGGAAAGGTATGTTTTTGAGTTTGGTCTCATTTTTTAGTGTACCCTTTTCCAAACACGAATCAAGTGGTCTGTTAGCCGAAAGCCGTCGGAAACATGCCACCAGACCAGTTTTTATATCGCAGAAAACTGATCCGAAAAGTGAAAAAAAAAATTTATATACCATTTTCTAATATGTTGTTAGGACTCATAAGTATAGTTAAAATCCAAGTTTACAACCCTCAAAACCAAAAGCGCTTTTTGTAGTACTCGAAAAAGAGCGAAATTTTTGCTTTATTTGCATTTTTTTTCGCTTATATCTCGTAAAATATGAAAATTTGCTGGGCATAGCATATTTTCAATATTAAAGAGTACTACATTTATTTCAATTTAAGTAAAATTGCATGTCTGTAAATTATTTTATTGCGGGATAGAGCTCTCCAAAAATGGTGAGTTTTTACAAAATTAAAATATTTTTTGTCAAGAGCCAAGTTCTCAGCTGGATAAAGATGAAAGTACTGGTTTTACAGTTGGCCTCTAACTTTCCAAGAGTGCGGGCGTGCTTAAAGTGATCTATTGACTGTTAATTTTTCTATCGTTTTTTTTTTGTTTTATCTCATGTTAACTTAACCCTTTAACGGGCAGGCCGGAAATCTTTGAATACATTTTTTCCTTCTTTTTCTTTTCAATGGCTATAGCCACGGTAACCCCCACACATGTATCATGAAATTCAAGGTTGAATAAAGGATATTAGACGATAATGAGTAAGATAATCCGTCGGACATTAAGTCATTTATCATTTATGAGCAAAAGGCATTAAATATGTGTATCCTCCAGGATACTTTGCCTGTTAAAGGGTTAATGAAATCGGAAGATGAGGTAGGTGTTACTCCATTAATTTCTCAAAATTGCCAACTTTCTTCTAAATCAAATGGCCACGAGGTTATAGAAGACACAAATTCGAAGAAAAGAAATCTCGAAGGATCTTCACTAAATCAATCAAAGCCGTGGCGTTATTTCCTTCTCGGCGGGTGCGATTCGTCTCTCCTTGGGCGCGCCCCTATCCGCAGCACCCATTCAGGACCAAATTTTAAATAGAATTAATCAAAATTACACAGGCATTGATGACCTTAGGGTTTTATGCCTATAAGCCCAAACAAACAAACAACTAAATCAATCATCGGTAAAAAAAATTGGGTAAATATAATCAAGAAATTTCACTTATAAAAATTAGCAATAGATTCCAAATATTATCTGAAACTGATATTACAACCAATAAACCTTGCTCTTCTAAACCAACAACCGCTCAAGAGAGTATTATCACAGAAAATAAACAGGTTACACCTAAAATCCCTCCGATATTTCTGCACAATGCTAATAATTACCAACTCCTGTTAAATGACCTAAACTCATTATGTATGAATCCCTTTTCAACAAATTTAGCCGGAAAAGACACCAAAATAATTCTATTGACGATCATAGAAGAATTACTCGATATTACGATGAAGAAAAAATCGAATATCACACTTTTTCTTTAGATAAAAATAAAACTCTCAATGTTGTGATCAGAAACACTTTTATGTTTTAAAGTGGTTGTTTAGGAAAGATACTGATATTTTCCGATGCGACTCCGCAAAATTCGCACCGGCCTCTAGAAAATGGACTGTAATTAAAGTTATAAAAGCGAGTGCTCGCAGTCTTAATCAAATCTTAATCAGAAGATAACCTAACCAAATATTACAGTCAAAACCACTCACTTGGTTGAAGCGGCGGACGTACTTCCGCGTCCCTTCGGAGGCCTCCAAAAGAATCGCGGACGAACAAACGACTCTCGCAGGCTGAAACACTTGGGAAGGATATCCTCTTCTTGAATCACCACTCATTAATAGGGAATATTAAGTATTTATTAATAACACAGAAAACAAAAATACTGAGAAAAGAAAAGGGTTTTTTGGAAGGCTATCTTAGCCTTGGTCATGAACATGAAGGAAGACCAAAGGGCCTTGGACATATAAAACGCAGGAAGACCATTGGGTCTTGAACAAAGATAATGCGTGCGTACAGGTCAGAAGACAGCAACAGAGTGGGGAATATTCATGTAGGGATTAAGGCAGTTATCTAGTAATTTTATAGAGTGCGTGACTATGTACGGTATATCACACCTTTTCTCCTTTCCCCCCTTCACAAGCGCCGATTGGCGCGAACACACCGCCCACCAAAATTGGGATGTTGCCCAATTTTATTCCAAAAGTTATATAATAAAAATAGTGGGCAGGCATCAACAAATTTATACAATAAAATAAAAAGAAAGGAAAGGAAGCTCAACTTGAGTAAGGAGTAAGATAAAGACAAAAAAGTAAAAATATTATAACATGAATGGGAGCACAATTATACAATGCAAAGAAAAGAAAACAGCCCAAGTGGGCAACAATTATACAATGTAAAGAAAATAAAACAGTACCCCTGGATAAACAATTATACAAAATAATGAACCTAAAATAGCACAACTGAAAAACGATTATACAATCAAGGGGAAGTCATTCCGGGAGCGGAATGAGCTTGTTTACGGATGTAGTGAGAGTGCTGGTAAAGGTCTCAAAGGTGGCTGCTCGTGAAATAGCATCAGGCTTGAGCTCGGAAATGAGAGCTAAAGGCCGGGAAAGTGAGGAGCTGTTCAGTCCCTTGCTAACAACAACGTTGCCCTGTTTCAGCGGCTTGGACTTTGGGGTCCACATAAAACGTTGTGAATTATAATTTAGACCGGTGTTGTCAAGTATGCCGCCCACCCTGAGGACCCCCAGGCTATCGAGGAAAGGACCACGGCAACAAGGCGGCTTGGAAAATGTTTAAAGGTAAGGTCGGGTTCATTTGCGATGAGCGCAATGGGAGTAGACTTAAGATCCGGTAATGGCTTGGTGCTTAAGTCGGTATCACGATAAGGAGGAGGCCAATGTTTCTGGCAATCGGTCAAAGAGGAGGGATCTTGAGTCCCTAAACAGAAATTTTTGGCCTGCAAGGAATGAGTAGAGGTAAGACCCCTAGAGTCAATATTGGCATGATTAGTGACAGAAGAAACATCAGCAAACCCTACCGGGGAGAATTTGTTAAAGATTGAAATTTCAGATTGTACAGACCTTTTGATATTGACAACTGGTGGTTTTAAAAAGGTAGGTTTAATAGGATTCGATACAGGAAGTTTACTTGTTACATTATCTTGGTTACTATGTATGCATACTGGTTTCTAATTATCTTTATTTTTATCAGGAAGGAATTTTAGACCATCTTGATTGACTAAAGAATAGCGGCTATTTGAGGATGAGATGTAGCTATCCTCTTCAGTAAGGGAAACAAAAGACCTTTCATCAAATGAATCACTAACATTTGTATCAGCACCACCTATTCTATTGATGTGATTAAATTTTGAACCTTGATTTAAGTTTAAAAAATCACCCTGATTATTCATTTGTATTTCCTGGGGAACTTTGTCACCATTTAGTCTGTGACTACATGTATTGGTCAACGTTTTCTGGAATGTTAGAAGCATTTGAGTCTTTGTGGTCTGTACTCACGGGTTGTTCAAATGGGAGTTTTTCAATATTCTCAATATCCGAAGACTTATGGATATCTCGGGAAGTTTGACAAAAAAAAAATCAAAGATGTGGTTGATTGATTTTGTGATAGGGTTTGGATAGGGCCTATGATTGTCCAAACAAAAATAGTACTGACAGCAATTGGACCAATAGAGCTTGGAATAAACGGATGAGGCAATAATAATTGCGGGTATACATCGGCACCTAAGAGGAGGTCACTCATGTCGGATTGATGAAATTCAGGATCGGCCAAACGCAAATGTTCAAAAGCGCGCGTAATTTCTGGAGTAAGATTCTTGGGAGGCAAACGGTTAGCGATGTGAGGAACCACGGACGGGTTGGCAAGAATGTGCCTCTGAAGAAATGTAGAAAAAATGTCGCATGACACTGTGTCTGGGGAGTTGGAAACACGCCCACCGATACCCGAAACCGTAATGGGCATA
The DNA here is from genome assembly GCA_003667255.2 of Euschistus heros. Classification (NCBI taxonomy): domain Eukaryota; kingdom Metazoa; phylum Arthropoda; class Insecta; order Hemiptera; family Pentatomidae; genus Euschistus; species Euschistus heros. The sequence goes on from RCWM02000165.1 coordinate 283,558, forward strand.
TCACGTATTTTTTGACCCAAGTTGCGACCCCGGATCAATGACCCCTCTGACAGGAACATAACCTAAGTGAGTATCAAAAATACGTGCAGGAAGTCACGGAATTATCGGAAGTACTACAACTAAGAGATAGTGAAGAATCAACTAGTGATTGACCAGCGGAAGAGGATGCTTGTTCACTCGAAGCGTGATTAGCATGATCTGATGCGCGATTAGGCGCGGAATTCAAATGTACATTTGAATTTACAACTTTGGAAGGATGTAGAAGTGTGTGATGTTCACGGGAATTGCATTTACGACAGGAAAACTTGGAATTGCAATTAGCTTTTAAGTGCGGACCTTGACAATTGAAACACCGTTTATGTTTCTTCAGGATTTCAATTTTTTGATCTCGAGTAAGAGGAGCAAACTCGGAACAGGAAGATAAAGAATGCGGCTTACGACAAAAAATACATTTAAAATTAGACGAATTGGATGGGATTTCTATCTGATTGAGGTGAAGTTACAGAACAACTGCTAGCAAGTAGTGAATTTAACTTAGGGTTTCTATTTTGATTGCTGGGGGGGAGAACTTATCTCCAGCGTTTTAATTTGCTTTATAACAGAATTTAGCAAGTCATCAAATAAAGGGACCGATTTTGCAGAATTTTGATTCTCGAAAGCTTTGGAAGTGCGGGAGTCCAGGTCGTTTAATGACAGGGTTAACAAAATAGAATTTGCTAAATCATCGATAGGTAGCGCCTTGATAGCTAGCACCGAATTTGGATGTATTTCTAGGAAATTTTTTACATTACCTAAAGAATTTGAACTGATAGGTTTAAAATGCAAAATTTTGTTCAAATATGCCTGTGCTATTCTTATGGGATTTTGGTACCTGGAAATTAGTGCTGAAAAGGCAAGCTGGTAATTTTCAGTTGTAAGCTGAAAACTGGTGATAACTGAAAGAGCACTCCCGCCTAAATTGGACCTCAGAAAATGAAAACGCTGTATCGGGCTCAGAGACGGGTTGTCGTGAACTAGGGAGGAGAAAAGCGAGAAAAATTCAGGCCAATGTTCTATATCGCCTGAGAAAGTTGGCAAGTTAATTGGCGGTAATGAGGAAACCACCATGAGACAATTGACTAGGGCTGACAACAGGTGTGGAGGTTATAATGGGCTCTTCTTTTTTCAATTGAAAGAATTTAGCCTTAATTTTGTGTAATATATCATTAAAGGCTATAGCCGGGGCTTGGGTATCTACTTGATTCTGTTTTGATAGGAGAACATTTAAGTCACTGATTTTTTCATTTACCGTTTCAAACTTACCTTGAAGGGAGGGTAAATCCTCGTAAAGAGCCTGAACGGAAAAAATATCCTCAACAGTAGAAGCTTTTATTTGGGGCCAACTGCTAGTTATATCAGCAAATACCGTTTCCCTTTTTGCCAAGAGTTGTGCTAATTATTACGTAAATGTAACCGACGCTTGAATAAAACAAAATGGCGGGGGTTGGTACGAGATGAAGTAACAAGTACGTCACCAGAAAAATGGTAGAGAAGTGTGACGTCAGATCACAGCTGACGATACGAACTAGAAAAAAAATGGCCGACTATAGCGTCGGTTTTAAATATGTAATTACTGGAAATTATGAAACTTGAACAAAAAATGGGCAAAACTTTGCAATTTATGGAAATTTTAACGTAAAAATCTGTAATATAAATGAAACACGGAAATGAGTGGATGATTAATCGCCCCAAAACCGCGAAAACACTCGTTTTAATATGGCGAACAGTGGTTTATTTGTTACGACAGTTTCTTACATAAAACACCTTTAATTTTTTGTGTGGCCGAATCTTTGACAGTTGGTACACATGGGGATGTCATTGTTTTTGTTTTTAGGGTCCACTGAAATTATAGCAGAAAATAAATTTTCAAGTTTAAAAACATCATTGGCTTTTGTATTATTTACTAGTGAGACTGAACAAAGAGGGGTGGGTTTTTTTTTCTTTATTTAATATTCTCGAAACGTATAAAACATCGAAATCTTTGGAAATTAGTTCTGATTTTAGCTCTTCATCCGTAATAGAGTATGGCACCTTTCTGATCACAACATTGAGAGTTTTATTTTTATCTAAAGAAAAAGTGTGATATTCGATTTTCTCTTCAACGTAATATCGAGTAATTCTTCTATAATCGTCAATGGACGAGAGCATTATTTTGGTGTTTTTTCTCAAAAATCGAACCTTTACCGTCAGAATAAACCATACAATCTCAACCACCAGACCTATCAGTGCCGGTACTCCACAAGGATCAGTTCTATCTCCTATCCTCTTCAACATCTACCTTCACGATATCATCCAGTCTTCCAAAACCTCTATAGCTATGTTTGCTGATGACACGGCAGTTTTTTCGCAACATGAAAATATAACAATAGCCAGAAATACTCTTCAAACTCACCTCAACGAATTAGAAAAGTATTTTAATAAATAGATGGTCAACCTAAATATACAAAAATGTATTACCAAAATTTTTACCCTCAGACGACCAATAGACCCACCGGAACTGGTTCTAAATGGAAACAGACTTCAGTGGAATCCATCTAATGAGGCAGTAAAATACCTTGGTGTTCATCTAGATCAGGGGTCTCCAAACTACGGCCCGCGGGCCAAATTCGGCCCGCCAGTGACATCTATCCGGCCCGCGACAGCTTTAAGGTGCACTTCAGCATTGGCCCCGAATGAACACCTGTTCGCCTTTATTTTGTTCAGATGAACCGTCAAACAGAATGTATCTGCCTGATCCGATAGTGGTAGGCAATTCAAAGTGAACGCGCAGTCGAACACAGTGGCTCATAGTTGTCGTTTGGGCGTGGAAGTGTGATTACACTTATATTGGCTTATAATTGTGATAAGATAAAAAGAAAAAGAAATCAGAATAATAATAACTCAATTTTATTCACTTAGTAACATGTATAATACGCATAGAATTTAACTTAAGCACAATCACTAACAAATAATTGAAATGAATCCAACTAGTATTATAAATATATAAATATATAAATATATAAATATATAATAAATATATATATATATATATAATATATATATATATATATATATATATATATATATATATATATATATATATATATATATATATATATATATAAACATTATAATATATAAAATACTAATGAGGTTTATGTAATTGTGATTTTCCACTGACTGTTTGTGGTTGTGGAACAATTTTACTTGTACCAATTATTAAGAGAGATTTAAAATGCTCATCGGTTAACGTAGATCTGTAAACATTCTTTACGTACTTCATTTTGGAGAACATTTTTTCACACAAGTAGGTAGAACCAAAAACAGATAACAGCTCACAAGTATATTTATGCAAATTATCAAATTGTGCCAGTGGAAGATTCTTATGACATTCCGAAAAAGATGAATTATGATATTTGTTCTTAAATATATCACTACATTGTAGATCGATAATTTCAAGTGAAAGTCTTGGGGCTATTGTTTCTATGCCCGTATCAAAAGGATTTTGAAAAATCTTCATTTTGATCACAATGACATCAAAGTCTGAGAAACGAGTATCAAAATTTGCTAAATTGATGGTGTGATTGTGATTGAAACAGTATTATTTTCTGAGGAAAGATTTGATATAAGTGCATAAAGCTAGATTTCTGCTCGCAACCTCAAATTCAGGTCATTTATATGTGTTGTTAAATCGACGGAAGTAGAATGCTAATTTCAACAGTCTTTCGCTATTTTGTAATTCGTATGGATCACGATTCTTTTTATTTAAAAAAACTTTTGATCACTCTTTATAATTCAATGATAGTCCAGTAAAAAAAGGCTGCAAAAGTCCGTTTTCAAGAATATACTGCCGAACTTTATTCTCAACGGATCAAATGTATTTATGGGGTGCTGAATCCGAATTTGAAGTTGGCTACCACAACAGCCATCGGTTTCATACCCAAAATCTAAAAATAAACCGCCCAAAACACCTATTATTTTCGGTTTTTTATCTATAATACGACAAAGATGCGATGTTCGAGGAATGTCTTTTATATTAACTGTAGCTAGAACCAGTACCTACGAAAATAAAAAGTACAACTCCAAAATCGGGTCATTTTTGCGAAGTTATGGTCTTGTGAAAAATTGTAGAAATTGGCCAACTTTTTTTCATCTTAAACCTGGTTAAATTTACAATTTAAATCCATATAATTAAGTCACTTAAATTAATCATGCCAGCACGCTAAAAATCCAGTACTCTTGTGAAATCCATGTTTTTTTTGGCATATTTGTAGCTCAAACTTTGCAAATATTTTTCCGATCCCAAACTTCTTTTTTCCATCTTAAAGCTGGTTAAATTTACTATTAGATTTTATGTATATAATTTATATTAAATTGAGTGAAACACCGACGCCAGAATCCTAAATATGTATGTTTTGGTAAATTATGACAATTATGACATGTTCAGTGGGCTGGTGTGGGATGTTTCACGGGATTTAATATAGGATATAATAGTAAATTAACCCAGCGATCAGAAGAAAAAACGAAATTTTGGATTGGACAAATAGTTTCCGAGTTATAGCAAAAAATGTTCCAAAAAAACTTGTATTTCACAAAAGTCCGGGAATTTTAATGTGATGGCATATGTATTTTAAGGGATTTAATCAAAGTTTCATATATTAGATCTAATAGTAAATTTAACCAGACTTTATATAAAAAAACGAAATTTTAGATCGAATGAATAGTTTCAGAGTTATAGTGAAAAATGTGCAAAAAACGTGGATTTCACAGCAGTATGGGTTTTTTTAACGTGCTTTTAAGGGACATTATTAAAACTTTATATGTAATAGTCTAATAGTAAAGTTAATCAGCTTTAAGATTAAATAAAGTAATTCTCAATCTGATTTCTAAATAAAAAGCGCGTACTGTTGTGAAATTTTAGGCTTGATTAAAACTTCATATATAACAGTTTAATATTAAATTAAACCAGCTTTAAGGGGAAACAAGTAATTTTAGATTGGACTAAAAGTTTCGGAATTATAGCCAAAAGAGTACGACAAATGTGTTTTCTCGGAGAAGTGTGACTGACCACAAGTTGGCCAATTTCTACAACTTTTCCCACAACCATAAGTTCGCGAAAAATGGACCGATTGCGGATTTGTGTTTTTTATTTTTGTAGGTACTGGTTCCAGCTACAAGTAATATAAAAAGAAATTCTTCGAAAAACGCTTCTTTGTCGTGTTATACGTATAAAAACCGAAAGAAACGGGTATTTTGGGCGGTTTTGGGACTGAAGCCGACGGATGTGGTAGCAAACTTTAGATTCGGATTCTGCAACCCAAAAAAACGTAAAGATCCGTTGAGAATTCGGCAGTTTTTTCTTCGTCAAAAAACTATTTTACTTGACTATTACAAATTTCCACGTGTACCCACCAGATGACCAGTCAAGTGTCGTGGTCGTGACAATACAGTAGAACACAATAGTGATTAAACTAGCGAATTTAACAAGCGTATGAACGCTCAAGGCGCCTACTCGGCGACCAGTCAAGAAATTATCCTGGCAGGAAAATTAAAAAGGTACTGGCCCACAGAATCCTTGGAAGTAATCAGTATGGCCCGAAGCCTGAAAAGTTTAGAGACCCCTGATCTAGATCGCCGCCTTACCTGGAATCACCACATCAATATCAAACTTACACAAACCTACGCAAGGCTAGCAATGCTGTACCCGATAGTAAATAGAAATTCCACTCTAAAACCAAATATAACTGTTTTAGTTTACAAAACAATACTCAGGCCATTAATGATGTACGGTTGTGAAGTGTGGGGAGCTGCATCCTCTTCCAAACGGAAAAAACTACAATCTTTCCAAAACAAGGTCCTAAGAATTGAGGTGCTCCCTGGCTCGTAAGAAACAGTCAACTACATCGTGAATAAGACATGGAATCAATAGACGATTACATCAAAAAATGCTTTACCAGGTTTCATAGCAAGCTACCAGCGGTTAAACTGATTTTGAAAATGTAGTAAGTAGCTTTCAACATAGGAGCCAAAACAACATCCCGCAGATTGAAACCAAGACTCATACAAGACGTCCTGATGTAAACAACATTACTATTTTATTCAGTCTTCGTTACAACACCAGTTATTGTTCATATTACTACAATTTATTTTTCATTATGTCATTATTTCTTTACTTTATTAATTTAGTTTGTCTTTATTATTATTTTTCTTCTTATATATATATATATATATATATATATATATATATATATATATATATATATATATATATATATATATATATATATATATATAATTAACTATTTTACAATAATCGGGTGTCCTTGGGGGTACCCTGGTGTCTGAACTGGCAAGCACTTGCTGCAGGAGTCGGTGGGCTTACTGGCCTGGAGTTTCGGGGTACCCAGTTTCGTTCTGAAGAGGATCCCATTAAATAAGGGGTCGAAATGTCGAAAAAAGAGAGGAGAAAGGAAAAGGAAGAAAGGAAATGTGTATATGTATAAAATGGATAAATAATAATATTGTTTAAACAAAATATTGTTAAATATAAACGACCTATAACCCGATTATTGTAAAATAATTAATTATATAATTTCTAAGGGTCGACAAAATATATTTTTGATATATATATATATATATATATATGTTCGCGCCAATCGGCGCTTTTGTGAGGGGGGGCAAGGAGAAAAACTATAATGTAATGTACCGTTCATAGACGCACTCTATCGATCTCTAGGTAACTAGCCCTTATCTGCGTTAATCCCTACAGGAAAAATCGTCATTCTTCTGCTGGCTGCTTTCCTGTACACTTTTTCTTTGTTCAAGACCCTATGGTCTTCCTACGTTTTTTCATGCCCAAAGCTGAAAATAGCTTTCCCAGAGTTTTCTTTCTTAAAGTGTTTTTTTGTTTCATATGATATTCAATATAGACTTGATATTCACATTAATGAGTGGTGATTTAAGAAGAGGAGGATATCCTGATCAACTTTTACAGCCTGCGAGAATCGCTCGCCTGCCCGAGACTCTTTTGGAGGCCTCCAAAACCAGGAAGTACGTCCGCCGCTTCAACAAGGTGAGTGGTATTGCCTGTACTATTTGGTTAGGTTACCTCCTGATTAAGATCTCCCCAAAGGTGCGAACACTCGCTTTTATAATTTTAAATACAGTCCACTTTCAAGAGGCCGGTGCGAATTTGCGGAGTCGCATCGGAAAATATCTTGGACTTTTACTGTACAATATATATAATTCTTTCTTTTATGTTATTTTTTATTTATTTAATTTTTTTTTTAATTTAATTTAATTTTTTTTAAGTACCTGATTTTGCCTTGTATGCTACAATATTTATTTATTATTATTAATTTATTATTTTTTTTTATTTCCCCTTTAATTTATTGTTATTATAAACTTCCTCTAAAGTTATAATTATTCCAAAATTATTATAAAAATTATCTGTTATGGGTGTCTCTTGCACGAGACTATACCCTTCCTTCTAATATTGTTAAATCACTATTAATATTGTTAAATCATCCATGTAAGGTTTACCAGGCCGCTACTGGAAATAAAATATATAATATATATATATATATATATATATATATATATATATATATATATATATATATATATACTGGTTTTACAAAAACACCTTTAGGAAATAATTTAAAGGAAATTTAATTAGCTTTGATTTGAGACCTAAAAGATGTCCGTAGATGTAATAGTTTTCTGAGAAAATGGAAAAGATTGGAAAATGGAAAGTCGGGTTCCGAGTGAAATTATAGTTATTATTGTATTATAATTACATAGTTAACACGTTTGTCGGTACTCTTTTGGCTATGACTCCGAAACGAATTCTTCGAACCAAAATTTATTTTTTCCATCTAAAAGCTGATTAAATTTACTATAAGAACCTATACATATATATCTTAATATATATAAATTACGTGTCCCGTTCTGGTTCCATCTGGACTCCTAAACTGCTGAACCAATTTTAATCAAATTTTCACATCGTGTGCAGTTTAATCCAACAAGAAAGATAGGATAGCTTATATCTTAATTTATAATCGCGATACTATTTGTATATTATCTGCAAGTAACAATTATCTGTTAGCTCCATACGATTCTAACATATGGCGGTATAAGGTTATACTATTATATAAAAGGACAAGCAATTTTTCGTTTGTGTTCACTAACCGCCAAAAACTACTAAACCAATCTCTACCAAATTTTGACTACATCATCTTTATAGAATGGTTTAGAAATAGTAAAATCTAACGATTTTCAACTAATTCTTTATTGAAAAATGAATAATAAGTGGATAACAGTGAAGTTCAAAAATGGCGGCAATTGCCATCTACATGAAAGGTTAAAAGGTACAGTGTTACATAGAGGTGAACATTGATAATAAAATTTACTTATTTTCAATTAAATTGTTATAAAAACAGCTATATGGAGTGAAATATACCAAATTTTAACTACATCATGTTCATAGTACTAGGTTTAGCAACAATGAAAATTTAAATGTACAATGTTGAGTGTTAGAAACGGGTTTTGCCACACTACCACATACTTTTATGGTTAGAAATTAAAATCCAACCAGACCAAATCAATAACAATATTTCTATCGAATGAAAATTATTACAGATCAAAATGCCGATCCTCAGCTGTATGATATTGTGTGTAAAAATATGAATTTTGGACCTTTAGTTGTAAGCACTGATAATGCATTCCATTATATGCAACAGTTTCTTAATAGTCTCTGTCTATCTGGACTACCAATTCATATATTAAAATTGAAAATTGGATGTCAAATTATGATTTACGTTACCTTCAAACACCTAATCAATCTAAATTTTACCAAGTTAATAATGACTGCTACGCGTGAAAATATCATCAAAAATATAATATTCAATTGTTCACTTTAATACAAGATTTTTATCAATAAGCATAAAAAATTTCAATTAGTTAAAATTATCTAAGATCTTCACTGATGAGAGAGGGCGAAGCCTCGACGGGGGGATGCTAAGTTATATATAAAAGGACAAGCCATTTCCGTTCGTGATCACTAACCGCGAAAACTACTGAACCAATCTGTACCAAATTTTAACTACATCATCTTCATAGTTCAAGGAAGGTCTAGCAATAATAAAATTTACATATTGTCTATTATGGTGTGCAGTGAAGTTTTAACATTGACCGATAGCTGGCGAGCGCCATCCAAGAGAAGTTATGATCCGGTGTTATAAAGAGCTAGAAATCTATTATAATATTTATTTATTTTCAATACAATTATCATTAAAAAATTAATAAATATATTAAGCGACATGTGAATTACAGTGCAGTTTAAAAATCAACCGATATGTGGCCATTCTGCAACAGCGTTTGCAATAGTTAAACTATAAACTCAGCTGTACTAAATTTTACTTACAATATCTTCATAGTTCTAGGAAGGTTTATAATAATACGTTTTACTATAATAATAATTATAATGTATAGTCTTGAGTGCCAGAAACGAGGTTTGCCAAACAGTCATATAATTTTATGGTTAGAAATTAAAATCTAACCAGATGGATCGATAAAATTATTTCGGTCGAATTGGATGTCTAATTATGCTTGTACGGACTCTTCAAACACCCAATCAATGCAATTTTAACCAGATTAGAAATTACTGCCATGCGTGAAAATATTATTGAACAAATAATACTAAAGTCCATTTTTCATACAAGATTTTTATCGATAAACAAATGAAATTCAATTATTAGTTAAAATAATCTTCCTCAGTTCCTAATTTTTGAGAGCAGGCGAAGCCGCGACGGGTTATGCTTGTGTATATATATATATATATATATATATATATATATATATATATATATATATATATATATATATATATATATATACACATACACATACATACATACATACATATATAGACACATATACATATATATAATTTAGATCAAGTTCCGTAATACACCCACGCCAGAAAGGCTAAATAGGTGTGTTTTGGCAAAATATGACGAGTTTGACATTTTGAGTGGTCTGGCGTGGGTATTTTATCAAATAAGATCTGACAGAAAATTTAACCAGCTTTGAGATGAAAAAAATAAATTTTTGATCGAACAAAATAGTTTTGAAGTAATAGCAAAAAATGCGTTAAAAAAAGAGGATTTCAAAACAGTAAGGTTATTTTAGCGTGCTGGCATGGGTATTTGACGGGACATGATCAAAATTGTATACATGGGTTCTGTTAGTAAATTTTACCAGCTTTCAGATGGAAAAAATAAATTCTGGATCAAACAAATAGTTTTGGAGGTATAGCAAAAAGAGTGTAGCAAATAGTTATAGCAAACTGACAAACCTGTTTTCGCAGAAAAGTGCGACTTACTGCAACAACCACTCGCGTTTAAAGGTTTTTTAATCAATATTTCGCATGTAATTCTTCAAATCCTCAAGAGATGGAGGTTCCCTGAAAAAGAAAGAGTGGATCCGCGGCAACTTTTTCATTGCCAATCTTGATTATTAAATTAATTGAAGAAAGACGAAGTGCGCAACTTTACTTGTCATTTTGCTGTTTCTGAATGGCTGGTTTTCCATTTTTTCATTTGTGAAACATTTATTCAACATAACATACATTTCTTAAATATTAGTAGATGTAAATACTTTCAATATAATTGAATGTTATGTAATAATTTAACTAAAAGTTATAACAGCAAAAAAAGAAATGTTAAACTTTTGATTTAGTTGAAAATAAACTAGCAAACGTTTATTGAATCAAAGTAAATACAATGCTTTACAACTTTGATACTGATGATTTTTCTGATAAACGATTGTGGATGGCACTAGAAGCACAGGTTTGAAAAAAGTTATTTTTTTTTCCCCGGAAAATATCGATTTTCAATAACATATATCTCGAAAACATTTGGAAGTTCGACGAATATGTATAGAAACAAAGTTATAGGAAATTTAATTAGGTTTAATTTTAATTTTAAACATATTTCTCTAGAGTCCACCTTTTTTCAGATATAATCGAAAAATCCGAAAATGGGACCTTCTCCCCTCGCCCCACGTTAAGCTCACCTCACCCTGTAGGGGCGGGGACTTTTAGTATGTTTACCTTTTAACTACTAAAGGAACCATGAAGCCAAAAATTATCGCACATTTTGTGCACTTTACAATATGTTTATTGACTGGACTATATAACTTATATAAGAGTGACAAAGGGGGGCAGAGGATCTTTAAAAAATCCTTTATTCATTTATTAAAGTACTCCTTTCTTGTTGCTTGTAAAAGCTGGCTAATAAAGAATACTGTATTCACAATAAGCTACTGCTGTGTTTTTTCCAACCACAAAAGCCTTAAATTTTGTAGAAATATTTTCCAGTTCTTTTCCCCCTGGGGCTATCCCTGAATATCGCTACAAAGCAGAATTTAAAAACAGAATAATCTGTCACTTAAATTCACAAATAAATTCATTATTTTATTTTTATTACAAAAAATGAGAAATTCACCAAATACTGGAAAACATATTATGGTACCATTTTAGGACCAATCTCGTTACCTTTATAAATGACAGACAGAATTTAAATTAAAAAAATAATAATAATAATACAGGTCATAAATAGAAATTATTAGATTCTGTAAAATATGACAAACTTTAACGATGCTTTTCTTTCCTGAATTTTTTGAGCATCGCGAGAAAAGGGAAAGTAAATCCACCTGTCAATAAAATAAAAGAATATTATATTGATATGTTTACATAAAATATAATAACTTTAAATAAAATTGTTTAAAAATAAGTTTAATAATATGGAATACAGATTAGCCTACAATCTTAAACATTTAGTTTATCCTGGCTGACAATAAATGTGTATAAATACAATTAATAAATTCATGAATGAAGTACAACATTGATATTAATAATAAGTAAGAACTTCATAATTGTTTTACAATTTTATGCCTTTAAATCTAATAAACAGAACAGTTATTATTCCATATATTATAGTCCATACAACCACAGTTAACACCCCTGAATACACAGTAGGATGAAACTGTGTCCAGCCTCTTACTGATACAGCACGAAATGCTTCAACTGCCTTAGTTAGTGGTGAATAGTTTGATATAATTTGTAGTACATAATGCATTCCTTCTACTGGCCAAATCGCACCTACAAATATTTAAACAGAATATTAAAATCGAAAACAAATTGAAGAAACTCTATATACTGCAATATAATGATTAAAATTAAAACAAATCAGTTCAACAGTTCAAAAAAAGGATAAAAGTTTATTATTGTAGGTAGTTGTTTTTAATAATAACCTATTGTTGTAATTTCAACTTATTTTTATTTAAATCACCTATTTTCTTTATCATTGCCATTTTTTTTTAGCCTCAACATAGTTATCATTATATTTTAATCACTGAATTTCATTAACTTATGATTTTTATTAATTTTATTTTTGCAAAGTTGTATTTCTTATTTTATATCATCTTCATTGTCTGTGTTTAACATAGATTTCTATCATTTTTATTTATCATTGATCATTTACTTAAATTTTTTTCTATGTTTATTTATTTATATTATTTATCTGTTTCATATCTTTTATAAATCATTGTTAAGGCCAAAATGTTTATAATACAACTATAAATATAATATATATATATATATATATATATATATATATATATATATATATATATATATATATAAACCTTATATAATATATATATATTATTATTTTCATATTATTATAATATAATATAATAATATACTATAATATAATAATATTATATTATATAAAACCTGTTTTTGTTAAATTAAGCATACTTTCATTCTCATAAACTTAAATTCTTAAATTCAGTTCTCTCCCCCCCCCCCCCCCTTTTTTATTTATATTTCCTATTATGTATTTATATATCTTTTATTTTTTATGTAATATTATTTTATATTGTGTATTTTTATTTATTTTTTTGTACATATTGTCTGGATGTAATCATTATTATCTATTTTAGTCATGAATATTACTTATTGCCCACATTTGTGGCAGATTGTAATAATTCCTCAATAAATGATTGATTTAAAAAAATTATCTATTTTATTTATGGCTGTTAAATAAAGTACCGTAAAATGGGGTCACATTAGTACGGTGGGGTGAAATGGGTACACAATTGTTTCTGTGGTGATTTTCTTCTGGCAGGTTGTTGTGTTGACTTTTACCAAATGAGAGTGTAGAATGAGTCGTTTCATTGGCTTTCATTTGGTTAAAGTCGACACAACAACCTGCCAGAAGGAAATCACCACAGAAACAATTGTGTACCAATTTCACCCCACCGTACTAATGTGACCCCATTTTACGGTAGAGTATAATATTTTTCCAATGAAAGCTGGTTTTTTTTCTAAGAAATTGTATGTACCTACCTACTGGTCAGACCCAAGGATATTGAGTTAGAGAAAGTCTTCTAGTATGAATCTGATTAATATCAAATATTTATCAGACAACAAAATATTAAAAATATTTAATACTTGATTTATCATAGTTTCTAAATGAAGAGAGAAAATAAATTTTTATCAGTTGAATTTTTTGTGAATTTAATTTTGCTTTATAACACAAAATTTCATTCTGAATATATCTAAAATATATTCCTTTGAATGTATCTAAAATATTCTGTTATTTTAAAATTAAAGATTCAATTTCAAATTTTTAAGGTCATGAATTAAAAGATAAACATTGAATCTGAAATAAAAAGGAAAAATATCACTTACCGCTCAGCAAGAAAATTGGAAAATATCTTCCAAATGCCAAACAGGAAGCAGAAGTAAATGTGTCACAAATTGCCACTATAGTAAAACCTTGAATAATAAATATTAAAAAAAAAATTTTAAATAATAAAAGACCTTTGAAAAAATAAATTAAGAGTTATCAATTAGACTTTACCATGAAACATACCGCAGGTGCCGACAAGAAACAGAAGCAAGAAGGTTATGTAGACATTACCTACCATAATATTGTCAAATGCACAAAAAAATACTATCCACACAAATAATATCTGAACGGTAAGTATTGTAAACTGTAGCGCCATATGTCCTATTGCAATGTCAAGCAAACTCAGCCCTATAAAACCAGAAATTATCATATGAATTATTTTTCAACATTGTTAAAACATTTATTTTTATTTTAATTAACCTGCAACAAGTCCTCTGTTCAACAAACCAGCAGATTTTTCAGCTATAAGTGCACTTGCTGTGAATAAGATAGGGAAGTAAAACATAAACCTAGAACATATTCAGGTATGATATTATGCTTGATTAAATTAAATTATATGTTAAATTACACCATTTTAAATGTTTTAAATTTATTCCAGAATTATTTGATGAAAATGTTAATTAAACTTACAAAATTGCATTTGCAGGGGTCATTGATTGCCTGTATGTTGTATCATAGCTCCCATAAATAGGTTCTGCAAACTTTAAAAGAATTAGGGATTATGTTTATTGTTTATACTTTTAATAGTGTATAATGTTTATAATTTAAGTTAGGTTTGATCAACTTATTTAAAGTTATCATAATAATGAATAGAATAGTGTAAGTTACAACATATTATTAAACGTTATTGAACACTCTAATTTTTATATAATTTTTACATTATTTAATAAGATATTTTCCATCATAAGGCATTGTAGATGCAACATATGTATAAATTTTAATGGTGAGTACATTTTAAGTGGCACAACAGATCAGTGTTCCTTAAAATATTACATGCTGTTCTATCATACCATTATTTTTGAATATATCGTGTGAATAAGCTGTAAGTTGGCAATATTAAAAAAATAAAAAAATGTATGACAGAGAAAATTATTGCTGAAGTTCCTAGATAGTTTATATAACTTATATAAAACTCGATATTTATATAATTTTTTTTACATTAATTGAAGTGTTAGGCTAGAAGAGGGAATGTCCAAAAAAATCAAAAATGAGATTTCATCGCTTGTCCTCGTCCTATTATTTCGGGTGGTCTCATGGAGGCTTGAGAGAGAATTGTCACATGTTTTAAAGTTTAAGAATCCATTCCTGATGATAAAAATATAGACTTTGTAATTTACATTTTCGATTTTTTCAGAACTATTGGTTTCTGGACATTCTAGCCCTTTAATTGTACTTCCTTGTATTTAGTTATTTTTCCTTTTTTGATTCATACAACAATATATAAATAATACATTTTTAATAGTGATAGATTTTAAGAAATAATAATACTCATTAAGTGTCTTTTCATTGACATTTATTTTTGATCAAGTTACCGATTTTATTTATATTCTAATTTTTGTATTTTTACATTGATTTTTTTTTCTCAAATTTTCCTGATTTTCCAGTTATAGTAGGTATTTTAAAGTATAGTATTATTATATATTCAATATTGTTTTTCAAGTAAATGAGAAATAAGAGATAATTTGAGATAATAGACTGGGTATTAAAGTACCATGATAATGTTGTGGATTTTAAATAAATTATTTTTTGTTGAAACAATTTATTTTGTGACAATCCCTACCAATGAAAATGATGACAGAATGTTGGTCAATTACAATAAATATAGTTTTAATGGGCCAGGAGCCTGTGAATAGATGTTTTTAAACTTGTCGACTAAAATGATGTTCTGGTATAAGTGCTAATTTTAATAATTATAAACGTAGCTTATGATAAAAAAAAAATACTTGAAATTGTATTATTAATCTGTTATTGCTCAGGTAGCAATTGTGTCTAATTTAGTATCAGTAAGTAGTATCAGAAACAACAGAAAAAAACATAGGAGATATTTGCTATTTAATAATTCTTATACAGATATCCTATTTTTATTCTAATTATACTCATTAAAAAATACAATTTATAAAATTATCATAAAATAGCTAAAACACAAAATTTTTAAGTAGCTGTTAAGTTTGATAAATTTTTTTTTTGTTCTCAGAGACTAATAATCTATGTTAAGGTTATTAAATTAACTCTTTAGATTAAAGTTTAAACTTACACCAATAGGAAGAGAAGCACCTTTTGTGTGCCAGGAACATTTTTCGCTTAGTTCACCAATAAAAATAAATAAACCTTTGTATATTTTTGTTTTTAAAACACCACTAATTACTGTGTCTGAAAAATAAATTAAAAAAAAACAAGTTTCATTGTTGAATCTTAATTTTACACTACAATCCTAAAAAAGACATCATTAATATTTTTATTGATTTTTAATTAATTGATAATATCCTGAATCTTTTATAATGAATAACTCATGTCAAATTGAACAATACACAAATATATTAAAATTATTGTTCCTTTCATAGAAATTTGAATATGAATTTCTGCCTCTTGTATTTATTAGTCCATTTCTGACAAGCGATAAGTTTAGCATTAATATATATATATATATATATTTATATATATATATATATATATATATATATATATATATATATATATATATATATTTTTATTTGTTTCCCTTCCATAGTAACCCTATGGGAGGGGAGTGTATTTCTGATAATTTTACAAGTTCCATGCAAATTAGCATACTACCTGTAATTAGCAGGTGTAACATTTTTTTGAATTAGATAAATTACAAAAATAACAAAGTTCTTGATTGAAGTTAAAATAAACACTTAGGGAAAAGAAAAAGAAAAAAGATAACAATAATTTAAATACCAAAAGGCAGTAATTCCATAGTTAAACAAAAAGAAATTAGAATAAAATAAAAATACAATAGATTGATAAAATAAATAAAAATAAATAGAAAAATAACATGCAGACAAGTTGATTTTTTAACAAATGTTTTCTATTGTTCATCTTGTTTTAGATGGGGGGTGGTCTTCTTTCTTGATGTGTATCGTCTATTTTCCAATTGCTAATGCGAATTCTGCCAGCTGTTTCTTGTAAGTTTTGTATAGTTTGGCTTCGGTGGAAGGCCAAGTGTCCCCATTCATCAATACTATTTTTATTAGTTTTGATCTTTTGTGTTCATAAAGAATGCAGTCATATAGTAAGTGATGAAATGTTTGTGGAGTCCGTCCGTCACATTCGCATGTATCTGTATTTGTCAAATGAAACCGTTTCAAGTAGTGGTTAGTCTGTCCATGTTCCGTTAACAGTTGTGTAAGTTTGTGATGAGTACTTTTGGGTGTACCGTGATTTTGTAGTGTGATGTTTGGGATGTATTTGTGCAAGGGTCGTCCTTTTGTCTAGTTGTTCCAAAGTTTGTCCCATTCAGTAAGTCAGTCTGTTTTGATACATTTTTTAAAAATGAAACGGGAACGCGGGTATATTCTAAAGAAAGTTCTAAATTATGAGCAGCATTTTTTGCAAGTAGATCTGCTCGCTCGTTACCTTCGATGCCACTATGACCTTGACCCAAGTTAGTTTTGTTGGTGTTCCACGTTCCATTATTTCAATTAAATTTTTCTTTAGTCGATGTGTCAGTGGGTCGTTGGATTTGATGTTATTAACTGAATCTATTACTGTTTTATTGTCCGTATAGATGTTGTATGTGTTTTGATTAACGTACGTCTGTCTAAGAATATGTTCCGTTATGTCTAAGAATATGTCTAAGAAACTACAGCTAGTTTCTCTGCCTGATTGTTTGAGCAGTTTTGGCCAAGTCTGTATAGTTCGTCGTAGTAGCAGTTATTGTGATATAGAGTTAGTGCGCATCCTGTGTACTGTTCGTCTTTGCTTCCATCCGTGTAAATGTCAATACTTGCTGAGTCTGTATCTGCAGCTCCTGTGTCTGTTATGTACTGTGTTAGTTTAGCGTGTATAGCAGGATGTATCCAGTGTTTGGTGGTTAGTTCATCTTCAATGTCCCTTGGCTCCATGTCCTTGTAATTTAGTCGTTGTTTTTTTGTTTTGTATAATGTCGTTAGTTCATTAATTTTCAAATGTATTGGTTTTATCCCTGCAAGGACACAGGCAGCGTCGGAAGAGATAGTGCGATATGCTTTACTTATCCTTATTCCCATCAATCTCTGGACCCGCTGAAGTTTTTCCAGATTGATTGGTTTAACAGCTCCTGATTCCCAGATGGGTATGGCATAAAGGAGTTTTGGAATGATGGCTCCTTCGTAGATAACTTTTAGTGCCTCTATCTTTAAGCCCCATGTGTTTCTTGCAGCTATAGTGAGTCCGTTTACTGTTTTCAGTGTTTTGTTGACAACGTAGTCTGTGTGTGCTTTCCAGTTTAATTTCCTGTCGTATGTTAGCCCTAAATATGCCATGGTTTCAGTTTGTTCAAGAGTTTTGGAATAGAGTCTAATGTTTAAATTTGAAGTAATTCGTTTCTTGCTAAATATTATGTATTTTGACTTGTCAGTGTTAAATTCGAGTTTATTTTTTTAGCCCATTTTTCCAAAATAATTAGTGTGTGATTAGTGATTGATTGTAATTGGGAAAATAGTTTTTCAGTGAAAAGGAGTAAAATGTCGTCTGCGTACGTGATTATTTCTACGTTCTCTGGAAATACTAAATCGAATAACGAGTTGATCAAAACATTCCAGAGTGTCGGTGAGAGGGAAGAACCTTGGGGAGTGCCAATAGTCAGTTTCTTTGAAATTTTAAAGTTATTAGATCTAATTTCAACTGATCGATCCTGAAAAAAGCTTGATATCAGTTGAAAAAAATTTCTTGGACACTGGTACTTCCTCAGATTAAACATTATGGCAGGTACCCATGCATTATAAAATGCTCCCGATATGTCAAGTTTCAGCATTAAACAATTGTTTTTATTATTTATTGCTGAGTCTATGATCAAGTTAGTATGGTAGAGAGCGTCGACAGTGCTTTTTGGGGAATGAATCCAAATTGGTTTTTGTTGAGTACGTTGTTTGTTAGTAAAAAGTGAGTGAGTCGGTTGTTAATTAGTTTGTCTAAGACTTTGCTCATTATTGGGAGGATTGTGATTGGACGTAGCTTGTTAGAGTCTCTCTTAGGTATTATATGTAAGAGTCCTTTTTTCCAGATTATCGGAATTTCAGTTTTGAGCCAGATCAGTGGGTAAATTTTAGTAATTAAATTTGGATATATATTTGTAATTTGTTGTATGATGTCTGTATTGAATTTGTCATGTCCCGGTGTTTTCTTTTTATTTAAGTTCTCGATACAGTATAGGATTTCTGGTCGTTCCAGGAGATAGTCATTATTTGAATCAGGGGGTGTATTTACGTTTGCCCTAATTGTAATCTGTTCTTGAGTATTGTCAATGGAGTTGTCGTCGTGTATCAAGCTGTCTAATACGTGTTTGATTGTTTCCTTATAGTCCTTTGTTAGTTTGTTACTGTTTGTTTGTACAGTTCGTAGATTGTCTTGGTTTTTCAGTTTGTTTGTTGCGTATTTATAAGTCCAATTCCAGGGGTTAGTTTCTTCCGTACAGTAATTTTTCCAAGAATCAATTTTCGAAGTTTTTATAGGTGCTTGATATCTGTGTTTGCTGTCCAAATATTCTTGTTTTTGTAGTGTTCTCAGGTCTAGGTTAATAGTCGTTTTTTGATAAGCTTTCCTAAGTTTGTTTGTTTGTTTCCTTAGCTCGGTTAGCTTATTGTTCCACCAGGGTACTGTTCTGTGAGGTCTGACTTTTATTGTTTTTGAGTTAGTCAATTTGAACGTCATGTTGCAGGTTTTAGTTATAGCTTTGTTGAAGATTTATATAATTCTGTTGATTTCGTAATTGTTAATGGTGTTAATGATTTCTGATTCTGTTTCTAGAGTATTAGAGTCCTTTTCGAGTATCTTAAATTGTTTTCTCAGCTGGAATGTCAAATTTTTCTTGAAATTTTCCGAGTTAATGTTTTTGGTTATGTAGTGTTGCCTATGTAAACAGTCATACTTTTGGTGTTGTCCGTTATTTTGCCAGGTAATTTCGTAATAAATAGAATTGTGATCCGAGAAATTACAGTCATTTAGTATCGTCCAATTCTTAAGTAATCTTGTCGTTTTGTTATTGCAAATAGTTAAGTCAATGTTACTCTTTCCTCTAGAGCCGTCGAATGTTGTCAGCTCAGAAGGTTTATTGATTAAGCTCAAATTTTGGGTAATGATAAATGATTCCAAAGTTCGACCTCTGCGGTTAATTTTGATGTCGTTCCAGAGGAATGATCTGCTGTTGGAGTCTATGCCTAGAATAATGTAATGATTGCTATAGTAATTTATAATGGGCACAATTTTGGCGAGATCGTTGTCAATGTCTAAGGTTTCATCGAAATAAGCACTGATAAATAAGAATTTGTATTGTTTAATAGTAATTTCAACTGTGCAAAAGTCCTGGTCGCTGTGTTGTGTAAGTAAGATTGCATCGATGTATTTATTATTTATTAATATAGCAGCTCTAGGTTTGGAAACATGTGTTTGGTAGATCTGAATTTGATGATTATAACCTGTAATATTGTTGTTTCTAGTATAAGGTTCTTGTATGAGGGTTATATCAATATTTTTGACTTGAATAAAGTGGTTTATGTAGTCTGTACAAATTTTAGAATGATGTGTGTTTATCTGTAATATTTTTAAGTCCATATATGAATATAATTGAATAAAGAAATGCAGTAAATCTGTAGTTTTTAATTTAGTAGTCTGTGTTTTGAGTGAGTTTGTTTAATTCTCTAACGTATGAGGGACACTTTTTGTCAAAAGCCGAATGGTTGCTGTCAATTTTAAATCGTTCTAGTTTAATATGTCGGTTATAGGTAGAACAGTTAGGACATTTTTTACTCTGTTGGTTACAATCCTTAATGGAGTGATTACCTGAGCATTGAGGACAAGTTGTTTGACCCTGGCACCGCTCCTTGGAGTGATGGAACTTCCAGCACTTGGTGCATCGTCTGATCCTCAGGTAGTCCTCGGCCCAATGTTTGTTGTAACCTAAACTTATCCTGTTGTTGAGCAATTTTATTCTAGTAATTCCGTCCGTTTCGATTATAGCATGTGTCCTTTTGGATCTTGCATTTTTCAAGAAGATAACTGGTCGTAAGGAATTACTCCCAATTTGCAGTCCGTAATTTTGCTCCACAATATGTTCTACTATGTTTTCCATTGTTAGGTCTTCATCTACGTCTTTAAAAATAAGCCTTGGCTTCCTCCTTTTCGATGATTTTATAAAGAAATCGTTATTTTCTTCTAGTTTTCTAGAGATTATTCCTCTTTCTTCTTCAGAATTAGTTTCAACAATTACTAAATCTTTTTTTGAGGTTATTTTGTCAATACCAATTTTTAAATCCTTGGGTTTTATTATTTCTTTAAACTGTTTTTTGACGTCATCTGCGTTTTGATTACTCTTGCTTTTAAGTATTAGTTTATAGGAAGCTATAGATTTTCGTTTGGAACGAGGAACCACGGTTTCAGAATAAGAACGATTTAGGTTACCTTGGCTTTGAGCGTTCTGACTTCCTTGAAAATCCGAAGTGTTGTGCACTGTTTGTCTGATTTCGTCTATTAACATAATTAACTTATCTTTTAGATCTTTTCTGAGTACTTTGAATGCTGCTATTTCATTTAGAACTTCTAGAGCGTTTTCTAACTGACATACACTTGCCGCCATGTTGATAGCATATGATGATACATATATATATATATATATATATATATATATATATATATATATATATATATTTTAGCATTGATAGTTAAAAAACAATTTTTAATACATATTGGTTAAAATAAGGTCAAGATTTATTCCTGGGTTCACCACAAAGTAAATTTTAACCCACCCAGGTGGGATTCGAGCCCATGACCTTCTGGTTACAAGCTTGCTGAGACCTACGCCCCAACTCACTTAGCCATTGAGTCCCCATCACAAAAAGTTTTACAGAAAACAATCAAGATGCATGCTCTTTTATTTTAAAAACAACTTATTCAAATACCTATCGTTTCATTTCAGAATTCAGAGAACTCCTAAATTAGAACTTTAAATGAAGTGCTAAAAATCAGTAGTTGCTTAACAAATTATTGACAAACCATATAAATTATCTCTATACATTTGCTAAACGGATCCTTATAGCAGTTGTAGTTAATTTCAATAAATAAGAACAAAAAAAAAAAGAAGAACAAAAAAAGGTGCTTCCTGAAGTTCCTGCCGAAATTGTACTCTTGTGATCTAAGTAGCACTTTACTTCCAATGAGCATCTAACTGTACTTTCAGTTAACTTCACCAGCATGACAGATTACCGAACGAGTCAGATTAAGAAATTTCAAACTCTCAAATAAAAAAAATATGTACTGTATTTAAATCTCCCAGAGATTTTCATTAAGCATACAACAGAGTTCCTTATAAATTTGAAATTTTAACAAACATAGTCTTGATACAAATTAACATAACATTAAAAATATGACATCTAAAATTCCTGTCATATCTAATCATGGACAGGAATGAGTTACCACTAATATTGTATGAGCAATAGTGCTGATAGATATTTGAATTCATTTCTGAACAGTATTATCATATTCATTCATTAAATTAAATTTCTACATTTTTTGTTCACCTAAGAATGCATTATAAATATATTCAGTAAGGTCTTTTATTATCTGAATCACATAATAAAAACTCTAAACATTAATTCAAACCTTCAATAATAAAGTAAAAGGGATAAAACTAACCAAATATTATTATATATTTTACTTTCAATATTGATTGTTATACCTAAAATCTTTAATAATAATTATTACCATTTAGTACATTTACCTACAACTACTTAAAGATGAAAAGTTAATAAATAACATAAAATAAAATTTTCACCTGAGTTATCCATCCAAATTTTAATTTCACTGTTTTCCATTAATATAGTATCATTTTTCAAGTCTAATCTAAATCTTTTTTTAAGTGAGGATGAGTATTCCTCATTGAAATATAGTACACCCCATTGGATGTTTTTTTGTACAGATCTCTTTGCTTCTTCAAGAGAAGCATATTGTGTCTGAGAAAAAATAAAATACAGAGCTCAAGAAAAATAAAAGAAGGAAGATGAAGTACATATTTAGTAAATATAACTTACAACAGAAATACTTGTATCCATAATATTTTTAATAATGTAACATGAGAACGGTACATCATTGGTATCACATAGTAAAGGTTTACTCCAGATAGATTCATTACATTCATGAATTCCTTCTGGAAGTTCAGAAGTCACTGTGGCAAGTGAAAGACCTGTAGGTGTTTCTCCTACTGTCATACTGACCAATACACACTGTATTATAGGAAGAGCAAAAGTAAACAACATATGTCTGAAACAGAACAAACTTAATAATAATAATTAGGTACAAAATGGAAATTGTTTTTAAATTTATAAAATACTTTCATACGATATGTTTCTTCTCATCCAATACAGATTTTTCAATATATGGGCTGACACACAGTGAATATTGAGAATCTTGGTCTTTTTAAGATGTTGTTTAGGATTCTTTTCATAACCTCTCACCTCTATTTTATCCTAGAATAGATGTGGTAAATGAAAATAAAAAATACAATATCCATCTTATACATATATCTGATACCATATAAATGCATGCATGCAGTGAAAACAAGAAGAAAATATGATATCTGGTGAGTTAAAATTAAATATGTAAGTATCAACCATCAAATTGACATAAAATAAAAAAAATGATCAGTATTATGTGCTTCTAACTCTAATTACCAATTTTAATTGTATTTACAGTTTAATTTAATTTTATAGTTAATTTTATTTTATATTAATTTTACTTTATTTTTTTAGATCATGATAATGCAATGGAACTTTTAAATTTAATTTTCATCAAATTTAGATCAGATTGGGCAATGATGACCAAGCATTATATTTTATATTACATATTATATGGTGATATATTTAATACTTAACATTTGTTATGGGTATTATCTCCCTCTCACTCGTTTTCATGCTGATTAATGTCAATGAGAAGACTAAAGTAATGACATCAATAATTTGTAAAGGTTTTATGTTAAAAATGTTTTCCACAAACCCAACCATCAATTAGTATTTTTTTTGTTGTAAGATTTGGAGGACAATCTTGCATAAGATAAAGTGGACCAAAATTCACAACAGAGTGAGATTCTTACTCACTAAAAACCACCTCCCTATTCTTCTTCACCATACCGCTGAACTGCTGTCAGGCATTACTTAATGGAGGGCTTATTGGCTATGAATGTACCTTTCTGTTTATTAAGTTACTACCAGGCCTCACCTTTCCCACTCCTGTTTAGAGTGCTTTCTGCCGATATGTGCTGCCTAACCTATTACATTATTCCAGATTTCCTCCATAGTAACCATCTGATTAACTAGGTTTCTAGTACCAACTGTTGGCACAGATTTCTTATTAGCTCTTCTGTATCTTTCTGGAATCTAAGGCAAGAGAAGAATGCATATTCTACAGTTGTAGCTAGATTTGGGCAAATAGGGCAAGATGGTTTGTTATCTAATTAAAATTTCATTATCTAATTAGTGAGCCCTGAAAGATCCAAGTCCAGTAAGCAATTAGGAGAGGTAATGATCAATTTCACCATGTTTCCATGTCACAATTTTTTGTATCTAATGGTAAGTCCATTTTCCAGAAGATGATGCATCCAAACATCTCTTCCCCAGTGGGGCCAATAAACATCTGGTACATGTATTCGGATTTTTTTTTTTTTTTTTTGTGTGTATTTGTTTTCCTGTCATCAAAAAAATATCAAAATTACTTTGTTCTAGTTAATATATCTTGCCTGAGAGTCAATTGAAAACCATCAAATTGAGACAGTTTATCTTTATACCCAGATTTTCTGAAGTTTTTATTTATTCAAGCTACGTAGTTACAACTTACATCAGTGTTCCCAAACTCTTCCAGATTCTGTTGACATAGTTTTAAGAAAACATCTTCCAAGTTATCACAATTATAAAATTCCATAAGAGTTTGAGGACTATCTTGGGTTAAGAGCATTCCATTCCTCATGAGTCCAATCTAGAAAAAACAGATCTATGAGAAAAATCAGCCATCAAAATTTTGAAAGACTAATTTCATGTTTTTACCTACAGTATCGGATCTGCGAGCTTCTTCAATGTAATGTGTTGTTAAGATTATCGTTTTACCTTCATTTTGAGACATATAGAGGAGATTTTCCCAAATACTAGAATGTAATTATAAGAATAACATTAATACATTACTAAATTAAAAAAAAATACATTATTAATTTAAGAAAAATAAGTTTTATATATATACTATATTTTTTTTTTTCAACATAGCTAAAAAAACAAAGTAAGGCCAACTCTTAACTAGTTATTGCAGTTATAATGGTCATTAATTAAAAATTTAATAATCTCAAGTGATTTTGTTTGGGGTTGATTGGGAATTATTCTGTGCCATGGCTGTTATAATTTATGGCATTGTGATTTAATAAATCTTGACATTACTACTATGGTTAAGAAGGGTAGTGGATGAAGAAATCCTACAAGAGACTATAGTATCTTGATACAAATTTTTTTTTTTTTTTTTTTAATGATAACTTTAAAAAATAAAGAAACAATAATCAAACAACAAAAATTCAAACATTTTTATTTAAACATACATTATTTTTGAAGATAAAAATGACTCAAAATAAGTATTAATCTTTTTTATTTTGAGCCATGCTCAAATCTCGGTCTGTGTTAAGAAGTCTATTGCCACACCCACTGAGTTCCCCAAAAACAAAAAATAAATTATCTAAATATTTAGCAAACACTTACTTATTTGCTAATACTACATCCACTCCTACAGTTGGCTCATCAAGAATAAGCAATTGTGGGTTATGTAGTAGGGTGATGCATAATGAAACTCGCCTTTGTTGTCCTCCACTGTAAAATATACCATTATAGATCCTATATGAATATTAATTATTATTAATAATCAATAAGAAATAAAACCCTGGAGGGAGAATTTTTGATGTAATTAAAGAAATATAAAAAAGTTATATTCTCTCATATTATAAACAATTTTAAAGCATATTATAAAGGTTGTGCATTAACATATTTGGCTCGTTTACATGTGTTATAAAGTTGAGGATTTTAAAAGGTCTTAATACCACCTGAAGAAACTGTTTAATAGTTTCTTTAGTCTTCTACTCATGTTAAACCTGATTTACAATTTCCTCTTTTCTTCCAATAACTACTACTGATCATATCGCCGTTCTGGGACTATAGCTGTGAGCAAAAGGCAGCATTAAGTGTTCTCTTGGAACATCTGGCAACCAATTTAATAACTGAATCATTGATCCTAGTTAGTGTTATCTAAATACCATCGAACCTATGGGTCTATTTAGAGCGATATATTATTTAGCAGATTTCCTTTGTTAAAGCTATTCAGAAATAATGTCTTTAATTCATTTTTATTTAATGGAAAATGTAAAAATTAGGTATGAATGATTGATAACAAATACAAATATTTTAACTTATTTTGATCTAAACAAAATATACAGATGGAAGCATACCAATCTGATTTACATTTAAAAATACTTTATATCAAATACATAATTACTATACTTTTGATTAAAATGGATTTGATTCATTATAAAAACATCTGCTTGCCAGTGAATGAGTGATTTAATGCTGGATGTCTCCCTCAGGAGTCATTGCATTGAGTCGACTACAATCTGTTCTGTTCTAATGAATAAAAAGAGCACTTTTTCCTTCTTCTGGAGAGGTTATATACTCCACTCTCCCTACCTCTTCTTTTTTCTAATATTCGGGACTTTCAAAAAATTGTTTACTGGTACCTTGTGATATTTCTTTGATGTGAATCTCTGACTCAAGTGAACCATCTTTCTGCCTATATTCCTGTATCACTTCAGCAGCCCATTTTAAAATTTTGCTATTTCAAATCAAATCAAATCTGCGCTACAATTCATAGTGAGTCAAGGCCTCCTGTAGCATCAACCGCCATTAGTTATGGTCTGCCAAAACTCCTCTTGGCTTTTTATATTTTCCTCCAAGAGATTCTTATGGACCTCATGGGATTCATACTTGCCACGTGCCTTCATCCACATGGATTCATCCTGCCCATCAGAGCCTTCCAATTTTAATAATCTTACAATATTTGTATTTTGATATAACTGAGTGAGCTCTGAATTGGTTCTCAGCTTGCAAGTGTTGTCTCTGAAAACTTGTCCAAAAATTCTTCTATGAATCCATCTCTCGAATCTCAGGAGTAAGATTTCCTCCATTTTAGAAATTGTTCAGCATCCAGATAGATCCAGGCATAATAGATAGATTAGATCTTATTAAGGTTTTATACAGCTGGACTTTGGTTTGGCATGAGAGGTTTATACTTCTAAAGTGCTTCAGGAGTTAAAAACAACACTCGTTAACAGCAATTAATGTTCTATTTATTTCTTGCTGCATGTTGTTGTCGGAGTTCACTTGAGTCCCTGAATAAATGAATTCTTTAACTTCTTCAAATGTGAAGTCTTTGACTATTATCTGGCTATCCTGTCGATCCTCTGCTTGTGGGCCAGCTACGTACTTGGTTTTTGCCTGATTCACCTCCAGACCCACTTCCTGAGCTGCCGTCTGGAGAGCAAGAAATGCCTCCCTCACAGATTCTAGGCTTCTTCCAATTATGTCCATACCGTCTCTGTAACCAAGTATTTGTACTGAACAATTGTATACACTGCCCCCGATCTGCACGCCTGACTTTCTCTCTGTGCACTCCACACCATATTAAACAAAAGCCACGCAAGACTGTCACCCTGTCTTGGGCCTTTGTAAGTTTCGAAGTCTCTTGATAGAGGTCAATGTAACAAGTTAGTTCATTTAACAAGAATGACGATGAATAGGGTGCAATGTGCTATCCAAAAATTTCATATTTGCTATTTAAAAATATTTCTATTTGCTGCTGACTTCAAAACATATCTAGGTACTTGAGTACCTTCCACTAGCTATCTACAGGTTTTAACAAATACAAATAACATTCATTATAGTAATGTATTCTGATATAATTATTTTACCAATTGTATGTCACCAGTAAATAGCAATGGTTAGATCTTAAAATATTTGGATCTTCACTTATGCTCCATATCACTCATTAACCCTTGGAGCATTCTGTTGAAGTACAGCATTTTTATTTTTTATCTAGTGTTCTGACCTCATTCTATTCTAGTTTTGTTAAATAAAATAGTTTGGAAATTTCATCATCATGTATGAAAGGTCCTATGAAGATTTGAATAATTAAATTCCAACATCTCCAGAACTATTCAATTTTTTATCCACCTTATGTAGTAGTCTGCTGAAAGCCTCTGAGAGGGTCTTTTTCACAATCTTTTTTTTTTTAATTGTAAATTAACTGTTTTGAATCAGAAAAATCACTGTTTTGTTTTTATTAGATTTTAGTTCCATGTGAAGGATTGTGAATGTTTCCAACCAGTGGTTTAGGTTCCCAAATGTTTGATTTAAATGATTTTCGGAAAAATTCTTCAAAGAATTTTTTTGCTTGTTTTCTTTGTGATCTATAGCCCAACAAGAATTAAAGATGTATTATTCACATTTTTTAAAAAATCATGCCACAAAGCAGTTTTTTTCTCTTATCTCCCCTTTCTGGCCTTCTTGGCACACAGGGTTTCCTAGCTGGGAGAGTGGAGCATTGATTACTCAGCATTAACTCCAACCTATGCCTAGGATCTTCGGTTTATCAAAGTTGCTAGCGTAAGGCACAGTTTTTTTCCCAGCACATTACTAATGAGCGAAGCCCCGCCCAAAGGCAGAAATCCATAATAATTCACCACTTACCACTGAATGATCACAAATATCAAAATGAAGTTATAATAGAAATAAAAGAAGAAAATAATGATATTTTATAACACTAAAAATATTTCACTCATTCTAAAAAAATAAAATAATAAAATAAATCTATAGCCTGAGTACTAATAAGTTAACTACCTCATCTGGCTGATAATAGTGTTCAGTGATGGGAGTTCCAGAAACTCTCTTAGCTCTTCCGATTTCTTTAATATAGCTGCAGTTCTCATGCAGTATATTCGTCCATAGTAAATGAGGTGCTCTTTGAGGCTGAATTCTGGATATAGTGCAACCTCCTGGCAATAAACAGAAAGTATTCAATCATCATTCTTACATCAATGGTTTTTAGTGGATGAGTAGTTTAGACTAATTTTTTTATTGGGGGCTTTAAAGGTCCTTATGTACTCCTAATAGGGTAGGAAGGATGTGTTATCATCGAACAGGCTACTAACCTATTCTAACCAGGGTACGAAGGTCAAGATTAATTTCATACTTTTTTTTATCATTCTTTTTAATTTACTTTTAAATGATATTTTTGGAGCTTTTAAAGTATAATTCCAGATAAGAGTTATACTTTCTTGTTACTTAGCAGCAACCAACCTCATTGACTATGTTACCTACCTTTTTATGGTTAAGCTTAAGAAACTATCCGATGACAATGAAATTCATCATACTATTGACTATACAAAGAATTAAAGGAAAAAAAAATTCCTCAATCCTACCCATAGGGGTTAGTAAGGTTTCGACGGTTTGAAGAGAAGAGTACTGCACATACATACAAATTGTTGCTAAACCTCTCAGTGAGTCAAGGCCCCCTGTGAACAATGGGAGAGTACAGTGACTATCCTTAACTATATAAAACTCAGATTATCGAAATGTATGTGAGAAAATAATACAAAATAAATAATATAATGATCTTTTGATTTTGACAGTTTAATTTTTTAAACTTTAATAAAGAAAGGTGTTTCCAGAGTGTGTTTACAATAAATAAATAATGGGAATTCATCATGCCTCGTACATCACTTGTATGTATTTTTTTTTATTATTTATTTATTTGTTAGTACCTGGTGCATAGTACTTCCTCTTTAGTTTAAAAACTTAAGTTTTTTAGTACTTTCTCTTGCTCCCAGAACAGTTTTTCAACTGTTTCTGGCGCTCTTAATTCTTCTTGTGGTATTTGGGTAGGGTCTGGTGGTATTTAGGCACCTTAGTAAATTGTCCTATTTATACTGCTAAATGAAAAAAACCGCCTTGTGAATATAAATACTCACATAAACCCTTTTTTGACAGCCCATGTTATTGAGCAACTTTTGGGTAGTTTAGATTTATTTTTTTTATTTTTATTTACCCATTTTAGTAAATTGTCCTATTTATGTTGAAAAATGAAAAAACCGCCTTGTGAACATAAATACTCACATAAACCCTTTTTTGACAGCCCGTGCTATTGAGCAACTTTTGGGTAGTTTAGATTATTTTTTTTATTTACCCATCTTAGTAAATTGTCCTAGAAAAAAACGGAGAAAAAAACAATTACAATTAAAATGCCATTTTCATTAAACATATAAACATAGACCCCGAAATTTATATCTTATTTTAGGCCCATTTACGATACCTTGGAATGATCAAGAAAGAACAAATACAATTTAAAACCACAGTTTAATTATATAAATCTATAAGGACATTTATTAAAATAAATAATTTAAGCTGGAAGCGCTCATAATCGTTTTAACTGAGGTGTAACGGTTTATGGTTGTTCCTGGAATGTGCCTTTTCAGATAAATTATGTATTAATTTTACGTCCATTTAGGATTCCTTGGAACGATTAAGATTAAATGTAAAATCCCTGATTAATTAAATAAATCTATAAAGATATTAAAACAAATAATAATTTATATTCAAAGCTGAGAATTTCGTCCATCAATGTTATAAAGAAAAAAGAAAAGTTTTTAGTAATTATCCTCCTTATTTATAATAATATAGTTATTGCCAAGTGCATATCACATAAAAATAAACTGATCTTTGCCCCCCCCTTTCCTGATAAATCTAGTTCCGGCCTTGGTAACCTTAAACAGGAAAAAATCTGACGGTTGAGAGATTCCGGCCAAATATTACTTCCTTGCCCAACCGTTGAACAAGAAACAGCACAACTTTCTCAAGTACTGAACCCAAGACTTATAGGGGTACAGGTATTGATTTTTTTTGTCTATGTATATTTGCTTATAATAGTAGGAAAATACTTACTTGTGGCATGTAGCCAATCTCAGAGGTGGATTCGGTGGACATCTTGATAAAACCGGAATCGAGTTCGATTCTGTCGACTAAAGCACCTAGAAGTGTTGTTTTACCGCAACCGCTTGGTCCTAGCAGTGCGTAGCTATAATAATTTTAAGCATTTATTAAAACGAAAATATTAATTGAATTATGTTAGGAAGTGTATTTTTAAAATAATTTTTATAGTGATTTACTGATTATAATTATAATTTAACTTGAGAAAATACAACTTAATGTGTGTATCAACCAATTGTTATGATTGAGCAGAAAAAGTATCTTGCTTAATTTATTCGGACTCCACATAATCCGGATTTTGGAAAAAAAATTATTAAGACTTTTTTCGCTTAACATAAACTAAGTGCCATAAAACGAGGTTAATTTTTCCTTATGGGCTTTGCACCTAAATGGTAAGAATAGTATTCGCCCTATTGCTTCATTGATTCTATTTATAAAAAGATATAGAAATATAAAAATTTAAATTTGATATCTCTTCACTTGGGAGTTTACAGTCACAACACAATGGAAATTCGTGACGTTCCAAAATATTACAGTTCGGATCAAAAGGTTAGTGGTGCGCGTGCTGAAAATTGTCTATTACATAAAAACACCAATCATTAAATTAAGTTAATAATTCTTTATATGCCTTCTAAATTTTATTCTCAGTAAATATTGGTCCATTGTTTTATATTTAATTGGTCAATATTTATGTTTAGACGGGGTTACTTAGAACCAAGATATGTATAAAAGATATGAGATAATTCAAATAATGATAAAATAAATATTTTATTGGATTTAACCTGAAATAATGGTTAAACAAAAATTTCAATAAATAGGGGTGGTTTAGACCACCCCTATCATTAATTATTCCTTATGATGGATGATAACGAAATCTTAATTGATTATACAGCAAATTAATTCAGTACTCCAAAGGCTTAGAGGGTAGTGATACAACAATTAGCATTTTGCTATGAAGGCAAATTATTTCCAGAAAAAATATTTTGGATATGATTTTAATGAAGTTTAATAAGTTGGATGGTCGCGTTTGTCAATGTTGAAGTGGCTTAACCGTCCTAATATATTTAATTATGATTAATTGCACATATTAATCCTAATTAATTAAAATCCTAATATTGTTTAATTAATCTTAATTTAACTGTTACTTAGATAATCATATTATAACTAAGCAATTAACCCTCCTACCCTCATAACAAGAGAGGATTTCATCATATCCCTGAAACAGTAGATTTTTATTTGTAATAGTTTGATATTCTTTTCATTATATAATTTTTAAAAAAATATAAAATCATACTTTTAATAAACAGTTTAATAACTAAATAGGTACTATGTGTGCGTTATTTTTCACAATTCCTCTATCATCATACAATTCACATACAAATGATTAGCTAGAGCAAAATATATAAACCAGTGTGGTAACTTTAGACAAAGTTAAATAATACATATTTAAATAATATGCGACAAATGTTATATATAAAATAATTTTAAAGAAACTAAATAAAATAATCTCAGTAGTCTTACATTTTTATAAATTTAAATTATTTTTATTTCTTGAGTTAATCAAAACTTGTCCAGTAATTGATGCAAAAGTAACCCCATTTTACGGGAAATTTGTTTTTAAAAAACAATTAATTATATTATACAATATATACAACCAGAGGAGAGTTTAGTTTATAAGGTGTATTACAAAGCAATACAATCTCCCATCATTATTTATTTAAAAAAACATAAAATGCTAACATGATTTAGCATGTTTTAGGGCTTGAAAATGTGGCAATGCCATGAAACATCGCCCATTTAAAAAATCATGTTAGCATTATATGTTTTTTAAATAAATAATGATGGGAGATTATATTGCTTTGTAATACACCTTAAAACAATTAAGGTATTTCAGACTCAAGAGAATCGAGAAATATTTTTATCTTTCTATAAGCTTAAAAAAAAAAATTAGGATATTTTATCTTCCACAAATATCTGAATACAAAAAAATTAATATTTTCCTAGCTATTCTATCAATACGCAATGTCTTACATGGACCAAAACGAATTCGAGAAGTTAAGATTTATTGGATAAAAAAAAAAAAAAAAAAGAATGATATAGATCTGTTCGGTGTTTTTCCAAAATTTTAATGATTTTGAAATAAATGTATGTCAGAATTGTTATTAAGAGATCATGAGATCAAATTTGGGAAACAGAAAAGATTATTTGTAAAAAAAACAAAGAGAAAGTTATGAATTATAACTTTTAAAAAAAGAGCATTATTCTAGTCTCTTGAAATGCATTGAAACCGTTATAGAATCTCAATGGGAGTTTCACTTTCAGGAAGAATAGCTATTGATTGCAGAAAAGATGCTTCTGGAATTAGTGGATAACTTTCACCCAGAAAAAAACATAACATGCCTGTAAAACTTTGCTTTTAAATTGGTTCATTTTATTAAAAATACATATAAATGTATCAAGGAAACAAAAATTGGAATGAACAAACGTATTGAAATTTTTTTAACTGCTCCGTTCTAGCAAAATGTTATATAATTGAAGTGCACCGTCTCAACTCAAGAATACTGGAATTCTATTTTTTTTTTTAATTAACCAATATACCATGATTTGTTCTGAGGTTACCAAATTTTCAGGAATAAATCGGTTGTTTGGACTATGCTCAGTTTCTCGTTCTATTTATATTTAAAAAAAAAAAAAAAAAAAAAAAAAAAAAAAAAATATATATATATATAATTTAATGGAATTTTACTAGTGAATATGCATTTGTTTTTTTAACTAGTAATCAGTTTAAATTCACTCAATACACTTTGTCACAAAATCCCCTATTATATTTTTAAACTAAAAATCCATAGACTTAGTATAAAATCCAGTTTTTATTACAATTTATCAAATTTAATTTAGCATATATATATTTTTTTTTTTTAAGTTTCCTTAAGACAGAGATTAACTTACACGGTCCCTTCTTCAACTTTCATTGAAAACTTATTCAACACAGCCTTCTTGTTGTAGTACTTATACGCCTCGACTACTTCCACACAGTACTTAGTCATTTTTAATTATGAATACGATTAATACCTCACTTTGACAGTCTGAAAGAGAAACAAATATTTAGTTAGAAAAAAATATGTTGTGACAACTGTTGATGATTGTTCTATGTATATGCGAAAGTACTGAATCAACTGGGCTTGATGTCGCGTTTGGTCAAGGACAGCCAATAAACTAATCTTTCAGTTTCATCGGCCACGAGATCCGGCCATTTCATAAAACATCTAACAGATAAATCACTAAGCCCACGAACAGACTGAAATAATTATCAATTTCGAAAGAAAACCAGTTATAGCTTTAGAAAAATAATTTGATGCCAATTTATTTATTGATATACTATTAACATTACTTTTAAGATTTCAGAAAACCGAAATTACCGAAATTAAAACACCAGTAATTCATCCCAAATTTTGTGTTAATGTTATGCGTTTAAGATTCTCAATCTCAGTTTTATGGAATTGGTCTGGTTTAAAACAGTGTAATTTGTTATAACCAAAATATGACTTGAAGCTACTTTCACAAAAAATGAATTGTTCTTTATGAGAACACCACAGAATTCATGCTTGACGCTCATACCGGATAGTATTACTCTGAAATTTTATTCAAGAATGTTGAAACCAACCAGTCAAGTTCGAATCTAACCAAGGAAGGATGGGAGGATGCTTGTGTTACCAAAAAAAAGAAAGTCCATTTTTTTTTTCTTCTAAATTTATCAAGTTACAGTAGAAATTTCAGTCGCCTTGTATATCTATGGTTGCAGGTTATATGCGTTCTTATATTCGTGGAAGAAGGCAGCTATCGATTTAGAAAGCTAATTATTTCAAGGAAATTTCATTGTCATGTCAAGTCATGAGTACACGAGTTATGTAACTCGACACAAAAATTACTTTTTTAAAAAGGAATTTATTATTAAACAAATACAAATTACAATAATAAAACTGTTAACTAATTAAGAACTATAGCAACTACCATGTATGATCTTCTAATGATGATGTGATGAGATGAGCAGGGGATTATATAGGTATTTTATGCTGAGCTTTGCAGGTCGGTATATTTATTCATATTACTCGTCCCTCCTTAAGTTCGAGTGTCCTCACGAGAATGTTGGAAAAGTAGGTTGAAAGGAAGAATGTTCGTCGGAAATTTCCATTGGTTCAGAAGTGTCGTCACTGTTTGGAGTAGAATGGGAAACGCAGAATTTCTTCCTGAAGTAGGTGGCGATTGAGGTTTTGAATTGTTGAAATAGTAATAACAGGAATAAAATAGCTATAAGTATATATATGATGGGTAGGTGGTCGGTAGTAGCGATATCCTCAAGTAATTCCAGCGGTTTCATTTGGATATTTAGTAAATGTAGTTTTTCAAAAGAAATATTAAGTTTGGCGGTGGTGAGGGCCGGAACGTGAGTAATGCGTACTGGGGTTGATTCCTCAAAAGTAAAAGAAGGTGGATAGTCCAATAGTGCTTCGTTGGGTGATAATTGAATCAGAGTTGTAGGATTTAGGCTAATACTAAAAGTAACATTATTTCTTAGAATAGTTAACAATGTGTGATTATAAACTAAATACTGATTAATAATACTAACATATTTTACAAAAGGTTTGATTACATCAAGATTATATGATATACATTGGTGATTATTATTATTCACAATAAGGTTAGTGATACAAGGATTGGTAATACGTGTAATATTAGTACAATAATAATTAGATAAAATAAGATTACAATTTCCAGTATAAAGGATTCCCTAGTTTCAAGTACCAGGGAAGGGTGAGTATGAACAGTTTTAAGAAGGGTATCCATCCACGTAAGGATAGGAGAGTAGGAAGTAAGTTTCAATAAGAGGTGTTTGCAAAGAGAGTTAGATAAAATAATGAATATGTGTGGGAGTTAAGGAACAATGTAATTTACCTGTTTGCCAAAGAATTTCAGGAGTGTCGGAGATGAGCTGGACATTATTGCGGGAATGTAAGATTGTGAGTTCTTTATAGGATATAATACTATTATGAATTAAATTTAATTTACAGAATTCTAGAGATACATCTAGATCATTAAGTTTGTTGATGATTAATTCTAGTGTGGAATACAATAAAAGATTATGATAATTTGTTTCCATTACATTAGTAACGTTTTCTATTAAGATTTTTCTGATTTTATTGGTATTATATTTTATTGCACGCATGTCTCTATTAAATTCATAAATAAGTTTTTTATTTATGGCTAGTTGATTTTCGTCGTTGTGTTCCAAATGATAATCATTCCTTTCTATATTGTTAATTATTTTGTCATAACGTTCGCGGTCATTTGCATCCATGTTTCCAGTTATCCATGATATTGCAGTTCCTAATCCATTAATTAAGCCTCGTTTTTGTCGGTTATTGGAGGAGTTGGGGTGATTGATGAAAATATGATCAAGTTTGGTTTGGGCATACGATAGATGTGCCATTAATATGTCAGTCTGAGCTGAAGTTAATTGAGCCTTAAAGGTGTCAAGATAGGTTTTGGGGATGGGTAAAGGATTGTTTTGAATTTGTATGGTCCGAAAAAGGTTATCAATTTCTGCTTGAAAGGATGTAACGTTGACGGAATGTATATAAGTAAAGTAGCGATTAATTATATATGAAAAGTGAGGAACATGGCCGCTACTGCTATGCAGCCAGCTAAATCAGCTCTGTGTTTACTCTCTTGATTCTTGTGGAATTAGCTCACGTATCAGCTCGAGACTTTGTATATATTGCGTGTCTACAAACTATAACAATTTGTGAAGTTTTCCGGCTAGGTGAGTTCCTAGAAACTAATATATGAAGGTGGTCTGTTGGTGTTAAACTAGATAGTTGGGCGCAGCGTGGCTAGGCGGTCTCGACCTGCACGTCTGAAGCTAGGCTATGAGTTACATTGGCCAACCTGCCACTATCATCACTGGTGGCGTAGTTAGTTAGGCGCTTGACTGTTGTTTAACGAAGCTCAGCTCGATACTCATAGAAGTGGGACTTTTTTTTTACAATTTATTTTACGCATATATAAATATTTATTCATATATGTATTTTTTTTTTCTCATTCTATTTTATTTTCTATAATTATTAAAAATAATTTAAACATTTAATATCATAATGGAGTATAATAGAGTAGTACTGCGTGGGCTTCATCAATCTGTTCCTCCAAACGCAATCAAAAGAGACCTAGAGGAGTTAGGTCATTCTGTCAGGCATTTCGTCAATGTTCTCCACCGTATTGATAAGCACAAACTCCCATTGTTCTTCGTGGATCTGGAGCCGGCAGAGAACAATTCTGAGATTTTTAATATTAAAAGATTGGTATACTCCGTCGTAAAATTTGAAGTTCCTCGACTCAAAAAAGAAATAGTTCAGTGTACCAGATGCCAAAACCTGGGACACACAAAGACCTATTGCAATCGGCAACCAAGGTGTGTTAAATGTGCAGGGCCACATTTAACTGAATCATGTTTGAAAACACGTGAAACGCCAGCCTTGTGTGTCCTGTGTGGTGAGAGCCATCCCGCTAATTATAAAGGTTGCCAGGTTTACAAATTTAGGCAAAAGCAAAGAAGCACCAACTCAGCTACTAATAGAAATTCAGTTCCTCACACATCCGTAACTGTAGGATCATCCTCCCAGAATCAAAACATCCCAGTCATCAATAGCTCTCTCAAAGACTTCCCTTCACTTCCTTCAACATCAAAAGTACAACAGCCTCAATATCAACAACCCAGCCATTCAACCGTTCAACTCACTGAACCTCAGCCATCAACCTCAGCAGCAGGTTCATCTCAGACTCCTCAACCAACCAATGAATTCACGACGGTCGAACGAAGAAATCAACGGTCACAAAATCAGGCGCCTCAAACATCCTTTCCATCCCGACCTCCCAAAATAATCAATCCTTCGCCATCAACTTGTCAACAGACACCTTTTTTTTTTTTTTTTTTTTTTTTCCCCTACCAAGCCTTTTCAGGCATACGGGGTTTTTGGCGGCAGCGGGTTAAACATATGGGATTTATGTATGCCGCTGCCGCCAATTAAAATCTTTATTTACAATTTTACATTATTGTCTGATGAAAAAATATATTTTAGGTGCACAATTCTGTGGTGCGGCCTGGCATGCTCGGCACGCATTCAGACCGCACCTTCTTACTTTTCCTGTGGTGTGGCCCGGCCACGCATAGCACGCCTTAGCGACCGCACCTTATTTTCTGTGGTGCGGCCCGGCAATGCTTTGCACGCCTTAGCGACCGCACCTTGTTTCCGGACGGTAGCCCGGTCCAGCCCTCCTGGTCCGCCGCATCCGTCCGGTCCACTCCGGTTCTCCCGAGGACTGCATCCGTCCGGTCCGCCTGGTCCAGCCCTCCTGGTCCACAGCATCCGTCCTGCACGTCCTCACAGTCTCTAGCCATCCTCCTCTTCATCCTGCTCTTCCGGTGGCTCGCCTACAGCGGGGATGGGCCTACCCAAGGTGAAATGTGTAGGACCCACCACTTCCTTCCACCCGTAGACAAATTACCTAAAGTATGGATAATTGTCCTCTTCTACTAGTCGGGGGAAGTCCGCTTCGACGAGGGCGAAGATTCCTGTTTTTCTCGACAACCTGGCACGGTGT
Organism: Euschistus heros; assembly: GCA_003667255.2. Taxonomy (NCBI): domain Eukaryota; kingdom Metazoa; phylum Arthropoda; class Insecta; order Hemiptera; family Pentatomidae; genus Euschistus; species Euschistus heros. The sequence goes on from RCWM02000165.1 coordinate 322,259, forward strand.
CCTTCCATCTCGGTGCAGGACAGCACAACGTGTTCTGCTGTCTCTGGGACTCCACAAGTCGGGCACCGGGGGTCGATATCCTTTCCGTGTTCTTGCAATTTTCCCCGGAACCCGCCGTGTCCTGTTAACATCTGCGAGACCCAGTAGTCCGGGAGGACCCATTTCGCTTCTAGTCTTCTTTGGACGGTGGGGAAAAACTTCCTTAATGTGGCTCCTTTCTCACTTGCCACCCACCGCCCATTACACACACACAACAAGTGAACCAACAGATCAAGCCTCCAGTACAAATACATGGGCAAACCATATCTCCTCAACAATATCCAAGCCAAATCCCATTCCAGGTACCGTCCTCAAGACAGTGTAATCATCCATTTCAAATATCAGAACCCTATCCTACTTCCTCCCAAAGTTTTGATGATATCTCATCGATTCTTTCATCCTTCCTCCGTGAATTCCAAGAAACTATCAGACCCTTAGTTACCCTTCTCACAAGAGCCCTGTCAGAAATCACTTCCATTGTTCTTTAGAAAATTTCAGAAAATATCTTACCACAGAATATTCGCGTTGTATTAGTAGAGAAACGTCGCGCTAGGGCCAAATGGCATAGAACTCGGTATCCAACTGACAAAACCTATTATAATAAATTGACTAACAGACTTAAATCAAAACTTAAAAAACTAAAATTTGAAAATTTACAAAAACAAACTGAACAACTAACTGTTTCCGATAAATCATTGTGGAACACCACCAAAAGACTGTTAAAATTCAAAACCTTCAATCATCCTCTCCTTACTCCAGCTCAAACCTGGACCAAATCTGATTTAGAGAAATCGCAGGTATTTGGTGAACAATTACACAATATTTTTAAACCTCATCCTGATATCCTAAATCCCTACCATGTAGAATCTATTGAAGCAGAACTGGCCATTCCTCTCCAAATGACCATTCCTCCTAAAGCCTTCCACCCTTCAGAAATAATAGCCATCATTCGTAAATTGCCCTCCAATAAAGCTCCTGGACACGACCTTATCACTTCAAGAATCCTCAAACACCTTCCAAGGAAAGCAGTATTATTCCTAACTTACGTTTATAATGCTGTCCTCCGTACAACATATTTTCCCGATTCCTGGAAATCATCAATAATAAAAATGATCCCAAAACCTAAAAAACCGCCAGAAAACCCTTCCTCGTACCGACCTATTTCCCTCCTACCTATCATGGGCAAAATCCTTGAAAAGCTCCTTTTGAAACGACTTTATCCCATCCTTGATTCCAATCACATTATTCCTGATCACCAGTTTGGATTTCGCCAGTCTCATTCCACTATCCAACAATGCCATCGTGTGGTGGACGTTATCTCATCTGCACTGGAGCGCAAGATGTACTGCACGGGTGTCTTTCTTGTCGTTGAACAGGCATTTGACCGAGTATGGCACCCAGGTCTGCTTTCCAAACTTCGCCAATTCCTTCCATCTACATATTTCCTCATCCTCCGTTCCTACCTTTCTGATAGAGTATTTAAAGTTAATCACAATTCTAAATACTCATCTATCTTCCCCAGACCGCTGGTATTCCTCAAGGTAGTATCCTGGGTCCCATCCTTTATACAGTGTTTACAGCTGATGTCCCAACCCATCCTAATACTATCCTCACAACCTATGCTGATGACACCAGCGTGTTATCAGTCAATGATGATCCATTTGCTGCATCCCAGACACTCCAGTCACACATCACTTCCCTTGAAGAATGGTGTCATAACTGGAGAGTTAAGATAAATCCCAGCAAATAACCTTTACCCTACGTCGAAAACCTACCTCATCCTGTCCTCCTGTATCCTTTAATGGAGTACCATTAAATAATGTAGAACAGATAAGATACCTTGGATTTTATCTGGACAAGAGACTTACCTGGAACCCTCATACAAGATTGAAAAGACAAGAAGCTGCACGTCGATTTCGACTATTACAACACCTACTTGACAAACGTTCAAATCTCCCGATTCACTATAAAAAACTCATATATATATGACGATTATCAGACCTATTTGGACATACGGAATAGAGTTATGGGGATCCACCAAACCATCGAATTCTTCCCGCATCCAATCACTCCAATCCAAAATCCTTCGAAAAATCCTTAATGCTCCCTACTTTGTCACAAATGAAATCATCCACAATGACCTTAATATCCCATACGTCGCTGATTTGGCACGAACCAGATACCTCTCCTTTCATAATAAACTCACTGCTCATCCAAATCCACTTGTTGTACAACTTTCTTCCCATTCCATTCCTGGCAATCCTCCGAGGCGTCTGAAAAGAAGATGGCCTCGTGATCTTCTTTTGTAAATATTCATTAGAGTACTACCAATGGGTAGTTCCTCTGCAAATTGTATTCATGTCATTATATCTCATATATACCGCATATTTACTAGATGTGTTTTGTAATACAGTTGTAAATTTCTATTAATAAAAGAATAAAAAAATAAAATAAAATTATATAGGAATTCTGGATTTTTAAAGGAATAATTCCTGTCCCTGAGATAGGTCAGTAATTTTGTAAGAGGCCACTAGGTCCAGGCATAGAAGAAGAATCAACGATCCTCCTGTCATTATCGTTCCTGAAAGGAGGAATAACAGTATTATGATTTTCGAATTTTGTTGGTCGTTTCAATAAGCTGGGATGTAATTTAATGTGTTTTTTTTATTTATTTGAGCTAATTTGGTATTATGATTGTATACAGCCTTTTTAAATTTTGGTTTTGCTTTATTCCGGAGATATGTTTTGATGTATATTTGTCCGATGGGGATTCCGACAGTTTCTCTATTTTTATTGAGCTTTTCTGTCCTGGTTTGTTTTTCTTTATCAATCATTTCTTTAATAGATTTTTGTATCAATAGTTTTTCGGCATAATATTGGTTAGTTTGTTGTTCAAAAATTAATTGTTCGCCACTTGATGATGGGTTGATTATTCCGAATGTGATTTCGTTAGGCGTCAGTTTTAAATGAGAATTAGGGGTGTTATTATAGGCGATTAATGCTAGTTTGAGTACCGTCGGTAAGTGTAGAGAGGGTTCTTAGGTTTTAATGATGTTCATTAACTCGATTAATGTGGAATGCGCTCTGTTAATGAGCCCGTTGGAATTGTGATAATTGGGGGTGGTAAAATGGTATTGAATATTGTTATACTGTAGAAAGTTTTCAAGACCTTTATTTGCAAATTCAGGCCCATTGTCCATCTGTATCTTTAGGGGCGAAGGAAATAAACTGAGATAATCTTTTAATTTGTTTATTATTTCTGTACTATTATTGCTGTCTATGATATATTTGTAAAGTTTCTTTGAAAAGCAATCAATGATTGTTAGGATGGTGGTGTTGCCATAATATAAGGTGTCCATCTGTAGTTGTTCAAAGGGTTTGGTGTGGTGGTAATTTGGTATTCCGGTTTAGGGGGGTTTCTGTCAGCTTTATTTGTTTACATATTTCACAATTAGTTATGTCTGTGAACATTCCGGGCCAATAATAGTTTTTTCGTAATGCTCTATAAACTTCATTAATTCCTCTGTGACAAGTTTTTCCGCAATGATAGTTTGATATGTGCAAGGTTTGTTCGTCTTTGGTTTCTTCGTCTTGAACATATTTAAGGTATCTTTTGATCTTTACAGTAGGGAATGTTTCCTCAATTATTTTTAGCCTGCCTAAAAATTTCTTCTAAAATTTTGTTTTCTATTTCTGAATTGGGGTTGGAACAGTATACTCCGTAAGTTTTGTTACGGTTTAGCTATCGATTTAGAAATCTAATTATTTCAAGGAACTTTCATTGTCATGTCAAGTCATGAGTACACGAGTTATGTAACTCGACACAAAAATTACTTCTTTTTTTTCGTATTTGTAATTGGGGTAGTTTCTTGGATTTGGATGTTAAGGGCCCTACTTAATTCTTCAATGTCGTCTGTTTGTAATGGCGAATTATGATTGGATTGTAGGAAATTGTCAATAGCCACATTAGGGTCAATTTCGACATTTTGATCGGAGTTGATAGTATTTAATTCATACTTCATCAATTCGGAGGGTTTGGTACATGATACATGATTGATTTTTCCGTTTACGTATTTTATAGTGAAATTATAATCCGATAATTGACATTTCCAGCGTATAATTTTTGCATTAGGTTCTTTCATATTATATAGGTTTTGTAGTGGTTTGTGATCTGTCTGAATAATAAATTTGCGTCCGTAGATGTATGGCCTAAAATATTTACATGCCCATACAATGGCAAGCAGTTCTTTTTCTATAGTACTGAGGTTTTCCTCATGTTTGTTTAAGGTTTGAGAGGCATAAGCAATGGGCAAGTCTTTTTCGTTTGTTATTTGTAATAGAACTGCGCCTATTGCGTAGTCTGAGGCGTCTGTCGTTACTATAAAATCTTTTTCGAAATCTGGCATTTGAAGAACAGGGTTGTTTTGAAGTATTGTTTTTAAAGTTGTAATGGCCTTTATAGAGGGTGAGTATCTCTTAATGTATACAAAAAAATTGGGTAAAACTAGATCAAAAATGTAGCAAAATGCCGCAGATCTCACCTTTCTATTCTAATCCGTTGCAGAAATACGATAAATCAAAGCCTTTTTTGAGGAAACCACGTTTTTTTCCATAAAAGCTATATCTCCATTTTGTTTAATAGTCTTTTCGGGTAGTTTAACTGAACATTTAAAACATCTAAAAACAATTTTCAATCTACTAAAAAAATATAATCTAAAAATTAAATAAGACAAAACCGAATTCTTTAAGAAAGAACTTCTCTTTTTAGGACACATTATCTCTAAAGACGGCATTCAACTTAATCCCCAAAAACTAGAAGCAATTAAGAATTTCTCAATACCAAGCACACAAAAACAGATCAAACAATTTTTAGGACTAAAATGATTCAAAATTACGCTAAAATAGCTAAACCAATAACTAGTAAATTAAAAAAAGATACAAAAATAAACATAAATAACCCCGAATATACAGGATGAGTATCTCAGTGTAAAAAAAAAAAATTGGATAAAACCAGATCAAAAATGTAGCAAAATGCCGCAGATCTCACTTTTCTATTCCAATCCGTTGCAGAAATACGATAAATCAAAGCCTTTTTTTGAGGAAACCACGTTTTTTTTCCATAAAAGCTATATCTCCATTTTGTTTAAATATTTTTCAAATGTTGACCACATTTTCGGATTTAGCATTAAATTTTATATAATAGCAGAGTACATGTAACCTTGAATTTTACAAACTTGGTATCTAAAGAACAGCTTGATCTTCACCTTATTTGGGGGAGTCACAATGTCTAAATTACTTCAACGCTCACTGTTTTTCGAAAAAAACTATCGACAAAACTATAAATCTCACAAAAACATGCAAATTGATTAAGCTTTCGAATGATACAATAAACGTAATGATTCTGTTTCGATTTCATGGAGAAATTTACTTTTGAAACCGAAAAAACATGGTGTTCTCATTTGGCATATATCATATGCTTCAGATATGTAATAGAACTGGGATGAATTATACACAATCTAACCATAACAGAACTTTTATTCAACACAATAGATAACCACAACGAAAAGGTAATCGCAGTATTGATTACCACTATATATTACTACAAGTCTTAGGCTAGTTGCACACACACCGACTTTTTGCCGGCCGGCAAAAAACAGACCGATATTTTGCCGGTGCTAGTGCTTGCACACTCACCGGTTTTTTACCGGTCAAACAATTAGTAGAATTATAATATTATTTTATTCTTGACTTTTCGACCTAAAACTTTTAAAAATTTCTGATTAACAAATTGATATTGTTTCATTCGACTCAGTAACTCAAACAAGTAGTAGTTTTTGTAATTGTAGTGCATAAACAGTAATTATAATGTAGTGGCAGGCGCCGGCAACTCACCGGCATTTTGCCGGCCGGCAAAAAGTCGGTGTGTGTGCAAGGTTACTATTTGGCATGTCGTTCACTATTGAAATTTGGACGACCGGTAAAAAACCGGTCGTCCAAAACCGGTGTGTGTGCAACGAGCCTAACGGTAATACACAACAGTGTCTCCCCCACTTATATGACAGGGACTAAAATTATGGATTTTGAAAATTTGAATTTTTACAAAAATATGAATAACTGAAATATGAAACATGAAAATCTAACATACAAAACATATTGAAATATTAGTGCTCATAATCTTTAAGATATGATGGTGGTGTTCGGCATCGGATCGGACGACAATTTGGGTCTTTCCTGAAGAACTTGTCGAAGGTACAGTGGTTTCAGTAGATGGGGCCTCATTCGGGTTAGTAGGTGTTCCTTCTGGCTGGCAGTGTTCTGACACTGGGTTTTGCTTGGGCAGGATTGGAGCATTAATAATCACTGACTTTTTTCCCAGATCTCTTTCATGGATATAGGTCATTGATTGAGTTGATGGCACCCTGGTGGAATTGAGCTGGTTTATATGTCGTTTCAAGATACGCCCAGAATCCAATTTCACAAGATTGTGTCGTGATCCCAATTGACGTTTCACTATGCCAAATTGCCATATTTCAGAGTTGTTCTGGAACATCTTTGCTTGAATCCTCTCCCCCTTTTGAAGTGATCGAACCAGCTTGTCCCTGGGATGAGGCCTTTCCTTCTGTTTGGGGAAAATAGCATCCAAGTGAAGTCTCATCTTGCGGCTCAAGTATGCTTCCGCTGGTGATACTCCATTCCCACGAGGGGAAGCACGGTAATGGAACAAAATTCTTTGCACACGTTCTGCCAGCGTTCCTTTTTCATGTACAGATGCCTTCATTCAGTGTTTAAAGGTTTGCACAAAACGCTCAGCCTGGTCATTTGTGGCTGGGTGACCCGGTGCTATGAGCTTCTGACTTATCCCTTGGCTGGAACAGAATTTCTGAAACTCTTGCGATGTAAAGATTGTAGCATTATTTGATACAATGATTGATGGATACCCATGGTATGAGAATATATCTTCAAGCAGTGAGATAGTAGAAGAGGATGTTGGTGCTTCTCTGGAAATCCAAATCTCCGGCCATTTTGATTTAGCGTCAATACATATGAGGAAGTGGTGATTCTCAAAGGGTCCTGCGTAGTCAATGTGGATGCGTTCCCAATTGTTCGCAGGTTCATTCCATGGATGAGTGACGACTTTTGGAGGGTTTTTCTGCAGTAGTGCACAATCCTGACAGGCTTTGACTAGATGTTCTATTTCTCTATCGGCGCCTTCCCAATAGATGTAACGCCTTGCCAATTGTTTCATTCGCATGATCCCAATATGGGTGGCATGCAGCTGGCTCAGTATAGCGGGTCTGAGGCTTTTTGGGATGACTACCCGGTCTTGTCGAAACAATAAGCCATTTGAAATAGTGAAGGGCGAGTCTTCACAACGAGACAATAGATGTTGAATTATAGCTTGAAGTTCTGGGTCTTTTCTGGTTTCTTGGGCTATGGTTTCAGTTGATTTCCACATTTTATATCTGAAGTAGTGCTTCAAATTGTATTAAATGAACCTCTTCATTAATCTTAACATCAAAAGACTGTTGATTGGATGAAATGGGTGCTAGAGACAAACAGTCAACATTTTCATTGTCAATTCCTTTCTTGAATTTGACTGAATAATCAAATCCTGCAAGAAATGAGGCATATCTCAGTAGGCGAGCATATGTCATTTGAGGGAGTGATCGGTTGTGACCAAAGCTTCTGGTCAGTGATTCATTGTCAGTGACTAGGATAAAACGTCTTCCATAAATGTAGTTATAAAACTTTGTACAGCAAAAACAATGGCAAGGGCCTCGCTATCAAGTTGGCTGTAATTTTTTTCTGATGAGGATAGAAATCTGGAGATGTAAGCAATGGGTCGCTCAATTCCTTCAACGATGTGGCTTAAAACAGCTGCTATGCCAACTAGACTAGCATCTGAAGTCAAAACAATTGCCAGGGTTGGGTCATAGGGCACCAGTACACGATCACTACACATTTCTGACTTCAGTTTGAGAAAAGCAGACTCACACTCGGAAGTCCACTGGAAAATCTGGTTCTTTCAAAGGAGCCTACGAAGAGGATATGACAATGTCGAATAATCAGGAATGAAGCGCGAATAATACCAGGATAATATCAGCCAACAGAGCCTTCTTCTCCATACAAAGCATTATCAAGAGTAGACTCACCAGCCTCGCAACCAAGATAAGACTGTACAAGACCCTAGTGCGACCGGTAGCCTCGTATGCCTGCGAAACATGGACTATTAATAAATCAGTAGCGACAAAACTGGACAGTTTCGAAAGGAAAGTACTAAGGCGTATATTTGGTCCGATAAAGGATAACGGCATGTGGCGGCGAAGGAAGAACCGGGAGCTATACGATTTGTATGGTGACTTGCCATTGACGATATACATAAGAGTTCAACGGCTAAAATGGATGGGGCATGTATACCGGATGGGTGAGAACAGAACATGCCGAAAATTGTTATGGGATAGACCGGATGGAGTGAGACCTCGTGGAAGACCGAAGAGAAGATGATTCGATGGCGTCTCCGAGGACTTAAAAGTTTCTAAAATATATTTAAGGCGAGCAGCCGATCGGGACGACTGGAGGAGGGCTGTGAAGCAGGCCAAGGACAGCTTCATGCGTCTGTCGCGCCAATAAAGAAGAAGAAGAAGCGCGAATAATAAGACTACATGCCCACAAAACGATGAACGTCATCCACATTTTGTGGACGTGGCATCTCCCTTACAGCTTGGATTTTCTCTGGTGATTTCCGAATTTTATTATGTTCAACAATATGGCCAAGATATTCAATGCTAGTTTGAAAAAATGCGCACTTCTTTTTGTTGACATGAAGATCATACTTTGACAATCTTTGCAAACAGAGACGTAGATTTTGTGCGCATTCCTCCCATGTTGTGCCATGACAAATGATGTCGTCAAAATATTGCTCACATTTTGGTAAACCCTGAAGAATTTGAGACATTATTCTGTTGAAAGCACCTGGAGCAGTGCGAATTCCAAAACTGAGTCTATGCATACGATATGTTCCTCGATGTGTGGAGATAGTTTGGATGGCACTGCTGTTTTCATCTACTTGGACATGTAAATAGGCCTTATACAGATCAATTTTGCAGAAAAATTTAGAATTCCGTAAGCTTCTGAGAACATCGTCAATTCTCCGTATTGGAAAGTTGTCAGACACGAGTCTCTCGTTTACTCCGCACTTGTAGTCGACACATAAACGAACTCCTGAGTCGGGTTTTGGAATAACGACCAAAGGAGAGCCCCAATCACTTGTGGCTACTGGTGTAATAATCCCCTCCTTTTCAAGTGCGTCCAGTTCCTTGTTGACTCTTTCTCTGAGAGCAAATGGGACTACTCTCTCTCGTGTAAAAATTGGTTTGACGTTGTCTCGCAGATCCAAGGATACCTTGAGGTTGGGTATACAGCCAATTCTTTCTTCAAAAATTGAGGGAAATTCCTGAATAATTTCATCGGTGGTGAGAGAGAGGATGTTTGTCTCTGGTTGGTCTGAAAGCTGAAGAGACATATCGATATCATTTTGTTTGAGTTCCAACCTCAGACCTCTTATCCAATCACGGCCTATCAGGGCATCATGACCGACTGGAACAATGTATAAATCACTGAGAATAGTTTTGTCTTTGTGTGTGATAGTTACTTTCGCTTTGCCATCACCTGTGACAATATTGTTTGAAAAAGTACGAAAACGTATGTTGGAAGAAAGTAAGTCAATTCCAAGGTTTAGAGCATCAAATCTGTCTTTTGGCATCATTGAAAAATGATCACCGGAGTCAACGTCCATTATCTGAGGTTTACCATTGATTGAAATTGAAATAAGATATTTATCTGAACATGCATTTATTTCATATAGGTCAACAAGATTCACATTTGTGTGAAAATGAACAGGTTCAAGGTAACTAACTCCATAGATATGTTCAGAGTCAGAGCTAGATAATTCATCTATCTGCTTACTGTTAATGCTGTTCTTAGTTAGTGTTGTAATGCAGACTTTTTGAATGTGTCCTGTCTTTCCACAAGCTCTGCAATGGAGGGAGGACCTAGGTGTGCGGCATTCATGAGCGCGGTGAGATGACCGTCCACACTTGAAGCAAAGGTCATGAATGCCTAAGGCTCGAAAGTCAATGTTGGTCTTTGAACGGGGCTGTGAACGATTTCTGTACTGAAACAATTTTGATGAAGGACTTTAGTTTCTCGAATGCCTACTGGGTTGATGATCACGACGGGGGTTTGTAATTGTGACACTTTGTTAGTGGAGGCAGTCTGATAAGATGAGTTAGAACTGGATTAGTTCATCAATTCGTGGCTTTGAATACGAGCCAAATTTCGTATTATCAGATTGTAAAAGTTTTTCCCTAATCCAATTGTCTTTTATACCCCTGATAAATTGTGCACGTAAAAATATATCTGCGACAGAAACCTTCTTTTTGCATGAGCAACTCACAAAGAAGTCACAATCAGTGAGGTTACGTTGTAAAGTTGCAACATATTCTGGGATTGTTTGTGAGTCCTCCTGATATGATGATAAAATATAATGCTGAGAGACAACTACATTTTTTGATGGGGAAAGCATTTGTGTAAAAGCCTTCCTGAGATCGTCATTAGATAGGTCTTTTAGTGGCTTTTGGGGACCCAAAAAGGCGGACAAATTGTTGTAATGAGCAGACCCTACTGAAGCACACAATAACTGTGCTTTCTTTGCAGTATCATTCACGTTTTTCACCGTCAAATAATTTTCAAAGCGTTCTAGGTAATTAGTAAACTTCTCCTTTTTCGCATCAAAACCCTCAAAAGGCGCGATGTCCGTTGATGTATTTCCTAAAATGTCCTTGACTAACTGATTTTGACTAGCTGAGAGAGCTGCTGTGAATGTAGTGAGGCATTGATTAAACTGTTTTTCATCCATTGTTAGTGGCAATCGGCAAGAGAAATTGGCGAAAAGTTAAGTGACAAGACAGTGAGAATATTGCTGATATAGGTTAGCTGAGTTGATATGATGACTTACGTGACTGGGGCTTAGAAAACATTCTGTGACTCTTGAATGTGTGACGAAAATAGGTTTAAATCCTCGTCGCCAATTATCATATACTTCTGATATGTAATAGAACTGGGATGAATTATACACAATCTACCCATAACAGAACTTTTATTCAACACAATAGATAACCACAAAGAAAAGGTAATCGCAGTATCGATTACCAGTATATATTACTACAAGTCTAACGGTAATACACAACAGCATACAAATCAGTTACTTGTGTAAATAAAACATTATGGCAATCTCTTAATGGAAATGTGCATTTTAAACATAATAAACTCTTCATTGGATTAAAAAGTAAAGAAAAAAATTATTGTTTATTTGGAAATAAAGGCAAACTGTCAGTAAAGCGACACCAGATCAGAGGATCTTATGTTATGACATTTATTTATTTATTATTATTATTTATGATTTAATTATTAGATTTTCAATATAATGTTTAAAATCCAATGATAATGAACATAGATCTCAATTTTGCCTTTAGCTTCTGAATGCAGATGATATTAAAGTATACCACTTTTTGCGGTGAATTTATGGGTAGATGTGTCTGTTTTTACAGGGGAACGCATTTCTACCGTTCCATGTGGGGTATCTTTGGTTTATTCACCTTTTTATTGCTTTCAAATAGTGGTGAAAAATCATAGTTTGCGCAACATATTGAATGATGAGATTACTAAAATTTGTTACAAAATATCCTACCGCAACTTCATCACGATATTCCACCTGAAGTTCGGCAAAATATGATTTTCCAACAACATGGATAGGTAGAAATGCCTTCCCCTGTAAAAACAGACTCATCTACCTGTAAAATTCACCTCAAAAAGTAGTATTCAACTCAATCTGCATTCAGAAGCTAACGGCAAAATTGAGGTTCATGTCCATTATCATTGGATTTTAAACATTACATTAAAAATCTAATAAAATAAATATTAAATAATAATAATAAATAAATAAATGTAATGACATAAGATCCTATGATCTGGGGTCGCTTGATTGACAGTTTTCCTTTATTTTCTATTAAACAATAATTTTTTTCATTGCTTTTTATTCCAATGAAGAGTTTATTATGTTTAAAATGCACATTTCCATTAAGGGATCGTCATAATGTTTTATTTAAACAAGAAACTGATTTGTATGCCGAATGAGAACACCATGTTTTTTCGGTTTCAAAAGTAAATTTCTCCATGAAATCTAAACAGAATCATTACGTTTAACATATCATTCAAAAGCTTATTAAATTTGCAAGAGTTTATGAGATTTGCAGTTTTGTCGATAGTTTTTTCGAAAAACGGTGAGCGTTGAAGTAATATAAGACAATTTGACTTCCCCAAATAAGCTGAAGATCAAGCTGTTCTTTAGATACCAATTTTGTAAAATTCAAGGTTACATGTACTCTGCTATTATATAAAATTTCATGCTAAATCCGAAAATGTGGTCAACATTTAAAAAATATTTAAACAAAATGGAGATATAGCTTTTATGGAAAAAAACGTGGTTTCCTCAAAAAAAGGCTTTGATTTATCGTATTTCTGCAACGGATTGGAATAGAAAAGTGAGATCTGCGGCATTTTGCTACATTTTTGATCTGGTTTTATCCAATTTTTTTTTTTTTTTACACTGAGATACTCATCCTGTATATTCGGGGTTATTTATGTTTATTTTTGTATCTTTTTTTAATTTACTAGTTATTGGTTTAGCTATTTTAGCGTAATTTTGAATCATTTTAGTCCTAAAAATTGTTTGATCTGTTTTTGTGTGCTTGGTATTGAGAAATTCTTAATTGCTTCTAGTTTTTGGGGATTAAGTTGAATGCCGTCTTTAGAGATAATGTGTCCTAAAAAGAGAAGTTCTTTCTTAAAGAATTCGGTTTTGTCTTATTTAATTTTTAGATTATATTTTTTTAATAGATTGAAAATTGTTTTTAGATGTTTTAAATGTTCAGTTAAACTACCCGAAAAGACTATTATGTCGTCCATGTATACAAGGACGTTCGGTATACTGGAGAATACCAAATTCATAGCTCTTTGAAATGTGGGTGGAGCATTTTTTAAACCGAAGGGCATACGTAAAAACTCGTAGTGCCCATTTTCAGTGCTAAAGGCTGTTTTCGGTATCGAGCTAGGGTTTAATTCTATTTGATAAAATCCTGGAGCTAGGTCGAGAGCACTAAAATAAGTAGCTCTACCAATTTTGCCCAATAGGTCTTCAATATTCGCTAAAGGGAATTTATCATGTATAGTTTTTTCATTAAGTTGTCTGTAGTCTATGACTAATCGAACTTTCTTTCTCCAGAGGCATTTATTTTTTTTTTGGGACAATCCAAATAGTTGAATTGTAGGGAGAAGTGGATGCTCAAATAATTTTATTTTTTAATAATTTTTCTATTTCTATTTTTATATCCTCATTAAAAATTTGGGGATAGCGGTAGTTTCTTGTATATACGGGATTTTCATCTCTTGTTTTGATAGTATGTTTTATAATAGGGATGGAGCTTAATTCATCTGTCTCTTGTTAAATAATTTCCGGATAATTTTGCAATAGTGCTATTATTTTTTCTTTTTCTTCCAAATTCATGTGGTTTGTTCTGATGCTAGGTATAGTGTTGATTTTATCTATTTCTAACGAATTATTATTTAAATCATTATTGGGTATAGTAACTTCGTCTATATCCATAGGCTCGGGACAAAAGGTCATGAGTTTCTTGGCATCTATTAGACATTTAACTTTATTATTTTTTATCCTATATAAACCTTCATGTACGGTATATTTATCTTTATTTAATTCTTTGATTAATCCTTCCTTAAGATTATTTGTATTTGTTATATATAATTCTACTATATTTAAACCCTTTCTTAATTGTATTGTCTTATTTTTTATTTGCTTAAAAATAGGTAGTTTTTTATCCTTATAAATTAAAACTAAATTTTCGAAATCTATATGCATTCCAAGTTGAAGCATTGTGCCACTTCCTAATAGTAAATCATATCTGTCTGAAAAAGGGAGTATGTATAGTTTAATGTATTCATCTATTCCAAAGTAGGGTTTTAAATTTATAAATATATACTCCTCTCCAGTTTTTTGTCCGGCTGGAGTGGATACTACAAAATCTTCTTTTATACGCGGGATATGAGTGGCTATAATTTTTGGGTTAAAGTAATTTTCTGAAGAACCTGTATCAAGGAGCCAAATTCTTTCGGTGTAATCTTTACAGTAAGGCAACGTTCTATTAATTACATTTAATTCGAATGATAAGACGATTCCGGCCTTACACAATTCATCTGATCGCTGCCTGTGGCTAAAAAAGAGTCTTGTCTAGCTCTTTCTTCGTTTGAGTCTGTATTTTGATTTTGTTGTTGCAACTGCATTTCCAGTTGCCCTAAGCGTTCTGTTAAAAGTCGTGTGGTTTCATATTTGTCTTGATCATTATTTGTCATCAAATTAGGTTTTTCTTGAATATGTGTCAGTTCGTAGGAGGAAACAAAATTTTTGAAATTCGGTCTGTTCCATGTTCTCATAGAGACAGTGTTTTGGGAGTCTGGTTTAGGATTAGGGATAGGGCGATTATTAAAAGGATGAAAGTGGGTCATTTGGATCATTTGGATTATTTTTGGGAACCTGTTGATTGAAATTTTTATGGTTTAGAAAAATTAGGTTGAAAGGGTTAGAATTGTTGTTTGAAAGGTCTTATTTGTTGGTTATTCGCGAATTGCTGATTAGGAAAATTGTTTTGATGAAAAGGTTTTGTTTGATTAAAGTAATTCGGGAATGATCTCGGTTGTTGATAATTTTGATGATTCCTTTGTTCGTTTTTGTTTTTGTACAATTGATCGATTATAAATGAACAGCGCATATTGATAATTCTTCTGAAATCTTCTAGATTGTTGGGATCGAAAGTTATAATGGGGTTAGAAAGCTGCCAAGGTAGGCAGGAATACATGTGGTGAATTATTTCTTTTTCTACGTAAGAAACAGCTGATTCTAACTGTTGGTCATTAAGTCCGTCAATTTTGAGTTTAACAAAAATTAAGTGTCTCAGGTTTTCGAGTCGATTTAAAAATTCTGTAGGATTTTCCTTATTATGGGGTCTTGACGCGTAAATTTCCACTTTTAAAGATTCATATGACCGGCTATCTGAAAAATTTCATTTTAATATGTCCAGTAATGCAGGTATAGTCGCAATTGATTGACTTAAAATGAGGGATTGAGCTGATCCTATTAATCTACTCTTAACTTTGTTTAATATTTGTAAATGATTTAACTCTCTCTGTTGGATATGGATATTACAGACAATATTATAGACACCTTCTACAGTGGATACAAAGTAAAGCAAGTCGTTAGCGTTTCCGTCGATAGTAGGAATGTGCTCGTAATCCTCTCTTCGAAGTTCATGATTAATATTAGGAGATTGTGTGCTAGTCATTTTTAATTTGGCTGGTTTAATTAGAGGAATGATGAATTTAAAAGAGTTACAAAAAAAATTAAATAAAATGTTACATATAAGTAAAAAGCGAAATAAATGATTACTTAGTAGTCTATATAGAACTAACTTACAGTTATCTATATCTTGCAGCTGCGGCGGCTGGTATCTCTGGTATTTGCTGTGTTGGCGAATAGTAATGCAGAAAACGGATCTTCGCTTGAGGACAAATGATCGTCAAATCGAGTTCCTGTTTAGTTCGGGCGCCAGTTATGTAACGACACAAAAATTACTTTTTTAAAAAGGAATTTATTATAAAACAAATGCAAATTACAATAATAAAACTGTAAACTAATTAAGAACTATAGCAACTACCATGTACGATCTTCTAATGATGATGTGATGAGATGAGCAGGTCGTATTTTATGATGAGATAGGTATTTTATGCTGAGCTTTGCAGGTCGGTATATTTATTCATATAACTCACGGACCTCATCTTGTTTCATAAAGTTTTAGCAAAGTTACAATAAAAAAAGTATATGTACTCAAGAATTTAGCTTAATCAATTCGACTTTGATTATCTCGCTAATGGAGGGAACTAAGAGATAAATTTTTACTGCTCTTGGTAACTCTAATTCCTATTCTATGTTTTCCAATTTAAAAATTTCTTCTGAGTTGATCATTGACTTCTGAAAGGATGAATCAAGTAAAAACTGAGTGCTTGTTTACCATAGACTAATTACCCATGGATAAGAAGTTATGGAGAAGATGGTTTTTAACATCGTAGCTAGACAGTTGTCAATGATCATTAAAAGATAAATTGTTTTTTAATCGGAAGAAATAGAGAAGAGCATACTATTTGGGAAAGGAATTTAATAATCTATCAACACAAGGAAATTTAGTATAGAAACCAATAGAGTGAAATAAATATATTCAGTATTGAATGAAATAATATTAGTGAAAGCAAAAAAAAAAAAAAAAAAAGGAAAAAGAAAAAAAATAATAATAATTTCATTCATCTACTAAGTGAAAGATAACCATTAATACAACACTGCTGAAACAGATTCTTAGTAGAGGTTATAGTTTGTTTACTTTTGACAGCTCCTTATCGATAACAATAGTTCAATTAGAAAGAGCAGTCTATGTTCATGTTTTTTGTTTTTGTTTAACTAAGCCGTTCCTTAATCAACTGTTGATAATGACTACAGAGTCAGATACCCAGCTTAGTTTGTTTCCCGTACTAAATACTTTACAGAAAATAGCAATTTATGAATTAAAGGATGTAATCAACATTAATTTTTTTATATTTGTGTATCATTTAATTTTTTATTCATGTAATTGCATTTTTTTTTCTTTCTTGCTGTAGTGGGTTTATGTTGTTGGATCCAACAACAGTCTGAATTTATTTAGACTTTTGAAAATTGATAGAAAAGAACCAAAAGATTTAGTTCTGATTGATGATGGAGAAGAGTACACGCAAGCTGATATACAAAACTTTATTGCCACCCGAGCGCGAGGTGTTGTTGCAAAAAGTGCTTTTGGAATTGTTGGTATGCTTTGAATTTTTCATTTAAACTAAATTATTTATCATTAAAGTCATTATTATAATCTTGTTCAACTTTTGTTATATTAATAGGTTTCGTGAGATTTCTAGAAGGTTACTACCTTTTACTAATAACAAAAAGGAGGAGAGTTGCTGCTTTAGGGCTGCATTATATTTATAAAATTGAAGATACAACAATGATTTACATACCTAATGAATCTTCTCGTACTTCACATCCTGATGAAGCTAGATATGTCAAAATGTTTCAAAGCATTGACCTTTCAAGTAATTTTTACTTCAGGTTTGGGAATTGCTTATTATTGTTTAATACAAATAGATTTATTTTTTCATGAGAAATTATAACTCACTATACCAGGTGTCTACAGTAAATTTATAATTATATTTATTTACTGTAAAAATAATTAGAAACATTTTTGCTTTGTTTCAGTTACAGTTATGATATTACTCATACACTTCAAGTGAATATGGCCATACCAAAAACATTACAAAATTATGATAATAGTGATACTTGTAATCAGTAAGTCATTCTACTTCTTATGAACCTTGCTGTTTATTTAGTAATTGTTTTGCAACTATCCTTAGTTTTATTGTAATTTATTTTAAAATTTATATTTTGTCCAATTTATAAATTCTTGCACAGGCTTTTGTATAAATAAATAAGGATCTATTGCAAAATGAAGATTTTTTATTTAGAAATATTGTTTTTGAAGAAGGGTGAATATTACCGTATATTTAGAGAATAATACATCAGTTTCACAAGAATTAATCGTGTTATAGTACATTTAAAACCATCATAATCACTCATATTGTAATGAAAATTTTACTATGGTGTCTCTTTTTGGTCCAACTCTCTCTTTGTTTCTTCTCATTATTACAAGTTTCCTGACTATTGTGACTCCTGTATTTACTCAAGAGTGAGATGACTTGGCTCGTTGAATATTTTGCTTAATTTTTTAAGTTGTGTAATTTTTGAATCCATTCATTTCTTTTTTAGTAATTGTTATTGGTTAGGCATTATAGCATTTATTTATATACATTTTATGGAGCTAAGAGTATTTTTTATGTTACTCCTAAAGTCTCGTTTATTTCAAATAAAAAATGCTGTAGTTCCGCAGACGCCCCCATTTTCAAATGCCTATTTCTTCCATGTCACTCCACCAAAACATAAATCCAATTAGTGCTATTTAATCTACATTTGACAAATTTTTGTTTAATATTAAACTCATTGAAATGTTTTGTTATCATCCTATAGAAAATATTATGTTAAAAAGGTTGGGGGCGTCTGCGGAACTATTTACCAAGGGAAAAAATTCTGTAGACGCCCCCGTAGAAAAAATATCATTTACAAGTTTGGATTATAATTATATATAATAATTCATTGAGCACATCTGTATTAGGGTCTCTAACAGCTCGTCTCCTAAGATATTCACACAAGTGTGAATATAAATTTTGGGAATGGTTTACACCCGCATGTATTCCTCGCTTAACTGATCTCCATCGTGATTCCATGTTTTGAGTGTGGGACAATGGGTTAGGATCTATAAAATGCAAGCTATGGTTCATTGTCTGGTGGGTGTGCCCTAATTTTGCAAGCTGTGTGTAGCTTCTCCATTCGTCTGTAATGATAGTGCTTCCCGGTTTGACATTTTTTATGATCAGAGGTATCAAAGTTGAAGTGTCACGCTTATTGTAGGGCAAATTTCAATCCGGAATTTCTTTTGCCCATCCCATTCATCACCAGATTCTAACTCCCGTCCAAAATCCTTCCTCGATTATATTTTCTTGCTTCAGTGATATTAAGAGTCACAATGATTTTTTTTTTTTACTCAAAGGATTATTTTGTTGATATAGCGGGTTTGAGATTAGAGATTAAATTTGTGACGCAATAAACAATAAATAAAAATGTCCTTGAATTTTAGTTGTAACCTCCCATAATATTTTAACATCATTTTACGTAGCAAAGGGCTGTGGGCGTCTATGGAACTTTTTCCCTTGATAAATAGTTCCGCAGACGCCCCCAACTTTTTTAAATTAATATTTACAACATAATAATTGTATACTCTTTAAATAATAAGTATGAGAAGAAAATTGGTTAAATGTAGATTAAATAGCACTAATTGGATTTATTTTTTGGTAGAGTGACATGGAAGAAATAGGCATTTGAAAATGGGGGTGTCTGCAGAACTACACCCGCTGTTATAATTATAACAAACAGTGATAGTTATTCATTCACTTATATTGAAAACGTAGAGCTTCGTTCTTATCAACTGAAAGTTGAATGAGCATTTGTGATTTTCAAATGCTCAACAGCCATTCCATTGTGGTTTGATATTGCTTCAGATTAATATCTTACAACTTTAAGAATTTGTCTATACTATTATGTCAAAGCTCTGAATACTACATCAAAAGAGGAATAGAATTTTTATGGATGGATGATTATCTTTAAAAATATTTCTTTTACTCTTTAATTTATTTTTATTGTGAGGACTAAATAAATAGATGCACAAATAGGTATTTTATTATAAGATTAAAAACTTTATTTTATTTAGTATTTTGAAAAACAGTTAATTAAAATAATGTTTAAGATTAAGAAATTATTAGAAATCTACAATCTTTATGTGGATTCTGATGATGAGGACTTTTCATTATCTCTGGTTACAGAAATTCAAAGAAAGAAAAACACCGAAATCAAACAGATTATGAATTATATTCATCTCCAAACCTCAAATTCATTTGGAATTTATACCTTTTGTCTAAGATAAAGGATGTTATTCACCGTGACTGGATTATATACATTATCCATGGATTTATAAGTCAATCTAATCTAAACATATTTGGACGTTCTGCTTATGTAACTCTCATCGCTCGAAGATCAAACAAGTATGCTGGAACAAGATTTCTGAAAAGAGGTGCTAATACATTTGTAAGTACTTTGTTGACGTTAATATTTCAGAGTATTCATTTAATTAGGATTGATAGGATAGAGCTATACCATCATGCGTACCTCAAGCCATTCATTTAATGATTAGATGTAATAAGTTGTCTAAATTATTTAGTTTAATTTTTCATATTATTTTAATTTTAGGAAGTATTTATTCTAAGTTTGTATGACTAGGTATGAACAAATGATTATGCATTCAATATAGGAACTGAAAATATAATAATGGATTCATTTTAGGGTGATGTTGCCAATGAGGTTGAAACTGAGCAGGTAGTTGAAGACATGGGTGTTAGCAGCTGGCATGTATGTCCTAGGATATCAAGTTTTGTGCAGATGAGAGGGAGTATTCCTGGCCATTGGAGTCAAGACATTGCTAAAATTGTTCCTAAGCCTACAATAGCTTATGACCTTAGTGATCCTTTTGTGATAACCCCAGGTACATGGTGATATTTCTACATATTAATTAATTACCATTAAAATATAGTATAACATATATAATATCTTCTTCTTCTTTATTGGCACGACAGGCGCATGAAGGTGTCCTTTGCCTGGCTCCACAGCCTTTCTCCAATCGTACTGATGAGCAGCTCGTCTTAAATAAATCCTTGATAGTTTCAAGTCTTCTGAGACACCATCGAACCATCTTCTCTTAGGTCTACTGCGTGGTCTTACTCCATCCAGTTTATCCCAGAACAATTTTCGACATGTTCTGCTTCGCCATCCGGTATACATGCCCCATCCATTTGACCATCAATGACAAATCACCATAAAAATTGTATAGTTCCTAGTTCTTCCTTCGCCGCCACATATCCTTTATTGGGCCAAATATACATCTGAGTTTCCTCTCTGCTGACCAGACATTACTGCATACTTCATCCACTCCCATGAAATCTCTCCTTCAATCTGTTTTAATTCAATGCTTCCCATATCTTTAAACGAGTACTTCATCCTACTCAAGTCCAAGAACCTCCCTCATTCTCAATAAACTCTCCTGGGTGCGTTGGTTCTGAGCCTTCACCAGTGCCTCTATCCCTTAGTGTATATTTAATATTAGTTAGGCTTAAAGCCAGATAAATATCAGGCAATAACAAAATTTAACCTGTTATTAATAACATGATCAGTAATAATCATAGGATTATGTAAATTTGACATGTCTGACTTGCTTACTAATGAATGATTTTTTAAAGGAAATTGCAGGTTTGTGATTTTATGACTATTTCTAATAAATGTGCAAAAGAAAAAATAGATTCATATGAATTAATATTGTCCTATTGAGGATTTGGCTTATTACTTGGGTATATATTCAGGGTATATAAAACCCTCTGCAAAAATTTAGCTCTTTAGTAATACATACTTTAATAACTAAACTTTTTGTTCATCGATACCCAGACTATTAATATTATTTTAAAAAGTGATAAAAAGTCTCAAATAATAAAACACTTTACAAATTATGGTTGCAATGTCTATTCTAAGAAGTATTTGCTTTAACCTTGTTTGGATGTAAATAAATGGTGTAATATAAACAAATAAGTATGATTTTTAAAAGACAATTAGAGAAAGTTTAAAATTTGCTAGCCACCTAGCATCTATGAAGTGTTTAGGTATTTTATTTATAATGAACATTAAGAATTGTCCTTAAGAAGAATAAAGAAGAAGATGGTTTTGTTAGCTTCCTTTATGTATTCCTTAATGTAATCTCTTCCATTTTTACAATTTTCAATAATACCTGTCTGGTTCACATGAACCTACAAGATCCTGTGATTCAGTTTCCTCTCAGAAATTTAAAATTAGAAAATCTTTTTTTAGGGAGACATTTTAAGCAATTATTTGATCGTTATGGGTCTCCAATAATTGCATTGAACCTTGTAAAGCAGAAGGAAAAGAAGAAGCACGAGTCAACACTAAGCATTCAGTACAGTTCTGACATCAAGTATCTCAATCAATTCTTGTCACCTGAACATCACATCCAATATGTCACTTTTGACATGGCTCGGAAAAATAAAGGGTAAGAATTATGAGTGATGGATAGTTAATATGCAATTCGTTATACTTTAATTGTTGTTTTATTTCAATTATTTAATAAAAAATCTAGACATAGACAATGTTGATGTTTAAGTTTAAATTTTTTTTACTACCGAAAATAAATTAGATGATAATGGATGTTATTTTGTTGCATTATATTGCAACATTTAATAAAATACATAGGCACTTCTATCTAAAGATAATTTTCAAGTCAACTAAAAGAATTATGCTATTTTCGGTAACATACATTTAAATAGTGGATTTTATGCGAATCAGATATCCAATAAAACTAAAACTATTTTCTCTGTTTCTGAAGTGCAACGAGGTCACAACAATGTTTATTGCTATTTTAAAAGTTCAATACAGCTGTATTTAAGAGCTAAAATGAAGTAAAGAGATATTGGCATACGTTCAATAAGAGAAATGATTGTGGTGAGATCATGGGGTCATTATTACCTCTCCTCTTTGCAAGGATGAATTCATTATTTTCACCTCTTTTTTTTCTTTTTTTTTTATCCTTTTTACTTTGAAGTAACAGAATTTTTTTTTTTTTTTAGAAAAGTGGCCAATGTTATGGGTCGGTTGGCTAGGATTGGTGAAAACGCTTTAGCTAAAGTTGGCGTATTTTGTACATTTACTAAAAGATTACAGACAGGAGTTATAAGAGTTAACTGTGTCGACTGTCTTGATAGGACAAACACTGCACAATTCGCACTCGGAAAGTGTGCTTTAGCCAAGCAAGTATGTTTATACTAATTAAAAAAAGATATAAAGCTAATACAATAAAAAACTTAAATTTTAATTTTATTTCATTAAAATTTATCCTCTATTTATTATATTTTTAGCTTGAAACACTTGGATTACTTGAAACACTTGAGCTGAAGTATGATACCGATTGTATTAGGCTACTAGAAGTATTGTATGAAGACCATGGTGACACCCTAGCCCTACAATACGGTGGCTCTCAGTTGGTCCATAGGATCAAAACCTATAGAAAAACAGCACCTTGGACATCACAGGGCAATGATATTATGCAGACTTTAAGCCGGTACTACAGCAACACATTTTCAGGTTTAAAATATTTTTTAGTGCCACTATTCAATTATAAAATAAAGAATTTGTTTGGTGATTAGCTTTTTCTTACTATTCAACTGTTAATTCCTCAGCACCTTCTGATCACTAATTACATTTCTTAATCTAGATTTTGAAAAGCAGCATGCAATGAATCTTTTTCTTGGGTTGTTCATTCCTTACGATAATCCATCACCTATATGGGAACAAATTACGGATTATTACCTTCACCATCCAGAAACGATTACACTCCTTCCTCCAGAAGATAACAGGTATTAATTCTATATCTTATATTATCATTATTTGTAATTAACTTTTTATCTTGTGTATAATTATTTATTAAAATTTAATGAACTTTCCAGATTGCCTTTAACTCAGTGGTGGGGAGAAAGAGAAGTTACTTCCTTGTCAAGGGAATATTTGGAAAGAGAGGCAGATGTCAAGCTACTTACAAACCCTACATTTGTTGATGTTTACTCTGACTTTCATAGGATTCATGAGTTCACTGCACTTTCAGAAATATTTCCAGCCACGATTAGCCATAGTGTAAGGTAAGAAACCCATTTTAAGCTGGGCTAAAGACCCCACAATTGCATCATTAACTCTTCAACACCACTTAACAATACTACAAGACTGGTTCAAACAATGGAAAATAAAACTAAACTACACCAAACCACAGCACATAACCTTTACACTCAGACAAGACTCTTGTCCACCTGTCTTCATCGACAATCAACCCATAACACAAACAAACAAAATTCATTACTTAGGACTTACATTTGATAGAAAAATGACCTGGGATCCACACCTAAAACAAAAACGTCTCAGTCTAACCAAGAGATTAAAACTTCTGTATCCAATGCTTCATAAACGGTCGACATTAAAACTCCGACAACGACTGAATACATACACTTACTTACTTAAACCCATATGGATATATGCCACACAAATATATGGGACTGCAAAAAATACACACCTTAAAAAAATACAAATATTCCAATCAAAATTACTCAGACTAATAATGAAATCACCTTGGTATGTTTCAAACCACACACTTCACACTGATTTAAAAATACCCACAGTAAAGGAACATATACATGACCTTTATAGACGATTTCATGACAGACTTCATGGACATAACAACATACTCATTAATGACATGGCCACGACTGACATACTTGGAAATACTCTCAGAAGGCTTAAAAGAAGCTGGATGAGAGATTTGCTCAAATAAATCTTAAACCCATGCCAGGAGGAGGTACTATTGAGTACTTGTCTCCCACAGGCATACAAGGCCTGTAGTATTCAATTTCATCACATTCACTGATTGTTACCCTAATAACAGGTGTGAATTAAAATCTGAAAGAGAAAAAAAAAATAAAATAAAATAAATAAATAAGCTGGACAAAAAATAAATTATATTTAAAATCAATGATAATATTATACTACTCTGCTACCCATTTAGTATTTTAGACATACCCATTTAGTATGACTATACATTTTTTATTTTTTTTTTTTTGTTATTTCCCTAGTTTAATCAATGAAATATAGCTGTCCTAAGGTCCTTGAATCTTCTTCAACATTATCCATGCATCTTAGCTTTGGGAAACCAGTCTGTTACCATATATATCTTCATCTGAAAGATTTTTTTTTGGATTTGATGAGATCCCATCCTGATGACTTAGCATAGACAAGCCTGACAGTTATTGCAATATCAGGTTCTCTAAGCTATGAGTAAATTTGTCTGTATGTTTGCCACCTTCTTATAATTTTTCACATGTTTGTTAATGTGTCTGTATGTAGATTTTATTTTTTGAATTTGAATAAATTATATTGAGAGAATTTTTATTGAATAAATTGATATGAATAAATTAATATGAGAGAAATCATATTAAATTTTTATTTTAAGGCTAATAAATAAAATAAAAGTCTATTATTATTAGTTTATTGACTTATTTGTAATTATTGATGTTTGATAATTTTCAGGGATTTCATGCCAAATTGCGTAACAGATTACAGCCCATTCACAGTTCGGGTCGGGCCTGGAAGGAGACGAGAAGAAAATAGCAAAGGCTTCAAAAATCCTTCTGTGTCAGGGCAGAGTTCAACTTCCAGCGCCACGTCCAGTGATGAGTACAATAATTATTTATTATTGACAGATTATAAATATATATATATTTATATATATATATATATATACATTTTGGAGATATAGCATATGTAATGCACTCAGTTTTTTAAAAAATATTTTGACTTTAAATCTTGTGATCTATTGACAAAATGTTATTACTACAGATGCAGTCAAGAAAGTGAGGATGAGGATGTGAAAACAGAATCACGACAATCCTCTTCCCCGGCTAAAGGTAGCACAGAATCTGCCAGATCGTCTCAGGGAAATATTTTTGCTTTAAAGCCGATTTCTCCTCAAGATATGCAAATTTATAAAAGGTATTCTATTCCCTTATTAATTACTGACTTCAAATGGTTTCATATAAAACTAGGAAGGAGCCTTTTACTCCTCCATTATATCTATTTTAGTGTACATGAAAACTGCAATATTTTTAATTCTTCCTTGGCTGTAATATCTTTGTCTAGCTTTTAATTTAATGAGGCTGTTTAATTAAAATATATCATTTAAAAAAAAACAAAAAAACTATATCATTTATTTAATTCATGAATGTACCATAATTAAAACAACAATCATAGAATTTTTCGGTATGTATAAAGGTCAGCATACAATTATGGAATCCGAGTGGATTTTCGGAGTAACCAACATAACAAATGCTGTCAGAAAATCAGCTCCAGTACAGATGCATTATGTTTCTATTACTTTAGACTATATAAAGTTTATAA
The DNA here is from genome assembly GCA_003667255.2 of Euschistus heros. Taxonomy (NCBI): domain Eukaryota; kingdom Metazoa; phylum Arthropoda; class Insecta; order Hemiptera; family Pentatomidae; genus Euschistus; species Euschistus heros. The sequence goes on from RCWM02000165.1 coordinate 348,216, forward strand.
GTGTTCTACTACTATATAAAGTAAATAATTGTTCAATACGTTTCAGGTATGTAGTTATTGGAAGGCAGGCCATACGCACCAAAGAAGGAACAAATAAGCCTTTAGCCCATAGTCTTAAACCGATGACAGAATTCACAGATTCAACTTTACAGGTATTGCTTATTTTTTTCTTTTTTTAACTATCATTTGTTAATTAAATAAAAAATTTTCAATGCTGACATCACTATTAAGGTTTCCAGCCTAATAAAATTATAGAAAAAATCACTTATGTTGAAGAAAACATGCTATTACTTCACAAGTGAATTCTTTCAAGCATAAAAGTTACATTGATTTCATCGCACAAACATTACTTTATTAATTATATATTATTTTTTACCATTTTCAGACAAAACCACCTGTAGTTTCACAGAAATCTCTAGACTTCTATGCCAATTACGTTAAAAAAATGTATTCCATTGAAGAGTGCATTACACCTCTACAAGCTGAAAAATATGCACGTTATTGTAACAACCAACTCTACATCTATAAAGGAGTAGGCTGGGAGTAATATCACTATTATGTAGTATATTTATTCTTTCTGAAAGATCTAGCCTTTTCTCTTATATAATTTTAAGATTTCTAAAATGTGATCCTTAATTTTTTGATATTTATGAATATTTAATTAAAAACAAGGCAACTGTCTAATCTTGTCAACTAATTCATTTAATTTTTTTTTTCTAATCCCTAAACTGTTAAAAATCCTACAATTCAACTTCATGAAGCCTAATAAGTTCAGACTTCGATATTGACCTCTATAAATTTATGGATGCTAGAGCTTAACCATAAAGACAGACTTTGTATTTGACTCTATCGTGACAAAGCGCGTATTGTGTGATTATAGGTAGTAATGTAAAATGTATCATCATAAACAACTTAAGATTGCTTTGACCTTATAACTCTTGTTAATAAATGGAAGGACCCATCCCTAATGCATTTATTTTATTTTTTTATTAATTATGTCTTAAACCACTGATTATTAACAAAAGTGCCCAGGACCACAATCCCTTACCACAGTAACCATGTAACCTTTACTGAGATTGCATCTACAAACAAACAAAAAAGTACCAAAGATAATAACATCAATAATATTATTTTAAACTCATTTTAATATTTTTAGGTTTATGGTCATTGGCAATAACAAAAGTTAAATTTGTGCCTTGTTTTAAGTTCTTTGATTTTTGATGATCAATACAATCTTGTAAAATAGTTGCAAATAATGTTATTAGGCTTAGATTCTCTTTACAGTTAACTCTTTAGCTGAAATTAAATCAACGATTTCTTTAATCAGATTTTTAAAAAACATCAATAGAATTTTTATTTAACTCCAAAGCTTCCATTGCTTTATTTTACCATTATCAATAATTATGAGATTTTATCATATTGTTTTAATTTCCTTGTAATGTTAAATATAATTGCTCTGATTAATGATTTCAGGAGAAAAGGCTAGTGTACTTATAAGGCTGATAAGTTTAAAACATTTATCTAAAAGGTTCAAACAACTGAGCATACTGAGTAGTCATTTGTTTTTCGAAGTTTTGAATTGAATTGAACAATTTATAATTCTTGGTAAATAAGTTGTAAACTTAAATCAAAAGAAATTGAATTGGTGACTCTTCTGGATTACTTCACTTACACATGTCCAAGTAAGAAACTTAAGTTTAAGTAATGGGATTTATTGAAATGAAAAATTTAAAATTGATTCCTTAAACAGCCAATCTCGAAAGATAGATGTAACATGAAATTGCTTTCTGAATGCTCCAATTTTTTATTCAACCACATATACTCCCTCCTTTGGGACAACAGTTAAATTTAAGCTTTTAATTAAATAAATAATAATAAAAAAAAAAAAAATGTTAATGAAATGTGATATTTTTCTTATTTTATAAAATATGTTATAGGTAAGTGAATCGTTTCCAATGTTTTCTATACTTCTAAATATAATTTAGATCCATATTAGATATTTTTCATCATGTATTAGATATATGTTATGTTTCATAAATTGTACATTTATAATCAAATAAATTTGTGTAAAAAAGTTATCCTTTATTCCTATAAGTAAAGTGCATCGATCCACTAATAATACTGGATGTAATTATTACAAACATTTCATATAAATTAAAAACATCACAATATTTTTTTTTACTACTTGAGGTAAAAATTGACTAGCTGATAAGAAGCCGAAAAAGAAGAGAAATAAGAACTGCTAAAGAAAATAAAAAAAAAATATAAATGGGTGTTTATCTGTGATAGAGACCATATTTAAGAATGGGTCTATATCAGTACCGGAGGAATAACAATGGTCTACTCTATAATGCTTAGACTGAAATAATTTTTTTTTACTAACACTACATTGTGTGAGAATCGGACACACTAGGATTAATTAACTGAAATCAAGTGTAGGTCAAATCATTAACTGAAGTAACTTTATATTCCTATTTTTCATTTGGTTATAACAAGGAATTGGTAAAACCCTTATATAATGAGGTAAAATTTATAAAATCTATTAAAATTTAAGAGAAATCTATTTTTATAATAAAAACATCAATCCTGTACTGACTCTATTTTATCCGCCTTATAAAAAACAAAGCTAAGCTCGGGGAATAAATTACTCTTTTAGAAACAGCTCCTTTGACATTTATAGGTTAAGCAAAGAAACCATTTCAGAATATAAATTATATTAAAATCAGCAGATTCTGCCCATGTTCATGTTTTATTTATACTTTTTTAAGGTTTCATATTTGTGACAGTTTTCTGTAATTTAATACTGTTAAAAAACATTATAGACATTAAATATTTATGTACATAATATAGCTGTTTTAATAGCCTGACATTGTTTCATTAGAGCAGTTAACATGCTATTAAGTTCTGAACACTCAGAAGAATAAAAAAAAATAATTTGAAACCTTGACAAAATGTATAAAAATGTTTAACAAAAAATAAATTAATTGTCTTTTTGAGTTTGCTTTTTGTAGGTGGTAGCTAGTTCCTTTATTCTAGGCATATCTTCACTGAGAGATGTTTTTAATTCTGCCTCCATTTCTTCACTGTCTACGGACAGTAATTTCAACAGCTTATCTGTAAAAAATATAATAATTTCCTAAAGAAAAAGAAAAGTATTCATGTTTACAAGACATTATTTTAATTTTATGTTTGTATTCAGAATTTCACATTTCAAAAATAAAAAATTTTAATTACCTTGGTACGCTTGAAGCACAGCATTTTCATCACCAGTAAGTTGCGGTTTAAGGAATGCCAATATTGTTGGTACAAATTTTCCACTAACTTGGAGGATATGACCTGTGACAGCTTGAAACAGAGTAAGTGTAGCTAATTGTAGGACGAGTGCAGGGGTAGTCTCAATAGATAGTTCAGACAAAAGGTGCTCTCTTCTCTTTTGTATAAATTGTCTGAAATATAAAAAAATGAATAATATTTGTAGGTAGTCTTCTACCATTGCTATCCAAAAAGAAAAATGTGATTGTTTAGAACAGCTCCATGAGCCTGTGTGTTCATAACTCGATCTACATCCTAAACAGCTGAAGCTGTGGATTGATAAATTTATTCATCAAGAGGAAGTTAGTTTGAGACCTAAGTCGTGAGATGCAGTAATTTTTCAAATCAACATGAAAGATCACAAGGCAGAAACATTAATGAAAACATTTTGTTGTTGTTTATTGGGGCTAATGTCCTTATGTACTCCAACTAAGGCAGGAAGGACGGGTTATCCAACAGGTTACCAATCTTTTCAAGCCATGAAATATCAAACCACCCAGGTGGTATTTGAACCCACGATCTTCTGTAAAGAGTGCTCTGAGATCTCTGAGCCCCAACTTGCTCAGCCATAGAGTTCCCGAGAAAAAAGTTTTAGACATAATTAAAAAAGAGGTAGTCCTTTTCCTGGGATAAAAATAGGCCTTGAAATAAATTACTCAAAAACAAATTATACGTACATTGCACCGTTACCAACAATCTTGTAGGACGATATGTTTTTGAAAATGTCAGTAACTTCACTTACCTGGGGGCAGAGTTAAACAATTCACATAAAATGATAATAGAAGTGCACAAAAGGATCATGGCCACAAATCATGTATATTTTGCAAATTTGAAGTTTATCAGATCATCATTGTTATCGAGAAAAATGAAAGTGAAGCTGTAAATAACTTTAATTAGACCTATCCTCACATACGCCACTGAAACGTGTATGCTTACCACCTCTATTACAAATGCATTGAGAGTCTTTAAAAGGAAAGTTTTTGGAAAAATATTTGGTCCTGTTTTTGATGTAAGAACTCAAGAATGGAGGATAAGAAGAAACAAAGAGATATATACAAGTTGTTTGACAAAACTGAAATTGTGAGTTCTATAAAATACCGCCGGATTGAATTGCTGGAGCATGAAAATGCCTGACGACAGAACCCCAAAAAGGATGCTGCAAGTAATGGTCCTAGAAGAAAGGGAAAGCCGAGAAGAAGATGGCTGAGTGACGTGGTCGGTGACCTTGAAATGCTAGGAGTGACTAACTGGAGGAAGAAAACTATGGATAGAGCTGTCTGGAGAACTATTGTTCAGGAAGCCAAGGCCCACCCCGGGCTGTATAGCAACAGAAGAAGCCCTTTTCCTTGCCGCTATCACTGCCATAGACCAGAGTTCTGAGGCTTGTTCGATTTCTTTGACAGGTGAGGGGAGTGGAACCTGTACCTAACCCCAACCTGGAGCACCAGTTGCTAATAAGGACCAGAAAAGCTGGCAATGGGGCCACCACTTTCCTACACCAAAGGTTGGTTGTTATTACTAATATAGTAAAAGAAGAATGAATGACATTATAGCGATGATTGATTTAAAAAAAAAATTAAATACTTTTTTAGAATATATTTTATAGCCCTCTTAACTATCTGAAGTAAACCATAGACCCTTCTTTTATCTATTTATACGTTGTCTCTACTGTCCTTGTAGTGAGACATAAATCTCATTAAAATCTTATAAGTAACAATTAAGTAAACTCATTTCTGAATTTGAATAAATAACAAAAAAACAATTACTTTTCTTTTTTTTTATCTGGTTTCCTGCCAAGGAGTCCAGTTAATGATAGGGCAGCTTCTGCTGAAGTGATAAATTCTTCGAGGCTATTTCCACAAAGGGTTTTATGAAGGCTAGCTAATGCATCATGTAAGTCACCATTTACATCAGCCAAAAGCTTTGTCCTCATCTAGAACAAATAACAATAATATTAATAATAATATTAAATCTGAACTTTTATTTAATTATAACCCATGAATTATAATAAAGAAGTAAAAAAGTAAAAGTACTTCAGCAGTAATTTGTTTTGGATCGACTGGACTACTTCCATCGGTTGATGTTGCATAGGAAAATATAGCATTCACGACTTCTGTTCCAACCATCCTCAACACTGATGCTGTAAGTCGGGACTGAGTATCAGCCAATGGAAACAATTTTATTGAGCGTTCGGTCAGCTTTAGTTCTAGCAACCAATTTTCTAATTTGTTTTCAAGTTCTACATGAGCCTTTCTTCTTTGACTTGCACCAGAGACTAAAGTTTCTTCAAAGAGTCTAGCAGTAGTTTCATAAGTTGTTTTATTAAGAAGTCTGAAAATAAAAATATATCAAAATCTTTTTAAGCTTCATTTGCTGTGGCGCACTAAAAAATAAGATAAAATGAATACTTGTTTGAGATTTATGGTTGTTTTCTTGACTAAGATTTTTCTCTCTTTTTGTTTTCAGAATAAATATTATTATTATTATTTTTTTATAAATGGAGTGACTAACTTCATAACTTTTTTCCCAGAGCCCTCATTTTATAATTTCATTTCTCAGTTCAGAAACAACAAGCAAAACCTTTGAAGTATTATAAAATATACACTGCCTGTCAAAAGTTAAGAACTTCCTTGAGCCACAATCGGTAAATTTAAAAGCTTAATATCTTTGTATATTTACATACTATTCAACATTATAAAAGAATATGTAAATATACTAAACGGCTGAGAAACTATTTCATGCTTGTGATAATAATTTAAAATTCATAAAAAAAAAAAAAAAGAAAGTAGGTAAAAAAAGTATATACTTATTAAATCTTGACTGACAACTTTAAAATAAATCTTATTTAACTAAATTTATTAGCACCATTCATTGGTATTTCTAAAATTCATAAAAAACTAAACCCATTTTAAAAAAAAAAATACAATAGATAAAAAGAATTAAATTAAATAGATATGAGTTAGCAGATCATTGAATAAGAAACTAAATATACTATATTATGTAGATTAGTTATTAATATTGACAAACCCAAACAATGGTCATGGAGAGATTTAATTAGAAAATGGTTGATAATATTTAAACATAATATTTCAATTTTGAATTAAAAATATACTTACGGAGTAATATGTCTTGCTAAATCAGTTAAAACTCCACTATCTTCAAGTTCTTCTAGATTCTTATTACCTGATAATTCACCTTCAACCTACATACAAATAAATGAAATAACATTAAGGATAAAATAAAATAAACAAAGCGAGATAAGGGATTATACAAATCTTATTCGCTCTATTAACAAATTACTCATGCAGAGGTATAAGCAATACAGAAATTTAAAGAAAATGATCATAAGAGAGGCTCTGATTTATTAATTGTTTATCAGAAACAGCTTAAAAGTACAAGAAAGAAACAAAAGCTTTAAAACAAAAAAAGAAAATAATTTAATAAAATAATACTAATATCTTCTTTCGGACTAATCAGAGATTGAGACAAGACAAGACCTAGCAAGGTATCTGAATTCATGATTCAAAAAGTACAGTTTTGAAATATTACTTGAAGACTTACCTCTTCTGGTGTGAAAAACTCCAATTTTTTATCAATCACTTCATTCTCTGAACCACCACTTTCTTTTCTAGAGCGACCTTTTTTCTTGGGAGCGGCTTTTGTTTTTGTCTCTCGACCCTATTTAAAAAAAAATAACACATTATTGTTAAACTTAAAGATGTGGCTATTAGACTTCTCCTTTGTTGAACTGGAGTTTGTTAGTTTAATATAAGTTTTAACAATAATAATAACTTAACTATAAAATATATGTTTTAAACTATATTAAAAACTAAAATATTTCAAAAATAAGACTACTTGACACTGAATGCAAAACTGCGACTTTCACCTGAGTTCCTCCTCCACTTTTTCCACTTCCAGCTTTCTTTCGTCTTTCTTCTTTTTTATCAGCCTTACTGTCGTAATTATCATCTATTTTTTCTTTTCCCAAAGAACGACCAAGTTTCTTTTCCATCTGAAGCTGTATATAGCTTCCATCATTGATAGCCTTGAATTCAAAAGCAGAGCCATTCCTTTATTTTTTTATAAATATATGAATAATAAATTTTAAAAGATTTTGTATAATTTACCTGTTGTGCTTTCTTCTGGATGATACCTTTATCTGTAAAGGGTTTAAGAACTTCCTGAACAAATCCTTCAGATATCAATACTGTATCTGAGAAGATGAGAGGCACTGACTTTCCTTTGCTACGTTTCATAACAGCTTCAAGGACTTTAGCAACATCATCAGGACTGAATATAGATGGAACAATCATCTGAAATTTTTTTCTGAAATTATAATACAAAATATTTTTCATACCAAAACATTCAACTATTATTATTTCACAATGATAATTTTAAATGGAATTAATTTTCAGTAGATATATGACTACATTTTTAATAAAGACCTGTTATTCTATTTCTGGATCTTAGTATTGAAAAAACAAAAGGAAACAAACCCATAACAACAGTAGTGACATAATCAGAAAAGTTTATTTCTGCCAAGAAAGAAAGTTATCCTGATAGGCTATCTTTAAAACTAGGTTTAGTACTTTATTACTGAACTATCTATCATAAAGTTAAGCTGTTATGAAAATGTGTAAAAAAGTTCGACAAACAATATAAATGTAAATTTTAGGTTCCTTAAGAGAGTGAAAATTTTCGATTAACAGACAGGACGCTGTTAATGATTATTCATAAAGGTGTTCATAAATAATTTTTCTTCAATGCAAGAACATCGAAAAAGGAGTACAAGCTTTTTATAAGTGTGTATGATCTTTAATTACTTCAATATTAATAAAAATACATATAAATCAAATTAATCAAAGAAAAGAGGTTATACTGTTATTAGTAATTATTACTGAAAATTAATATGGTTTCTATAAGTTATTAAGCTATTACATTCATGCCTCTGTCTAAAAAAACTGACAAATAATTTTTTTTTTAGACCTAATTCATATATTTTCATTTTTTATCAAAGAAAGTTATACCAAAAGCTTACCATGAGGTCAACAAATGAATTTGATGATATAGCATCTTCCACCGCTGCCTCTATTTGATCAATCAACTGTGGTCCAACAGCACAAGTAGGTAAATGCAGTAGATCACTGTAATTCCTTCTAACGAAAGAGATAGGATCTGATATTCCCAGCCTGGACAAGGCATCGTACTCTAATAAAACAAATAATGTAAAGTCAATACACATCTAGTCATTTATATATTTCTTTAAAATATTTTATGAGTAAAAATTCACCTAAATATCCATTTTGCTTATAAAAATTTTGAACCCAATCACTCTGCTGTTTGGTATACATCTGAGGTATAAATGTAGCATTTCCTTGTCTTGCAGTAAGAGATCCAAAAATTTGCTTATCTTCGACTAAACAGTCATAAGCATCTAAAAACAAAATTGAAAATTATTACACAATGAATAGCTTTATTTCTTCAATGTCAGTCTAAAACAGAAAATTAATATTATATTCACTCAGATGTCAGGGATGAAATCAACCTATAAATATAACAAGTAAAATCATATGACATATAAATTCATGTTAGAATATATAGTATTGATGTTAAACACATGAAAAAATATCTTACAATAAAAATCCCTCTCTTGAAGATCTGTAGCTTCGAGAATTGCTGAAACCTGTGTCGGTCTGGTTAAGGCCCGTAGGGCACCTCTTATGATACCTTTACATTTTTCAATAAAAGCTTGTGTGAAAAAAACTCTGGGATCTGATTTATCTTGTTTAGCTCTAATTACTTTCCCTAAATTCCTCTCAAGAACCTATAAGATAAAATATAAATTAAGTTTTAAAGTTAAAAAAATAAAATCACAAAAACCTTAATTTTTCTACACTCATTGAAGTAATAAAACTTTTATTTTCAAATTCATTAACAACAAATACAGTTAGTAAAAAAAGTCTGCATACACTTATTATTAATTTGAACATGTGGGTTAAAAGCAAAAGAGAAAAAACAGTGAAACAATTTATTTATTTTTTCCTTTTAAATACAGGCCCTTTTGATTAATTTGGTACATTTTAAAGTTGTTTAAAAATTTTATAAACACAACAAAAAATAATATAGAAAAAGTCCTATATGTTATCACAAAAAAAGTCTGCATACACAGTAAATGAAAATAATTATCAACATAATTAATTAACGAAAAATTCTCTAATGGTCTGTGGGACCTCCTTTATTTTTTATTACCTTTCTTAAGCGATTATTCATCGAGCTATTTTTTTTGCAAAAGTTGGATCCGCTTTCAACCATTCCTCCTTAAGGGCCTCTGAGAGTTGCAGTTTATTTTGTATTTCGTCACGTCGCAGCCTCATTTTAAGATCCTGCCAGAGGTGCTCTATGGGGTTGAGATCAGGCGATTGTGGTGGTGTTCTTAACTGGCGTGGAGCATTGTAAAGCAACCATTCTTCAACCCTTCTGGCACGATGTTTAGGATCGTTATCTTGTTGAAAAACAAAATTTGATCCTAGGCTTTACTTGATAGCACTGGGTCGCAGATTTTGTTTTAGGATATCTATGTATACATATTGATCCATTATTCCCTCGATGATCTTCAAGTTGCCTACTCCAGCTGAAGCCATAGAGCCCAACCATGATCCCTCCTCCTCTGTGCTTAACTGTCGGGCATAAGTTTTTCAACTTCATGGCCTCGTTTTTTCTCCTCCACACTCTAAAGTTGCCATCAGTGCCAAAAATATTAAATTTGGACTCATCTGTGAAAATTACTTTGTCCCAAAGACTGGTAGGCTTATCAAGGTAACTTTTCGCAAATGCCAAACGCTTAGCTCGGTTAACTTTACTAATAAAAGGCTTCTTGCGAGCCCTTTGCGATTTAAGATTATTTTTTTTTTAGTGAATTACGTACCGTTTGAGGTGTTACTTCAATGTTGTAATCCCGCAATAAATTAGTAGCTAATGTAGGAGCACTTATTTTAGGGTTTTCGTTAACACTCCTTAAAATAGCATGCTCATGACAACATTGGAGCTTTTTTGGCCGCCCTGATCTCGGCCTACTTGCAATCCAACCTGTTGCATTATAATTTCTAATTACAGTCTGAACCGTTGAAACACTTATTGACAATGTTCGTGATTTCGCGTAATGATTTTCCTGCGGTCTTATGATTCACTATTAATTGCCTAATCTCACGATGAATTTCCATTATGAGCTGTTGCTTTCACTTGGCTTTGGTTCTAGCTGATTAAATTAGGAAGTAAGGCTACAGAAAACCTCTGTGCATGTAAACAAATTAAATGATTGTTTACATTCAAAGGATTACACTAAGGTGTATGTGGACTTATTAGTTGTAATAAACAGTGGCAAACATTTATTATGAAACATTTTGTAGGTATTCAATCCCGAAATCATATTATAAGCACGATTTAATCTTCTACAGATCTTATTTTATTAAAAAATAAAAAAACTTAACTTTAATAAATACAAAAATGATGCACATTAATTCATAAATGAATTTATATTGTGGTGTATGTAGACTTTTTTTACTAACTGTAAATATTTAAAAATCTTCTTTAATGATATGATAAAATCAAAATCTTATGGTACGTTATGGAGTTGAATAAATTCCAGCCTTGCACCAAATATTTTATACCATACTGATACATGGTCACCATTTACTTGATAATCAATGAGAATGCTCAATGAAAACACTTTTTTTTTCTTCAAAAAAGTGTTAATTAAATTACAGACAATATTGATTAATGTAAAATTAAATCACTATATCCAAACCTCCCTAAGTACTTTCATATGAGGAATAAAAAGTTATTTTTCTTGAATTAGACACTGATGAAAGAGAAAATTTAGCAATCACATTTATCAGTATTCTTTATTCATCAACAAAACAGAGAAAATGGAAATAAAACTGTATGTCACACGTTCAGGATCCCTCAAAAATCAAGATTTTAGGAAACCATTGCTTGGTGTACCCCCAACTCTTGTCCTTACAAACAGACTTAGATTCCAGTATGAGATCAAACATTACAGAGATCAGTTCTTCGGTAAGGTAGATTGTTATTTTACAATTAATTATACTGAAATCATAAAACTATCGTTTTATTAAATTTCTAATTAGGGTTTTAATGTTTACATTAAAAAAAAAAAAAGATATTAACATGCTTTAAATGTTTATATATTATGTTTGGATAAAATATTTATATTTTATAATATAAATATTTATAAAAAATTTCTTAGGATATTAACTTACATTATTGCCCATATGTATATTAGTTTAGTATGTAGTAAATTTTCAAGTACGTCCCAGAAGAAAGACGAAAAAGAGGCTGCCCAAGGAAAACATGGGTTCAAGGAGTTGAGGAGGTAAAAAAAAAAAGTTCTGTAAAATATTTTACTTAGACCTATAATTCATTTCTACTTAAAATAACATCTCTATGAGTCCAAGCTGCTATAAGACATTCCATTGCTGACATATCATTTCATAAACTGATGACAGTCTGCCCTGAGAACCAAGGGAAGGGAGGGAAGTAATTTGGAGAATAAATTTAATAAAAAAGTTAAAATCATAGCAAAAATACTACTTTTATAGTAAATTTACAGATTATCAGAGATTTACAGATAAAATATATCAATCTCAATTCATAGTTAGTGTCAAGGGAGTATTCTATACCCCTAAAATAGGAGCATTTGAGTTCCCAGAGGCACGAACACCACTGTATATTACTGATGAACAATGTTTTAAAATAAAATAACATTTCAAATAAATAAGGTTATAAACACAGTAATAAATCTCAGAAACGAAAAGAACAAAAACAGAAACTACTCACAGACTGCAAAAAGTCTCCAGGAAGATCATATAATTTTGTTAGATCAGCTGTAGTAATTTGACCATCCCTTTGCAGTCTTTCATTAATTTCTTCAGCTATAGTTCTTTGATAAGTTTTGTTTATCAACTGTCCCATAATGATGGAACATCCTGAAGATTTTTCAATTTCTGGTATCCGGGCTGTTATATGATTTAGATCAACATTTAATGTTTTAGCTAATTCCACCAAATTTATTCTTCCTAATAATTGTTTAAAAAACCTTTAATAAATGAATAATCATCATTAATAAATCGCTAAAAATATATCGTTACCTCCATTAACATATAATTCATCTTTTATTTCTTTCAAGAGGTATTGAGGAGTTATATATTCCCTACCATCTGTGGTAAATATTACTTCTAGGAGATTTGACTCTATTAACTTGCTAATTATTTCAACACAATTTCGCTCTGAAAGACTGAAATTAAAAGACGTGAAAATAACAAAAAGTAATCAATAAAAATAAAATATGAGTTTAAATTACACTTGAGATGTTGAAGTCAATTGTGCTCTCTGAAAATCTGCTGCCAAGCGCTTAACTTCTTCCCAATCTACAGCAGTCATTGTATTTATTTGTATTTTATATAACTTAAAATCTATATTACACCCTTATTACCAAATATAAATTTAACTCCAGCCTGCTAAGTTTGACTGGGATTAAGGTTATCTTGAAGGAAGGATATCAATGGATAGGATGACGTGTCATTAAAGAGCTAAGAAATCTATTATAATCAATATTTGCAAAGAAATACTTCAGAATTGAGACCTTGGTAAAAGTGAGTGGATACAGTACCTTAGATATCTGAAATCAAAAGAGCTTAATTTCAATTAAATTATTATCTAGGTATAGAGTTATTTAGCATTTTTTATTAATAGGTAAATCTTAAGACACTTGTTTTATTAGATGGTTTCATTACTTAGATTTAATAGAAAGTCAATGTAACTTAATTTGACTGGGTAAAACTACAGGAATTAATCTCTTTTAAAACGGCCCCTTATTTATTTGCGATTTATTTTTCGTGCCTAGAAAATATTCCTTTGCCTTTATAGCTTCGCCCTTACTCCTGCCAGATACACCTTATTATATTGTTCTATCCTTGCACCGATTTTTCGGTACAAACCTTTTTATTTATGTAATTTCGATTATATTACCTATTAATTCTGTTTAAAATAAAGATTAATAAGAACATGAGCAACAACTATTTCATTATTTTTCCTTATTCTAATTATAGTAGTACAGACGTGAAAGAATGTAATATTAGAATGTGCTGAATGGTACTTCAGTTTAAAATACAGAGGCGGCAAAGAGTTTTTATTGATTACTGAATAGATTAAATAAAAACTCCATTCAACCAACAAAAATATTTTTTTTTAACTTAGTAAAATTCTTAAATAAAAAAAAATATAAATTATCTGGAATATTAAAAATATAGTATAACTGCTCAGAAAAAAGTATTTGCACCCGTCGCTATTTTTATTTTTATATATTTTTAGCGAATACAAACCGAATCAATTTAAATAATGGATCACTTTGTTGACAAATCTGCAGTAAGAATATGGTTCGACTTACGATGAAGTCTAGCTGTAAGGGGTGTCAGGATAACTATCAACTGTAATGGAACAAATTTTATTTAAAGATACAATATCTCACAAGATTAGTTAACACGACTTAACAATAAACAATTTGACTATAGAACATCACCAAACAATAAAAAACTCATAGCAGTTATCTATAACCTTCCATTCATTCGTGTTGCCCCCAGACAGAGCGGAATATCGATATCTAGTATCGATACTCACATCACTCCCCCCTTTTTAAAAGGGGGACCACCCCCGTTTATACTCTACGGGGAGAATTTTCTGGGAGGTCTTCGATCTCGCTGAGGCCTCCGTACGCTAGGCGAGTCTGTAGTGCGCTCCTCTATGATCGAGGTCGGTAGGTGAGAACGATGTGGTGACGTCATTGCTGGCTCCAAGGGATCCTCCAGGTCTTCTTCTTGTTGCTCATCCTCTGCTGCGGACTCGGCCTCAAAGCCACTCCGCTCCTGCTGCAATCTAGCTGGTTCCTCCTCTAGGGCTTCTACGATATTGGGTTCAGTCCTGACTCCTTCAGTATCTGTTATCTTTTGAGGCGAAGGACTTGGGGTAAAGCGATTTGGAGGCTTCCTGCGCCGCTTTGGACGGCGCTCTAGAACTCGGGGCAAAAAACCTCTGGATGTGTTAGAAACAATTACCTCGTCCCTCTGATTCTACGGGCGGTAAATATACTCCTCATCCGTGGCGCTTGACTCGTCGGTACTCTCCCCTCTCTTGTGATCCGAACCGATCTCAGACTCCGGTGCTGAAATTTCGTCCTCTGAAGAGGGGTAACAGAACTTAAGTCGATCAATATGTATTACATCTCTTTTGCCGTCGGATCTTTGGATTAAATAATTTACAGGGCTCATACTCTCAAGAACCTTACAGAGGCCCTCCCATGGCAGATAAAATTTACGACAGCTCCCCGGCGGTGGTCCAGATTTCTTCACGTACACCAGATCCCCTGCTTTTAGAGTCCGACTACGTCGTCCACGGTTTAGTCGCGACCTATTGTCCTCCTCGATCCTTCTGCTGGTGCTACTTGCAATCTGATAGGCCTCCTGTAACCGATCCAGCATCTCATCGGGATAAGTGACAGGCTTTTGGTCGAGAATAGGATTAATATTACAATGGAACGGGATAGTAATCTCTCGCCCATATGTTAAGAAGTTTGGGGTATATCTGGTGGATCGGTGTGTTGAGCTACGGTAAGCTGCCAAGGCAAACGGCGCGTAGAGATCCCAATTAGTCCCTTTCCTATTGACAAAGTGAACCATATTATAAATTAAAGTTCGATGAAGGCGCTCAACACGTCCATTGGCATTGGGCCGATAGGCGGTGGTTTGTATCTTCTTGATTCCTAGCCTGCTGCAAGATTTTCTTAGGAGTTCTGAGCAAAAATTGGTTCCGCGGTCCGTCAACAAGACCTCCGGTGCCCCACGGCGAAGGACTATATTTTCCACAAATGCCCGAGACATCTCTTCCGCGCACTGCTCCTTGATGGGTATGGCCTCCGCATACCTTGTGAAGTGGTCAACGAAAGTAAGAAGGTACCTATTACCCACCTGCGACTTGGGAAATGGACCCTGAATATCCATCGCCACCATTTGCCTAGGGTATGTCGTGTGGAATGGAGCTTCACTGGGAACCTTAGGTAACAACTTTCTACTGGCGCAAGCCTTGCACCTCCGCACGTACTCCTCAACATCCTTTCTAAGGCTTCCCCAATAAAGACAACGTTCTGCCCGCTGTAACGTACGGCTTATACCTCCGTGACCCGAGAAGAGCTCATCATGTAGCCATCTTAGGAAATCGGGGCGCAAGACTCGAGGCACCACCAACCTAAAAGATCCACCATCCTCGTAGAAGATCAGTCCTTCCTCGTCGACTGTAAATGGCTTCCTCAATCGAGCCAGAATTTGCTGACATTCCTTGTCATTTCTTTGAGCTCGTAGTATCTCCTCCCTGTCAATGGCTCTATCAAGTCCTCCCTCAATCACCCGAACTGCTCTGCTGAGTGCGTCTGCGTTCCTGTGAAGAGTTCCTGGCTTATACTTGATCTCATAATCATATTAAGCCAGTTTGATCTGCCAGCGCATCAGTCGGGAGCTCGGTTCCTTTAGTCCCAACGTCCATTTCAGCGGGGCGTGATCCGTAACTACCACGAACTTACGTCCATACAAGTAGCATTTAAACTGTTGGACGCCCCAAACAACAGCTAACAGCTCACGCTCTGTGGCCGAGTAGTTTCTTTCAGCTTTTTGTAGCTGCCGCGACGCATAGGCAACGGGTTTTTTTCACTCCATCAACCTCTTGCGACAAGACAGCCCCAAGAGCAACCCCCGATGCGTCGGTTGACAGAATGAAGTCTCTGCTGAAGTCTGGATAGACTAGAACCGGATTCGTCTTCAAGCACGATTTCAGCTCCCGAAAGGCCTGGAGTCTATCCTCAGTCCACTCAAACGTGACGTTTTCCTTAGTCATCTCAGTAAGGGGCTGTGCTCGCAGGGAGTAATCTTTAATAAATCTTCGGTAATACCCGGACAACCCTAAAAAAGCCCGTAACTCTTTAACATTTCTGGGAAGGGGGTATTCCTCGATAGCTTCTACTTATCTTTTTAGGATCAGGTTTCACCCCTTCCTGAGAAATCAGGTGCCCTAAATAAATCAGCTCGTTTTTCATAAAATTGCACTTCCCTAGATTAATTCGTAACCCTGCCTTTAACAATCTGTCGAGCACCCTCTCGAGCCGAACGTGATGTAATTCGGGGGTCGCCGCGAACACAACTATATCAACCAGGTAAACGAGACATTCATCTCCGCATACATCGGCCAATACATAGTCCATCAGTCTTTGAAAGGTGGCAGGCGCTCCAGCTAAGCCAAAAGCCATTCGCCGATACTCAAAGTGTCCATCTGTTGTGCTAAACCCGTTTTTTTTTCCCTGTCTTCTTCGCGAATTGGAATCTGATGATATCCGCTGGCCAGATCAAGGGTGGTGAAGAATTTGCTCTGCCCCAACCTGTCCAGGGTCTCGTTAATGTTAGGGAGGGGATAAGAAGCCACCTTCGTGATGGAGTTCAACCCACGAAAATCCGTACAAAAGCGATATCTTGCGGGCTCCCCGGGTTCCGATTTCTTCTTCACAATAACTATTGGCGCCGACCATGGGCTAGTCGACGGTTGAATTACCCTTTTCTCTAGCAAATCCTTAACTTGTTCCTTCACCACCGGCCGGAGTGTATGGGGAGTTCTGTAGGGGCGAACAGCAATAGGTCCCTCCTCTCGTGTATCAATGGTATGTTCCACGACTCCAGTGCAACTTAACTCACCTGCATCCGAGGTACCTATGAGCGCTCCGTAGCGCTTGAGAAGCTCCCTTATGGCTCTCTTGTCATCCTCTTTTAAACGTTGAAGCTTGATTGTGAGGAGATCCTTAAGTTCATCATCCCTCTGCTCAACGAACCGAACATGCACAACTCCTTTCCCTTCATCATTCTCGATAGGGGAAGCTTCACCAACCACCGTACCTTTATGTAGCTGAATATTTTCTTCAGAGATATTCACCAGCTTTATCCCAACTCTCCCCACTGAGGACGGAGTGGCGACTACTCTGGCAACGCGCATCGATCCTCCGGGAAGGCTTGAAGGCTCGATGAGAATGTCATTACCAATCAACTTCGGATGAACTTTCGCATCAGTCACGACCTGACTAAAAGCTGGTACCACAATACTTCCCGGGATCTTCACGAGGGAATGTCTTACTCTTTTCCGTTCCGGTACTACGTTTCCGCTAGAGTCTGACTGCAACTCCCTCCATCTCGAATTCACCTGTGGGGGAATATACATGATCCTATCTGCAACGTCGATCGTAGCCTTCACCTTCTTCAACACGTCCCTGCCAAGAACTCCCTCGGCTCCCACCTCGAGGGAGACAATCCAGACTGAGTGGTTGACAGTTGCATCCCCGATAGAAATGTCCAGATTTTGCTTGCCTTTTACCAGACGCTTCTCGCCGGTAACTCCTGTAATCGTATTGTTCCCTCCTGGCTCGATACTCACCCCCGGGACAGGCACAGTTAACAAAGTTATGTCAGCACCAGTATCGACGGTGACCTTCCTCTGGCACCCTCCAAACCCGATGAAAACTGCGAATGGTTCAGATTCCGGGGAGCTTGTATAGAGGATCCCAACGTTGCCTCTTGACCCTGACGCACTCACCGAGGCAGAGGCCTCATCTCGGTGGCGACCCTGTTTAAAGCCGGTCTCTCGTCCTCTACTCTTCCTTCACTTCTGATTCCACTCGTCTCCGCCTGAAGCCGCTGATTTGAATCTCTTAACTCCTTACGACACGTTCTGCGTACATGACCGAATTCGCCGCACCTAAAGCATTTAGTTCGCAAACAGTTTTCAAATAAGTGACCTTCCGTTCCACATAATTTACACCTTTTTTTCGATGTTGGGCAATCCCGCATCCAATGGCCACTTTCGGAGCATCTCGGACATGGCGTTTTAGGCGGAAGTCTGGACTTGTCCACATTATAGTGCGAGCCCGCACCGCGAGTCGCTCGAGGTGTGTTGAAGCGAACTCCGCGTATATAAGTTCCATCCTGAATGGACTGTTCATCGCCCTGATAACCACTCTGAGAGTCATCGTCTACAAAGTCCCCGGTGACGAGCTTCACCGCTCTATCACTTCCGAGGTCATACTCAGGCGACACTCGTTCCGCTAGGGCAACAGCATCTTCGAGAGTCTTAACATCTTGGCCCTTCAGGTACCTTCTAACTGATGGTTCTGTACCTAGTTGGAACATACCAAGTACTACTCGCTCCATTACTGCTTTTGCTCCTGTCCTTTGCCCTTCACTGTCGAGATCTTCAATGGTAAATGCGAGGATACCTGCTTCCTCACACCGGTCCGCATACGTTCGATAGTCTTCACCGGCGTCCCTTTTTAATTTTAATAAAGCCCGCATATCTGCCAGAAGATCCCTTTTCCTCCTAAACCTCTTCAGGAACAGTTCTTTAACGGTCTTCCAAGCTTTGGCCTCCTTCAACTCCCGACCGTGTATGCGAAGATACCGTTCCGCTGCACCAGTAAGCTTCGAAATAAGGACTTCCCTGCGGTCACTATCCGTCCAACCATATCTGTCCGCGACACGATCGAAGCGCTCCAGGTAAAGTTCTGCATCGCCAGACCTCAGCTCCTCACCACTCCAATCGTGAATCTCTTTGGTAAAAAGACGATCCCGGTGAGGGTTAGCCTGTCCAGCTCCAAGCATGGCAAGTTTTAGCTCCTCATTCTCGAGTTTCAGACGTGAGATTTCGCTCTTCTGCCTCTCCAGCTCTAGAAGCTGTTTCAACTCTTCAACCTCTGACTTAAGTTGCTGTTCCATAGTCGATACAACACCCCAATTCTAAGTTCCAAGCTGACACCCCACACCTGACACCAAGTAAGGAGTGTCAGGATAACTATCAACTGTAATGGAACAAATTTTATTTAAAGATACAATATCTCACAAGATTAGTTAACACGACTTAACAATAAACAATTTGACTATAGAACATCACCAAACAATAAAAAACTCATAGCAGTTATCTATAACCTTCCACTCATTCGTGTTGCCCCCAGACAGAGCGGAATATCGATATCTAGTATCGATACTCACACCAGCTAAGCTTTTTTTTTATCTCAAAACTATTTAGGTATAGGTTTTGAAATTTCTGATGTAACCAAGGATTTGATTGTTAAGTTTTTCTTTATTATACGAGTCAGTGGCGGTCCCAGATGGTTAGATAAATATCCTCCCTTCAATACTAAAATGTTAAAACATAATAAAATTAAACTGTCTCTCTCTCTTTCTGCAAGAAATGTTTTTGTTGTTGACTTACGAATATATTGCATTCATTACAATTAATGGTGTTTTTCCTCTATTAGAAAATATTACTTTTTTTTTTTGGAAATACTCTTCCTGGAAATGTTTCGCTACTATCTGCTAAGAACAAGGGGAACGACTTCGAAATTTGACGACGAAAATAAGTGGGGCTACTAATTTCTGTTGTTTAGAATAAACAGAATATAAAGAAATGGATGTTTTTTAATCTACTTTGTAGGTCCTTCTAGGCCTTATTATATAAAGCTATTCATTTAACGTACTTAAAAAAATCCTTCTACTTCTATGTGGAGTCTCTATGGCTACCTTCTTAAATACTGATCTGACAGGTTTATTTGGAGTATTCCACACGCAAGTATTATATCTGATAAATGTTTAGACAGTTTAAATCGAATTTATTCAAGTGTTTTTGACGGTCAAAGTTTTATCTTCCTTTTGTGAATTAACAAGTTATGTATGTTTTGAATTATATGGTCCACGGTATTAGAAGATGCCCTAATTCATGGGAATATTTTTAAGTTCTGTTTTATATTAATACATCCATGATTCAAGATGAATAGTCGGCCAAATATTAACCCAGACCAAGGTTAGAATATTTATTAAAATAAATTGTGAGAATTTTTTTTAAGTTCTCAAGAAATTTATATTTTCAATTATGTCTATAGCTGAAAGGAGACAGCAGTTAACATTGTCATTTAAAAATGGAAACAGGACTTATAATGGATCATCGAGTTTTCAAGAAGAAATGTAATGGATTTTTTTTCTTAATTTGTTAAAAATGTTGTTAAACTATCTTATATCTAACTGTTTATTTTAAGATCTCGACCATTTACTGTTCCTCTGCAATTGAATTTTAATAACTTTGAAGAACGACGGACTAAATCTGCACAGGTTGGAGTGAAAAATGATCTTACTGAAAAATCACAGTCAGTATTATTAAACATTACTGTTTTACTTGATATAAAAATGATTTTATTGATTTCCATATCATATTTTTTCTTTAACTTTGTTGCACACTTTTCAGTATTTTACACCATGACCGTAGCAGAGTCAGGTTAGAATGTAAATAGTGTGGTTTACTTTATTTCTGTTTTGTTTGAAATAATTCTTATGTTGTATGTAATATGTACATGCATAAGAATGCATGCATTCCTTATATTACTTAATTATGTTTCCCCATCCCTCTCAGTATTCTTTCTTAACTTCTACCTTACAATGACATTGTTTATATTTTACTGTGTTAGTAGCATGGTGTGTGATTTCCTGTATTCTTTGTTGAATTATACTTAATCTATTATGTAAATTTTTACATTTTATGCTACTTGTTCTTATTTAAACTATTCTATTGTGTCCTATTAGTGTTCTTATTTATTAGAATGTTAAGTATACAATATAGTTAATTTTCAAAATAGTTGTTAAGTGCAAAAGAGTAGTGGATTGACGAATTGTTGATAAGCTTGCCTTTTAATGAATATTTATTGCAGATCTACCTATTTTGGCACGTTACCTATTGCTATTTTTGAAATTTTGCTGGATTATTTTGTTTACTATATTTTGAATAGGGGGGGGGGGGGGGGGGGGCTCTTTCACCTAGCTGTTTTAATTTTCTAGTTTGTTTAGTTACCAAATATTATTTGTTGAGATGATTTGTCTTTTTATTGGCTTTTGTTCCTACTAAAATCTGATTATGTTTAATTAAAAATTGAAAACATTTAATTTTGTTAAAAGCGTCAGTTTGTTTTGTTTTTCTCTTTAAACCCCAAAAGTACTTGAAATATTTCAATGATAGTATTTAACATTTGCTTTGAGATGGTTTTAGTACATTTATTGTCGATTCAAAACAATTAAATTGAAAACAACCCGCTTAACAACTCGTAAGTAACTTCATCTCATGTTATTAGCAGTAAAGATTGTGGGGAAAGTGCCTTTTAATGAGAATGATCTTTCCCCACATAGCTGCCACATCTATGTTCTTTATTAGTCTGTTACCCTTTAATTGTTGGTCCTCCCATTTTATTCTCCATGATTGAATTCATGGTTATTGTGGAAAAACTATTTCACCTTTTTTATATCAGTGAAACTGAGGTCTATAGAAGTTATAACAATAATTACTTTTTATTATTTACCGATAAAATAACTTTTGATGAGTTATTAATAATTCTATAACATTTTTTATATGTAATGACAGCTTGATAATTATTAATTGTAATTTAAAGAAAACAAGAATCAATTTATTGGCACTTAAAATTATCTCTTTTATTGTGTTATTGTTATGACATTTCAACCACCTTTTCTGTATTCACGGTTAGCCAATATACATTAGTATTATAATAAAACAACAATAATCGAAGTTCTGAACTTGTGATAGTCTTTCATATTCAATCCTGGCTATATTGAAAAGAAAAGGTGATCATGATGAAAAATGGCTATTTATCGATCATTTATAGATCATGATATAGAATGGCATTTCTAACTAGAAACATAATTAAGAAAGTATGTAGTAAACCTTAGTAATTCACCAATATACGTTTCCAATTTTTGCAAGTAAACCACATTAACAGCTTCCAACATGTCTACATCTTCAAAAATCAGTCTAAAACAAAATATTAAAATAAAACTGATAACAAAATACTAAAAATCCGCCTAACAGGATACTAATAACAGTACTATCCCATCATTTTATGAAATTTTCTAAAAATGTCCCAAGTTAGGACGCATGGCTGTAATAAATGTTTGAATTTCATGTTTAATTAGCTAAGCTTAAAATCTTCACCGTTTTAAATTATATTTTGATATTGATTGATGAAAAAAAAACATTAATGAAAATTGAAGAAATGCTTTAAAAAAAGTATTACCAATTTCAGAAAAATTATATGCAACAATCACTTTAACAATATTATGAACATTTATATTGATACAATAGAATTAGTAAAATCAAGGAATGACTAAACAAAAGTTTGGACAATCGACAATTACTTAACAGTGCTTGGACTGTCAGGTTAATTAAATATTTGATTGAAAATTACTCCATCTTAGATCATTTCCTGATGGACTTTCCTGGATCTAGGTATAATGAATAAATTATCATTTATAATGTATGTGCAATAATTAATAATATATTGATATAAATTTCAACACATAAAAATATGCCAAAAGATGTCTTAATAAATATGACTGAAGAAAATAATTTCCTTTAATGATTTAATTTTCTGTCATTTTTCTTTCTCTATTTTCATCATAATCTTTGTATGATAAAAGTATGGTTGTCTGTTATGATGAATGGAGAAGAAGATAATCAGGGATGCCGTCAAAGAGAAACACTTAGTATTTCTACTTAGACGTGCTGTTTCTCTTTGACTGCATCCCTGATTATCTTCTTCTCCATTAATCTTTGTATGCATTAAAAAAACGTTTTCATGCTTCAACATTGTAAATATTTATCTTGCATTGGTTAATAAAGTTCTGAGAGTCCTATTTTTTTTTTAATTAAGGTATCATTATAAAAAATAAAAATTCCAAAAAACAAACATTTTCAAAATTTCTTTATGTTGATTCATATGAAATATATAGCATATGAAATTTATTTATATTGATTCATACGCTTAGAAAATTTTTTTTTGATTGTAAGAATATTTTTCAAAAAATATGAAAATGGTTGCTAGATTCCTTTGTCCTTAACAACTAAGGAATGATTGTTGTTGGTGGAACTCTGTAAAATGGTTGGTCTGGAAAAGTCAGTGGACTACGGTTATATTTTTATATTGTAATGAAAACATTATCATTTACTTATATATTGACTTATCAATTTTATTTTTTGCTTTTTATATATCCAATTATATATTAACATTGCCTTGGAGGCTACTGCTTTGCTTGTGTCAGTTTTTTATTTTACTTCTTTATTTGTATTTTTAGTCATGAAAAGATGATTTTTCTTCCATTGCTGTTATTTTCTCACTACAATATATTAGTGTTTCGAAAGTATAATATTAATTTGAATAATATACATATTAATGTTAGGTGTATGTCCACTTTTGGCCAAATATTGTGTCATGTGCAATCTTATTTATTGTAGTTAGTTTAACCCTTTAGCAGGCAATGTATCCTGGAGGATACACATATTTAATGCATTTTGCTCAATAAATAACGTAATGTCCGACGCATTATCCTACTCATAATCGTCTAATTTCCTTTATTTAACCTAAATTTTCATGATACATGAGTGGGGGTTAGCGTGGCTATAGTCATTCAAAGAGGAAAATAAGAAGAAATGGATTCTGCATTTTATTCTATTGGAAGGGAGATGTTAGTGGATGCAGATTTTTCTTACATCAATTATGCCATTTCCTTTGATCTTTTACTGTTTCTATTATCCACACTTTCTGTAGATTATCTTAGTCATGTCCCAATAAATAAAACACATGGTCTGAAATTTTAATTTGACTATTATCATATTATATTAATATTTCTTTTATAATGTTGTCTTATTCCTTTTAAATCAACAGATCTATCATTTAAATCTACACTCTAACGTCACTCACTCCTAGTGAACTCTTATGAGCATGATACTTAGAAAATTTATTGGTGAAACACACTCTTTGATTATTTCATGTTTTTCTGTTTATTTTTATATTTAGAACTTGAGGACTTTTGCTTAGTGACATTTTTGTGTGTATAAATCATAGCTAACAATAATTATTTAAAGATTTAATTGACTCATCTGCAACTATTTATCTGTATTTTATTGAGGGATTCTTATCATAAATCTATTGTCATATATGGGTCATTCTCATAGAGATGGGCAGAAGTGGTGTCCAGTACATTTGTGGCTCCCCATTTATGATTTTGGATCTGAAATTTTTTTTAAATTGTAGTGTATCACTTTATCTAAAAGTGAAATTTTTCTTTTCACGATCAAATATTTTTTTTTGTGTAGAAAAATTGTAAAATTTGACCAATTGTCATGGCCCTGTCCTGTCCGCGCACGATATTCCCAACTTCAAGCTTCGGTAGGGGGTCTATCTCTGCAAATACAGAAGTGATCATTCAATCCTAGATCATAATATTGCTGGAGATTGAGAAGTGATTGTCCAAAATGGGCTAGAGCCAATAGATTTCAATATTATAATGAAAATAAGAGTGTCCATGCCATTGACGTCATGGCCCTGTCCGATTTTATTTCTCAAATTTTCCCGTAAACGCGTGTGTTAACCAGCTTTGTTTTCCCGCCATTATTATCTTATTGCATCATCCATTAACTAGTCCTGGGAGTACAGTGGGAACTCTCAGAGAAAAACAACATCTGCAAAGTCGTGAATGTCCAAACAACCACCGTCAAGTTCCTGGCTTCATTAAAAACTTAAGTATTCAAACCTGTTTTTTCTTATTGCTCAATACTTGTTCACGGTGTGGAACAGTTTCTATTTCTATAAATATTTTAGAAAAAACTTTGCAACAAAACAAAATATTTTAGAAATACCTATGTTTTGTCATGGCCCTGTCTTCATCTGTAAAATTGAGGACAGGATCATGACCAATCCAAACGTTTTTATCATTTTTACTTAATAAAAACTGCATTTGAAGTTGTATTAGTACATTTACACTTTATAATAAATACACATAAATTACTATGTGCCGGAATCACAATAAGTCTGCTCATTAAATATGAATAAATTCATATAAACTTAAAGCGGCAATCTGTAGGTGACACGCTTTGATTTTCTTTCACGTTTGTTCTGATACCCTTTTTTATTTTTAGAATATTTAGTCAATTTTAAACAATTCTGGTCAAAATAAAAGACTAATAATTAATTATTTTTCTTTGTTTTTCATCATATAAATGATGTACATATATATTTTTTGTGTGATTTAGATATTAAAAACATTTGGTGAAAACTCGATTACTGTTTATTTTTTGAACCTATCACCTGCAGGGAGATTAAAATAATTATATTACAGAAGACAGCCAAGATGATCGTAAAGAAAAAGGCATGACATTGGTAGCGTCATGAAACGGGAGAATCAGTCATGTCCCTGTCCATGTGCCTTTATTTATTTCTTGTCTTGATAAATTAAAGCGGTGTTGTTTGGAAGGACATTGAATGTTAAGATAGCATCCTAATTTTTTTTCAGCTTGATCGGAATACTTCTAAATTTCTGAAATCGTGAACCCAAAAATGCCCCTTTCTGTGAAAATGACCCATATACACTATAAGAATGGTTTAAATAATACAATTTCTTGATTAGAAAGGTATGATTTATATTTTTAAATTATCTTTCTAACAGTGATTTAATTGACATTTTAATTTAATTTTTGAAAAATGAACATAATTCATTATTCAGAACTAAAGAAAGCATATATATATATATATATATATATACTATATAGAATATATATATATATATATATATATATATATAGTTATGATTTTCTTCAATCATATATTTTTATTAAAATCATATATCAATAATTAATTGACTTAAACTAATTATGAGGTTCTGTCAGTATTCTTTTGAATTATGACTGGAAATATTTAAACAAGGTTTTGTGCATACTTTTTATATTTATTATTTTATAAAACAGAAAAACATATTTAAATTTACCTTAGTTTAATTTTAATTCAAGTCCATTACTGAGAGAACCACTGAACACTTTCACTTATCTTGCCCAGTCCATTCTTTGTCTCCTGGTTCTATAATCTTCTATGACTCCAGACACCTAGCTGCTCCAAGGCCCAAAACTAACTCTCTTCTTTGCTCCTTGTCTCATAACCAACTGCCCCTTTTTCCTATCTGCCTCAAGGGCTGGACCTCCCAGGTTTGAAGGTGTCCCTAATCCCTGGGCTCCTACCTGGTTTTGACCCTTACTTCCAATATTCACTCTTCCTGAACTTAAAATCCAAATATCATTACATATATATATGGATAAATTTCTTGACTGTTACTATTAAATGTTTAGTAAGGTTCTTGAGGTTCAGTCATAAAGTAAAAAATCAACTATTTTGGCGAGTGTTTCACAAAACACTCACAAATAACCATAAAACTGACTACATGGTCACATTCAAAAATACCTCCACCATTAATAAATTGTTTACCAAAACCAAAGATACGGATAAGTTAGAGTTACAGTCTAATATTGTTTATGAAATTCCGTGTGAAGATAGTTGTGGCAAGTCTTATTTTGGTACATTGGAACAATATCTTAAACGACGAGTGTATCAACATAAATACAGTTGCACGTCTATAAATAAAAACCCGAACAAACCTGACCAAACAGCTCTCACCACACATTACAGGCAAACAAAACATACTTTTAAATTTGATTTCCCCAAAATTATTCACCATGAACAAAATAATTTTAAAAGAAATATTAAAGAAATGATAACCATAGAAAAATTTAAAAACCGCGCAATAAACAAAAAATCAGACGTTTTAAATCTTAACACCTGTTATTCCAACTTAATACATTCAGACCAATAATATATATTTACATTTTTATACATCATACAAATCATTCTTCCATTTATTAGTATATTACACTGAAATATTTTTGTACCTGCATCTTTGGGAATACCCACACGGTCCTTTTAACTTAATTTTTAAGAAATAGGGTTTTCCCCACTAACCCTTGGTAACTGTCTGTTTAAACTCACTTCCCTAGGTTAGTTGTGTACTAGAATTATTAGTCTATTCATATCCACCAGTAACATTGTAAGTAGCTTCATACTCCTCTATATTCTGTAATTATATATATTTGTATTACCCTACACATGTTGTTATATACCTACCTGTACTGTAGCTAACTTTATGTTTTGAAATAACTTGTATAACTTATATAATTTTATTGTAACCTGTTTTTTTTTTTTCACTGTAGGGCATGATTATGAGAACAATATAATCTCGAAACGTCGCCAAAATAGTTGATTTTTTATTTTATGACTGAACCTCAAGAACCTTACTAAACATATATATATATATATATATATATATATATATATATATATATATATATATATATATATATATATATATATATATATATATATAAAGTTAAATAGACTGAAACTCAAGAACTTTAAAAAAATAAATAAAAGGGAGAAGAACAACACAATATGACTGTTAAAATATAACTGCTTTATTGCTCTGAGGTAGCTCTATTTATACAAGTACAATGTTTGTTATGACTAGCGATAGGATTAAGGCTAATACTAGCCTGCTTTGGACCTTGACTATATATATATATATATATATATATATATATATATATAAATATAAATTTCTTGACTGTTACTATTATATGTATGTTAAGTAAGGTTCTTGAGGTTCAGTCAATTACAGTATACCACTGATTATTTTCCATATAACTCCGTCATAGTTATTACTAATAACTGTTTTTGTTCATTAGTTTTTGTATCTATTCATTGTCCTTTGTTTTTGTGCATTGTACACTATGTTTGTATTTATTTTTTGTTTTTAATAGCAACTGTTAATAATTTTTTTATTTTCATTTTTATTGCATGTTGTTTACTGTTTTATATCATGTAGTCACTCTATATCATTTATGAATAAGTATTTCTCCCCTAGGAGGTTGAGAATTGCTCATAATATCCATTCTACTGGAATATTACAAGTTTCCCCTGAACAAGTAAGATTTCCTTTTATAGATTTGTTGTTATATCACCATATTAATATTTATCTGTTTATTTTTAATTTTTCTTTTTATTATTTCAGATTTATAGCTTTTCTTCAGATCATTTAATCGATTGTGGAGAAATAGGTCGAGGAGCATTTGGAACTGTTAACAAGATGTTCCATAATGAAAGTCATACTCAGATGGCCGTGAAAGTAATTTATATTTTCTTAATATTGTATAATTTCAACTTTCTTACCCTGCAACCTGTTGAAAACAGCTGAATGCAGGGATTAATCTGCTTTCACTACTAATGGTTGCCGACTGTTTTTTGTTTTTTTTGATTAGTAATAAGATCTTTCTTCATTAGGAAAACATATAGAAACTCTTCTCCCACTATAATTTTATTATATTTTTGTTAACATAATAATTTTATTCACAATTGTACACTTTTGTTTTTTATTTTTTATTATTTGTCAATAATAAAATAAACATGAATTTATCTGTTTGATTTACACTAAAAAGATTTTAAATATCATAAGTAAGTAAAAATCAACTATTATGATTATATTAGAAGTTACAGTACAAATTCATTTTTATGAATTGTTACTATTATAGTTTTAGTTTGATTACAACAGTTGAATTTTACTTGTGCTATGAATAATCTCAACTCTCAGGATGTCAGTATAATTCTAATCGGAGATGTCTTTTAGAACTTTTATTTTTTTGTATTTTTGTACCCAAATTTTCACCTTGATTTCTTTTTTGAGTGAAAACCATCACAATCAGAAACTGTCATCTCATTGAATTAAAAAAAAAAAAAAAAATTGTATACATCCTTTTAAAAGCTTTTAAAAGGATTGAAAGCTTTGGCTTTCAGTAATGCCAGTTATATAAAAGTGGTAAAATTATACAAGTTTTATTTCCTGCTTAGAAATGAGTACTGTAGATATCGCCCATGTATTTAAAAAGTGACAAAACTCAAAAATCTGTCTTAAAAAAATGTAAAATTGTCATCTTGTATGAAATATTGAAAGTTTACCTGAATTATCTTTTAATTCTTACCGCAAGTGATGTATCAGATGGGATTTGAAGTAAATTTTTGACATTTCATAGAAGATTTCTGAACATAAACATGGTGATAACTTAAACATACAGATTTTTAAGTTGTGTCACTTTTGAAATACATGTGCGATTATAGAAGAAATACAAAGCTTTAGTCCTAAACCTTTAAACCTAACTATGTAAGACATTATATGACTATTTTTTTTTAAATTTTTTATTATTAATATTACAATCTCAAATCTCCAAGCTGCGTGTCTCAACAATTAGGAAAATGTGACTCAAGTCACTTTTATCTCCAAGCCATTGATATAAAAAGCAACCCACAACCTTCAACAATCATTGAGTTATAAGTTTTGATATATTTTAATCATGATCATATATTTTTAGATGTAATTTCATTAGATGGGCTTAAAACTATTTATGAATTTAGAATAAGTATTATTTTTAGAGAATTAGATCAACTGTAGATGAAAGAGAGCAGAAAAGACTATTGATGGATCTGGGAGTGGTCATGAAGTCTAATGATTGCCCTTACATTGTCAAGTTCTATGGTGCCCTTTTTATTGAAGTAAGTTGATACATTGTTTTACATAGCATAATGTTTGGCAACCTTTTGTTCTATCCTTCCCTTTGATAACAAGTTTTTCCTGTTTTAATTAGAACAGATAAAGATGTGTAAGAGTGCACCCTTTGAATAACTATCTTTCTGTTAGGCTGTACATTTTTTAGTAATAAGTCATAGTATGTTAATTACAAAAACTACAACTTAGCTTGTGTTAGCTGAGCACGTCATCATCCCTTATATTTTTGTATATATATAAAAAAAAAAAATTAAAAACTTTTCGCTCTAAGCTTAAATTGTCATGTGATTTGTTGCATTGGTAGCTAACTAGAAATAAAAATTGACTGTTGAATTCAACTGGTACCTGACAGGTGATTCGATTGGTGTGCATTATATGAGTTGTTGGGTTATTAATATTATATTAAAACGAAATTAAAAAGCTATTGAAATACTAGTGAATTCATAATAATGACCTGTTCAAAATTTCATGATGGAATTGTTTTTTGAATTGTGTGTTCTCTAAGTTTTAGTATAAATGGAAGTCTTACCATTTCTTAGAAATATTTTCTGTTATATATATATATATATATATATATATATATATATATATATATATATATATATATATATATATATATATATATATATATATATATATATATATATATATATATATATATATATATATGTATAAACTATTGTATAATTCTTTTTGCTATAAATATAAGTGATAATATACAGGGTGAGTCAAAAAGAATACCACAACTTTGAACATCTCTATTTTAGTTAAAAATTTTGGACACTTTTATTTTATTCAGTGAAGAACATAGCTTTTTTGGCTGTAAATACATGATTATAAGTGCTCAATGTGACCATCTTGTGATGCTCAAACAATATCAACCCAAATTTTTGCCACTCTGCAGCATATCAGGAGTGATACTTTCAATTGCTGCAGTTATTCTTCTCTTAATATCATCTATGTTTAGAAAGGTGGGTAATATACATGACCTTTTATATACCCCACAGAAAGCTTTATGTTGAGCAGTAGCCATCTTGACACAAACTAATAAAACATCGGCCACTGTGTGGCGAAGGACTACACTACTGACATCTACCGTCAACCACTGAAACTTTAGAACTTCCCTAACACAATAACAACATGAGTAGTGCTCTAAAATGTGGATGTGGTGTGGTTGCTGTGAAATGAATTTTCAAAGTTGTATTCTTTATGACTCGCCCTATATTTTTACAGTATAGCTAATAATCCTGTGATAATATAGTAACATTCTTAATGTTTTACAGGGAGATTGTTGGATTTGCATGGAGTTAATGGATACTTCTTTGGATAAATTTTATAAATATATTTATGAGCATTTAGTAACCCAGATTCCTGAGAGAGTGATCGGAAAAATTGCAGTCGCGGTATTGTTACTAATTTTATATATATTAATCATAAATTTCATCTGCGCCTTATTTAAGGAGTTTATAGTCTTATTGGTTTATTATATATTCTTGAGATCCGGTTAATAGAAATGTCTATTTACATTTTCAGACTGTGCTTGCTTTAAATTATTTGAAAGAACATTTGAAGATAATTCATCGAGATGTAAAACCAAGCAACATTCTCCTTGATAGGAGAGGGAATATTAAATTATGTGACTTTGGAATTTCAGGGCAGCTCGTTGATTCCATAGCCAAATCTAGTGATGCAGGCTGTAGACCATATATGGCGGTAATTATTTATGCTGTTTTTATTTTTCCTTTGTTAAGAATGATGAACATCATGATAAGAAAACCTGAATCGGTAAATTTAAATTAAAATTCTTATGATGTAAATTCTTCTATTATGAGTGGATAGTTTCTTTAATAACTTTTAATAGTTTCTTTTATTGATATACTTTCAAATATTTTTCCTTGAAAATAGCTAACATTAAGAAAATATAGTAGTTTAATATAATAACTAAATATGGACTTGAAGGTTTAATTTTTATTTATTAATTTTATTTTTTTTAATAGCCTGAGAGGATTGATCCTCAGAGAACCAAGAGTGGCTATGACGTTCGTTCAGATGTCTGGTCGTTGGGTATTACTCTCATGGAAGTAGCTACAGGTAGATTTCCTTACCCCAAGTGGAAATCTGTGTTTGACCAACTGTACCAAGTTGTAAATGGCCGAGCTCCTTCGCTATCTCCTGCCTATCAAAACCGGTTTTCTGAAAATTTCATCTCATTTGTTGATACATGGTAAGTAAAAATATATTAAACATTATTTAAGCTATGTTTTTTATTTTTACATCTTCAACTATCTACTGTTCAGTATGCTGATATACACACACACATCAATATTCGATGGCCACCCCCTTTTTTTTCCACAGTTTTTGAAATTTTGAAAGAAAACTCTGAGTGTCTTAACTGTGTCAAATGAAGTTTCTTTTCGGGTTATAGTCTGCTCTCCAACTTTCTCCAGCGACCCTAATTCTGGAATTTCCAACTGGATGTGGTATTTTTTTACGACGGATTACGATAGAAAATCAAATTTGAATCGATTTTATACTGGTAATTTTTTTTATCAGGTGCACCGTTTTGCTGCAAATCGCTAAAAATCATTTTATGAAAATTTGCAAACTAAAACTGGGTAGGCAAAAATAAAATAAACTTTGAACAAAAATATGACATTGAGGCCTTCCCACAACTGGTGCGTTGAGCGCCGAGAACAGGTCGACTTGGAAGATTCCCTTGAGTCTCAAATCGTCGACAAGTCTGTGATGAAACTAATATCATTTATGTACTGGCTACAGTGGAAGCATATCCTCATCGGAGCATTCGAGACATATTAAGGGATACACACTTAAGCATTAGAACGGTGTGGGCCATACTAAAACAACATTATATGAGCCTGTACCGCTTTTCACTTCATCAGGCTCTAACTCCCCAAGATACTGAGGGACGGCTAAGGTTCTGTCATTAGGCACAAAGAACGATTGGGGGAAAAACCGCCACAATATATGCACTACTGGTGTGATCACAACCCGCATTGGACGTGTCAAGTCCATTACTGTTAGGTCTGGTGATCTCGGGGTGGCCACTTCACATCCATCCCTCAGCTGATACAATGCCCAGGGAACATCTCCCTCAGGGTTCCACGAACTGCCCTTAAAAAGTGGGAAGGACATCCATCCAGCAGGAACTACATTGTGTTTCGCTGATTTAATGGTATATTTTCAAGAAGTTCTACTAGTTCATTATTCAAAAACCGATTGAGAGTCTCACCAGTCAATCTTTCTTGAAAAAAGTGTGGGCCCAATACTCTCCCATGATATATCCTGCGCCAAACATTTATGGTGAATCTTTGTTAATGGTTGACTTTACGCGTCCAATGCAGATTGTGATCACACCAGTAGTGCATATATTGTGGCGGTTCACAATTCCTGTGCTTGAAAAGTGCTTGGTTTTCCCCAATCGTTCTTTGTGCCCTCTGACGGAACCTTAGCCGTCTCTCAGTATCTTGGGAAGTTAGAGCCTGATGAAGTGAAATGCGGGACGGTCTCATATGGTGTCGTTTTAGTATGGGTAAAAAAATTTACCCATATAAAATCAATTCAAAATTTGATTTTCTATCAAAATCCGTTGTAAAAAATACCACATCCCATTGGAAACTCCAAAGTTAGGGTCGCTGGAGAAGAACTGGTGAAGATTAGAGAGCAGACTATAACCTGAAAAGAAACTTCATTTGACACTGTTAAGACTGAGAGTTTCGTTTCAAATTTTCAAAAACGGAAAAAAAAAAAGAAAAAAAAAAAGGGAGTGACCTTAGAATATTGATCACCCTGTTCAATATATAAATCAGGGTTTGAAATCGATAATTAAAAAAAATAATAATAACAATCAAATCCGATCAAGATTTTTATCTGGAATTTTTAAAATCATTTGATGATTTTTATTTTTGATCATAAGTGATAAAAATCAAATTCTGATCATTATTTTTGAACAAAATTTTTACAATTAACAATAATAATAATTTTCGAGTAATTCCTTTCTAAATCAGAAAGTTGAATTTTCTCCATGATAATATTATAGAAATAATTAAAAAAATAGTATTGTATACAAACATATTAATCAATTTGTGTGTAAAAGGTGATTTTTATTTTCTGATAAACATTTTTTTGATCGCAATCTAATCATTATTTATGCAATACTGTATCACTCTGTGAGTGATCATAATTTTTAATCAAATTGATAAACATCAAAAATCAATTGAAATTTTTATTTATAAATCAGGGATGATTTTTAAATTAAAAATCAAATATAATAATTATTATATGATGTTTTGGAAAAAAATACTTATTGATTTCAAACCCTGATATAAATATATATTTTTTTGTTTTGAAATTCTGTTTAATTTTACAAGTTTATTATTTTTTTTTAACCTTACATTATAATTTAATTTAAATGTGATTTTTTTATTTTCTTTGGAGGTTTTTAAGACCTACTGAAAAAAAAAAAAAGTCTAAAATAGGTAACTTTGTTGCAATTATCTACTTTTTCTTGTAATCCTTCATTCTCCTTAACCAGTGAACAATTTTCTATGAACAATAGGGGAATGGGGAAGGGGGGAAGAAAACAAAGAATTTTGAGGCAAATTCATCTTGAGTGGAGATATAGGCAGTCAAAAGTAAAATTTATCGAGGATGAATAATTTGATCAAAACCAGTTTTTAAATCACTTATGCTGTTTTCTTTATCTTGTTATAGAAATAAAATCTATACTATTATATTAAATGACAAGCCATTTTTTGTTTGTGATCACTAACCATGAAAAATACTGAACCAATCTGTACAAAAGGAAGTTTGAAAATTGACCGATAGGTGACAATCGCCATTCCACATGAGAGGTTACCAGGTATGGTGTAAAAATTTACTAATATTCAATTAAATTATTATAAATGACTTAATAATCCACATGTATGACTTGTGGATTCCAATGTAGTTTAAAAATCAACTGATATGTGGTCTTCTGCAATAGAGTTTACAATGGCAAAACTATTGAATTCATCTGTACCAGATTTTAACTAGATCATCATCATAGTTCTAGGAAGGTTTAGCAATAATAAAACTTACAATAATAAAAATTTAAATGTACAATGTTGAGTGACGGAAACAGAGGTTTGCCACAATGTCATTTACTTATATAGTTAGAAAATAAAATCCTACCAGATAAAATCAATAAAATAATTTCTGCCGAATAAAAATTATTTTCAAATCAAATTGTCGATCCTTTGTGTTTTGATATGGTGTTTAAAAATATTCATTATGCTCATTTAGTTGCAAGCACTGATAATGCAGTCCGTTATCCGCAAGGCTCTTAATGGTTTCTGTCGGTCTGGATTACCAACTTATACATTAAACTTTAAAATTGGATGTCAACTTATGTTTTTACGTGAACTTTAATTATCTAATCTGTAAAATGGTACCAGGTTAAAAATTACTGCTATGCGTGGAAATATTGAATGCTTAGTTGCATACTTCAATACAAGATTTTTGTCGATAAACAAATAAAACTTTAATTATTAGGTAAAATTATCTAGATTCTTTGCTTATGAGGGTGGGTGAAGTTGCGACAGGGTGTGATGGTACAGTATAATCTTGATAGTCAAACATTTATTCAACAAGCTTGTGATGTAGAAGGAGATTCAATGTACAATTGTGAAAAATTAATACAAAATAGAAAATTTTGTAAAATCTGTGATAAGTGAATTGAAAGTTGAAGAATCTTTGAATGCCTGATTTTAATATGAGGAACATCAGATGACATTTTAAAAGAAAAAAAAAATTTGTTTGTTGCCTGATGACGAGAAAAGATGACCTTCAGATTTAAACTTTGGTTTCTTCAGTTGAACTCAAAAACATTTTGGCTTATGCATCAGATTCTATAATTTTAAAGTCATATAGCCAAAAAAAAAGTCCTATCTCCTTACCTTGTTTTTTCATTTAACTGTTCGTTTGCAATTTTGGTTGAAAAAATTGTAAATTACGGTTATAGTGTTTATTTAATAAAGAAGTATCTAGAAAATAAACTTAGCCTCCCATTATTTTCACCTTAAAGGCTTGGGTACACAGAAAGCGGTCTGTCGTGGCGGTCAGCGATCAGCAACCGAATCGGTCAGGCGTCTTGTTGTAATAGCAACATTGCCTCATCCCCATCAAACAGTATGCGGTCTACCCTCGCGGTCCAGTCTTCGTCGTGGCGACAAGCGATCCAATAGTACAAAATTACAAATTCAACCCTGACTGCCTCACCACCTGCGATTTAAAAATGACCGAACAAATCTAATTATTAATTGAAAATGTTCGAAAATATAAGTGCTTGTATGATAGTGCTGACGAGCATTAAAAAAATGTTTTGATGAAGGCGGAAGCAATGAATGCGATAAAAATCTAAAAAGAATTTAAAAGAATTAAATTAAACAAGTAAGTACAATTTTTTTAATTGATAAACATTACATTTATTTTAGTATTTAATACGGTATGATCCTGCAAATATTATAAATTAAAATTTTTAAAATGAAATTTAAGGATAAAAAATTTCTCAAACGAGCTCGTTTCGCTTCTTTTAATTTATTTCATGTTGTTTTGATTCTGAGAAAGTAATCACCAAAACGTTCTCGAGTTTTAATAGCAGCATTAGGCGACCTTCGATTTGTTACTGCTGTTTCTGCAAATGCAGATGTAGGCTCGCATTCTTCTTCAATTTCTGCAGCTGCCCATTCTCTGTTATCAGGAACAGGAGAGAGCATATTTAACTTCACCTCATGATTCTAATACAAGTTCGAGAGAATTTGAAGTTTTGAATTACCGAGACGACAACACAGAAACACCTTTCACTGGTGACAATGCATTCTTTAATGCACGGGATGTGTTTAAAAATTATAATCCTAATAATTTTTGACTTCTTTTAATAATGTATTATATTATAATAATAAACTTGTGCAATATTATTTGTTAATAATATATTTCATAACTTACCTTAAACAAATGGCTAGCCTTTCCCTTGTTTCTGTGTGCCCAAGCCTTTATTCATTATTTTGTAGCTATTAAATGGTACCCTTGGTAGTTTGAATATTTTTTAATTGAGAAACCTGTTGGTCCCATATTTGACAGATTATCAAGATTCTACTGTATTGATCATTTATTGTAGTTCTAACCAATATTTGTTTTTTGAGAGTTAATTTTATTATTTAAAATTTTCCAAACATATATTTTACTATAGCTATGTCTGCTGATGATTGCTTCAGAACTATTGAGTCAGATGATAATTTTTATAATAAAAAAAAAAAAATATTGAAATTTAAAAAAATTTAACTTTTTTTTTTAAAGTAATTTTTTATTGTAGTTCTATAATCTTTAGAATCATATTCTATCCAAATGTTATCTTTATTGAAGAAAAGCTAATGGTTGAATGGTACTCCTAAATATTTTATGGATTGTGCAAATGGTATTGCTTATAGCTAACAACTAAATACTTGCATATATCTCCAACAACTAAATATTGATCTTATTTATAATTATGTTCTAGAGAAATAATTGCTTCAGTTTTATTAAGGTTGGTTTGTAGTCACTATTTTTTAAGGTAAGTTGTCTATTTTTTAAATTATTGAATCGATCTGCTCTGTAGCAGGAAACTGAGAAGGCATAAAAATTGCCATCAACAAGAAAGGAAATAATTTTATTTACTGTTTTAATTCTCTAAGTTATCAATTTGTCAATGAATTAATTTTTTTTTTCCTATCTCTTAGTTTTATATTTATTTTAATTTGGATTATTTTCGTATCTGAACTAATAGCTGGGTATTCCAAGAAAATGGTTCTCTAGTTTAGAAGAATGATAGGACTTAATTAATTGGCAACAGAGAAAGACATTTTTCATTATTATTAAGCTTTTAAAACCCACTACTCAAGAAAATAAAGTGTATTTCCCCAGTTTCTTCCGTATAGACATTTCCTTTGAACTACTTAATTCTGTTAGTTATTATATATTTATATGCTTATATTTTTTTAGCTTAATAAAAGAAGAAAACCGAAGGCCAAAATATAATGGACTCTTAGAACATCCATTTATACGACAAAGTGAACAAGATCAAGTTGATACAGCTGGTTATTTTTCTGAAATTCTAGACCATATGGCTCAAAATGGAGCTTTTTTATTTCCAGCTGATCAACCTTGATTTTATCTTACTACCCTAGGGGCTTTCAAATGGGTTTTGAACCTTTACTGTAAAATATATATATTTATTTTATTATTTTTTTTTTTTAAGTGTTTGTTCTCATTCTATCAAATTAGAGTGAAAACACCTACTTACTACCACTTATAAGAGTTGAGGTTTTTTTTTTTCTTTTTTTTATATATATTTTAATGTTTGATTAAAATTTTAATTTATATATGTATATATATATATATATATATATATATATATATATATATATATATATATATATATATATATATATATATATATATATATATATATATATATATATATATATATATATATATATATATATATATATATATATATATATATATATATATATGTATATATATATATAATGGTTTTAAATGTCTATAATAGCACCACTATGTGCCTATTGTTAATTATTTGTTATTGACTGTAAAATGTCTTGCTATTGTATTGTAAATAGAAATTATAGCATTGTTGATTGAGAAATTGTTGAAATAATTTTACATCTGTATAACACCAAGTTTATGACTGTAAATGCGTTATTTGAAGAGATTAATATAAAATGTTTGAAATGTTCTATAATTTTTTTATTGTTTTATCCTATTCAGTTTTATTGAACTCTTCTTATTTATAATTTTTTTTTTCTGTGAACGTGTTGAGATCATAAATCGAATTTTAATTTCTTAACTAGCAATATTAACTTTGCACGATTATTCTGATTATTAATTTAATTCAACTTGATTGCTGCTCAAAAATTATTATTTCCATTTTTTAAAATAGTTATCTTGGAATGCAGTAATGTAGAGTAGATGAGACTGGACCCAATCGGAACTTTAAATTTTGTTGGGGATTCTTCATTGAAGAAAATTTATATAAGTATTTTTTACTTGTCCTATGGGTCTGAAAGTAAAAAACATGAAACATGATCCTCTTATTTTATATCATGATTTTAAAAAATGATATCCACATAATTCTTTCACTAAAACATTTCAATTTCAAAGTAGATTGTATGAAAAAAATAAAAATAATATTTTTTTTTGTCAGAAAGATTATTAATAAATGTTTAAATCATTGAATAACTAGTCTTATAGATTTTTTGAACAAAAATTGATAGCAGATAATGTTTTAACGCACTGAAAAAACATTTATTTTTAATAAGGATTAATGAATTAATTGCCACTTCTATTTTATTTGGAAACTAGTTTCGAATAAAATAATTTCAATAGAAGTGGCAATTAATTCATCAATCCTAATTGTATTGATCATTCTATACCTTAACTTATTTTTAAATTATCATAAAAACAACATTTGTTTTCATTTTTGAAGGACAGAATATTGAAAGCATGAATTTACTTTTTGTTTTGAAGTTTTCTTTCTTTTGTATGCTTGTTTGTTTATCAGATTGCATCATTTCTTGGTTGGTTGGTAAAAAGGAATTTTCCTTATTTAATTCAAATAAATAACCATGTATTTTATCCTTATATTCGGTATAAGTGGATTAAGGAAAAAAGAGAGTGAGACTATGGAGCTTACAGACGGATACATGCTGATATATTACAGAGTCAACACGAGGACAAGAGCAAGTCAGGGTGTTGGACTAGGAATGTCCAATCTCTTCAGAAAAGTTGTACCCTGGGAGCCCATCAATCCCAGAATCATTCTTGCAGACATAAAGGTAACTATTGGGAAAGTCACTATAATACAAGTGTATGCTCCCATAGATGGAGCTGCAGCCTTAGACAAGGAACAGTTCTACTATGACCGGCAAGCAGTTGTGAATACCGCATGTGCCAGAAATATAAAAGTGGTCATTTGTGGAGAATGCAAGGACAGGTAGAGACCATATAACAGCCCATGGGTTATTGGCCCTTTCGGTGAAGAAAGAAAAAAAAATGAAGTGGCCAGAGATAATTAGATAGATTTTTGTGTGAATAATAATTTATTGTTGGGAAATTCTTGGTTTAACCACAAGGTTATTCACAAGACCACATTAGAAGGAGGAGGACACAATGTCTCCAGCATAATAGACTACTTCATCTATGAAGAAGAACTACAAAGGTTTTTTACCGATGTCAAGGCTATGATAGGAGCAGAATTGGGTACTCACCACAGACTTGTTTTTGCTGACACTAAAGTTATTGTAGATAAAAAATCTTCCCCAAAAAGGTACAAGAGAGTAAATATAGGATCATTTAGAGAAGAGGGGAAAAAAAGAACAATATAAGAATTTACTGCAAGTTTAACTACAAGAGCTGATTGCTGATCAAAATATAGATGTTTACTGGGAAGACATATGGAACGCCATCATAAGAACAGCTAAAGATGTATGTGGAGAGAAGATAATAGGCCCAGGAAGGAAGAAAACATCTTGATGGAATAATGAAGTAAAAGCAGCAATAGCCCTAAAGAAGGAAGCTTGGAAGTGATATTTACAAGCTAAAAAACAACCAACGTGGGAGGCCTATGTTGAGGAAAGAAATAGGGCAAAAAAAAAAAAAAAAAGTTAATATGTCAAAAGCAAAATCCTGGGAAAAGTTTGAAAAAGAAAAACAAGACAGCTATAAGGAAAACCCAAGAAAATTCTGGATCACATTAAAATCCTTACGGGGTAAAAAAGGGAAACAGGTGAGGAACATCAAAAACCTGGCTGGACAACTGGTTACGGAGGATGAAAAAGAATATTGGAAGAGTGGAGGATACATTACCAGCAGAAGTTCTTAGAAAGCAATATCCCTATGATAGAGAACCCGAGTAGGAGACATCAGAGAGATACTGAACCTGAACCAGAATTCAAGATCGTGGACTGCATTGTTGAAGATGAGATATTAGCTGTTGAGCGACTGAAAGCTGGAAAAGATGGAATAGCTCCGGAAATGATCAAGTATGGGGGAGAGGAACTTACTAAAACACTACAGAGATTGTTCCA
Organism: Euschistus heros; assembly: GCA_003667255.2. Taxonomy (NCBI): domain Eukaryota; kingdom Metazoa; phylum Arthropoda; class Insecta; order Hemiptera; family Pentatomidae; genus Euschistus; species Euschistus heros. Next base: position 389,308 of record RCWM02000165.1, read on the forward strand.
AAAGATTTGGGATGAAAGGAATGGGAGTTCAATGTAATTGTGTCAATACATAAAAAGGGAAGACAGATTGACTGTAACAATCACTGACCCATTTGCTTATCTCTATAGTATAGTATACAAAATGTACACGATAATATTAGAGCAGAGGCAAAGGAGATTTATTGAAGGAGGAATTGAAGAAGAACAAGCCGTGTTCAGACAACAGCGGTAGACCCATGACCATATCTTCTCACTTCGAATGATTGTGGAAAAGGCCTGGGACAGAGGAAAAAATATTTACTTAGCATTCCACGATCTTAAGGAAGAATTTGATTCCGTCCCAAGAGAAGAGGATATGGATATCACTTCACAACAAAAAGGTTCCCAAAAAGCTCACATCAGCGATACAGTCATTGTATCAGGATCCAAAAGGAGTAGTTCGCCTGAATGAAAGGGAATTGCAGCCATTCTTTTTTAGGAAGGGAGAGAAGCAAGGAGACAGCCTGAGTCCACTTTTGTTTGTGTCATTTATGAATGAAATTGTCAAATTATGTAAAAGAAGAACACCAGGTACAGTTGTTGGTCACAGAAACTTGTTTCCTATGCTTGCACAGTTTTTCATATTTGCGGAGGATTTAGTCTTGGTAGCGGACTCAGGAGAACCAACAAAAATCTGTCATGGAGTGGAGGGAAGAGCTTGGAAATAAATGAATAATGCCAAGAGTAAACTGATCCAAGTGGGGAGGATAAAAGAGGGTGTCCACATTTTATGCAATGAAGAGATAATGGAATTTGTGGACACCTATCAATATCTAGGCACTATAGTAATAAGGACTGTAGATTAGACCAGGGAATTGGAAACCGAGTAAGCAAGGTAAATGGGGTGTACTTTCAGATTTATAATACGATAATTGGGAAAAAGGAGATAACCTGGGACACAAAATTAGTTGTCTTCAAGACAGTTTTCCTGCCGGTGCTCCTGTATGGAGAAGAGCACTGTACAGCCCTCGATAGCCATATTAGAATACTCACTAATTCAAAAGTGAGATTCTGAGAGAGTGGTTGGAAAGACATGAAGGGATTGTGTCCGGAATGAGATCATTAGCGAGGATGTGAAGGTGCCATCTATAAAGACTAGGATGGAGGAATACAACAATATAGGAGCCAATCTATATCAAGGAAATTGTATTTTTATTGATAACTACTATTGTATAAATCTAAATAAAACAGAATCAAGATGTGCATCATCTATTGTAAATAATGGAAATTTACGAGAATGTAAATTAGTATTAAGTTAAAAAAATAATATTAGATATGTAGACCATATTAAGCAATACATTGCTGTAAATATTACTTAAATAACTGATTACCATAATAACACTGTATTTCTACCAAATGTAAGTTTAATTAATATTAGCAAGGATGATTGTTTTCCACAATTTGATAAAATTTATACTAATATCTTTAACACTATTTTACAACCATTTTATGATGTTATACTATTAAATACTACTATGTTAGAAACAAATAGTTTTACTGTACCAGCATTAGAGATACTGTCATTGGTAGACAACACTAAGATCTATAATTATCCTATTGTATTATGTATTATTGTAACTCTTGTAATCATTAGCATCTTTACTTATAAAAGAAAATGTAAAAAAGGTCTAAGTTTCACAGGTACCTATAAATAATGTAAATGTTCCAATAGCACCTATACCTCTTGATGATCATAAAGTTATTTTAAGCAACTTGTATAAAAGTACTTTTGCATTGTGAAAAATAATTAATTGTTTGTTTTGACCAGAGTTCAAAACTTAAGACAGGGAGGAGTTATAGGTAGCACGTGTTGTTCTAAGAACTAAGGAATTTTCTATTATTTTAGTATTTTTAAAGTTTAGTTTGAAGTTTTTGAAGTAGATGTGACAGTATGTACCTAAAAGGCTGAAAATGTAATTCATGTATAAACCACAAGTTTATAATATACATACCTCGTTAATTTCGCTTTTCTTTTCTTAAATGTAATAAATGTGATATTTTTCCCACTCACTAGATAATAAACTCACTTCCTAGTCGTGGTTTTTCACTCCCTAGATCCAAATTCACTCGCTAGATTTTAATAGTTAATATATTTATTTAATATATCTAGAAATATTGCAGATTATGTATGTCCACTTCACAGACTTACTTCACTCAATTTAGAGAAACAATTTGTGAAAAAAAAAAATCAATTTACATGTTTTATGTAGTGAACATTTTTTTTTTATTGGAATTGTCCCGAAATATTGAAATCACCCATATATTAAGGCACAGCCAAAGCATCCGATATTTGCCAAATACCGATTATTTGGTATGCTGATTATTGGTGGAGGGCCGAATGTTTGCAAAGCAAACGCACTCAGTCTGCACATTCGGAATTTGCCAAATACCCAACACGGACAAATATTAGTCGAGGAATGATTTGTGATGGATGCTAATGAAATGTGGCAACATTTGTACTCTTGAGCGGCTCTTTTCTTAAAAATAACAATAATAAGAAACATAAAACAGCAATGGAGGAGACGATGGTGGATGCTGTCAAGAGTTATAAAATAATTGTCTGAAATTTATTCAAAAGAGGTTGAAATAAAAGTTATGAAATAATAGTTATATTATAGTAAAAGTTCCGAAAAAACTTGTATGGTCAACTCTTTTATGTAAGATTTAAACTTTTACTTATACCATTTATTACTTATACCACACTCGACGCGAGGGGTCACCTGTGGTGTAGTGGTTAGCATAGCAACCTACTAAACCCAAGATCGCGGGTTCGCAGCCCGGCAGATGACCTTAGGATTTTCTAAAGGGAGTAAAAAATCCTTAGCTATGCCGTCCTTCGGAAGGGACGTAAAATGGGGGTCCCGAGCCTATGCGATGTCAGGTACTCGTTAAAGATCCCTATCCTAATTATACCTGGATAGGCAAAATTTAGGACTCCCACCGTAGCATCGTCCGATTAGCCATAGCAGCATAAAGTGACGTTAAACGAAATAAACAAACAACACTCGACACGTAGAGGGAGTACCTTCAGTAGACCAAGGACCCTCCAGAGATGGCAGAGTGGAAGTACATCTTAAAATGGAATGGAATGGAGTAATTTGACAACTGTTTTTCATAAAATTTGGAAATCAAGATTATTTGAGAATGAGTCGTTCTTAAATGCTACTTAATTCCCTTCCCACTAATTAAAATTGAAATTTAATTGGTCCTTAGTGTATTATTATTAGATGTCTAAGAATTTTGATTTTTCAAATTGAAGGAAATCAGTTGTCATTGTAAAATATGAATTTACACCATTCCATCCCCTGAAACAAAAAAAAAAAAAGTTTCAGAGATGTTTTGGTTCTATGCAATTGGTAATCTAATATATAAAATTCTCGTGTCACAGTTTTCGTTGCCATACTCCTCCGAAACGACTTGACCGATTTTGATGAAATTTTTTGTGCTTATCCGGTATCTATGAGAATCGGCCAACATCTATTTTTCATCCCCCTAAATGTTAGGGGTAGTTCAACCCTAATTTTTTTTTTTTTTTTTTATTTTTTAGACAAAATTTTTAATTTCTATTTTTTTATGATACATCTAATATATAAAATTCTCGTGTCACAGTTTTCGTTGCCATACTCCTCCGAAACGACTTGACCGATTTTGATGAAATTTTTTGTGCTTATCCGGTATCTATGAGAATCGGCCAACATCTATTTTTCATCCCCCTAAATGTTAGGGGTAGTTCAACCCTAAATTTTTTTTTTTTTATTTTTTAGACAAAATTTTTAATTTCTATTTTTTTATGATACAACATACAAAAATACATACAATCCTCAATTTTCACCCTTCTAGGATCAACCCTTATTTTTAAATAGCAACTTTAGTAATTTAATCATTTTTCCTCTCCGGTCGATAACTGATCAATCGTCATTTAAAAAGCACTCAACACGTGACACGAGCTTCCAATAACAACGAATTTTGTGTTGTAAGTATACTTTTTTTTATTTATATCGAAAATGTTGTTGATCTTATAAAAATTTAATTTTAATTTAATCTTATTAAAAAAATGTAATTGAACAATTAAGATTTTCGTAGTTTCCAAAAAATCTTTCATTATGAATCTTTATTTTGAAATGTCAATGGAAATATTGGTTGTATGAAAAAATTATAAGAGACAATGTTTTCATGAAATTTAATTTTTTACTTTTGTTTGAAAAATTTTTCCATAAAACTTATATTTTTGTTATAATTTCATAAATTAAAACTAATCATTTCAAAACTGCGGCAAAAATCCTGGCCCTAATTATACTTTTAACATTTTTCATCATTAAATAATTTCATTAATTCTATTTATGTATGTTTTGTACAGTGAGCAATGCCAAGAAAACGCAAAGGGGCTGATTTGAGCCGCAGTACAAGTAAAGCTCGGTACTTGCGAAATAGCAGATCCGAAAGAACAGAAGAACAAATCCAGCAACAAAATACTGATGCACGTGTCAGAATGGCGCAATTGCATCAAGAAGAGCCACAAGATACACGAGCTGAACGCAATGAAGTCAGAAGATTAGAACAACGACAATCACGCCGTTTCACAGTCAATAGACGAAGAACAAATGACCAAAAACGACAACAGGTACATCGAGCATTTATATCTGATTCATTCCTGCGCCTAGCATTCCAGTATGAGCCCGATATTGAATATTATGCTTATTCAAAAGTGGTAATTGGTGCTATGGACAAGGAATGTCCGCATTGTCATGCTCTGAAATTCAAAAATGAGCCAGCTGGGATGTGTTGCGCGTCAGGAAAAGTGCAACTACCTGAAATTGAAACACCACCTGAACCATTGAACGGCTTACTTATCGGCACGGATCCAGATTCTAACGTGTTCCTGAAGTCAATTCGAAGATTCAATTCATGCTTTCAAATGACATCGTTCGGAGCAACAGAAATAGTTCGAAATACTAATGCAAATGGTCAACAATTCTATTCTACATTCAAAATCAGAGGCCAAGTTTATCATAATATGGGCTCACTGCTGCCAATGCCAAACGAACCACATAAATTCTTACAAATCTACTTTATGGGCGGCGAGGATTCCGGAAGCGCACTTGCCAATCGCGTGAATGCACGTTGTGATAATAATAACCTTGATTCACTTTATGCCAGGCGCATCGTCAACCAGCTAGATGCTCTTTTGAACGAGCACAACGAGTTGTTGAAAATATTCAAATCACATATGCACCAATTACAAAGCGATAATTACGTTATCGTCATTAATCCTGATAAAACACCAGCTGGAGAGCATATTCGTAGATTCAATGCACCCGTTGTTGATGATGTTGCTGGAATCATGGTTGGCGATTGTACAGCTGCACGAGAAATTGTGATTCGTAGAAGAAATAATAATCTTCAGTTCATTTCTGACACACATCGTTCATATGACGCTCTCCAATATCCGCTAATATTCTGGAAGGGACAAGACGGATATTGCATAAACATAAAACAACGAGATCCCGTATCAGGTACTTCATTGATTATTAATTTGATCATTAATCATTTAACAAAACAATTAAATTATTAAACGTAATAAATTTAAATTAATTTTTATGAACAAATATTACAGGAGCTGAAACAAACAAGAACGTTAGCTCAAAGGTTTATTATGCGTACCGATTAATGATTAGACGTGGTCTGGACAACGTCATTTTACGATGTCGTGAGCTTTGTCAACAATTCATGGTCGACATGTACCCGAAGATTGAGAGCGAACGACTACGATACTTAAGATATAATCAACAAAAGCTACGCGCGGAAGAGTACATTCATTTGCGAGACGCTATCAACAACAACGCCGACGTCGCCGAAATTGGTAACCATGTCATTTTACCATCATCGTACGTAGGCAGTCCACGTCATATGCAGGAATATATACAGGATGCTCTGACTTTCGTGCGCGAATATGGACGACCATGTTTATTTATCACGTTCACATGTAATCCAAAATGGCCAGAGATTTCATCTTTGCTACTGCCTGGCCAAAATGCAATACATCGCCATGATATTACAGCACGTGTGTTCAGACAAAAGTTGAAGTCTTTAATAAGTTTCATTACTAAATCACATGTATTCGGTCCCACACGTTGCTGGATGTATTCGGTTGAGTGGCAAAAGCGAGGATTACCTCATGCACACATTTTGGTTTGGTTTATCGACAAAATCCGTCGTGAAGAAATCGATAGTATCATTTCTGCGGAAATTCCAGATCCATCCACTGACCAACTGCTGTTTGATATTGTTACAACAAACATGATTCTTGGTCCATGTGGTACTCTTAATAGTTCATCGCCTTGCATGGCTGATGGAAAATGTACTAAAAATTTCCCTAAAGATATTACCAATGATACGGTCACAAATGTCGACGGATACCCAATATATCGTCGAAGAAATCCTGAAAATGGCGGACAATCATTTATTAAAAATATCATCAACACAGACATTGATATTGACAATCGTTGGGTGGTGCCATATTCGCCTCTGCTGAGCAAGACATACAATGCTCATATTAATGTTGAGTTATGCAGTTCTGTGAAGAGCATCAAATACATTTGCAAGTATGTCCATAAAGGCAGTGATATGGCTGTGTTTACAGTGGAAAATACTAATGTGAATGCTCCTCCAGTGAATAAAAACGATGAAATTACGCTCTACCAAATTGGTCGGTACATCAGCTCCAATGAAGCTGCTTGGCGTATCTTTGGTTTTCCAATTCATGAACGGGATCCAGCAGTTGTTCAGTTAGCCATCCATCTTGAAAACGGTCAGCGTGTATTTTTCACGAACGAGACAGCGATTGATCGTGCAATAAATCCACCTAAAACTACACTCACTGCATTTTTTGAATTGTGTAATCGGGCGGATGATTTTGGTGCCTTTGCACAAACATTACTCTATTCACAAGTACCACGCTATTTCACATGGACTCAAACAAAAACATGGATGCCCCGCAAGCAAGGCTCACCAGTTGCTGCATGTCTCAATTTATTTAAATCAAACGCCTTGGGGCGATTATTTACAGTCAATCCAAGACACACCGAGTGCTTTTATCTTCGACTGTTGTTGGTTAATGTTACTGGCCCATTATCATTTCAAGATATACGTAAAGTGAATGGGCAACAATATCCAACGTATAAAGATGCATGCCTTGCACTCGGCTTGCTGGAAGACGACAACCAGTGGGAATGCATGCTTGCTGAAGCTGCATTGAACTGTAGAGCAATACAAATTCGTCGACTATTCGCTATAGTGTTGACTACATGTTTCCCAGCCCGAGCACAGATATTATGGGAAAATCACAAAGATTCAATGACTGATGATATATTGCATCAACATCGAATACGGTGCCACGATCTAACCATAACATTCAGCGACGAAATGTACAATGAAGCATTGATTGCTATTGAGGATCTTTGCATTGTCATTGCCAACTTACCACTTAGTAATTTCGGTATGAATTCGCCAAATCGAACTGCATCTGATTTAATGAATACTGAAATGAATCGTGAACTGCAGTACAGTACTGTAGAAATGGCAGCGATTGTTGCCCGCAATGTCCTACTAATGAATGAGGAACAAAGAACCATTTATGATCGCATTATGCTCGCAACTTCAGCTGGACAAGGTGGGTTCTTTTTTTTGGATGCAACGGGTGGAACTGGCAAAACATTCGTTATTTCGCTAATTCTTGCTGAAATACGATCAAATAATTGCATCGCATTAGCCCTTGCATCATCGGGCATTGCAGCAACTTTATTGGATGGAGGTAGAACAGCTCATTCAGTATTTAAATATTCAGAATAATCCTGACGCAGTATGCAACATTAAGAAACAATCGTCCATGGCCACTGTGCTGAAATGGTGTAAAATTATTATTTGGGATGAATGTACTATGGCACACAAACATTCACTTGAGGCGTTGAACAGGACATTGAAAGATATTAAAAACAGTGACAAACTATTTGGCGGAACTCTGTTGGTCCTTTCAGGTGATTTCAGACAAACACTTCCAGTCATTCCACGTTCAACATACGCTGATGAGATCAACGCTTGCTTAAAATCATCTCCATTGTGGCGTAATGTTGAAAAATTACAGCTAAAAATAAATATGCGCGTTCAAATGCTTCAAGATCAATCCGCTGAAACATTTTCAAAACAACTCTTAGATATCGGTGATGGAAAAGTTGCTATAGATGAAACTGGATACGTAAAATTACCGACCGATTTCTGCACAATCGCTGATTCGCAAGATACTCTCATTGAACAAATATTTCCCTATGTACACATACAGTACATAAATCATGAGTGGCTTGCAGAAAGAGCGATTTTAGCGGCAAAAAATGTAGACGTTGACAATTTAAATCTGAAGATACAAATGTTGTTGCCAGGGTATCATATAAATCTATTGATACAGTTTGCGACGACAGCGAAGCAGTAAATTTTCCCACAGAGTTTTTGAACTCACTGGATTTGCCAGGCATGCCACCGCATAATTTACAATTAAAGGTTGGATCTCCAATTATCTTGCTTCGTAATTTGAACCCGCCCCGGCTGTGCAACGGTACGCGATTAGTCATTCAAAAATTAATGAAAAACGTGATCGAAGCCAGGATTTTAAATGGCAAGTTCAGAGGTGAAAATATAATCATACCACGGATTCCTATTATACCTACAGATGTGCCAATTCAATTCAAACGTGTTCAGTTTCCGATTAGATTGGTATTTGCAATGACTATCAACAAATCCCAAGATCAAACGATGTCTGTTTGTGGATTAGATTTGAGAACACCATGTTTTTCACACCGACAATTATACGTGGCATGCTCTCGAGTGGGTAAACCATCCAGTTTGTTTGTGTTAGCTAAAGATGGACTAACAAAAAATATTGTTCACGCTATAGCATTAAGAGATTGATATTGTTTAATAGTGTTACTGTCGTAATTGTTTAATTAATGATATATAATTTTAAGGGATAAATTATAATAATTTAAAAATAATGTTTGCCTTTTGTTATTTTTATATTCCCTCATCGTTCACAGCGCTCCATGCTTATTTCACGCATATACCACATTCTTACATACATACAATATACACATTCTAACATACATACATACTTACAATAAGTAAGCTATTTTTTGTCTACACTAGAAATTACTAGGAAATTATTTATATGGCAAAACAACGTTTGCCGGGTCAGCTAGTATTTATATAAAATAATTAATTATCAAATTTTATGGTAATCAGATAAGTTGTAACTTAATGACGCCATCACAAATTTTATCAATTGATATTAGTCTTCATATTTCCTTAAGCCTATATTTATCTATTATATATTAGATTCGACCGGTATTGTGTTCGATTACCAGTCTATGACGAAAAATTTGAATTCAATATTTTGAATACACAAATCGCAAAATAACCGGCTATTTTCGGTTTTAACTAAAAAATGACAACGAAGCAAATAAATTCTTTAAATAGTAATTGTAGCTGGAACCAGTACCCACGAAATGATAAAAACAAATCCGAAATCGGACTATTTTTCGCGTATTTATGTTCTTGTGAAAAATTGGCTAACTTGCGGTCAGTTCCACTTCTCTGCGAAAACACATCTGTTTATGTACTACTGTTAGCTTCTTTGAAAATGTTTGTATGTGTGGGCCTCTGATAACAAATTAAAATTAAATGTAGAAAAAACGCAGGCTATTATCATAGGTTCTAATACCCATTTGAAATCCCTTCCCCACCTCCCGATCCTGTCTATGAACTCCCAACCTATTCAAATCCACTCCACAGTTAAAACCCTTGGTATTACCTTCGACCAAACCCTTTCATGGAAACCTCATATCTCCCAAATTTCTCGACGGGATATAAATTCATCCTTAAACTATTCCATTCTTCCCAGGACTCCCTTCCGAAACCTACTCGTCAACTCTTGGTTTCTTCCTTTATCCTACCCCATTTTGACTACAGCTGTGTGGCATATGTTGGGTTGACGGCGGAACTCGAGAGTAAACTAAGAAGACTAATGAACTGTTTCGTTAGGTTTATCTTTAGGGTTCCAAAAGCCTCCCACACATCATATCTATATTCAGAGTTGAAATGGCTTTATCCTTCATTCCGCAGAAATTACTTCCTAGCTTCCTTCCTCTATCAAACCATCAATTCTCGGAATCCCTCCTACATTTATAACATTTCCCAGTTCAGATCCTAGGTCTCCTCCCGCACTACAACATCTCGCTCCTCAGATCTGTATATTTCTTCCCATAAGAGTACACCATTTGACCACTCCTTCATTTCCCGTGCTATACTCCTTCATTTTCCTTATGGAATTCACTATCCTGTAATATTCGCAATGCTCCATCTCTGTCCACATTTAAATCCCTTCTCTTTCAATACCTCCTTTCCCTCCAGAATGATACTGACCAGCAAAACCTCACTTAAAAAAAAAAAAAAAAAGCATTCAGTAGATGTAAATAGGTTTCTAATTTTTCTCCTACAATTATTGGATTGTTGTAATTTTTATTTCATCTGTGTCTGTTTTTGTTCTTTATTTGTAAAATTGTAAATAGTTAACCAGATTATTAATTTATTTTATTTCATCTGATGAAAGCTAGACTCATTGTATTTATTTATGTACATTATATTATTCTTAGGGGACATAGTCACAGAATAAAGTTTATTTTCTATTCTATTCTATGTAAAGTACATGGTTATTAAATTCGTTTAAAATGGGCCCTCTTTCTAAAATATATATGTACCCCCCTTTTAACAGCCCCTCAATACTTAAAACATTATACTTTAGCTGTTAACAAATTGAAAATGTTAGTAAGCTCGTAGGGTTTTGATTATCAAATCGACTTAGTTGCTCTTGAATACATAATCCTCCCCCACATCCAACGATTTAATCCATTTCAGGGCAAGCATACATATTTAAAAACATTTAAATTCAATGTTTTTTTTCCTCTTTTTATTGGTCTGATATCGACTAAATCTGTAAACAAAAAAAAAAAATAAATAAAAAAGGTTATTTTCATTCATTACCATATTTTTGTTTTTTAACATTTTAACATTTTTAATGTTTCTGACTGATGAGGCACCCAAATATTTGCTGCTCGCTATTTGCCAAATATACAAACGCCCGGCTGCCCATGCTGTTATTTGTCGGTAAAGCCGATTAATAGGCTGCTTTTGTAGTCGGTAGTTAGTCGGAAAAAAGCACCTACTAGTCGACTATTTTAATCATTTATATTTTTCGACTTTATTGATTTTAATTTTTATTTTAGATTCATCTCTACCCTTTGTTATTTATTCCAGGATTAGGAACTCTTTTGTTTTTGTAATCAATTATCGAAATTTAAGAAAGATAATGGTATTATCAAAAAAATAAATTATATAACTTCTACAATACTGAATATAGGACTTGCGTACTCTATTATTTATTTATTTTAGTAGATTTTTTTTTGTCATAATTAAAAAAAAACAAATTCTTAAATGAAATGTAATATAAAGGTTGGAACAGAAAAAACAAAACAAAAAAAAAACTGCTATTTTAGCAATTTACATATGTATTTACAGGTATGTAAGATATTTTTGTGTTCCATGTATATAAGTCTTTAATCGCAATATCTTTTTCGGCATGATTGAATTCAAAATTTCACCATAAATTCTTAGCTATGCAAAATAAATTGCTGGCCTTTGCTATATTTTTCTAAAAAGACACTCTGCTTAAACCGTCCCATTTACAAAAAACAGAAGAAAAAATATAAGATAAACAAATGTGGTTGTTCTAGTAAAATTATAAATAAAGGAGTTTAATGCAATATTTAAAAATAATTACAATTAAATATGGAACAGCATAATGTGGAACCACAAATCTAATTCGGATGATACCAAATCATATCTAAAGCACCTCAAAATTGAATAATAATTGTTACTGAAAATCGGAAATTAAGTAAAGTTACCGAAACACATAGACATTGTTCTAAAGATATTATAAATGAAGGCTTTTAATCCCTAGATATTTAATATTTATTTTACTCTTAAATACACGTTTTCCCCAAAAGTTTTGTTGTTATTATTTTCTTTAAAATATTAATATCTCTTATAATTACTAGTGTTTTAATATTAACAATCGTGTGTTTGTAATAATAAATTAGAGGCAAATAGATCTGATATTAGAACAATTAACTAGGATGACAGTGTTGGTAGGACTGTAAATGCAAGCAGTGAGGCCACCTGCTCAGAACAGCACCTGTCTCACAGGCGAGCTGGCCGTCGGCCTCTCTGGTCATTGCTACAACACTCATAGAAGAAACTCCGTAAGTCGAAAGCAGAACAAAATCACTTTTATCAGCACTTAAAGCAAAATCACTCTAAGCACAGATCACAATTTTGAATTTAGTATTTAATAAGAAAAACTGACGGTAAGTGCTTTATATAGTAGAATACATCAGTTGGTGGAGTAGGGCTTAGATTTATTATTCTATTCATTGTTTGTTTATTTATTTGAAGGTGTATCTTATATCTCATGGTGTATTTATATAGTGATTATTAATCAAACCTAAAATTGTTTCATAGAAAATATCTCCAGTAATGTTTTTGACGTTACTCATTTTAAACTAAAATCAAGCTGTTAGTTCAATTTGTATCTTGTAATCTTTTGGAAAATCTAAAATATTTTCTTTGAAAACCTCACGATTTGAATAAAATAGTAAACATACTTAAATTGAAATATTAAATAGGTAAAAACGCTATTTTAATGAAAATAGTTACTTTAGTTTTAATATTTTTGTATAATAAATTTTACAATGATAAATTATACATTAACTAATAATAATATCAAAAATAAAATCCCTTACACAATATTTTTTTTTACTTTCGCCAACACATTTCTAGTCCAATAGAAAGTATTCGTATAAATAATTTTGTATTAGCTGTTTTACCAACTGATAAAATTTATTCATAATGTTTCACTTTCAATTATTTCGTTCTATCAGCTCTCATTATTAATTAAAGCTAAGCTCACTAAGTTGTGTAAATTGTTTTATTACCAAAACATGTATTAATATCTATTATGTTACAATTGTAAACTGTTAAATTGCATTTGCTTAAAACTTTTTTATTATTATTATATCAGTTCCCATTTGTTAGTAATAACAGATTCATTTATATCAATAATAAATAGTGAATCTATTTTAATAATTAATGTCAACAAAGGGTACATTTTATATAATGAATTCTTTTACCTATTTATCGCTCCTGAAGCCTATATAACTAATATTTCTGGCATAAGCATTTAAATATTCTTTAGATTAAAAAAATAAAATAAATAATACTCATACATAGTGTTATTTATCCTTCAAACTTAAAGTTTTAGTGCGTATCCTTAAATATAGAGTTATAGGCATTAAATAATATATTATATGAATCAATCACTGACTTTTTTAAGATACAAAATAATAAAAAAAAGAATGGTAAAATAATTTCGTTATATTTATTTTAAAAAGTATACCTAATGTTATACGTAATCCAATATATGTGCTAGTTCTAAAAAGATAAACTAAAATATTCCGTATTTTTATTATTATAATATAGTAGGAATCTGGTAACATTAAACCAAGTAGTTAATTTGATTTTGCCGAATGTAAGAGGCTTTACGACTTAGGTGCTATGGGAACCATCTTGGAAGAGCCATGATTTTTGTGTGACTGTTCAGCCATAGTGTATTCTTTAAATAATCATTAAAAATAGAAGAATTAATAATTGTATTCACATCCAATCAAGCATATTCTCTATTATCCACTTAACCCAATGCATTTTTCTTGTAGTTTCTTTTATTGGATTTTGTTACAAATATTTCCAATTGAATACTTTTTCTTTTTTGTGCTTTCGAATTTAAATGTGAATGTTTGAGAATTCTCGAAATGCCTTTACGAATAAGAATAATGGATATTTAATCTCAGTTATTGCTCATTCGTCGATGGAATTTTATATGTTCATTGAATTAAACATGACAGTTGATGATGCAACCTTCCGATTTGCTAAAATTGAAAAGACTCGTTCAATTCCAGAATCCTTTGAAAGTGACTGCCTTTGAGATATTATTTAAAAGTATTTGATCAGCCAATCCTGATTTTGTCATGCAAATCTTATTCGGGGTGGTAAGAAGAATTAACCGCCAGGGGATGTGGTTGTTAGAGCGAGGGATGTTGGTCAGTCAGATCGATGGGATGACGTCATCCAGGCTGACCACTGCTGGATCAATATCAGCAACAGTGGAAGGGGGTGGGGTTGGACATGTCGGCTCCCAGGGCTCCAGGGCTGCTTTAGCACCCACGTGCTTTAGCATGTCCTCCACCTCCTGCTCTTGGAGGATGGTATGCTTGAGGGAAGTCGGCCGACGAAGAATGAAAGTGGGGTAACGAACCGATTGTCGGATGCTAGGAAGGTGATCGATAGTGATACGGAAGGTCTTTTGTCCTCTCGCCTCCCTTGTATCGATTATATTTCTCTTTTATCAGCTCTGCAGCTGCCTTCTCCATCATCAACCCATGTCCGATTTTTCGGCTTGACTCGGAACATTTTATGGCAAGAATTGAGGCGCTTGTTTAATTTTTACTACCTGGACTACTTTAGATAGTGGTAGTTAGAGAAATATATATTTCTTACCATTTAAAAAAAAAAAAATGTATATATTTATTTATTGATCATAAAAGTTGATATGCTCATATTTAATTTTCAGTGTAGTGATTTAAAATTTAAAAAAATCAGGCAAATCTCTAAACGTATGAACACTATGCGTACAAATATATTGATTGTTCCATTTGCTTAATAAAATATATGAATTTGAGTAAGTTAATAAGTTGACTTTTTTAGAATGTTTGACATATTTTACCACACTAAAGAGCATATGGTACAGAAGTTAAGGAACCTGTCTTTATTGTAGTTTTGTATTAATTGTAGAAGAAGAACAAGAAATAAGCAAAATATTTAATGAAGATACGAAAATTGAAGCAATTCGAGTTTTTTTTTGTAGTCTAAAAAACAAAAACGCTTTAAAAGTTATTAATATATATATATATATATATATATATATATATATATATATATATATATATATATATATATATATATTAATAATGAAGGTTTTGTCATGGTCGTCACTGCCTCATGACTTTTGGCAAGGGGAGTTTAAAAGCAATTTCACTGTATTGTGTATAGTTGTAGGAATTACGGCTTATTAAAATTAATAAGATTTTTTTTGTGGCTAGTTTTTTTTTTTTTTTTTTTAGGAAAATTCCAAATGGCTGAAAATATAAACATTTAGTTTTAACCCGTTTTTATTAGTTGTTAAAAAAAAACTACAATTTTCTTCAGATTTAAATTTAGAATTTTACAAAATTTTTGTTACTTGTTTCAGTTTAAAAAACAGTTAAGCATAGCGAAAATTTTATCATAACTACTTAGGCCAGTCGGAATAGATTAACAACGAGGTCGGAGTATGTAAAAATGTGTGTCTCCAAGAAGTGCTATAAAAAAAACAACAAAAAAACAAATTCATTACTGTCGCACTATTTTCAATGCAACTCCTACAGTTATAAGTTGAAACTAGAAAGCATATAAGATGTTTCAAACCATTTTAACTCACATGGCTCGAATGACATTACACATTAAGTTCTGCCAGATTTTAATATTTTTTTGAGGCAGCATAGGAATGTGTACAGAGCTATGAAAGAATTAAAGATACCAACCAACCTCATCAGGCTAACTTGGTGTACCTTGCTGAAGAATGATTTTCCGATAAGAACAGAAGTGGAATTCCAAAGAATCTTGTCCTTCAAAGCATCGTGATGATAATATCTAAATTAGACTCAATCTACATTACGATAACCGAGACCTGAGGCGATAATGTGGTGATCGTAGGAAGATTGTTGGACAATGCCAAACGTTTATTAAGCTTGATGCAGAAGCTCGACTAATATAATGTGTCTCAGTTAATCAGGGAAATAACTGTAACACTAGTAATGAGAAAAAAATCTGAACACTCTCAAGGCACATGTGCCATACGTGACTACACATTGGAAATGGTGAACAAGTTCATCTATCTTGGATCTTTCGAGTCTCTTAACAATGAGAGAGCAAATGGAGATAAGGAGATAATAGATAGGTTAAATGCAAAAAAAAAAAAGCATGCCCAGTCTATTAGGAAGCCGGCTGCTGACTAAGACCACTTGGATAATAGTCTACAAAACTATCATTAGACCTATTACAACCTATAAATGTGAAATAAGCACGTTCGAAAAATCAGCTGATAATTAATGGAACGCTTTAAAAGAAAATTTACCAAACAGAAAAAAATGCTTTAGTTGCTAACTATAATTTTTTAATTTCTCTAATAACTGTAAAATCAATACATTAATTTATTTATTGTAAATCTTTCACAATATTTAAAAAAAATAAAAATGTTTTTTGGCATTTTTAGATTTTAGGTATTTGTGTTTGAAAAAAACTAATTTGGCTTCAAAATGACGAATTTAGATAAATAAATAAAAATTGTAGAGTGTGTGAAGAAAACAAAAATTGAAGACGGTATTTTGTTTAAAAAGACACTTCCTATCGACAAAATCGGAGCTGAAAAGACCTGGAAAAGTATGACGTATGATGCAAGGTTTTATATTTTGTTATTTAAAATTTGCGAACCGATTTTGCAGAATTTGATGACATTTTGAAAGACTAAAAATCTTATATGAAATAAAACTTAGAAAAATAGGTAGTACCATTTGAAAAAATAAAGTCAACTGGCGTTATTGTGAGGTTATAAAAAAAAACAAATGGCAAAATCTTGAATTATATAAACAATAATGGGATCTAAAATTTAAATGTTTCTATTAATGGTATATCTTCAAATGAATTACTATTCACATAAAATTGGTTCATCACCTTCAAATAATTTCTTAATCATTATGCATAGATTTTATTAAGCCACTCTCCCTTCTTTACTGCTGAAATTTCATCAGACACTAAAAAGAATCCAGTAATAACTCATTTTATGTAGAAATGATACAGTGGCTCACATTGAAATTGATGCACCCTGTAGAGAGAAAACTTAAAAGGTTAAAGGAAACAAAACCAGAAATTCATCAACATATTAATAAAAAATTAAAATATCCAACTTTGATTATTTGAAAAAAATATGAACAAGAACAAAATATGAATAAGAATTGCACATCACAGTCAAAACGACAAACGGCATTTATTAATTTTTGAATAGTATTAATCTAGTTTAATACCTTGTTGGTTTTAACCACTCCTTTTAGACAGTTTGGGATGGAGGCAACCAATTTTTTGTTGTAATCCAGGCTCATCTAGTTTTATTCTTCAAGGAGACATTTTTCAACTCTTCTTTGCTTAATTTGCTTGTTTTCTAATTTAAAGCTCCAATTATTTCCACTGGTGTTTTATTACATTAATTTCTGTTGAAGTTTTAAAAACTTTGGGGGCAGTTATATAGGAGCTAACTAACGTGGTAGACTGTTTGGTGTCATTATCATGGTATAAACAAAACTTGTCTTTGAGCCACAACTTTTCTACACTTTGCTTCAAGTTCCCTCTTAAAATTTCTTGGTAAACATGCTTGTTAACTATTTCATCTATTAAATAAAGATTTACCACACCAAAAGACGCCATCCCCCTCACCATAATACTCCCATCCCATGTTTCACAGTTGGTCGTAAAAATTTTTTCGCTAGCTGTTGTCTAGGTCTTCTTTTAACACGACAACGTCCATTAGACCCAAAAAGATTAAATTTACTTTCATCAGCAAATATTGCTGTTGTCCGAAACTCAGGATTCTTCAGTAAATAATGATTTGCAAATTGCATCCAAACTTTTTGCTGATGAAAGGTTTCTTCCGAGTTACTCCTCCATTAAATGTATTTTTTCTTAGGATGCGCCGCACTGTTTCTGCGCTTACTGGCTACCTAAGTGTTTAGATAGTTCCCTGGCAAATTCTTTGGGTGCACTCAAATGTGGATTTCTTTTAATTTACCTGACGATCTAAGGTTCATCCCAATCAGTTAATAAATTTCTAGTGCTTTTAACTTTTTTTTTGGCAATGCACTTTTCCTTCATGGATCTCTCCACTATATGTTGGAGAGTTGAACAGCTTTTTAAAATAATTTCGGCTATTTGATTTAAAGATTTCCCCCCGTTAAAGTGTTGACTGACTAGCTCACATTATTTTATTGTTGTGTCCGCCTTCACTATCGAAAAAAGTTCAAAAACACGGCAGATTATGTTCATTTCGCTTTAATAAGTCTAAAAAAACAAGTTCGCCAAAAGAGTTTAACTAAGGTAAAGATAGTTTATTGTGAATGCATTTGGGGAAAACTCATCATATCATTTTCACTATGAGATAAGAAATCGTAAACAAATGTTTTATTTTTATTATTAAATCTTGTTTATTATTATATACAAAGTTCATACAACAGGGACATTTAGTGATTACAATAAATTATTGTTTTCAGTGTAATATAATTTGAACTATATATTTATTCAAAGACATCAATAAATATCCTTGTGTACCATTTTGACTGGGAGCCTATGTAGCTGTTAAAACTATAATATTTTGTTGATATAAATAGATATTAGTTTAATATTGGACTAAAATTATTGGTATTTAGACTCTACCTTAGAATTTATTAATGAGTTTTGGATTTTTTTTACCAAAAAAATTCTTTAATTATTTTTATTTACAAACAACTTAATGCAATACTTTTGTTTTACACGTATATAGCTTCGGTGTTCCAATAACAATGTCCTAAAAGGAAACAATATACAAATATATGATTTAGATTCAATGTTGAGAAAAATAAGTATTGATCAAAACTTGCATATATTAAAGTTGATATGAGCTTTCACGAGAAAAAAGGTAATTAATTATTCATAAGTATTGAATCATCAGGTTTATATTTAATGGACTAAAATCAAAGCAGTAAAAAAAAATAAATGATTCATTTTTTGTTCTCTCTTTTGGTTTTATATATCTTTACAATTTACTGTTATAGCCATGATTGAAGGGAAACACGGAAGAATTCGATGTAGCATTTGATCTCATTAAGCCATCCTAATCAATACTAATAGATTTCCCCTGATCATTTTTCAAATCCACTTATTGAAATTTCCAAATTTATTCTAATGTCATCGCAATGATTTGAAGAAAAACTACACATTGGTACCACTAAAATAGAAGTTCCACATTAGAAGGTCATACGGCCATCTTCTTTTCAGATTCTAATTGGATTATCGTGCATTGCTTAGGAAGCAAGTTGAGATACAAGGGGGTATGCATTGCAGGTATGCACGTAATACAGACCTTTTTTTTAATTTTATTTTTGTTTGATAACTGATATTTTACCAGCTGTGACATTGTATTGTAGAGATAGCTTAGTCGAAATCGATAAGCAGCATTTTGTTTTTGCAATATTCTATGATTGTTCCATATTCAGATGAAATCCAAATAATGTGTCTGTTTAACATTATCTAGTACTAAAGTTAACTTCCGATAGTTTGAATTCCTCTGTAGGACGAAGTTATTTTTTTAAGGTTCCTTGAAAAAACAATTGATAAATAAAAAAAAAAAAGTATGTCATTTGTTCTCATACATAATTAAAAGTTGTAAAAATGGCACTTTGTTCGTCAAAACGGTAAATTGACGTCAGGGCTCTCCCACTCCCTATAATTTAAAGTCGCACTACTGATATTGGTTTGAACATGCTTAGATCCGTCTTTTGTTTACGTACTGTATTTTAAACAAGATTCAACAAATTTTATTTCTCCGGTCGGTGTGGAGACTTTTACATTAGTACAGTGAATTATTTTTAGAATTATAGAAGGTTTCATCCATGTCGAAGATGACATTTGGTTTCCATAGTTCCCACAAATGCTGAATTATTCGTCAATTGTGAATCGCGGCAAGATAACGAAAAAGAGACGCCAATTTTAGTCACTTTGAGCGAGGCAATATCATATTTATTTGCTTAAAGCTCGTGCTTCCTCAGGTCGGCATCTCTCAACTCTTTTGAATTGTTTATTCAAAATTTTTTTTTTCAAAATGCAGTATTTTAATTTTTCTGGTTTGATTCTTTGCATAGGTATATACCATATTATATTTGAACCATTGGTTATACAATGAGTATTTAAACTATCCGTAAATGGATAGTAATTTTTTCTTTAGTCAATTTAATTTCAAATTTTCATGAGTCGACATATATAAGGAAGGTTGATGTTATCTTAAAATGCACACGTTGTTATCTATAAAGGAAGGGAGAAAAAAGAAAGAAAAAAGTTTTATATAATAAAAAAGGGGGTTTAGGAATCGCTCGGAACACATTTAAGGGCGTTATTCTTCAGTCAAAAAATTTATAAATGGGTCATTTTGTCGGAATTTCGACATTGTGATTCCTTTAGAAAAATGTTTTTCTTTACTAACATCTTTATAGTACTGTACTAATGGACCTGGCGAAAAATCACTTCATAGAATGTAGTCTATATGCCCATTTACGTTCATGATAGAAATCATGAAAATAAGGGAAACTGAGAGGGTGTTAAGGAAATAGAAAACATTTTTTTTTTTTTTTTTTTTTTTTTTTTTTTTCCTAACCTCCGACTTTATTATAAATTCATACAAAGGAAATTAGGGTATTGGATCTTTTATTGCCTTTCGGCAATAATCTTTTTAGAAAACACTTAAAATTAAATTAATAAAATATTTACAGCACCAAAGCATTGTTAATGAGTATGAGATCAACTAGTCAATTAAAAGATATAAGTTACCACTAATTAAACATTTAAACTTTGAAATCAAACATTAGATTAATATAATTAATATTATATTAGATTAATACAAATTGTGAAAATATATATAAAAGGTCTTTTTTTTTATCTTTTTTCACTTACAGTTTTTCCTATTGTAATATCTTTCCCTGACTTTTGGTGTGGGAGAAATAGAATTTTGAGTTTGATTTAAGATTAACAACACTACATGCATTTCAAAATAATAAAAAACAAAACAAATGGAACTCTGAACTACACAGGAAACATATACTTCAATGCAAATATACCAGAAATCTAATTATATTCTTTGAAAAAACACTATGTGTGGGGAATAGAATAACGATTGACGCGAACACAATATGATACAAACTTGGGAAAACTAACAAAAGAAATTCGTTGTAAGTTAGGTTACCCTTAGTTTGGTGGGAAGCTTTTGCAATGTTGCCAGCCTGAAATATAATTGAATAATTGTTGGTTATGCTTTGGCGGGCTGTTTCAAAAAATGTGAGAGCCTCCGGCACACAGGCATTAGAAGTCCTTCTTCTTATTATAAGGAATTAGTCTCAGTTTTAATTCTAAAATTCAATATATTGCAACTTGCCAGAGGTACTAGAAAAATTAAGTAAATAATTGCAAAAATGGAGAACTTATCCGCATTTAACGTTACCAACTCATGTTATGGGACATATAAGGGAAATAGATTTTGACTTTTTGAATTCACATTTAACCATGAAAACAAATTAATAACCATGGAAAAACTACTTTACGTTTAAGGTGTAAGTACCTTGCGCTACTTGTTAAAGACGGGTTACAAGAAATTTCATGTAAAAACCACAATCGGACAGAAACACTGCTAGCAGTTAGAGTTTAGTCCACAGCACTAAGAATTTGACTTTCCTAATTGTTGTTCAGTCGAAATCTAGGCCTACCAGGATTAACTCTAAATGGAACAAACGAGACTGTCACTTTATGTCGGATTTCAATGCTCATAAATGTTTCACGACTGCTGTGACAGACCTTTTATGAACTATCATAAACTAAACTCATATCTTTTAATTCTGCAGAAATAAAATGTGCGGTATCACTCATTACAAAATAAACAAAACTTTTCTAAATATTTCAAAAGGTTCGCATAGCCAACTAATTAATTACTGTATTTAAAGTTAAATTATTCAGGAGTGTCAATAAAAAACAGGTGATTAAGTAAAACAAAAGCTATGTATTTGAAACATGTTAATAATTATTATTTTTTTAATTTTTAGTTGAAAAAAAAACAGCTAATCGGCTTTTAAAGTGAGGTTGTGAAAATTATTTTTTAAATAGTTCTTTTCTCTATTTATTAATTAATAAAAATAATTTTATGTTTCAAAAACCAGTAGAATTACGTCGGAGTATGAAGAATGATTTTACCGCATACAGTCCACGTACCCGGTAATTAAAATGGAGATAGTACTAAATTGTACTTGCAAAGTGAATAGTGAAAATAACAGCCCCTGTGAGTTAGTTATAGTTCGTAACAGATCTAATAACGTCTGATCGCAATCCCGGAATGATAAAGAAGCTAAGTCAGGTTATATCAAACAGAAATAGTTACCACCTAATTAGTCCCGTCAAAATAGGAAAATCAGAGGAACTAAAAATACTAGTTCCATTTTTCTCAGGAATGTGTAGGGGATGGTCTCCTGAACAAGAACAAATGAAGTCCCTTCAAATCCCTGTGCCGCTGGGGGGAGGGGGGTAGAAGGGGCTTTGGGTGTTCCATTTTTAATGAATGTATTTCTCTTATAACTCGAAAAAGGTGCGTTTCATTGAAAAAGTTTTTCACTTTTGATCAACTGTTTGAAATTTTGATCAAAATTTCGTATGTGAGGTCTAATAGTAAATTTAACCAGCTTTTAGATGGAAAATATAAGTTATGGATCGAACTAATAATTTCGGAGTTATTCGTGTTTTCGCTGAGAAATGCTTAATGAACGGTTTGAGCGCGCCATTTTTGAAAACGCACCCGATTACGTCATTTTCCGCTAATGCTTATCACCTACGGAGTGTAATTTAGCAGTTGGATAAGTTTCAGCTGTTTATGTTTCCGTTGATTGGAACATCAAAATTTAATTAAGTGATCAAGATTTTTCATTCACATTTTTATTTTTATTTACATCTTGCTGTAAGTTGCGACGTGTTCATTATAAATTAGTCTATGATATGTATTCTATGATATTATAGGAAATTTAATTCTGTACAACTTTTATTTCAACGACTTATTTTTCAGCAAAAATGAACGAGTGAGGATCTAGAAGACAAAAATATACAAAAAACATGAGTAAAAAACAATTTTTTAAAAAAAATGACAACTTTCCCGGAGCCGGTAGCACGAAAACGGTCCAGTTGTTCGTAAAAATGTATATAATCAAACTGTGGCAAATTTAATAAGCTTTAATTTTGTACTGAAAAACGTTTTCAATGAACGAATTATAAGCGAAATACACCCATTAAAAATGGAACACCCAAAGCCCCTTCTACCCCCCTCCCCCCAGCGGCACAGGGATTTGGAGGGACTTTATTTGTTTTTATTCAGAGGACCATCCCCTACAAATTCCTCAAAAAAATTGGAACTAGTATTTTTAGTTCCTCTGATTGCCCATTTTTGGTCTACATTGACGACTAAATATCAAAAATCAAAAATCGGGAAACAAATGAATCAGTATCAAATAGATCAGTAACTTCAAGAACACCTCCAATTCACATTAAAAGTGTTGCATATAACACCGCTCTAATCTTGTTTTTAGAAAATGTAGCAGAACCAAACTCTGTCAGAATTAAATCTACACCTGGATGTATTCTGTTTATCCTGGAAACCCTGATATACCGTTTTTGACTTTCATTCTTATCAGCTCACTAAAGACAAACTTCTATGGGTGGTAATCAAGGGTATTTACCACCCAATGCCTATCGAAATCATCATCGTAAAATTGAAAAAAAATAGGATCGGATACTATAAATATTTTTAACGTAAAATCTCCTTTTAAGCAACTACTTCCTATGTTTTTCGTAGACATCTCCAAATCAACATTTGACAGCAGAATATCTGAAATAGAGTACTTGTATTTCACGCACGTTAAAATCGAAGAACCTGGAAGAAAGAAAATGGTACCTAAGGTGTCAACAGTATGCTCATACATGAAAGCTTAACTTTTACAATAATAAGGTTCACGTCAACGTGCAACTGTGCATGAGAGTATTCTGCGAAGTATAAAATATGTTAAACTCAAGGAGATCTTAGAAAATCTGTCAGAAAATTTTTTAAAAATTTCACCAGCGGCCGAAAGTACATGCAGCAGTACTAGAGTCACCAGTTTTACAAGATACCTACGTGTCTTACTTTCAGTAGCTCAAGACGCCAACGCAGAGCTTCAGAACAGCTCAACCAATTACCTTCACTGGACCATTACAGGTTCAGAGATATATTTAATTTGAATATTTCAGATATTATAAATGTTAGCAATTAGTAAAATTAGTAAATATAAGTAGTTTGGGTTGGAGAAAAACTGGTTTGAAAACGAATTACTTAAGGGAAAACCCTCGGAAAAAATGGTTATCACCCTTGGGGATTGGCCACAATAATGATCAATTGCTGCAAGACTAATTAGGATATATTCTTTCTTCTTCGAATGAGCCTACCACTATGGACTATGTGGGTTAAACAAAATGGTTTTAAGCTGAAAGAGTTGGGATTGATCAGGCTCTTGAGAGCCCTCCTCCTAGCCCATATTTTCTATATATAATAATATATTAGGATATCTTACCATCACTATGAAATGTATTAACTTAATAATATAAACAGCTAAAACTAACTTGATCATCGATATCACAAGTTTAAAAAAAATATTTTTCCTAACACCTAAACACAAATATGTGAATTTCAATCTATTTTTTGTGGTGGTTTCAGGTATGTTGTCAGAATTTTTCCATCAGGTGGAGTAGACTCCATCTTTTGATCTTAGAACCTTAAACCTGTGATTGCTGCTTAGATAGGTTTAAATTCCGAATGAAGTCGTTCAGATATTCTGTTCCCTGCGATGTTAGTTAAATATCGAGTGGGTGACATTATTATAACAATGCATGTGAAGCGTTTTGGAAGAGTTATGGAGTGAATGTCGGGTAAATGAGTAATGTTTGCTATTGACTGATTGGACGGTATGACCTCGGTAGTGGATAGGACTGACCAACTGGCTCTGTCACTGACCCCGTGCCCGCCTTCTCCGCTATTTCTGTGCGCCACGCTCGTCAATCTCCTTCTAGGCTACTTGTCTTAACTGTATCCAAGCACGAAACTCAGTTCTATAGGTTGTTACGTTTTATCAAATATTATATAAAAACTGATGTTTGCATTTATGATTTCGTTATGGAAATTTACAGATATGCAAATATTTATGGAATATCAATTAGAAAAGAAAAATGGAGACGATAATCCACTCCTATGATTTTAAAAGTTTTTAAGTCGCTTCTATCCCATCGAGAACATAAATAGTTAGTACACTTCTCAATGGTTAAATTTTGAGATTCACTTGTCCGCCTGGATAAAAACAAACATGTTAAGTATTATTTAAAAATTGAAATAGTGAAATAAACCTCCGATCGTTCGTCATACTGTGGGTCGAAATTTGTTTCTTGTAGTATAATCCAGAATATTTAAGCGTCCTTCATGCCTTCATGTCTAACAGGGTGTGGATATACCTTATGGGTTTTTGGCAAACCAACATAAAAAAATATTAAAAACGTTTAGAGGACTTATATGAATATACCACCTTCAGCAAAGGTAAAGTTTCTTTCCAGAAAGGCATTAAATTAAAATAAATATAAATTGTGATTCATAAATTTGTTCTGTCTACATGCAATGATTTACAAATGTTCCTATGTTTTGAAAACTCTATTCTTATATATGTTACTATGTAGTTACACATAGCCTGGGGGTTTATTACATATTTTTACCTTTGCCAATAATAGATCTTGTCCAAACTGACACAATAGTCCCCCTCTATTGATGTCTGATCTATTTGACTTCAATCTATCGTGTTAACAATTTCTATTCTAAATAGTGGCATTTAAGGTATTGTCTATTTAATATTGGTTATTAAGTATTTTTTATTTAATGATATTATAATTTTAATTTTATCAATCTATGAACTATATTACACTTATTCTACTAATGGGCCAGCACTCAATTTACATTATTAAACACATTCCTGGCTATTTACCATATATGGCAGTTACTCATCATTAGTGCTAAGGTCGGCATCACAAGGTCCGTATTTACCAAGTTCTTCTCAAACCTGTTCTTCCATCGTCCCACCAAACCGCCTATGGCCTCGTGGTCTCGCAAACTCCTCCTCACTTCTCTCTATGCAAAAAAGAGCTCTTCTCATTTCCCGGGTCCATCTGAAATGGAGGTATATTCCCTTCATCTAATCTTTTAATTTTGAATCCTTTGGAAACTGTTTCCAGAGTATTCTATTTATCTTGCTGAAAAGGGACATAAGCAGGTCGGTATATTGCATAGGCTCTACCTTGGGTAATCCGAATACTCAGCCTCCCTCCCATACACACACACATATATATATAACATATATATGTACTTTCCTATTCATAGAAGTTCTTTTACAAGTGTTTAATATTTTTGTACGGTTCATATTGTGTGCTCCGGTTTCTACTCTTTTCCAGGGCTCTTTCAGATAAACTTAAAAAAAAAAAAATTGTATTTATTTATTTTTTTTAATGTATCAACGATCAAATGTGCGTTGATGACTTTGATGTTTTAGGCCTTAAACCTCAAACAACTAGCCAATAAAAAGATACAACTAAATCTATGAACTGTAAGATGTAAATATGAAATATTGAAATATTCAAACGATTTGTGAGAATGCTTGATAATGAGTGGTCTGAAGTAGTGGACGGGGGAATCTCCAAAAAAATTGAAACTGAGATTTCATGGCCACCTGTTAGCTTGTCCCATGTATTATTACTTAAGGTTGATTTTAACGTGTTTTGGAGTTTAAGAACCCGTTCCCAACGAGAAAGAATATAAACTTTGTAATTTACTTTTGAAATTCATTCAGAATTATAGTTACAGTAAATTCTAATTCTTATGGACAGAAAAAAAAAAATTAAAAAACTTGTTCCTTAGCCTCAGTTTTTACCTAGCCCTTGTTTGAAGATAATGAGATATTTTTCTGATTTTTTGTTTCACGAATTCTTATTGAATCTTTTTAATTTTTTAATTTACGATATGATAGAATTTTTTGTCGGTCAAATATTCCCAGAAAATCTTTTCAATTATTGATTTTGTAAAATCTGGAGTCCATTTTTCTATACTATCAGCATATATCTGTGTTCTTCGACAGCACTTGGATGTAGTCATCATAGACAGAGTGTACTGTACCGACTCTTGGATAACTTTCGACAACGGTACAGCTGCAGATGACGCTCGGTTGTTAGCCATGCGACGGCCTGACCACTGACCCGTGGCCTCCATCTGGTCAGGAAGTCTTCTGATCCCATTCACCAACGGTTTTTTATGCGTAACATTTAAATATTAAATCTCAGTTAATGTTTTAAAGAATCTAGTATTTTCGATAAAATGTGTTGATTTCCTTCAATCAAACATCTTATAATATATATAAATTACGTGTCGCCGCCTAGGGGCCGGCTAACACCTAAACTACTGCACCGATTTTATTCAAATTTGCATACCGTGTGCAGTTTGATCCAACAAAAAAGATAGGATACCTTATATCTTAATTTATAGTCGCAATATTATTTGTATATTATCTGTAAGTCACAATTATCTCAATATTATTTGTATATTATCTGTAAGTCACAATTTATCTGTTAGCTCTATACGATTCTAACATATGGCGGTATAAGGTTATACTATTATAGAAAAGGACAAGCAATGTTTCGTTTGTGTTCACTAACCGCCAAAAACTGCTGAACCAATCTCTACCAAATTTTGACTACATCATCTTTATAGGATGGTTTAGCAATAGTAAAATCTAATGATTTTCAACTAATTCTTTATTGAAAAATGAATAAAAAGTGGATAACAATGAAGTTCAAAAATGGCGGCAATTGCCATCTACATGAAAGGTTAAAAGGTACAGTGTTACATAGAGGTGAACATTGATAATAAAATTTACTTATTTTAATTAAATTGTTATAAAAACAGCTATATGGAGTGAAATATAACAAATTTTACTACTACATCATGTCATAGTTCTAGGTTTAGCAACAATAAAATTTAAATGTACAATGTTGAGTGTTAGAAACGGGTTTTGCCACACTATCACATACGTTTATGGTTAGAAATTAAAATCCAACCAGACCAGATCAAATCAATAAAATGATTTCTGTCGAATGAAAATTATTAAAAAACAAAATGCCGATCCTCAGCTGTTTAATATTGTATGTAAAAATATGAACTTTGAACCTTTAGCTGTAAGCTCTGATAATGCAGTTTCTTAATAGTCTCTGTCCATCTGGATTACCAACTCATATATTAAAACTGAAAATTGGATGTCTAATTATGCTTTATGTTATCTTCAAACACCAAATCGATCTAAATTTAACCAAGTTAATAATGGCTGCTATGCGTGAAAATATCTTCAAAGATATAACTTGCAATTGTTCACTTTAATACAAGATTTTATCGCTAAACACAAAATCAATTATTAGTTAAAATTATTTAAGATCTTCACTTATGAGAGAGGGCGAAGCCTGGACGGGGGATGATGAAGTTATATATATAAGGACAAGCCATTTCCGTTCGTGATCACTAATCGCGAGAAAACTATAGAACTATTCTGTACCAAATATAACTACATCATCTTCATAGTTCAAGGAAGGTTTAGCAATAATAAAATTTATATATTTTCTATTAAATTACTGTTTACAAAGCGATAAATATGTGGTGTGTAGTAAAGCGAGCGCCATTCAAGAGAGGTTACAATGATCCGGTGTTAAATATAGCTAGAAATTGATAATAAAATTACTAAATTAAATTAATTTGTTATCCAAAAAGCTATAAATATGTGGTGTGACGTGTGGATTCCAGTGAAATTTAAAAATCGAATATGTGGCAAGCGACAATAGCGTTTTAGTAAAACTAATGAACCTATCTGAACCAAATTTTAACTACATCATCTTCATAGTTCTTAGAAGATTTACAATAGGAAAATTTACTACAATAATAATTTATACTATTCTATAAAAGGACAAGCCATTTTTCGTTTTTGATCACTAACCGCGAATATTACTGAACAAATCTGTACTAAATATTAACTACATCATCTTCATAGTTTTAAGACGGTTTAGCAATATTAAAATCTACTGATTTTTAATTTATATTTTATTAAAAAAAGTTAATATGTGGACAACAGTGAAGTTTGACAATTGACCGATAGGTGGCGAGTGCCATTCTACGCGAGAGGTTACAAAACAGCTTAAAATTGATGATAAAATTTGCTTATTAAACTATCAAAAAAATTATTAAATAAAAAATATTTAAATATGGTGTGCGATATGTGGATCCCAGTGAAGCTTGAAAATTGACCGATTGTGTATAGCGCCATTCCACAATAGAGTTAATAATGGTAGACTGAACCTATCTGTACTGACATCTAAATAATTAATTTTTATAATTCTAGGAAGGTTTTGCAATGGTAAAATTTACAATAACTAACATTGAAATGTATAAAGTTGAGAGGCAGGACCGAGGTTTGCCTCACTGTCATATACTTTTATAGTTCGAAATCAACATCCAACCAGATGAAATTAATAAAGTTATTTCTGCCGAATACAAATTATTACTAAATCAAAATGTCGATCTTTTGCTTTTTTATATCGTGTGTAAAAATATGATCCACGGGCATTTTGTCTTTAGCACTGATAATGCAGTTTATTTTCCGCAAGAGTTTATTAATAGTCTTTATCCATCTTGATTACCAATTCATACATTAAAATTAAAAATTTTATGTCTAATGGTGCTTTTACGTAATCTTCAACCTACGTAATCTTTACCTAATCAGTGCAATTATAACTAGATTAATAATTACTGCTATGCGTGAAAAAATCATTGAAGAAATAATGCTCAACCACATGCTAAAATACAAGAATCTTATCGATAAACAAATAAAACGTTAATTTTTAGTTGAAATTATCTTCACTTATGAGGGCGGGCGAAGCCGCGACGGGGATGCTAGTAATAGATATATAAATAAAATAATAATTTAATCGAATGTTTTGGATTTTATGCATTAAATTGCCTGAAAATTCAAGAATTGGTTGAAATATTTCTACTTATAATGTTTTTCAAGAAAAAGGTCTCATTTTCAGGTTGTCTTAAAACGCTTAGCAAGGTTTTGTAATAAACGTTTATCAGGAAAAATGTTTGATTACAGGACTTTGTGGTTTGTTGGGGCCTAAAGTCCTTAGGTATGATTAGAGGTATACTAACTGAGCAAGAAGGACGGAAGGGATAAGAATAATCGACCTTTATCATACTGTATTTTTAAGTATAAGCTTTTTATTTAGACGTAAAAAATAAAATACTGTTCTCTTAATGCCCTAGAAGGTCTCTGAATCTTCAGACGAACCCTTTAATAAATTAATATTTAGTAACAGTTACACTTTATAATACACAGCACAGTCTTGATATTTAGATTTTTCAATAAATCCGACTCATAATTAAAAAAAAAAAAATATTACGTTAAAAAAAGTATAACAAGTCTCGGATTGTATATAATATATGCTATTACATTCATAAATAGAGAAAGAAAACAGAAGTTGTGACACATTCTCTCAGATTTTCAGACTCTTCTATCAATGAACATCCATAAGATTAATCAGCCCTTTTTTTGTACTTGGAGAAAAACCAATCTAAGATCGTTTGTGAATACACTATTCATCGACCATAAATGGAATTTAAGGCTATCAGTGTTAATAGATAAAAAAATATAAGATCTAAAATAGAGAGAGTTTTATTTATTTAAACCAATAAAATAAACAACATGGGGTTTCTTTCACATTAAGGCTCCCAGTTCTCAGTTGTGACTTGTTATTCACAGATTAGAATGCCAATATTTGTGTGGGTAGTAGGGACCCATAATAGAGCAAAACTAGAGTTATAGCCGCCAATGAGCATTGGGAGCCGAGAAAAAAAAAAAAAAAAAAAAAAAAAATGAAAATCACGTTTTATTTTATTTTTTTTTTCAGCTCTGTCCAGATAGAGAAATAATTTTTTCAGGTAAAACTGTAGTTTTCTATGCTATCTCTTTACCACAACTAAAACATGCTAAATAGGCTCTTTAATAATAATATCAGGTTTTCGTTTAAAAATGAAATCCTGCATTAATTTCCGGACAACGGGTTTTGGTTGTGGTAAATAGATAGCAAACAAAACTACAATTTCAAGTGAATAAAATATTTCTCTATCTTGATCGAGAGCTGAGAACTGGCAGCCTTGATGTGAAAAAGTCCCTAACTTCAGATTTTTCAAAAAGAACTATTTTTTCGCTGTAATATTGTCTTAATCGTGTAAAAATACCCTTCTTTATAATATGATCGTTGTATTGTGGCTGTATTTATAGAGATATACCGACTTTTATTAAACAGCTGTCTCATCGATAAAATTAAGAATCGTGTCTTCTTATTGCGGTAAGGTAGTTTTAAACCGAAGAGTGGAAAACTATTTAAGTTTTAAACCGAATGGGCTAGTGAGTTCTTTCTGCGAGGTCTGTTGGGTTGATTAAATCGCAGATATTATTATAATAAAAAAAGTTGAGACTTTCATTAGCTTTTAAAAACTAATAACCATATTTTACATAAAACTCTAGTTTGTTATACAACTGTCCCTTATTTCACCATAAATACTTAATTTCGAGTTGTATTGGTATTCGATGTTTTTACATATTTAAGTTATACTTTTTACTTCTTTAGATTGTTAACTTCTCTGACGAGCTTCGTCTAAATTGAAAAGGTGCCTTTGGGGCTGTTCATGTCTTGAGTGAGCTGAGGTGGACAACTGTCCTAAAGTAGTAATAATTCAATTGCTTATATTACATAAAAGTAACAGTTGACTGGCATGTAATCAAACCATGTATTGCAGCTGTATAATTTCAAGAACAAGGCCATTGAGGTTTCCCCGACTATTACAGGAAGTTCTTATCTCTACGAGTAACTTAGAATATAGTTGGTTAGGTTATGAAAGGGACATATCGAAGTGTCTCGAAGAGAAAATCTAGCGGGGAAATTTATAGTGTGTGTGTTAAGCATGTTCTAT
Organism: Euschistus heros; assembly: GCA_003667255.2. NCBI lineage: Eukaryota > Metazoa > Arthropoda > Insecta > Hemiptera > Pentatomidae > Euschistus > Euschistus heros. The sequence continues at coordinate 421,535 of RCWM02000165.1, forward strand.
TTTTGGAAGGATTGACGATTAAGGAGTGGAGACAAAATTATTTTATATTTTTAATTATTTAAATTTCTTTAAAACCAGTTTGCCAGAGTAAAATAAATGTATATTAATCAAAGAGCGCTTTGCACTTTATGGATAGTTTGATCGGACAGTGGCGTGCAACAGGGCGATGCACTCGCCTGTCTCTTCTTTACGCTGTTTCATAAAATAGCCGCTAGCCTTCAGGCATTCAAATAGCCGATGGTCTTTTTGCAGTCCACTGCGGGAACTGTTTCATCACGAAAATGTTGGAGCGATTTCCGAACAGATATTGAACTCTGCGCGCGAGTTCTCTAATATTAGGCATGATAATGTAAAAGTTTTTGTTGAGATGTTTTTCTTAGAAAGTTATTATGGTGATTTTTTGACTTTTGCGTATTACTTATAAATTCCTTATAAGTCAAAAATGTAACAATGACTAAATTAAATAATGTTTCGTTCTATCACAATTAGCTACAGCTACCTGTTTTTGTTTAAAATTATGGCTGATTTTCGTTCAAAGAAGAATAAAGTCAGTTATAATACTGCTGTCCGTTATTATATATTGTTATTTAAAATTATGGTCAGACGGAAAGAAAAGAAAGTAATTTTGGAATTATACGGCTTGTTGTGGTTATCTCATATGTATACAGAAAAGAATTCCGTTTTTATTATTAATATAATTTCTTCAAAGTAATGGGTGAAATGATTTCCCTTTTGAATAATGGCAATGGTTCAGCAGCAGTTTGAATAATAAATAAGAAGCAATGTGGTCTAGAGAACGTAGAGTGATCCGCGGTTACTTACTATCTTAGTTGGAGCACGCTTGAGTGTTAAACTTAATAAATAACAAACGGATGCTTAAATTAAATATTATGCCTAATATAAGAGATGATCTCTATATACAATTAAAAGTTTTACTTAATTTTACTAGTCTCAACAATTGAATGGTCTGGTAGATGAAGGGGTTATCAAACAAAACAAAATTTTTAATAATTTATGTTTAAAGTTTTTTTAAAAATATTTTCTTTAACAGGAAAATGTTACATAGCCCCTTGATCTTCTTCATATATATTTTTCTATTTGTTCTGAAATATTCGGATTTTCTTACCTAACACTTCTGCACTTCTATAAATCCTTCATCCACTGAACTAGATTGTATTTAAAAAAAAAATGTGACATAACCCCTTTATCCTCCAAACCCTTCAATTTATACTAGATAATCAATTATATCCATTATTTTAGTCCAATGTGATTTGTTTAATTGATTTGTGATCTGTTTAATTCGATAATAATCGTTTAAAAAAAAAAATAAAATAAAATAAAAAAAAAATAACTTTCTAGCTAAAACGTTTTTTTCAATATGTACGGAAACATGAATATAATAATAGAAACGGATAGAGATACTAGGTTATGAATATTATCTTGCAAACAAAATATTAGAAAAAAAAAAAAAAAAAAAAAAAAAAAAGGAAAATAATAATCCCCCGAGAAAATATAAATAATCCAAATTAAGTACATATTATATATATATACACACACACACACACACATATATATATATATATATATATATATATATATATATATATATATATATATATATATATATATATATATATATATATATATATATATATATATGTGTGTATTTTTTTTTTTTTTAATCTTTTAATCTATACTTTTTTTTTTTTAATTATAGCTATCTTTTTTTTTTTTTTAATCTTTTATACATTTCTTTTGGTTCATTTCTTTTCGTTTAATTTTTCTAAAACTTTTTAAATTTGAGTAAATTAATACTAAAATAAAGTACATATAATTACATAAAACAGTAATTTACCAATGGTAATATATAAAATAAAATAATGAAAAATCAATATTTTGTTCTTATCATTGGGAAAATTAATGTCAGTGACATGATCTTTAGGGAATCTGTCACAATTTTTAAATCAAAACTTAAATATTCCCCTAACAAAAATTTATAACAACCAAGAAAATTCAGTTTAAAAATAAATATTATAGTTAAAATAAACTAGAAAAACACGCTTTTATAGCAAATCTAACTAAAAAGCTGAGTGTGATGAACAATTTGCAGGAGTCAGGCCTTTTAATTTTTTGAGTTCAAGGTTCGAAGCTAATTTCCCTGTACCATTCGTGATTTGTTTGCATTTATAACACAGTTTATCCAAATTCAACTAAAAATTTTTGTTTTTTTGGCATATCTCAGAGTAGGAATGGGCAAATTTTTACTTTAAAAATCCTATCTTGCTCAAATGTAATGATCTACAACTTTTAGTATATAACATTTTTTGATTGAATTAGCCAATTCTTCGTTAAAGACTCTTAAACATTACTAAGACTAACTTTTTAAAGTTGGCAATATTCTTCGATGTTTGACAATCGATTGTGGCTAAATAAACCCCTAAAAAAAATCCAGCTTAATTTTGTAAATAAAACATTTTTCGATTGAAAGCATTCGTCTACATGTTTTTTTCCAAAATATGAAAAAAGTCCTAAGAGTTTGGATTTTTTTGCCCTCCAAACATTTTCTCCTAATCGAATTTAGTTTCATTTTTGATATTTTATTCTCCGTACCCATCTGGACCATGTAAAACCTACTATGTCCCCTTTTGCAAGGCACATTCCCATTTTGTGGGTAATTTAACTAGACTAAGTGAGAACATTAGAACAAAGTATTGCAGTTATTGTATTGTCATTGGTCCTTGAAACGTTTGCAAATTTTTAAGTCGATTAGATTGTTGGAAATTGATGAAAATTACGATGAAAGATTCCATTTCATACATGCGAAGTATATTAAAAACCTCTTCTATTTATAATTTTGTAATTTAAAGAAACACATATATATATATATCCATAATTACTTACCCCACCCGCATGGTCGAAACCATTCTTTTATGTTTTCTTTTCTTTTATGTTTTATGTTCCATTCTTTTATTTCTGTTTTTTTATGTCGGAACCTAGTATTTGTTTTAAAATATTTACGAGTAGAAAAAAAAAAATCTTAAATTACACCGGAAAAATTATTCCTTAGAACAGTGAGCCAGACCAATATCAATAATCTGAATCTATAATAAAATAATATGTATATTAATGATTACAGACATGGCGATGGTTGGCCCGCGATGCGGCGAAGAAGCGGACCTCACGAGCCTGACATGGCTCAACAACCTGAGCATCATGCCACCTGCCCTCCCCACACCTCCTTCTTCACCCAAGCCTCCTCCTCCCAAGAAGTCAATCAGCCTCAGGCTTACCCTCAGTAAGTATTCCGTCTATTAGTATCGATATTTAGTTATAAATAAAAACATATATTGTTTCAATAAGGACGTTAAACCCAACCAACAAACTATCGCACAAGACTCGTTTACAGGACAGTAATTAGACCAATTTAAACATAAGAAGTTGAGCTTTAAACATAAAAAAAAAAAAAAAAAAAATTCTATGGGGCTATGATTTAGTCATAGTAAATAATTAAAACTTATTTTTTTTGTTCTAAATACTTTATTTTTTAAATGTAAACATTAACATTCATATTAAATGTTTTTCAAAGTGATTTCCTTGAATTATAAGACAGGCTCGGCATCTTTCTTTAATAGCAGCAGTGGCAGAACGCTACTGGATATGTGATATTGTTTCACATCAATTAACATTTAGCCATTGTCGTGGACCTCGTCATGATGTGCAGGACAACCATCTTATTGAAACTACATGTTCCTTCTCATTTGTAATGGAATATCTTCAACTAAATCATAGTAATAATTATTAAAAAATTCTCGATAGGTGTCCGTATTGCGTCGATGTGGTAAAAAATGCGGAACTATTAAATATTGTCTATTACCCCCAATCACACATTGCACTGGAAATGATATTTACGAATTGCACGAGAGTTTTTATGCAACCAGAGATGATTAAAGATACCTCTTCTTATGAAGGTAGCTTCATCTGTCAAAACGTTTGTCATGAAAAGTGTGATTGTGATCAGCTTAGTTTAAATACCAATCTGAAAAATTTTTTCTTTGCTATAAATCTTGTGGTAACAAATTTTTTACCGGTTGATAATGATATTCTATCTGCAATGAGAGTTGTCCATACATTAGTTGGCGTAACATTTATTTCTGCTCTAGCTCTTCGTACACTGCCAGATGGACTATAATCAAAATATTGTAATATGGTTGCACTCCTTTCTTAATTTCGTGAAGGGGCCAAAAAACAGCAAATGTACCATTTTCTCTAAAACGTTGAAACGTAGAGCTAAAGATAGATTTGTTTCGTAATCTTCTATTTGGAAAACGCCTGGAATATTCACGACGGTCAGCATTAGCATTACCATCGCAAAAACCGTACACAAACACCGTATCGTCATATTCAGCATCAGTATAAATTGAAGGAATAGTGATGAGTAGGGCTGTGAAATATATGCATTAGCATATTTTTCCTAACTAACTAAAACATCTAATACTATCAAAATATGTATGTTTTCAGGCATTTGGAATACATTTGAGCTATTTTTAATTTGCATATTTTGCCATAAATGCATATATTTACATATTTTGCATTAGACTTGCATATTTATCTAGATATCCGGCATATCAGCATTTGACATTTAAATTTTTTATGTTTCTCCATTCCATCATTTCATTACACAGTCTCTCACACTGTGTTCACCGAGACATATCATTCGTAAACTGTTCATTTGTGTTAACCTAAAATATCGAAAGTCACTCCTTCAAAGACAAAAGATTTTGTTGGAAAGTACGTAGGTGAGCTTTCAAATGAGACCTCAAGAGTGATGGAGACGTCTTATATTTATATGATGTAGAGCGTTGGTTTAGCGTTTCAAATCTATTTTGAGGCCCAGTAGATAATCTATTTGGTTCAAAAACCTGAAAAAGTGGTTGTCTGCAATTGAAATCCACAACAGTGAATAAGTGACATGAATAAGTCGGGCGAGTCCCTTTATGGTCGTTGCTTATTGTTTTTGATGTATATTGTTCTGCTTTAAAGTATAAGTATTTTGGTTGTGATTGTTGTTTACGTTTTCTGGAAGTTAAAGTCATGATTTTTTTCGTTTTTAATGTTCCCTATTTAATGTGATTTATTTATCTTTAATAAAGGTTTTTGTTTTTGTTTTTTAATATTAGCTTTTTAATGCTTTTCTTCCTAATGTTCCCCTTTTCAACACAATTAGTTATTTAAACTTGAGTTTGTACTTAAATATAGGTATGTATTGCGATTTTTTTATTTTTCTAATAATGCAGATAGTTGCATATTTTCGGTATTTAATTGCATATTTTACCCAATATCTCGGCATATATATGTGCATATTTTTCAGTTTTTATTGCATATAATTCACATCTCTAGTGATGCGAAAGCCTCAAACAAACTGATAAATGTTCACAATGGTAATTCCAAATAGAATCCTTAAAATAATAAGTGCAGTTATGGAGACAAGGTCGTATATAGTCCAGTCAATGAGGGGTGTAGAGTGCATGAAATATGCGAAATTTTTGACTTCATAGCTTCGTTAGGAATAGTTAGAAGGTAAACATAGCAAAAGTCCCCGCCCCTGGGGGGTAAGCTAACGGTGGAGGGAGGGGAGAAGTTAAATTTTTTTCGTTCTTCATTTATATCTCAAAAACAGTTGACTCTAGAAAAATATGTTTCAAATAAATTTTATAGCTAATTAAATTTCTTATTAAATTGGTTGTGTATAAATTCGTCGTAATTCTTACCGTTTTCGAGATATTCGTTATTGAACATAGATGATTTTCGGGAAAAAACAAATGTTACCTCACTTTTTGTCAAACTTTTGCTTCTAGTACCTTCCTCAATCGTTTCTTAGAAAAAATATAGAAATCAAAATTGGAGAGCATTAAATTTACTTTAATTTAATATATACATTTTTGGTATTAGGAGCAAATGCTTAACAAAAAGTGAGGTAAACATTTTTTTTTATTTCTAAAATTATCGATTTTTAATAACGTATATCTCGAAAACCGTTGGAATTTAGATCAATATGTTTATAATTAATTTTATGGGAAATTTAATTAGCTTTAATCTTGATCTGTAGCAAGATATAATCGAAAAACACAAAATTGAGACCTCTTCCATCCCCCCCCACCCTTAGTTCACCCTCCTGGGGCGAGGACTTTTAGTATGTTTATCTTCTAACTACTCCTAACGATTCCCTGAAGTAAAAAATTATCGCATATTTCATGCACTCTGCAATGTGTCTATTGACTGGACTATTGGTATTCTATCTAAATCCTCAGACTATGGTTGCTCAAGGTCTGTAGGTTGACTTGGACCTATATGTGTTTCCCTGAAACAGACCATCCATGCACTAAACCTCCGGAAGGTTACATCCTGGAAGACCACCTCACGATACGAGATTAGATACACAAAGTGGTTTGATACGAAGTTAGATACACAATATATATATATATAGTTAATAGGTTACTTATAGTGCTGAAACTTGTTGCTGGTCAAAAAGCGAATGTCATAAGTTTATGTTATTCAAAACAAAGATTGGAAGAATTTGTGGCTTGAAACAAGGGATGGTCTATGGAGACTAAGGAGCAATATAGAAATTGAAGGATTGTTGAGAAATAAACGTATAGTCAACTATATACAGGCAAGTTGGCTTAGGCAGGCAGGCCATGCAGCTCTAATGGGATATGATAGACAGGGCCACCGAGCGCTAGACCGGGCCCTGGGGCAAATGCATTGCAGGCATCCTAAACCCCACCCCCTTCCCACAGTGGTCACCTTAGCCTGGGCCCCCCGGGATTTTGTCCCCCTGCCCCCCCCCCCTGTCAGCTGCCCTGATGATAGCTTATAGAAAAGAATTACTGTGGCAAGAGGAAAAGGGAAGACCTTCAATTCTCTTTTAATCGTCCCTGATTAATGTTATATTAATAATAATCATAATATGTAATAATTTACACTTTTTTTTGTGTTATCTAAAACAATTATCCAAGAAAACTTTAAGTGCTAATACCTAATATAATATAATAATCATTCTAATTATAGGCCATTAAAAATTATTTAATTGAAATTTTCATAGATGCAGCAATGGCAGAAGAATACAGATTATGTGGAGATAAAAAGCCTCCATTTTCCTATGCTACACTAATATGTATGGCAATGAGAGCAAACCAAAATAAGATGACTCTGTCTGCAATATACTCCTGGATAAAAGAAAATTTCCTGTATTATCGACTTGCTGATCCTAGCTGGCAGGTATTAGTCAGGCATAACATTAGTTCTTATAAATTTAAAAAAATAAAATATAAAAAAAAATTCTTCTTTTATTTTGACATTCTTTTACATGTTTCGGGCAAGATATTAATCCATACTCAAGAAATATATCAATTCAGTATTCTAAGGTTAATGTGGTTAATACTGTGCTCCGACATTCTATTTTAGTACTTGATTAACATGCTAATTTTTTTTAATGATTCAGTATTCACTGGAAGAATCTAGTAAAATATCAATTTCATCTACAAAGGTAAAATTTAAAATGGTTCCTTGAGTGTAAGAAATAAAAGCTCAGAGCTGATCTATTAATCTCCTCACAGTTATTTTAAATAATTCATTTGTTGATGCTATGTAGATGTGACCATGAAACAAGTTAAAAATTAGCATTAAATAAATTTAATTACCTAAATTTAGTTATCAGCCAAATTAATTATAAATAATCTTAATTATTTTTTTTTATAGAATTCAATCAGGCATAACTTAAGTCTGAACAAATGTTTTGTAAAAGTTCCTCGAAGCAAAGAGGAGCCTGGCAAAGGAGGTTTTTGGAGGCTAGATATGGAAAGTTTAGAGAGAGGGCATACTACAAGACCAAGAAATAGTGAGCCAAAGCATTTACTTTACATGCTGTACTCATTATATTATATATTTAAATTATTTTTATTGACATATATTTTTATATTAATACTTCCTTCCACTCTATGTATTATTAAATTACATATACTTCATTGTTCTCTAATATTTTTGAAATGTCATTAATTTTTAGGGGTGCACAATTCCACGAAGAGCATAAATGGTGAAAAGTCTCTAGGAATTAAAAAGCGTGAAAAGACCGTGACAACAAACGTTAAATATCCATCACCTGAAAAAACCCAAGAAATATTTTTGGGATTTGATCAAGGCCCTAATGTGGTAGTAGAACCATTACCAGAAGATGAACTCTCTTCGATTCTTCTCGGAGGAGGTACTGGCGGCTGGGACGAAAGCCAATTAGAACTTCTGCATTCCCTTTTAGATACGTTATGAACACGATAATTAATATTATAAAATGAGGGTTTATTTCCACCTTTGAAACTTGTGTATCTTAACCATATTTTCTATGGGTTACTCCCCAAATGGTGGAGATATACGTGTGTTTTAAGGTTGGTCAAAATGTGTTGGGTTTTGTACTATACGATTCATTCATATTTAAATATGAATGTCTATACTTGAATTATTAGTCAAGAGTTTTACTCTTACAATTGTTTTGATATTAATAAAATGTATTTAAAGTTTTAAATCTGATTATACTTAGAGTTATAATGAAAATTCAAAGCCAAAACACGTTTGTTATTTTTCTACACTCATTTTCAGGTCTTTTTGAATGACGCTAGTTAACTGAACTGAATATTAATTTAATTACATTTTATGAAGCACAATGTTGAGAAAGAGAAAGGATGCACAATCAAACAATAAATTATTTTTGTGCCATGTAAATATTTTAACTCTTTGAGACGTGAACTCTGAAATGATTTTCAAATTATGTTCCAGTAACATTTCACTGAATTAAGTCTTTATTTAAATATTATAAAAACTTATTTTAATTGTTTTTAAGCATGTTACCTACTTCTAGGTTCACTTGTCTCATGTTAAATTTAGTTTTATTCTTTTAATCGATAAAGGTATTGATAGTATGTGCCTTTTTTCCTAAAATATAAATAAAAGATTATTTTTGCTCAAAAATATTAAATCTTCCGTCCAGTTTATGAGCTATTGTTGGTTTATCAATACAAAAATTTTATGACTAATTATAAGGCTTGAATAGCTATAAGTATTGATTACATTATTAGGCGATTCCGTCCAATTGGCCTTGAAAAATTAGGTGCTTAGTATATTAAAATATGGTAGGTTCCGTCCAGAGGTTGTGAACTATTATATTTATTTTGATGTTTAGGAAAGAAAGTTTATCTCGCTGGTTAGGAAAGATAAGGTATTTCTTATTTAAATTAAAAAGGTATTTTTATACATAATGTTTATGGGTAGGAAGCAAGGAAAGTTGTGGTTGTTTAATTTTAAAGGCATCGTGAAAGAAACAAATAATATCATATTCCAGATTTAAATTTTTTGATTAAGTTCTATAATTGATAATTAAAGTTTTTCCTGATTTTCATATCGGATTTCAGAGTCATATTTTTAATTAATGTTTTTCTTTAGTCAAATCATAATATTTTGAAATCATAAATTTGAAGTATGCCTTGCCATAAATTACTGAAAATATCTTTTCTTCCTCCTGATATTAATTGAACATAGGTGATTTTGATTTTTAATGAAAAATTGGTTGAAATTCTAATTATTCCATCTTATTGACATGAAAAAAATAATAAAATATGCCTGCTCATGTTTCTTTAATAAATTGAAAATTCACTACCATTTTTTTTAATTGGGTAGAGTGAGGCTGGTAGGGCTGGGAGTGAGATTAGGCGAACTATAACGAAAATTATCAAAACATCTCATAAAGAATAAAGAATCACTGGTCCTTTCTTTTATATATTCTCATATAATTAAAATATTTTTAATGTGGTTAATACAGCATCAATATAAAAACGTATGTTTAGTTATGTAGATTAAATTATTTTGTTTTGCAGTATATACAGCTAAAAACCCACAGCTGTTGTTAAATTGTCCCAGAGTTATTCTTTCGTTTTTTTATTTTTTTTTTATTAAACTTTCATTATTTTCATTGAACTATTCTTGCCTTCTAATTTTAGAAATAGCTCTTTCATTTTTTTTACCTCCTTTAAATAGTTATTAAAATCAATTGTGGGGTATACTTAGTTTTGTTTTGCTGAACTTTATGGTAGTTAACTTCGTTGATGAGTAATATATAAAATTCACCTTCCAATGTTAATTTCATTTCATAAGTATGTGCAACCATTTCACTCCTGAGATATTTTTTTCTTGTTGAAAAAACCTAACTGCTGTTTCCTCACTAGTTACATGCCTATAAATAATTTTTAGGTTAATTTTAAATCGTGCCATCTTTAACAAGAATATTTAATCTACACAATTAAACATATTTTTATACATTGATGTCTTATTAACCATATTAAAATAAAATTAAAATTAGAGGGGAACATTACTAAACAGTACTGAATCATTTTATGAAAGAGAAACAAAATTAAAGAAATTGATATATTATAGTAAAATTACAAAATTTTAAAAATTATTTTCTTCATTATTTTAAAATATACTGACATTTTTTATATACAAACAGAGAAATGGATTTTATTAAAAAAATTTCAATATTCTGATAACATGTTCAGCCTCAATAAGGATTAATTACTTTTTACTGATGTCATCTATAAAAAAAACAAACCTTTTTCAGTCTTAGTGAATACCTGATATTCACCATGGCTCATCTAAGCCCAGTTTAGCTATAAGAAGATAGATGTCAACATCAATTAGAAATATAATCGCTATTGAATGGGTTTTGATTTTAGAATAATTAATGCATTGAGTGATTCATGAATTCAATCAATATTAAGATCACTTTCCTAATCCTAATTTGTTTGTAATACATACATATTTATTGGTATTTAGACAACCACATACCTATATATTATAAAACTTTTTATTTTATCTAGGTACAATAATTAGTAATACATGGATTAAGTGTAGTAATAATATAAGCTATAACAATAGGAAACAAACATCTATTATTTAAATAACTACGGTTATTACCTGGAACAGTATTATGTAAGTTTCAAAATATGGTTTGTTAAACTATCATTTGAACTGTTTTGTAAAATATTCACATTTTTCTTGATTAATTGTCAAAAAATTCTTTAAAAATTTTTTCATTAGTTTAGAAGTATAGTTTTAATTTTAAGAATTTTATAAGTTGATTTTGATAGTCTGAAGTTGGTTGGCGATTGTGAAACTTTGTTATTTGTATTAAGTATTAAGTGAAACTATTAAATACCAGTCATGTCACTAGTCTTTAGCTTAGCTGTATCATAGGAGTATACTCAATATAGATATTTATGTTTAAATTTGTTTTAATGCATACCAAATTCCTCTAAAAACCTTCATTATTTTAAAAAACTAATTTAATCTGTACAGTTTATATCTTGTTAAATACATTTGTAACCTTTGAGGGCCAGTGTTGTACTACATAAGTGTTTTGAAAAGAAATGAATGAAATAGAAATAAATTTTATTCTGGGGCTGTTAAATAAGAAAAATTTGCTAAAAAAGGGCAAAAATGAAAAATAACTATTATTAAATAAGAAAACAGTACAAGAACAATAATTAGATCATAAGTGAATCTTTATGTGTTCTTAGATAATAATATAATATATGATAAAAACAAAAACAACTTTGTAATATGAAGATTCATATCTCATTATAAATATTTTCCCCTATATGATCGTTTGGTTGAATACCTAATAGGTTAAAGAAGAGTGCGGATTTTAAAATTTGAGGAGGATTAGAGTATCTTTGATTGGAGGATGTTCCAGAAATTAGAAGCTCTGGCAATAAAGGTGTTGTAACTTGACAAGGAACATAGATAGATTTAAGCATTCAAAGACTTTATTGAATAGAGCATATGAGGATAGTTAACAACTCGAAGGTAACCATAACCTGACTATCACTGAACTGAGTTCAGCGCGGCCCAGTGGCCTGATAAGGAACTACTACAATCTCCCACACTACAAAATAGACCATGTTATTTACATAGAAAAGTATACAAATAAATACATATTGGTTGTGAATTTTAATAGATAAAGTCTTTCAAGTAGGCTGGCGGTCGGCAAACACGTTGAGGACGAACCAAGTCTTGATGTGGCGGCTGCTGGATGGCTGGTTCAATAACTGGATGGCAATCGGGAACAGATGATGTAGGGTCCCCTTCTGTAAAACGGCGTTGTACTTCTGGGATCGGTTGGCTGGATGGTACTGAGCTGAGAGTGCTCTGAGCTGGTAAACATCCTCTTGGATGTTTACAGTGTGATAACACCGGGCTTCCATATTTCTTTCCCATTAGAATACATTTTTATAAGAACACGGTCTCCCACGCTAAATGACCTGAGGCTTGACCGCAAGTCTTTCACTTGGGCATCACGGGCTTTGATCTTGTATGGCCTAAGCAGGTCTAATTTTGTGCGGATCTGTTGTCCTAAATACAGTTCAGCGGGGGTTTTGTCACATCGAAGTGGAGTTGCTCGATATCGGAACAAGATATTTTGAATTTTTGACGATAATGTTCCTTTTTCCATCCGCATGGCATCAAGTTTTCTTTTTAGGAACTTTTTGACACTTGACACACTTTTTGACTTTTTACTTTTGACTTTGACTTTTTTGAACTTTTGACTTTTTGACACACTTTTCATTCGCATTCAAATTTACAAGTGGAAGCTAATTTTCGTAATTCCGTTGCAAATTGACTGACAGATTCATGATCATTTTGAATTCTAGACAAAAATCGATGTTGTTGGACGATTACATTCGGTTTAGGGCATAAATGATCTTCAAAAATAGTAACTAACCTTTCATAGCTCAGGTCTGCAGGGTTTTCAGGGACAGTAAGGGAGCACAAGATACTGTGTAACTGAGAACCAATATGAAGTAAAAGTTCTTTGGCCCACAGGTCTTTGTTTTCATAAATACCTCGCAAGTGAAACCAATTTTCGAGTCGCCCGCGGTATTGGTGAAATGTTTTTTTTGACTCGTCGAAATATTCGAAGTTGGAAACAAAATTACTTTGCAGAGGTCTTTGGCTTACCTGCATAGCATGAAGTATTTCACTGTTCTGCTTTAGAACTGCTGACATAGCAGATAAGACTGCCTGCATGTCCGATTCCATGATAAATAATTTTTTCACTACACTTGATAACTATTTGACAGTGTTCTCCACAGTTGGGTTTTATCCTCGTCGCCACTCTGTTGTAACTTGACAAGGAACATAGATAGATTTAAGCATTCGAAGACTTTATTGAATAGAGCATTTGAGGATAGTTAATAACTCGAAGGTAACCATAACCTGACTATCACTGAACTGAGTTCAGCGCGGCCCAGTGGCCTGATAAGGAACTACTACAAAAGGTGTGTATGAATGATGTGTTGAAGGGAGTTAGATAAAGATCAGAGTGGTCGGATCAGGTTTTATGAGAACTCTCTGATGGGTATAATGTTAATGCTTTAATAATGTGAGATAGGTGACTGTGAGGAAAGAGATTTGTAAAGGAAAGAACCAAGGACGTATTGTCATCGGGACAGGAATAACCACTTTGACTTGGTCTAATGGAGAGAAACATGGTCATGGTGGGAAATCCCTAGAATGAATCACAAACAACAGTTCATAACTGATTTTTGTAGTATGAAGTTGGTGGATGATTTCTCAAATCGCTCTGTGTATTCTTGAATCATCTCTTTTAATTATTCATTACAACTATTTCCATTACAGAGGCTAAATTTTCTTATCTGAATTAGATTTGCTGAAGACATCCAGCCTTCTGAATATTTGCATCTCTATGGAAGCAATGTTGTTTGACCTATAGCAACTTTTAGCTCCACTCTTGGTACACTTAAAGGCTTCTGTTTGAATAGTAAAGAAATGGTGTAGGGTTGCAAAAATAGGGTTGCTTGACCAAGGCTAAATCTCCAAGCCTTGGGTAAACTTGGAGGTAGATAGAGAACAAGTATTTATGTTAAGACAGATTTTCAAGAGTCATTTTAGTAAAATAATCAAAGGAAATACATATCCAAAATATGTGTCATCATGTTATACCAATTAACCCATTTATTATGCCTTTCTTTTGGAACATTCTCTTTCGAAACTTGATCAATTAATATTAGGTAACACATATGATACTGTGTGAGGTTAAATATCAAGAAACCACTTTTTTTTTTATATATATCTACACGTATATATATATATATATATATATATATATATATATATATATATATATATATATATATATATATATATATACATATATAAAATTAAAATAATATATATATATATATATATATATATATATATATATATATATATATATATATATATATATGTATAGTTTTAAATTAAAAAAATATCTTTCCACCATTCTGGACTGTTAAAGTGAAGTCAACTGGAAACTAAAAACTATAAATTTTGCTACTTTGGAGTTCAGCCAAATAATTTTATTTTTAATAGTTGTTTTCATTATTTGAATAAATGTTAAAATCTTTCCATTCAAAAGAAGTTGATAAATCAAAATTGTGCACTTTTCAGTAGGGCATTTTTGATTTTTTTTCCCAAACCCTTTAATTAATAAAAATAAATAAATGTTGACTTAGTTTTTCAGAGTCTTAACATTTTATTTTGAGTTTTTTTATAAAAATCTTTCAACTGGTTTACAAGTTTAATAACCTTTGATTCTTAATTTAACCTTTGATTTTCACCAAAAAAAAAAAAAAAAAAAAAAAAAAAAAAAAAAAAAAATGGTCACCATTCTACCAAAATCAATATTATTGTGAAGTGGGTGATATATTGTTGCTTGGAAGTGAATGAGATATTTAAATTTTATTCAGTGCAATCTATTTGTAGTGATTTATCATTATCAGATTATTTGGTTTCTGTTTGTAAGTTCGGAATCGAGCAGTACATTAAAATATCTGAATGGCTTTGATAGAGGGTGACAGAATAGTTTCATTTCAAACAAATAAATAGAACCATTTAATACACCTCTTTTTTTGTTGGCTTTGTTCTTTTATTTTACTAAAACTGCATAATATCAAATCAATGTTCATAAGATTTTTGTAAGTTGTTGGGGATGAATCTATGTGAGGGAACAAATGAAACCAATAAATAACTATTTACATTCAACTGTATTTATGTTATAAATTTTAACAAATCATTCGTGACAGGATTGTACAAGTTTTGTATTCTACAGATATATACACAAAGCAATCACTTTTTATCGAAATTAAATAACAAACACTTAATTTAAAAAATATACTTCATTTACACTCAGATTCTTTGATTATTAAAAATATTTTTAAACTACATTTTTAATAAGAAGCAACCAAACACACTAGAGTTACTTGATATGTATTAATTAATATTAATTGCTAATAATAATGTATAAAGCACAAAACTACATCACATACACAATGAAAAGATGTTCATACTTAGGCCTTGAAAATAAATTTATACTAATTATATGATAGAATATTGTAAAGTGTAGTACATAATAAGTTCCATTGTATTGATTTAAATTAATAGAATAATAAAAGATATTAAGCATTTCCTATAATTCTTAATTATTAAGTAAAAAATATGATTATTATTGTTTATTCTCTTTCATAATTAATAGTCCTTAGCAATACTTTGGTCATTATTGAAATCTAATATGAACGAGTCATTATTGAATACTAAAATTTACATATAATCTAATGATAACTAACAGTCAGAAATATAGAATATTTTCAATTTATATTTGTAAAAAATAATCAAACAAAAAAAAAAAATTACATGTCCATAAAAGAATTATAGACATACACACCCAATCGCATACACACAAGTATATGTATATACATATCTATAACTAATAAATATTACAATGGTTTAAGATACTTTAAAAAATTAATTATCACAGCTATCATTGGCACCAATATATGCAAGAATACGATTGTTATATTGCTAATGATTTTTCAGTAAAAACTTCCAATATTTTTCATTGGGCCAGACTCATACAAAATAAAGGATACCAGGAAGAGATGTTATAATTTTGAAAATTTTGGAAATCGCTGATAAATTTTAAAAATAATGAATTTTCAAGGAGTATAATTTTCAACATTGAAAATTCTCTGTGGACTGTTTAAAGAGACTTTCATTTTGGAAACTACACTCTACCCTATAACCCCGGTTATTTCCCAATACCCTTCAAATGTACTATTCAAACCTCAATAATCAAAGTATAATTTAGCTTGTTTCATTCAAATTATTTATCCATAGTTAATTTCAGAAAGAGCAGAAAATGTAATAACGAGCAATTATTTATAATGGTTTCACTTTAGGTATCATACATTTTTTACTAGCTTCTTTTTTATAAAATATATTTATATTTGAACTTTATTAGATTTGTGGAGACAATTAATGATATTTTTACAGAATTTAATAACTAAGTTATAATAACATCAAGAATGCAACAATTTTCATAAATACTCACATTAATTTTCTTCACATACTCACTCTAATCAAAGATGGGTCAAAGTTTAGAATTTTGGCTCCTTCCGCCCTTTCCCACACGAAATGCTTAAAATTAATCAACAATAATTTAAGCATTCTAACATCTATCAGTTTAATATTATGTTCGTTTTATCATAATAAAACTTCCACAACTCAGAGACCCACAATGGTTATGTAACTTGTTTGTAGCGATTTATATTTTTGCAAGGTACAATTAGTGATTGTATTTAACTTAATTGTTATCTTAATGATCCATGCTGACATCGAACCCATCAAGGATTTCTTTATTTGTTTAGTAAGCAAAAATCAACAGGCATAATTAATGCTAAATCATTCTCAAGTATGGAAAACAATCCGAAATCGGAAAATAACTATTAGAAACAATTCAAATTATAGAGTCCAAAACCAAGTCGACCCCATTGTGAAAAAAAAAAAGAAACACTTGTAGTCGAATTCTTAATCAAGAGGAAATTATAAAAAAATTAACAGGGAACTTGTTAAATTTTTTTTTAATTTTCTGTATAAGCCTGTGTGTGAAAAACGCCTGGGATAGAACTGCCCTTATTAGCAGAATTTACATTTGCCCTTTTAAAAATTTAGATCTTCAAAAGTTCCCAAGCGATTTTAATGTATGCAAGTGTAATTTTTTATGAAAAAAAAAAATACAAATAAAAGTTAGAAAAATAGATATTAAAATTGTCTTGTATAGTAAAGAAAAAACATTAAAAGAATCAAAAAGGGGTGTGGATAGTCTTGATAACTGTTTTTCTATTTTGTTTATTACTTCAGTTTAAGGTCAGTTTTACAGCCTTATGTAGATAAGAACTGTAGATTTCTTTGTAATCAACAAATAAACCTTGCAAAAATAATGAGAAACAAATTGTGATTTGGTTGTTTGTGGAAGATTTCAAAATAAATCACACGTTAAATATATCAAAGTAATGTTGAAATGTTATATAACTCAAGTTCGCTGTCTCTGTGATGATAGACTGCATTATTGAATCGGGATTTTCAGTCCTAATAATACTTGAATGGGTGAAAATAAAAATAAAAATCGACTAGTCTTTAACTTCTACTAGAAGGTTTTGAGGCTTCACTGGAGATTTTCCTGTTGCGGCGTAATAAACTATGAGAAATTGGTCAGCAGAGTTTAAACCAATACTATTTTAGTTCATTATTTTTTTAAATTTATTTATCAAGTTATTCCTACCGAACCACATTTAATTAAAACAATCAAATAGAATAGCCTAAAAATATCAATGAAGTTTTTTTTAATAATCAACTGTTTAGCTAAGATATTAACCCATTAATGCTAATTTTAAATATTACATTAGAAACAACAACATTAAACATATTAGAAATTTTGAACACTAATTTTTTTTTTTTAATATCTAAATAAGAAAGTTTAAACTAATCATAGTAAATTTATAAATGTAATTTGAATGAAAAGTTTATAAAACTTTAAAATATTGTAATATATAACAATGCAAGTGATTGAAATATTAACAAAGGTTTTCATCATTATTTATCAGTATTAGAGTTTATAGCTATTGATATTAAAAGCTAATCAAGCCGCCTTAACTGACAACCAAAGACAGATTTAAAAAAAAAAATAATATTAAGACTTTCTATACTAGTTTAGAAAAAATAAAAATTATAGTTTATTAAAAGCAGCCTGTACAGAATAACAACTATAATAATAAAATATAGAGAAATCAAGAATAAAATTAAATCTACTGCATTTTTTTCTTTGGAGGTACATCTTACCATGTGACATTTTATTTTCTCTAAAATTTTCTGAGAAATTTGATAATGACATGATGTAACATAACATAAAATTTCAAATTACTAATTAATGAATTAATTTAATTATTATTTTTCAAATATAAGGGTTACATAAAAAAACAAAAAAAACAAAGATCAAATAATGATTCTTAAACTATTAGATCTCTTTAACGAAGTTATATTTAATTTTTTAAAACAAAAAATAACTTCTTTAATACATTTAAAGTTTTTAATCAGGTGTTGCCAAAATATTTTTACTATCGGCATGTACTAATATTTAAATCATACAGATTTAAAAGAGAAGTATGTTTAGTGATTCTAACCTAAATTAACAATTTTTGTTGGAAATTAGTAAGTTTTGGCCCTCAATCCCCTTAAAAATTTTGAAATCAAGCTTAATTTCCACTTTTTTACTTTTTACAGCTAATCAATTTTATAATGAACCACGAGTTGATATCCAGTACTTTGCCAACCCTTGGTGTAAATTAAGAGTGACCTACTGAAAATTTACTGTATCAGTGATATTTATTTTTCTTAAAATTAAATTTTTGTGACAGTTAAAAAGATAATTATATTCCAGTACATCATACTATATATCACATGTTCAGAATGAAAGCACAACTCAATGTCAATAGTTAATAGTTTTTTTTTTAAACATTTTTAATTGATTCAAATCCCACAAATATTGGGCTAAAATAATAGATAAATCTATCATATTGTGGCTGAAATGTTGTTTTGAGCTAAAACATACTTTTGGGCTGCTTCTCTTTCATTCTGGAAATGATATAATTAAGTGGATAGATTAACTCCTTTATGGACACAATTAGTCTAGATAATTAATTATAAATCATTTGAATGGATACAGATTGATGAAAACTGTAAAATAAATACATAAATATTTGGGAGTAGCTAAGCACCAAGTAGTTTCTTGACTGAATAACCAGGAAAAGCATAAAAGAAAAGAAAAAACATCATCATAACAGCCAAAACAAGGAAAAATTTCAAGATTCGCCATTTGTAATTATGCCAAACAATATAGCGAATTGATTTCAATGGATTTAGGAACCACATAAATGATGCATCGGGGCGACTGGAACATAAATAATTATTACATTAGAAATAAAACATCTATTAAAACTTAATAATAAATATATTTTTTTCTAATATTAGTTGAGGAAAATATTCACAAAAGATTTTTAAAAACCTGTTAGTAGTTTGTTTGGGTTTAGTGTCCTAATTAGCCCCAACTAGAGCAGGAAGGAAGGTTACAAGTTACCAAATTGTTCTAGCCAGATTCATTCCATGGCTCCCTCACAAAATAAATGTGACCCGGTCCAGACTGGATTCAAATCGGCCCCTTAAAGTTTCCAAGAATTCTCAAATACTTGACACTTTAACAAGTCCAAGTCCAGCTGAAGGCAGAAAATTTTGACTAAGGACTGACTTTGTGGTCTGGAGACCTTCTTGGGGTAGACCTATTCTCTATAAAGTAGCTACCCTTAAATTGGAGGAAAATCTGGCGATTTAGGTTACTTTTCACAGAGTTTTGTGAAATTTTAATGGATTAAAATCATATGAATCATTCTAATAACAATTATACTTATCAGCTCGATTTTTATTTTATTTATTAATGTACTTCTGTTAATTAAACTGATTATTAATCTCTTTTTAAAAGATATTAATAAAGAAATATGTATAAAATGTAATTCTTAAATGAAAAAATCTCTCAACTGTTTTGATTCATAAACTGTCATCTTTTAGAATCTAAAAAAAAAAAAAAAAAAAAAAAAAAAAAAACAACAGTATATAGACTGAATATGAGAAATATTCTTGAAACAAGCAGCATATTGAAGTAAAATACATTAATAATTGAGGGGATTTAAACACAGCAGAATCAGTATAAACTATAAAATGAGTGATAACAGCCTCAACTAATATTAAATTATTTCATTATCAAATTTAGAAAATAAAAATTAAGACAATGGTTTTCAGCCTTTCTGTATCACCATTCCCCATTTTTGGGGACATCCACTTGCCAGATGTTGTGAATAATAAGCTATATTATATATATATATATATATATATATATATATACTAGATTATTATTTTATAATTTCTTATTTATATTATTAATTACTTCAAATGGTGTTGAAACTGAAAAAGTTCTTCAATGTACCTCACAATAAAATAGAAGTGCTTTAATAGAATAGAATAGAAATGCTTTAAAGTCTGATTGCAATTTCTCTTATTTCCTTAATTTCAATGGGCTACTTTTAATCAAATTTACCATTCTTATAAAGCATTCTAAAATTTTTAGCAAATGTTCAATCATATTTTTTTAAATAAAAAACAAACTTACTTTGGTTTTTCTAATGGATCTGGTTCATTTCTTCCCAGGCCAGCTGGGTTTTTGTCTGCCTCTTCTTGGCTAAGTAAATGTATTTCTGCCTCTACTTTACCCTGTTCAACAAAATAATGTTTATACATTATAAATTTAGGATTTAATTAAAATTAAACAATATATTTTGAATAATAAATTATTCTTATATATAGAATCAAGGCATTTAAGCTTAATTGTTGTTATAAGCAAAATGTTTTTTTAAAACAAATATTTTAAGTATATATTTTTATCTAGATAATTATTTAGAGGGGATCGGTGAGAGGGTCCTTATAAAACACAAAAAAGTAAAGAAGTTCTTCTCAAGGCTAGAGCAGCAACATTGATTTAACTGTTACGATAAAAACTGTATACATTTAAGTCTTTATAAGACATATTTTACAGGCATGGGTCATCTTGAAATTCGCTGATGATATATTCTAATGATATTTGTTATTTTGAAAAAAAAAAAAGAGGAAAAAGAAATTATGAGATTATTAAAGAAGAATTGAAAGCCAAAATTATTTTATTGAGAAACATATATTTAAATTTTTTACTATGAGTATAGTATATTATTAGATAGTTAATAAAATTAGATGCTACCTAGTATTAGGCAGTTCTTTTCTCATTGATTTTGATAATGAACATTATAATAATGTATTTCTGTTTAAAACTGTAAAGGAAATGAGGTGATTGAGAAATTCAATACTACTAAATAATATTCTAAAAGTAAACTCACCGTTAGCTCCATTTCATCATTTTCTTTTTTTACATAAAATGGCCACCAACCCTTGACCCTTTTCGCTTTGAAAATGTTCACCATTGGAACCGAGCCGTCTGTTTTAAGCATGTCCAGCGTGCATAATTTTGCTGACTTGGCTCCTCTTGGAAAACAATTTAAATCTAGCGTAATAGCACCTGATGAAGAAAAATATATAGACACAAGTATAGCTTTTTTAATTTATACCTACACTATGATATATATAAATTATGCTTCATTTTAAATATATTTAATTCTTTATTTTAAAAGACGCAGGAGAGGCATAGAGGGCTGTGTAATATATGTGTGTACATAAGATAATATAATATGTACATTAGTAATATAATATAAGAAATTTATATATTAAAATTATAATATATATATATATATATATATATATTATATTATAATATATAATTTTAATATATATATATATATATATATATATATATATATATATATATATATATATATATATATATATATATATATATATATATATATATTAAAATTTAAATATACAACTTGCAATATGGTACCTATGTGGTACCTATATATATGGTATATATATATATTAAAATTTAAATATACAACTTGCAATATGGTACCTATATCAAGAAATAATGAATAAAATATGCAGTCATACACATAACAACCTTCATGAAATACAAACATTTTAGAGTGCAACTGGTGTACACCATTATTGAAGTGAATTTTTTTTTTACTAATAATAAGGGTGACAAGACCATGTCATGCCAGAATTTTCAAACATTGAGTAAAAAAAAAAATGATATACAAGAAAAACATATATAAAACATATAACAAAATAGTTCTTTGAAGGATTAATTTATCTTGTTAAGTAAAGATGGTATGAAAAAATCTATTTCTCAGAAAATAGCAACAGATAAATTTAAATTATCACCTAAGAAATCATCAGCTGAAAAGTGATCAGCATCCCAAACTTGAAGTTCAAGACGGGCAGGAATCTTTGATTCTGTTTCATCCCAACTAAACAATGATTCTTTCCGTGAAATTACAATTTTTTGCTCAGCAACTAAATACTGGAAAGGAAAAACGAATCGCCAGTTAAAGTTTCCTTCTCCTGTCAAAGAACGATAATGAATATCTGTGGATTGACAGTCTTCCTGCCCTTTCAGCCATCTGCAAAATATATAAAATACATAAAAAATATTTCAGATTTATTATAAAGTATTTCTTCTAGTAATAATTGGATAAAAATGACATCAGATGGCTTAAAATACAAAAGTAATGGATTTATTAGTAGGTTTGGTAAGGACATCCAGTTTCAAGGTAAGGATATCATGTAGAGTTTGGTAAAAGGATTTTGTGGCAACAATATTAGAAACTGTTTTCATCTTTAAATCAGTAAATTCAATTGAATATGTAAACAGGTATTATCTTAGAATTAGAATTATTTTATTTTCTTTAAATAGGAAAATAATTTTTTTTTTTACAACTTCAAAGAACCAATTAATGCTAAGCGAATCGACTTTTGGTATTTTTAAGTCAAGGTAGTATGAATTGTGTAGACTTTTGAGTCAATGAATCTGGTGATTGGTGGTTTAGTATTTCTGACACTTCTGACATGGACCTATCCTCAAGACCTCTCTGATGTGGAGTTCTTTGATACAAGTTGCCTAAAGTGTCCAAGAAAAGTTGCTCTGTCAAAGGAAAGGATTGATGCATGTTGTGGATCTGATTTGTTAGATTCAAGGCAGTGTTTGAGCAGAGTCTAAATATGAATCGATTCAGCATAGATTCAAAGTCGTAAGATGAGTTAATAATAAGATTTATTTCCTACTATCCTTTATGCATACAAATGGCAATATTCATTGAAAGCATTAAACATAAAAATCGATATAGTAGCTTCACAATATAAAATACTGTATGCTATATTGCCATAATAATATATAAATATTAACTTATTTGATTAGTTAAATAATTATTATTCAAGATTGTGTACCCTTTGACATAAATATCAGACATCTTTTCACCAGTGAAGAAAGCATCATCTTCCAACACAACTTCATCAGTGTTCCATATAATGACCCTTAGTTCATAAGGTTTAGGTTTGCGGGGAGAAATGTCCAATGGAGGTCCTGGAAGTGGCATGTCCATGGGAAACATATCAACCCACATCTCTAGTTTTCCCTGTAGACATGACATAATGAACAAAACAATTAAACTGTCTTTTGGTACTTTTTTTATTTTACTGAGAAATTCAATTGATTATTTTTAATATTTCAAATAATACTTCTAAATAATATATATTTATATTGAAGCTAGATAATCACCTGCTCAATTCCTGGTTTATCTGGGTTATACAGGGGCCTTGTTTCAACATGCTCTGGAATAAGATGGCATCCTACCCTTGGCACTTCATGCCAATTGTGGAGCACACCTAGTGCCATCTCTTCTTCACTTCCTAATCAAAAAATTATGTCTAAAGTATTGAGTTAAAATGACATTAGAAAAAAAAAAAATTTTGGATATAAATATTTTGAGAAAAATAAAAAATATAAATAAATTAATTCAGAACGTTCAATAAATCAGTTGATGCTTTTTTGAAATACACAGTACCTTTGACATACACAGCAGATAAGGATTGTGACTGAAGACAGAATGTCTGCCCGCCAACCTTCACCCTGTCTGCTAGATAAACGGGCGGGTCTATCTTGGCATCTTTGCATAAACGCGCGAGTATCTGAGTTGGTTTCATAGGATCACGCCATTGGTTGTATCCCGACCTATTATAATAAATAAAATGAATTACTTAAGAAGAGGCACAAATTATACAAGAGCAAACTTTGTATTTGATAATCAAATCAATTTATACACAGTATAGAAAGTAGTAATTTCAGGTTTGGTAATAAAAATATTTACAAGTGAAAAATATTTATTAATACTTTACTTAATGTTATCAATTTATGCATTGTAAAATTGAAAATTGATCTTACATATCATACGAATTAGCGATACCACAAGTGGCTCGATGCCTGCTATAGAATCTATTTTCGAGGTCAATTCTTGTTTCACCAATTAAATCATCTGCTCCAACTAAATCCCAATCCACAACTTGAACAGTAAGCATAGAATCTTGAGGGAAAGTTGCTTCAATTTCAAAACACCTAAAAGAACAATAGAGTTCTCCCTTAAGAAAAAGTTATGTACCCACAGTATCATTTAAAATTATAAACATTAAGGTTTCAATTTTCAAAATTAATAAGATTCTTAAAATTAAATTAATCAAATAAATGCTTACTTTCCAAAGACAGGATTGAGTTGTTTTGATATGTAGTTCTCTTTATCAGCAATTCTCTTATTTCCAAGCTGAAGTACAACATATGGGTCAGCCTTACCATTGAGATCCATTGGATGTAGATCAGTAGCTTTTACTATATATACTCGCACAAGTACATGGATAGGTTCATTTGATGGAATACCTTGAAAAAATCCAAGTGCTGGGTCGAAACCCAATACAGTTTTATCAACTGTATCTTTAGATAGGGGCCATCGATAGATCTTTATAGCTCCCTATGAATATAAATAAGTTAAAATAAAAAAGTGCAAATATTTTAAAAATAAATCAGAAATTTAAAAAAAATAGAAAGAAAGTATTTCATCTTTTATACCTTGAATATGCCAACAATTCTACTTTCATCTTCTAATTCATCGCCCGTCTTTTTGCCCCTATATAACTCAAAACTATTTAGCCATTCATTGAAGCCTTCGAATTCAAGTTGAGTTTCTAGTTCACTACTGTAGATCTGAAATTAATAACTACATCACAGACATATAAGAAACAGTAAAAGTAGTTCTATTTACTTTTAAAAATAGTTGTTAAAATAGCAAGACACATTATGAATTATTACTAGAATTTAATATTATATGGTGTATAATAAAAGAATGTTAATGTCCGATGCGAGAAACTCGCCTCGGCCTCTAGAAAATAGACTGTACGGGAAAATATGAAATCGAGGTTTTGCACTCTTGGGGAGATATTATTGAGAAGGTAGCATAAACAAATAATACAGAAGAAATCTCTTACCTTATTACTGCCGCCGACGGTCTGTCCAGGGGCCCCTAGAATCTTTACGGCCTGGCAGATGCTTTTCCTAAGCTGCAATATTCGTCCAAGCTCGCCTCCTCTTAGATCACCACTCATTCGGGGGAGAACTAGGTTATAGAACCAATGGAAGACCATGAGGTCTTGGGCAATTTTGTAGGAGGTGCGTACTCGAGCACAGATGATAGAGAAGAAAGAGGAATATTCATGTGGGGATTAGCGCAGATAATGGCTAGTTGCACCGGAAATTCATAGAGTGCGTCAATATACGGTAATTAAAGTTTTTCTCTTCCCCCCCCCCTCACATAAGCGCCGATCGGCGCGAACATACCGCCCACCAAAATTGGGATGTTGCCCAATTTTATTCCAAAAGTTATACAATGAAAATGGTGGGCAGGCAGCAAAGAATTTATACAATAAAATAAGGAAATGAAAGCTCAACTTGAGTAAAGAGGAAGACAAAGACAAAAAAAAATAAAATGAAAATATTGTACCATGAATGGGAGCACAATTATACAATGTAAAGAAAAGGAAACAGCCCAACTGGGCAACAATTATATAATGTAAAGAAAAGAAAATAGTACTCCTGGGTAATCAATTATACAAAATAAGAAACAAAAATAGCACAACTTTAGAAAGGTTATACAATGCAAAAGGGCATCATTCCGGGAGCGGAATGAGTTTGTTCATAGATCTAGTGAGAGTACTAGTAGAAGTCTCGAAGGTGGCTGCTCGTGAAACACCATCAGGCTTGAGCTCGGAAATAAGAGCTAAAGGCCGGGAGAGTGAGGAGCTGTTCAGTCCCTTGCTCACAACAACGTCGCCCAGTTTCTTGGTTCCACAACGGCGCTTGGAATTTGAAGTCCACTTATAACGTTGTGAATCATAATTAGGAACGGCGTTGTCAAGTATGCCGCCCACCCTGAGGACCTCCAGGCTACCGAGGAAAGGAGTACGGCAACAAGGCGGCTTTGCCGGCTTATCGGCACGGATATTAAGGAGAGACCCAGAAAAATGTTTAAAGGTATGGTCAGGTTCATTTGCGATGAGCGCAATGGGAGTAGACTTAAGATCCGGTAATGGCCTGGTGCTTAAGTCGGTGTCACGATAAGGAGGAGGCCAACGCTCCTGGCAATTGGTCAAAGAGGAGGGATCTTGAGTCCCTAAACAGAAATTGTTGGTCTGCGCGTAATGAGTACGGGTAAGACCCCTAGTGTCAATTTGGGCATGATTAGCGAAAGAAGAAACATCAGCAAACCCTACTGGGGAGAATTTGTCGAATATTGAAATTTTAGAGCTTACAGACCCTTTGATATCTAAAACTGGTGGTTTTAAAAAAGTAGGTTCAATAGGATTCGAGACCGGAATTTTACTTGTTACTCTATCTTGGTTACTATGTGTGTATACTGGTTTTTTATTGTTTTTATTTTTAACAGGAAGGAATTTTGGACAATCTTGATTGGCTAAAGAATAGTGACTGTTTGAGGATGAGATGTAATTATCCTCTTCTGTAAGGGAAACAAAAGACTTTTCATCAGATGAATCAATAACATTTGTATCAGCACCACCTGTTTTATTGATGTGATTAAATTTTGAAACTTGATTTAAGTTTAAAAAATCACCCTGGTCATTGATTTGTATTTCCTGGGGAACGTTAAAATTATTTAATCTGTGATTACATGTATTGGTGTTAACAGAAGGGTTAATGTTTTCTGGAATATCAGAAACATTTGAGTCTTTGTGGTCTGTACTCACGGGTTGTTCGAATGGGAGTTTTTCAATATTCTCGACTTCGGAAGACTTATGGATATCTCGGGAAGTTTGACAAACAGAAATTAACGAAGTGACTGATTGATTTTGCGATAGGGTCTGGATAGGGCCTATGATTGCCCAACCAAAAATAGTACTGATAGCAATTGGACCGATAGAGCTAGGAATAAACGGATGAGGCAATAATAATTGCGGCGTATACGTCTGCACCTAAGAGAAGGTCAATCTTGTCTGATTGATGAAAGTCAGGATCGGCCAAACGCAAATGTTCAAAGGCGCGAGCAATTTCTGGAGTAAGGTTCTTGGGAGGCAAATGGTTAGCGATGTGAGGAACCACGGACGGGTTTATAAGAATGTGCCTCTGGGAAAACCTGGAGAAGATGTGACACGAGACTGTGCCAGGAGAATTGGAAACACGCCCACCCATACCTGAGACGGTAATGGGCATATCCTGGATTTTTTGACCTAATTGGTCAAAGAGGCGCTTGGAAATAAATGACAGCTGCGACCCCGGATCGATGACCCCACGGACCGGAACGTAACCTAAGTGAGAATTAAAGATTCGTGCACGGAAGGTTCCTAGGAGTGAAGTCACGTGACTTCCGGTGGTACTACAACTCAGAGATAAGGAGGCGTCAACTGGTGCTTGACCAGTGGAAGCGGATGCTGGTTCACTTGTAATGTGATCAGCATGAGCTGAAGCGCGACTAGGCGAGGAATTCAAATGGAGATTTGAATTTACTACTTTGACGGGATGCAAAAGTGTGTGATGCTCTGGTGAATTACACTTACGACATGAAAATTTGGAGTTGCAATTACCCTTAAGGTGGGGACCCAAGCAATTAAAGCACCGTTTATGCCTTTTGAGGAAATCAATTTTTTGATCTCGAGTGAGATGAGAAAATTCGAAACAGGAAGATAAGGAATGCGGCTTACGACAGAGAATGCATTTGAGGTTAAGAGAATTAGAAGGTGCGGCCCGAGTTCTATCTGATGGTGAGGTATCAGGACTAGTGCTAGCAATTAGCGAATTAACTTTAGTGTTTTTATGTAGATTGATGGGGGGAGAAATAATCTCCAGGGTTTTAATTTGCCTGATAATAAAATTTAGTAAGTCATCGAAAAGCGGAACTGATTTAGCAGAATTTTGATCCTCGAAAGCCTTAGATGTACGGGGGTCTAGATTATTTAATGCGAGGGTTAACAAAATAAAATTTGCTAAATCGTCGATTGGTAGCGCCTTGATAGCCTGCACCGAATTTTGATGTACCTCGAGAAAAGTTTTTAAGTTATTTAATGAATTTGAACTGACGGGCTTAAAGTGTAAGATTTGGTTCAGATATGCCTGGGCTATCCTCCTGGGGTTTTGGAACCTGTGTACTTGAGCTGAAAAAGCAAGGTCGTAATTTTCGGCTGTGAGTTGAAAGTTAGAAATCGCGGAAAGAGCACTCTCCTTTAAACTGGATCTTAAATAATGAAAGCGTTGTATGGGGGTTAGAGTCGGGTTGTCGTGAACAAGAGCGGTGAACAATGAGAAAAATTCAGGCCACTGCTGTATGTCGCCTGAAAAGGTCGGTAAATTGATAGGTGGTAAGGAGAAAGCACCTTGAGACAAATGAACAGGGCTGGCAACCGTTGTAGAAGTTGCAATAGGTTCTTCTTTTTTCAATTGTAAATATTTGGATTTAATTTTGGTTAACAGACTATTGAAAGCAATTGCAGGGGCTTGAGTATCCACATGATTTTGTTTGGATAAGAGAGCATTAAGGTCACTTAATTTTTCATTCACCCCCTCAAATTTGACTTGAAGGGAGGGTAAATCCTCGTAATGCACTTGGACAGTAAAAATATCCGAAAGAGTGGAACCCTTAATTTCATCGTATCTACTAGTTATATCAGCAAATATCGTTTCCCTCTTTGCCAATAGTTGTGCTTGAATAATGATATCTTCTATAGGCATTGTGAAAAGTAGCAATAAAAGGAAATTATAATATATGAGGCAGAGAAAAGGAAAGGAGAAAAAGTTGCAAAATTGATTTCACTAATTATTACGTAATTGTAACTGACGTTATAATAAGACAATATGGCGGGAACTGTTACGAGACGCAATAACGAGTACGTTACTAGAGTGGGGGGTGGTGACGTCAGATAACAGCTGGCAATAAGCACTTGTTGAAAATGGCCGACTATAATAGCGTCGGTTTTATATATGTAATTATTGGAAGATATGGTACGGTTACGTGCAGAGAATGCCAGAAAACAGACTTCCAAAAGTAGCTCTTAAATGGGTACCGACTGATAGAAAGAAAAGGGGAAGACCTAGAAGAACGTGGGGCGAAGGAATAAGAAAAGCAATGAATGAAAGGAACCTCACGGATGATCATTGCCAGAATCGTGAACAATGGAGAACGAGTCTAGAGGTCGGACAGCGTAGACAAACGCTATAAACCGGCATATATATATAATTATTGGAAGTTATAAAACTTGGACAAAAAATAGGCCAAACCTTGCAATTTATACAAGTTTTAACGTAAAAATTTTTAATATTAATAAAGCACAGAAATGAGTGGGTGATTACTCGCCCCAAAACTGCAAAATCACTCGTTTCAAAGTTGAACAATGATATATACGGCCCGGATCGGACCAAAAATGTATAATAAAAGAATGTTAATGTCCGATGCGACAAACTCGCCTCGGCCTCTAGAAAATGGACTGTACGGGAAAATATGAAATCGAGGTTTTGCACTCTTGGGGAGATATTATTGAGAAGGTAGCATAAACAAATAATACAGAAGAAATCTCTTACCTTATTACTGCCGCCGACGGTCTGTCCAGGGGCCCCTAGAATCTTTACGGCCTGGCAGATGCTTCTCCTAAGCTGCAATATTCGTCCAAGCTCGCCTCCTCTTAGATCACCACTCATTCGGGGGAGAACTAGGTTATAGAACCAATGGAAGACCATGAGGTCTTGGGCAATTTTGTAGGAGGTGCGTACTCGAGCACAGATGATAGAAGAAAGAGGAATATTCATGTGGGGATTAGCGCAGATAAGGGCTAGTTGCACCGGAAATTCATAGAGTGCGTCAATATACGGTAATTAAAGTTTTTCTCTTTTCCCCCCCTCACATAAGCGCCGATTGGCGCGAACATATGGTTTTATATTATGATATATGTTATTAAATAAGGGTGCTAACAAGCTCCTTTATAAACTTTCACATTTACTTTTCAACATTCTGATTTCTGTTTTAAGAAGGATGTTATTCATTCACTCCTTAATTCTTATATTTTCTTTAGCCTACTTCCTACTCTTTCAGGTATATTGAAATATGAATGATTTTTAAAGAAATTTTCCGTAAGTAGTACTATAATAAAGGTTGGGTATTAGAAAGTCATGAGGCCATCTTCTTTCCAGATGCCTTGGGGGGTTTTCAAGAATCGAGTGGGAAGCAAGTTGAGGGGCTATTTGATTTGAATGGTTATGGAGCTCATTATGAAAGGATAGGTATCTGGTTTGAACCAAATCAGCAGCAAATGGAACATTAAGGATAAGCTTATTTCTGACATAGTAAGGAGCACTGAGGATTTTTTTTGAAGGATTTTGAACTGTAAAGATTGGATATGAGATGAATCAGGTGGTTTAGCAGAACCCCGAATCGTAAGTTCTCATATCTTAGGAGTATTAAGTCTTTTATCAAGATTTTGATAGAAGACTTTGTATCAAAAGTTTGCTAAGGCTGAACTCACAGTGGAACTATGGGCATTGCAACGAGACTAGAGTCTAGCGACAACGACAAATAGAAACAGAACACTGGAAATATGGCTTCATTATCATTTTACTCCTCTCTCTTTACACTCCCCATTTTATTCTCATTGTTATATTCACTGCTCCACAGTGAGTACAGTCTCAGAAGACAAGGATCTACTCAAATCAATTTTGCTCTATTGAAAGTAAATTAAAAAATAAAAACAAATAAGAGTAAAATGGTATTTGAGAAAAAAACCTTTAGTTTTGAAATATTATTTTCCCTAGGAGATGATGCTTTAGGACTGAGTTTTGAAGCAAGTTTTGATGTTACTTTTCCTTCCAGTTGTGCAGACATTAGCTGAGCATCTTTCCTAGCATCGTTACCTTCCTGCAAACACAATTTTATCACATCAACCTTAAAAGAAAATATAACATTTATATGAAGATTTAAAATATTGCATTTTTTGATTAAAAAAAAAAAAATCTTCATAAAATTCCAATTCATATACGAATTTAGAGACAGTATGGCCATTCTTCAAATAACTGATTAATTTTAATGTTTTTTTATTTAATACTATTTCTTGATATTGGACAGGCTGATCAAATGTACAGTAACTAAAATGCTTTGTGGCCTAACATATATATATATATATATATATATACGAGGGTAAGTCAATAATTATCCGCAATATAGTTATAAAATTTTATTGAAATGAAATAGGAAACTTACAAGTACATCATTTTTCGACATAGTCCCCTTGCTTTTCAACGCACTTGGTCCAACGTTGTTCAAGTTTCCTGATGCCCTCATGGAAGAAGGTTTTGGGTTGAGATGCGAGCCAGGAATGCACCGCTTCTTTCAATGCTTCGTCCGAGGCAAATCGACGGCCCCTAATTGCCTGTTTGAGTGGACCAAACAAGTGAAAATCAGATGGAGCGAGATCGGGACTATATGGAGGATGGTTCAATACTTCAAAATTGAGTTTCTGAAGCGAGCGTTTCTACAGTGTGGGCAGCTGTATGCGTACGGGCATTGTCGTGCAACAACACAACGCCTTTTGACAGCAGTCCTCGGCGTTTGCTTCGAATTGCAGGCTTCAGCTTAGCAGTAAGCATCTCACTGTAACGTTCACTGTTTATTGTTCACTGTGTTTTGAATTTTTCAATCCATTCATAGACACTCCGTTGTGGCAAACAATTGTTCCCGTACTGTACCAAAAGTCTTCGATGAATTTCGGCCCCTGATACACCTTCCGACCACAAAAAACGGATCACTGAACGTTGCTCTTCTTTGGTGCAAATAGAAAGTGGAGCGGCCATTATTAACAGCACGACAGCGATAACAAAACTAACCTACCAGCTTGATACGCACATAAACATAACAACGAATAAACAAAGCATGCGCCATCAACACAAAAGAACAGTACTGCCAACATAAACAAAAATATAGCTATATTGCGGATAATTATTGACTTACCCTCGTATATATATATATATAAAAGATATGAAATCTTTTGGACAGTGGAAGAAGCACTAGACAGACTAGTACCCCTAGCAGAATAAAAAAAATAAAATAAATAAAACAATTTGATAATTATTAAATGACGTTTGGCCTTAATAAAACTGAAACTTAAAAATTACTTGTATCATTGCTTCAACACTTGCAAAATATTTAGTCCACCAGTCTTTGCTCTCGGCATCTTCTTCCCAACTGAAACCACTACTAGCTCGTTTTCTTCTTTTGCTTGTTTCTACCTTTTCTTCTTTTTTGACCATCTCTTGAATGCCACCCTTAAAACAAAAAAAAAAAAAAAAACCTATAGATTATAATAAAGGTTAAGAGACCACTTAGTGATCTAGCTTCGTAAAATTATTTTCTATAAGACACTCATCTGACCATGCTCAATTCTGAGGAGCAGGCCCTCTTGACACTTGAGTGCCAGATACCAATACAAATTTATGGTCCAGTGCTAGTTGAAGGAGAATGGTGCAGCCAAAAATACCAAAAGCTTTTTGAGTGTTATAATAAGCCGAGTTTCATCAAATCCATAAAAGCAGGTCGATTCAGGGGGGCATGTCATTTTAAAAGGATGGTGGAGGATATGACCCTGAAGAAGCTCCATACCGATATGCTCCATGGAAGCCGATCAGAAGAACCAGTTAAGATGGAGTGACTATGTTGAGAAGGTTACTAAGAAACTGAAAGTGAGAAAGCGGATGATGACAGCAACACAAGATCAGAAGGCCTGGCGGTTGCTCTTGGTAGGAGGCCTTGAATCACTTATGAGCTCTAGTGTCAAACTTGATAAATAGATTATTGAACTGGGAAAATAAGTTATATAATTATCGGAATTGATGAATGTCATCATCATCAATGATCCCATCAGCGCTAGTATCTATTGCTTTGTGATTGGTAGATCTGTATAGAAACCAATGGTAAATTCTTACTAATAAGTATGAATAGGTTAGTCAGATTTATTAGTGTTGATACATCACCAATGGTATAAAAATTCCTTTTTTTGTTCCCAGGACATTGTATTTTGTTAATTTTAATGATGATGCAGCAATATAGTATTAATATATATTAATAATCCACTAAATAATCAATTTCATGGGAGAAATATTATTACAAAAGAGATGAATAATTCGAAAATTAAATTTTCCTATTATTTTATTTTTAAAATATATTCTATTGTTTTAAAAACTTACATAATTAATTAAAACAGTTGTGTCTTTTGGAAGGAGAGGTTCATTTTCCTTACGATGTATAGTGCCATTAGGTATTTGTGGTGATGTATTCGCTGTTCTTCCTCCAGCTTCTTGTATATCTGGACCTTTAAACAGGTTTATTAGTTGAAAATTATACATATGGTTTAAAACTGAAGAAATTATAATAAAAGAAAAAAAATAGGGTTCTAAAACTCTACTAAGAGTTTTTGAATCGGGAATATAATTTATAAATCTATGAAATCCAGTTAATTTATAAATATAAATTATAAATTTATAAATATAAATTATAAATTTATAAAAATAAATTATAAATTTATAAATATAAATTAATAAATATAAATAATAAATTTATAAATATAAATTATAAATTTATAAATATAAATTATAAATTTATAAATATAAATTATAAATTTATAAATATAAATTATAAATTTATAAATATAAATGATAAATTTATAAATATAAATTATAAATTTATAAATATAAATATAAATTTATAAATATAAATTATAAATTTATAAATATAAATCATAAATTTATAAATATAAATCATAAATTTATAAATATAAATTATAAATTTATAAATCTTAATGAGTTAAACTTGATAAATATCTTTAAAAAGTATAATAAGCCTTGAGTACAAATAATGTCTCGTAGGATTCAGGCTAAAAAGAAGCCTATAAATAATTAACGTGGCTAAGAAAATGCTTCAAATAATACTTACTATTTACTCTTATTCTTTTAAGATCTTGTTTTTTCGGAGGAACATAAGTATATCTTTGAACTGAATTAATCATGTGTGTACCAACTAGAGTGAATCTTCCAAAACTTCTGCAATCAACTGCTCTAATTGTAAGTGGAGGTTGATAAAGCTCTTGCTCAGGCAGCTCCTAAAAACATCAAATCATACTTCAAACATCAAAGTTTAATTAATAAGATAATTTATTTGGGTTAGCTACCTGTCTGAACCTTCATTTATCATTCAATTTTTTTTTTCTAATGAACATATTCAGATTTTTAAATATACCAGTAAATGGTGCAGATCATTATCATATGATCATTATATTTATCATTGAATATGATCATCATCATTAAAAATAAAGGTCCTGTTTGACTAAAACTGTTATAGAGGCTGGGTGAGCCCCAGAATGGTATTCCAATTACAGAGTTGATCCATGGCTGAAATTTTTATGCTCCCTATAAACCTAGAAACTGAGCTCAGGAGTTAAGAAACTAGAGTTTAATCACTGAGGTATCCCTCTCCTTCTCATCACAAAGTTATCAGAAAAATATGTTAAAGATCAGTTTTGCATTGATGATACCATAATACATTTTTGACAGAGATTAAACCAAAAAAAAAAAAAAAAAAAAAAAAAAAAAAATAATAAGTAAAATCAGGGTGTATGCAATTATTCTAATTTAGGTAGCTGTTAAAAAGAAAATAGCTGTAGATGTTACGATTGGAATTTAACAACTTTAGTTCTGGAGAGGATAAAAATTCACATACCAATTCCAAATGCTTAACAGGAGTGTTGAAATTTGGATTCTTTTTCGCATTAGGAATCACCGATGAGTATAGAATATGACCAGCACATTCTATATCAACTCTTGGGCGATCCACAGTCAGTAAATGAACTCTCTTTAGATCTCGTAAACCCCAGAAAAGTACCTCAAGCCTGAAATGATTAAAAATTATGCTTAAGTATAATCATTTCAATATAATAAGTATTTTTTTTTTTTCAAAAATCAAATTATGACAAAAACAATTTTGAAATACCTTTATATTTCAGAGTTTAACAGTTACAAGGAATGATATTTTAGCTTTCTAATAAGTAATGTTTAAACCATCTATCACACTGATAAACATAACATTTAAATGTATTACTTGAATACCTTCAAAATCATAAGTATAATCATTTCAATATAATAACGAGTATTTTTTTTTTTTTTCAAAAATCAAATTATGACAAAAACAATTTTGAAATACCTTTATATTTCAGAGTTTAACAGTTACAAGGAATGATATTTTAGCTTTCTAATAAGTAATGTTTAAACCATCTATCACACTGATAAACATAACATTTGCATGTATTACTTGAATACCTTCAAAATACTGTCTAAAATTTCTAGCATAAATAGTAAAGTTTTTGTTTGGTATAAAACTAGAAACTTAAGATCTCTTTTCTCTGTCGAGACCTCTACTTAAAAATTCCTGTAATTGAAAATAACGTATGGAATATATCTGTACCTCGGAGGTATAAAACACTTTGTCCATTTTCCACCAAAAATACATTATTACGTATTCTTATTCACCTTTATTCATAACATTTAGAGGTATAGAATACTATGTCCTTGACCAATTAATTATAAGGTAAGTTACACACACATTTAATAAGCAGTTGAAGAGATGAATTCTTAAAAATAAAACCGATTCAAACTGCTTTCCAATAAAGTTGTGGCAATGAGACATATTGTTCCAGAGCTCCGAGGTACAGATATTGTTATTTATAATAAATATATTTAGGCATTTATGATAAAAATAAAATCTCATTCCTATTGACTTGAAGTTATAAGTTCATTTTAGAATTCCGTTTAAAGATATTGTTAAAATGATAAAAATGAATTTTGTGATTTTGCTTTGAATTTAACTATAAAGCATTATAGAGGACTGAAAAGCTAAGACAAAAAGTCCTTTAGAATTTCTGCTTAGTTTTAGAGAAGATCGCAAAAAAAGAAACAAAACAAGTTTTCTTTTTTATACTTATTTATTTACATTTATATTTATGTTATGTTCTTTTTAATGTAAATATTGCTCAAAATGTTGTCCTCTTGCACCAATGCTAGCATTACATCTAGCACTCACTTCATTAATTGCAGCTAAACATTGTTCTGATGATATTTGGTGCACTGCATCTATGATTCGGTCTCTTAATTGCTCTCTTGAGTTGATTGACACCGAATAAACTTTCTGCTTCAAGGTTCCCCATATGAAGAAATCCATGGGTGTCATATCAGGTGATCTGGGTGGCCAAGGTACTACTCCTCCATGTCCAATCCATCGTTTTGGATAATTTATATCCAGCCAAGCTCGAGCAACTCTGCTATAATCCGCTGCTGTAAGGTAATGTCACCTAAATAATTAGAAAAGTCGTTCTCCAAAAAATGTGTAAATGTGATGTCATTTAATCTTGCAGGTAAAAAATATGGTCCCACCAGTAATCCATTCCAAATTCCAAGCCAAACGTTAATAGCAAATTCATGCTGAAACCTATTCTCTCTAATAGCTCTGGGATTTTCAAGGGCCCATACATGATAATTTCTTTGATTAACAATTCCTCCTCTTGTAAAGGTAGCTTCATCGTTCCATATAATTTTTAATGGAAATAAATAATCATCGCGAATTTTTTCAAGAAACCAGTTACTAAAATTCAATCTCTTGACATAATCTAGAGGTAATAAATTCTTAACTTTTTGAAGATGGTATGGGTAGCGATTATCACCTTTCAGAGTTCGCCATATTGCTTGCCGCGATATTGCTAATGCAGCAGATGCTCTTCGGATGCTAGTCTCAGGATTGTTATCGAAGCGGCGTTGGACACAATTTCTTCTCCGATAATCTGCTCTGATTGCTGCCTGGAATCGGTCGCCTTCATTACGTATTAAGAATGACCCAGTCTCTCGTAGTCTATTAAAAGTTCAGGAAAAGACTCGTCGATTAGAGGTGGGACAAAAATAACGTAATCTTTAAAATAACCTATTATTGACTCGGAACTGTTATCACCAATCACCTATTACCGAAAAAAACCTATTACCAGTGATCATATTTTAAAATATCTATAAATAAACCTAAATTTGTATTTTAAAATAACTATATTTTACAATATTGTTTATTGATAAATTCACCCGTCTTCAACTACATTTCAGAGAATGTGTTAAATATTTTAAAATATCTATATTTTTAATCAAAATTCATATTTTAACATATTTGATACATTTTCTGAATATCAGTAGTTAAAAACGGGTGAATTTATCAATAAAGTAAAAATATATATATATTTATAATATTTTCATGCTACGATTATTGTGACTTTAGCAATTATATATTTTCAAAGATAAAATTACTTATTGTTGGATTTATTATATTTGTAGTAAGTTATGTTAATTAACTCTATTTAAACAAACAATGATTTTCCTTTTAATAACCATGTTCATCACTATTAAGATTCCAAGTATGAAATTTATTAAATCTTCCATCCAGAACGATGGGGAAATAACAATAAATTAGGGTTGGAGTAAGGAGTTAGGTTATAACAGATAGAAGCACCGATCAGTTAAGGTTATCAGACCAGTTACCGTTCTTAAGGCTAAACATCCCGATTTTCAGTAAGATTTTTTTTCAAGAGATGGCAGCACTTTTGGGGAGAATTTAAATTGGCTCTCATTTGTGAACAGAATCATCAATATTAGATCTATAAACGGATTTGGTAATAAAAACCCCATTAAATTCAAAAACCCGAATTTATTTGTCAATTATTTTAGAATTAAAAAAAATTATCTGGCGAACTATTGATTTTTTGAAAAAAAAAAAAGCAGGTTATAGCCACTTAGACATAAGTCAATTGAACACAATTATGCAAACAGATTCATTTTCGGTTGTATAGGTTGATCGTAATTTGAAAAATACTATCAGTAAGGAAGCGGGTGATTAGATTAGTAAGCTACCTGCTGTTGTAGTAGTGGGGGAAGGGCTGTAAGGACCCAGCTCCCAGTCAGCTACCGATCTAACGTCTCCCCAATAGTGGAAAAAACGACAGAATAGAGGCCAACAAAATTTGATATACTTGTTAGAATATAAATAATATTTTAATAAACGAACCTGTGTGCAAATTTCAAAATAACTATATATGTTCTTCGGTGGTTAAAAAAAAGAAAAAAAAAAAAAACCCTTTTAAAGCATAGTTAGAATATCTATGAAATTTATAAACATTTTTAAACCCAGGAGATATTAAAAATAATAAACCGACAAAAAATTATACTTGGAACAAATGACGAGTTAACATATGAATACTTTAGGTAAATAAGAGGAATTTATTTCACTGATTATTATATTCTAACAACGGAATTCAAAGTGTAAAGTAATCATTAGGACCAAAACATATGTTTTCCACGAAAGGTAAATAAATCGAGAAATAATGAGTAAACTATAACTGTTTATTTAAAGAAGTCAAATTTTTAATTTTATTGATAACAGTTGACTAAGAAATATATAACTGTTAATAATCAATTCCTAAGGACTGTTTCATTGAACCCTTCAACATGAAAACACATTTGTAATATAGAATGTAACAGCTGATATTTATAAAATTTGATAATCAAGCTTCTTGCATGTCTACTAAGAATTTCAAAGTAAAAACAACATACATATTAGGAGAACATAATATTTATATGAACATTTTTTATTACTAAAAACCTAAAATTACCTTAATTATTGATTAGAATTTCATAATTAAGTAGAAATTATCTGGAATATAAGAGTCCTGAACTAACTACTTCGGCAAAGAATTAAAAGAAAAACTTTTATCGGTCTCTGTAAGTGTAAATTCACTCTTACCTATTTGTTTAATTCGATCCATGAAAATTATTTATTAATAAATAAAATATAATTCTAATAACAAATGATATCTCGGAATAATAATAAAACATTGGACAATAAGAATATTTATACCTTGAGAGTACTACTAGCCCAGTCAAATAAGGAGTTTTAGACAGCAAATCTCGAAAAGGAAGCAATGAAGCTGAATTTTTGTATATACTTTCGTTTTGGCATTCTAAATAAGTGGTGAATAGTCACCAACCTCAGCATGTTAGCATAATGATATTCATAGTCAAAGGTCACAAAATCAGTTTGTTCTCAAATATCTCGATGTCTTTGCCCCGGGCGTCAATCGAGAAGGTTACAAAACTTGTAGATAATAATGTTTTCTATGATTTTTTGGGTTCCATTCATTTTTTTTTTTTTTTTTTTTTTTTTAGGATTAACCGTTTTCAAGATATAGTTAAGAAAAACAGTAGCGGGCACCGGTTCGGACAAGCATTTGCTTCTAGTGCCTTTATCAATCGTTTCTCAAAAAAAATGTCGGAATCAAAGTTGTAGAACATTAAATTTTCTTTAATTTGTTATATACATTT
This sequence comes from Euschistus heros, assembly GCA_003667255.2. Lineage (NCBI taxonomy): Eukaryota > Metazoa > Arthropoda > Insecta > Hemiptera > Pentatomidae > Euschistus > Euschistus heros. Next base: position 461,490 of record RCWM02000165.1, read on the forward strand.
TGCCACTTAATTAAAAATATTTGACAAAAAGTGAGGTAACAATTTGTTTTTCTCGATTATCTATTTTTAATAACGTATATCTCGAAAACCGTTGAGCGTTAGACAAATGTTTATAAAAACAATTTTATAGAAAATTTAATTAACTTTAATTTTGATTAGTATCATATTTTTTCAGAGTCCACGGTTTTCGAGATATAATCGAAAAACTGAAACAGGAAATCTTCTCCACTTCCCCCCGCGTAAACTGGAGAATTTCGTTCCCTCAGGGTCGTGGACTAAATACAAAATATTTTTACCTTCCAACTACTCCTAACGAAGCTGTGATGTCAAAAATAGTCGCATATTTTATGCACTCTACACCCCTCGTTTCAGCACTCTCACTGGGGTCGCACTTCTCCGCGAAAACACGTTTGTCGGCACTCTTTTAGCTATAGCTCGGCTAAATAAAATCAGCCATCTGAAAGCTGGTTAAATTTACTATAAAAACCTGTATATTAAATTTCGATCAAGTCCCGTAAAATACCCACGCCAGCACGCTAAAACCCACTTACTGTTTTGAAATCCAAGTTTTTTATGCACATTTTTCGCTATAACTCCAAAACTGTTTGTCCGATCTGAAATTTAATTTTTTTCAAATAAAATCAATCAATAAATAAATTAAATTTATAAAATAAAATTTTGGAAAAACTTGGTTTCGCGGAGAAGTGCGACCCCAGTCAGAGGACTGAAATGAGGGGTGTAGACTATGTACTCTACAAATAAAATATGCGACTATTTTTGACTTCACAGCTTCGTTAGGAGTCTTTGGAAGGTAAAGGTGACTTTTCGCCCCTTAATTAGAATGCCAAAACAAAGGTATATGCAAAAATTTAGCTTCATTTCTTCCTTTCCGAGGTGAAATCTTTATTTAAATGGAGTTTTGGTGGAATTTCTCACTGGCAGTTCTATAATAATTTATAACAAAACGTACATTACAATTTAAAATTATTGTAGATATTAGAATTCATCAGATTTCTAATCTGTACAATATAATCAAACCATTATGATCTTGTATCAAATTTTATAACTTTTTGAACTCAACAATTTTTTATGAAATCAGCAAAAGTACAAAAGCTTTTTTATTTTAATATTAATAAAGTTAGTAATTTTACAATATAGCCCGAACGTTAGTAGTAGTAGGAACTAAAACTTTTATTCAAACTCTCTTTTAAATTAAATGTTCACTCAATACGTACATTTGAGCTCTTTTGAAAAAAAAAATAATAAAAATAATAATTCAACACCTTGCAATAAATAATATTCATTATTGTTCACTAAATAGTAAAAAAAAAAAAAGTATAGATATTCTATGAATCATAGTTAGAAAAGAATTAGTGTCAGGATTCCAGGTGTGTTTGGGTATGGTTGTTGAAAAAACAGATAGACAAAACAGAGAATACTTCCAATTAAAAAATAAGCACATTTAATAAAAAAATATATAAAACAAAAGTTGTTGCGAATTAGATTTGCTTTATTAATGCATAGGACGAAAATGTGCTAAGAGTAGCGGTTTTTGAGTTATTCGATCAAACAGCTAAGAACATACGATGTCCAACCCTTTCAAAAATGTTCTAAAAACAATGATTGTATAGGGATTATTATTGTTTGACTCTGATTTATTTTGACTACCGCTATAGTCCTGGCATCTGTAATAATGTCAACTCAAGAGCTTTTTTACCCGATTTCACACATATTATTGATATATTTTTTATATTTTGCTAAGAAAACATAACGTAACCCACAATGTGATGTGGCCGTGAGAAATCAAAAAAAAATCACTTTCTTCAATAGATTTCCACTACTTGTATTTACAACCAAATAAATCAAATCATACAAATATAAAAGGACAAACCGTTTTGTAGGTACCTATATCCTATAGTAGGAAATTACACTTTAAAATTACTTTTCCCGGTTATGTTTTTAAAAATATGTTTTAATTATTATGGTATACGCTATGGAAAAATTACATATCCACGAGACTTGGGAACAATGAAATTACCTTATATTACGGTAATCCTAAAAAATTTCCAAGGAGCCAGTTATAAAACTGATTTTATTTATCAGTCATTGTTTAATTTGAACAACTCAGCGAAACAACACTATCTTTTCAAATTACATCATAGTAAATATTATATGGGTACGTACTCTTTTTCATTATCAGCTCTTCTTTTCAGTTCAGGTTTTCTTCGTCTAGCAGATACGCAGAGATTCTTTTTGGATTTAGAACTATTTATATAAAAATCTCTACGCCCAATAGATTGTTCTTCTTTGTTATGTTATATCTTTCCAACGATAGGAATTGAATGGAAATACAATTTGTTCTGAACAGGAAATATTTTCAATTGTTATTGGGTTTTCCGGAATATCTTTTACCTGGTTTCTGTACTATCGGAATGACTTCATATACCGACATGCTACCTAAATTTATATTAGTTACAAGGTAATAAATTTACATATGTAAATTTATATATAATTACATAGGAATCTATCGGCTAGCTAACTTATGGAATTTATTTGGGAATATTTTATATTATTTGTCCCTAATACATTACCGGTGAAAAGGGTCATATAGTGTTAGACTTCCTGCAGTAAGTAAACAAAACTTTTTCTCTATTTGAAAATAAATAGAGAATAACTTTTTTTTTGACTTTATAAAAAGACATAATTATCACAACTATAAGTTAACTATGCAGCTATTATCAATTCATGATTTTTCAGATTTTTGGATCTTCAAAGTTCTGTACAACACATTATAGTCAAAGTTTTTTGTTTGTTTTTTTTAATATATTTTAATTACTATGGTTGACATTCAACTTGTTGGACCGTCAAACGCTTCAAGTGAAAAAAAAGTTTACAAATTCTAGGTCTGTTTGTTCCTAATAATTAGTCAGTGAAAAGGGCCAATGTTTCCTATATATACTGCAATAAATAAGGATTGCATAAACAAAATGTCGTTTTTTTAATTTGGTAATAAATAGGCAAATATAATATTTAATAAATTTATCAAAATATATATTAAAACTTGAATTCAGCATCTGTCAATTCGAAAAATTTAATTTAATTGCCTTATTCTTATTTAAAATGAGAAATTGTTGATAGACTGAATCTAACGACTCATAAAAAATAATAATAACAAGAAAACAAGATCATAAAATTTTTTTTTGGCTCTTCACAAATCGAGGAATGCCTATGTGAGAGACATTTCGGTAGGGAAGAGACCGTTTCAGCCGGTGACGCAATTCCATCCCGTTGTAAACAAAATGCGTATTTTTCACATTACGATCGCAATATGCATGCTATGATTAGTTGGAATGTGTCATTCGTTTCGGGAAACGTTTCTACAACTGGCTATAGCCTCATATTTTTAAAAATATATATTTAACATCTATTTTTACGGTCTATTTTCCTAATTATAATACGGTCTATTTTCGGCATCAAGCTAAATCTAGAAGATTTTGACCAAGTGGAGCGCCGGAGGCCTAGGAAAGATGACACGCGACCACCGCCTATAATCGCGCGATTTGTCAGGCAATCTCTGAGGGACGATTTAATACGGAGGAGGAAAGTCAAGAGGGACTTCTCAACGCGGGATATCGGCTGGCAGGAGAATGACTCCCACCGGATATACCTAGGCGAGGAGATGACCCCGACCAATAGGCATCTGTATTCCCTTCATTGTGACCCTTCATTCGAATCATCCCTTTTCACTTATGTTCCTTTATATACTCGTAATAATGTCATCATAGCTGGTGACTCCAATACTAACCTTCTCTCAGATTCGCCTGATAAGATTTATCTAATGGACTTGGTGTATTCCCTTCATCTTTTTACAGAACCTTTCCAACCAACTCATCATACCCAGTTCACAGATACATTAATTGACCTCATGTTTGTTGACTCTCCTAAAAACCTATTATCCTTCTTTCTTTCAAAATCCAGTACCTTTCCTTTCATGCCACGATCTAATCCAAATCTCTTATGAGATATCTGTTCCTACTCTTATTCCCAAGAAAATATCTTGGCGAAATCTTGAACTCATAACCCCAGATAGAATAGAACCTCTACTTGACTCCCTATCCCATTCCATTGAACCCATCTATTCCCTATCCTCAATTGACGAAATGGTGGAATGCCTCACATCGAACCTTTATACTGTCCTTAATCATCTTGCCCCTCTCAAAACCTCAATTATCCGACGACTGCCAGCTCCATGGATTAGTGGTGGTTCAGAAATACTGGACCTATTATTTTGTAACAGGTATGGACTCACTGAACCGCGTCCCTGTTACCGATGTTCAGAAGTAACAGGGACGAGATACTTGCGTACTCACTTCAGTACTGGGAACAATATTCATACCTGTTACCTTCGTACTGCGTACTGTCCTAGGCTAGTATTTTTTTCTTGTCAACTCTACCTGTTACCAGATACTCGTTTACCTAAACCAGTATTTTTACTTCCACTCTTATACGGGTATTTTCTAGTAAAATGTCAGCCGGTCTTCATTGTATTTTGACACTCTTACATTATTTTGTATTTTATTATTGTTAATTTTAATAATCATTAAAATACACTTAAATATGAAATCTATACATAAGCAATTATATTATTTTTATGGGTCATAAATCAAATAAAAAATATGAATACTGTTATAAAACATCTAACATCTTAAATAATTATATATTTTATATAACCTAAGGAGATTTAAGTGTATAAGGAATATTAATTAGCAATATTATCTGCTATCACAATTATATTTAAATAACCATGTTACATAATTCCTTTTATTTGGGCAAAATTTCACATTTTGGCCTATGCCACATTTTCAAGCCCTAAAAACATGAAAACATATATGGATAATAAATATGAAAATTAGTTATGACAATATTTAACCTGCTATCTATTCCATATACAATTCTGAGTCATGTACAATCATTTTGATTTGGTCAAAGAATATATAATAATATCGAAAAAATTCGGATTATTTCTATTATTATTTAATGTTGGTGTATTATTTGTATTGCCTATTGAATCTATATTATTCCTTAAATGTTCTATTGTATATTTGCTATTTTTATTGATTTAGAAATCAGTTATTTTCTTTTGAATGTTTCTACCTTTTGTTTGTTTATTGTCTTTTAAATTATTTCTGGATGGTGTTGCTAAATTTAATAATATTTATTTTATCCTCTTTTTTATTTTTTTGTATTTAAGTTCTAATACCAATATTTGTTAATTATGTTTTGGTATGAAATTGTCTTCCAGTATTTTGTATATATATATTTTTTTAATTTCTTTGATATATTCTGTCTGTTATGGCTATTGCTTTGAATATTACAGTATTTATGGTGTTTAGGATGTTTGCTGTAGTAATTTAGTTATCTATTGGTTTTTGTTGTCTTTTTGAACCATTTTGTTTTGATTTAGTTATTATCCAAAATAATAGTCATATCTAAAAAGTTTATTATGTTCTTTATAGATTTTTCTATGGTAAACTCTATTTTATTATTGAATTCATTATATGTATGTAATAGATCATCGATTTGATCATTTTTAATTATATTGAATAAATCATCAATGTATTTATGTAATTCTAATGATTTATTATTTAGTTTATTTAAACATTCATCGATTAGATAGTCCAACCATATTCCAATGAAATTCGCACTAAGGTAAGAGCCCATTGGTACTCCCTCTAATTGCCTGTAAAATTGTTCATTGTACATGAAATAATTATTATGTAAACATAATTTTAGTCCTTCCATGTATAGTTTTTTGTTTTTTATTGTGGTATATGATTCAATATCATTCCATTTTTCATTGATGACTTTTAAACAAGTATCTATCAGTATATTGGTGAATAAATTTTTTATACCAAGGCTAATAAGATTGATTAAATCATTTGGTTTTAATATAGATAAATGGTTCCTTCAATCGATTGAATTTTTTACATCATAGTTGTTATTATTGTTGAGATGTGATAATGTTTTTTATTAAAATAGATAGTTTTTCTATAGGGCCATATTTTCCATTTATTACCAGTCTTAAATTATGGTTAGCTTTGTGTAATTTTATTGGTCCATGAGCTACCAGTGTGGTGAAAGTGTTAGGTGCTATATTATTCTTTTCTTTTTTTTGTCATGAATCCAGATTTTTCTAAATTATTTAGGTATTTAATGATATTTTTGGCTAAATTATTTCCCGTATCTGTTCTTATTGTTCTATAAATATTTTTATCATTAAGTAAGTTAATAATTTTGTTATAATATTCTTCTTTTTCCATTATGGCTAATTGTTTAGTTTTATCAGATCTTACGTATATAATGTTTGGATTCTCTTTCATAAGTAGATTTAAATGATTGTCTTTATTAATAATGAAATCCAATGCCGAAAAATTATTTCTATTTTTATATTTATCTATATAACTGTTGAGTGATATTTTAGTGTTATTCCTTAAACAGTTTTTGTGGTTATCTGTGGTATTATCATTGTCTATGATGGTTTCTAAATCTGCAATTAGTCTAATTATTTCTTTGTTAAGTTTGTACTTGTTGATATTAATATTTAAGCAAACATTAGCCCCTAATGATAAAATGTTTAATATATTAATTGGAATATTTACTTTAGTCTTATTAATAACTCTATTGCTCATGTATAATCATTCATATTTAAATTCTTTCCACATGTTATTGTATGTTTTAAATCATGTTTTTTATGTTTAACGTTTTAAATTGTTATGTTTAATTTTAATTCAATCAATCCTTCTTTATACTACCAGTGGTAAAATAATATTCAGTAGTGATTGCAATTTTTTTTTTTTTTAATATTTAGGTAATAACTATTACGTTTACCATGAATTAGCAATACTGTTGTTTCATGTCTGAAAATCAAATTATTTTTTTTTGTTTTTTTTACTTCACATCTTTATTATTTTTAGACTCTAATAACAATGTTGATTATTATTATTTAGATATCTTTCAAAATCTCCAAACCTATGTATTAATATTTTTCTCCTATTTCTAGAAAGCTTGTTTAATAACCATGTTAAAGAGAGTAGGTGATTAGCAGCAACTTTGATTTAATCCTTTGGTGATGTGTAATGCTGATGGGACATGATATCAAAACTTTTATTTTTTTAAATACTTTCGTATACAATTAGTAACGCTGCTATTTCAAAATTTAATTCCCAATTCTGCACCTTTATGAAGGCCTTGTCTCAGACTATCACTAATCTCTGACAAACTGAGTGCTTTCCAGAGCTTATTTAAAGGACCTAAGTCAAAGCTTTCTGAAGGTGGATAAAAGCTAAATGTACCTCCTGGACCAGAAGTCTTGGAAGTCCACCAAATGCTTTAAAAAAATTGGGATATAGTAAAAACTTGACCTAAGATGGCCCAGCCTGAATCCTGCTTCTACCTCTGTTATTTTCTTCTTTATTTTATCTCACAGCCTATATTTTAAGACACAATACATGCTTAGGTAACAGATTGATACAGGCTACTTGTAATTGTTGAGTCTTCATAATTGTTCAATGTTTTACTAACACCTATATATATATTTTTTAAAATAAAATCTTGGCAGTACGATTAAATATGGGCAATGTTTTTTAAAGATTTATTTATTTGAATTCGTTTGTATCATAGTTGGCCTATTTATTTTTAATTTGTTATATATTTTGACAACTTTTAATTGGCTTCTAAAATGTTTCGTTAAAAAAAAAAATTGACACAATAATTTTGGTTGATTTTGTGTTATTTAGCATTTGTAAGATTACTAATATGCAAATTATTAATATTATTAGCAATGGCGTGGAGGATAAATTAATGAATTACCAGTCAAAATGTCTAAAAGTAAGTTTTTAATAGGTTAGAACCACTAGCGCCAAGTCGGTGATCGAAAACAGAACGATGGCAGGCAACAGGAGTTCTTCTAATAACTGTTGAGAATGTAAGAACTGGAGTTATTATAATAACTGCAGTGATTCTAATAACTGGCGTTATTGTAAGAACTGCAATGATTCTAAACAGTGAAGTGATTTAAAGCGTTATTGGATCCCGAACAGTTATTGGCAACAGCAGTGATTGACTGGCGCGCATTCTAGCGGTAGGGCAGGGGTTTACTTGAATCACCTATTACTGGAATAATCTGTTATTGGAACCTACTACTGGGATAGAGCCGTAACGTAGTAACCTAATACCAATAAATAACTTTTTAGCCCACCTCTACCGTCGATTAGGCACTCATCTATTTGTAAATCGGCGCGCATACCGCACCGCTTCTAAAGCATTACCGTTACAGAAACCATACACAAAAATCATATCAGCGTATTCAACATTAGGATATGTATGCAGCATTGTGGCTGATGCTATTCACATAAAAATATCTGAGTAACTGACTGAAGACTGATTTAGGAATTATAATCCTAGAAGGAAGCCAAAATGTAAACAAATAAAAGAATGTAAAGGATAACGTTAAGTGTTTACATATCTCACTACCTAGCCTGACGAACTTTGAAAGGTGATAATCGCTACCTGTAACATTTTTGTTTTGTTCCTTTTTTTGCGATTTTCTCTAAAACTAAGCAAAAACGAGAAAATCTCTAAAGGACTTTTTGTCTTAGTTTTTCGGTCCCCTATAAGTTCCTGAAGTTTTGCCATTTAAATTCGGGACACCCTGTATATATATAACTTTTATTTTATTTTCTAGAATTACATGAAATATTTAGCAACCATAACATAATCAAAGATAATTTACTAACAAATACTTAATTTTTAATTTTCTTTTAAACCAGTTTCAAGAAATTTTGAACCATAACTATTAGCTATAACAATTTTATCCATGGATTTAAACACTTTACCTATAATTAGCAAGAGTTGGTCTAATCCCTCTCGGAACTGGCAGTACTGGTCCAATGTCTTCTTGGGAATTATCACTGCCTGGTTTTGGTAAAGGTAGTCCTGGTAGCTCTCCCTTCGTTAACTGTCATGATAAAATATAATCATTTAACAACTATTATAATTATGAATAATGTCTAACAACTGAAAGGTCTAAGAAAAGAGTATAGTTCAGGCAAGAAAGAGTTTTGTTCCAAAGTTATTAAGGCGTGAATATATCAGGACGCAGATATTGTTCAGTTCATAAAAGCAAAGCATATCAAGTGGTTAGGCCACCTGATGAGAATCCAGAAACCAAGAAAACTGTTACTGGCAGTTATGTAAACTGTATGGCACAAGAAGATGTTCCAGAAAATGTTGGCTACAGGACATGTCGAAACATTGGGGTTAGCAAATTAGAAGCAGAAGGCTCTTGATAGAGAACAGTGGACACTTATCATCTGTCAAGCCAAGGTCCACGCTGGACTGTAGAGCTAAGAAAAAAAGGATATTATATAGATATTAAGAAAATCACAGATAGAGTGCCGTACCTAAAATTCTTAAGTAATTGAATAAGGTGACTTTGATTATTGTTTCCCTTATTATAGTTCTATAATGATTGGATTTATTAATTCTTTTTTGAGGAGAGGGTTAAACATTTTCTGTAAATTATTAAACTTTATTAACAATAGGTTGATATTATTAGTAAAACTTTAAAAATTGGAAATGATATTTCTTACTTCCAACATTTCAAATGTTGCTAAGAGTTCTCCTGCTTTTTCCTGACCTCTATATATTTCAAACCACTCTAGACTCGGGGGAAATTCAGGTTTTTCGTAAGGCTCATTTTCTAATTTAACATGTGCTCTTCCAACAGCTCTTCCGATGAATTCTGCCTTGCCCTTTAAATTAGCAGAATTATAGTGGTACTTTAAAATATTGTAACATCGATTGTATTTTTAAGATTAAATTTGATAAAATTACCACTTGATCCCGGTCAAATATTTCAACAATGATAGTGGGAGGATCACTTTTGATTTCTTCTCTTGTTCCATATACCAGTATTTCATCAAAAACAAGAAGCTCATCCCAAGTTGGGCTTAGAGTTTCATCTATCACCTGAGACCAAATAAAAAATATTTAAAAAAAAAAAAAGAAAGAAAAGAATTTATGAATAATTTACAAAGTATTACTTAAAAGCAATATTAAAAAAAAAAAGTATGATTCATTATAAATGTGATATGATATAAACTAAAATACAATAGATAACCTTTAAGGCATTGCTGCCTATAGTATGTTTTTAAAAAATTAATTCAGATCCAAAATTGGTCTTTTGTATGATAAAACAATATTGATAAAATATAAATATTGGGAGTTGGAATTAATTTTAAAGGATTTTTTTCGATTTTTGAGCATTTATTTAGAAAAAATGGTACAATGTATATTATTCAAAGTATTGTCCATCGCTAGCGACTACTTTTTCCCATCTTTCTGGCAATTTACGGAGACCAGCTCGGAAGAAGGATTCGTCTTTTGAGGCTATCCATGAATCCACCCATTTTTTGCAATCTTCATAAGAAGTGAACCGCTGGTCAGTCAGGTCGTGTGTCATGCTTCGAAACAAGTAGTAGTCAGAAGGAGCTATGTCTGGAGAATACGGCGGGTGGGATAGGACCTCCCATTTCAGCGTTTCCAGGTATGTTTTGACCGGTTTAGCAACATGCGGCCGAGCGTTGTCATGTTGCAAGATTACCTTGTCGTGCCTTTCCCAAATAGCGGCCGTTTTTCCTTCAGTGCACGGCTCAAACGCATCAAATGAGTTCGGTAGAGGTCTCCCGTGATCGTTTCATTCGGTTTCAGCAGCTCATAATAGACCACGCCCATCTGGTCCATTTTTCATCGCCAGTGACAATACGATGCAAAAAACCCTTTCTTTTTTGACGTTGGAGCAGTTGTTCACAGGTGAAAAATCGCCTCTCAACGTCTCTCGGCTTCAATTCGTACGGAACCCAAAGTCCTTGCTTATGAATCATTCCCATTGCTTTGATGCGTTTGCCGACTGTTGACAAGTCAACTCCCAATGACTCAGACAATTCTTGAAGGGTTTGACACGAGTCTTCATTGAGTAATGCCTCTAATTCTTCATCTTCAAACTTCTTCGGCTGGCCAGGGCGTTCCTTGTCATCCGTTTCAAAATCACCATTTTTAAACCTCCGAAACCAGTACTCACAAGTGGAAATCAATGGAGCATAGTCCCCATAAGCCTCGCAAACTAACCGATGGGCTTCAGCTGCTTTTTTCTTCAAATGAAAGCAGAAAAGCAAAGCTTCCCACAAATTCGTCTTACTTGGCACAAAAGTTGACATGTTTAGAGAGCAAAAAAATAATGTTGTTCACACTTCAGAGAAATGACACCTACTGAATATCAAAGCTAAATGATGACGCTTCAACATGAATATAGCAACAAGTTGGCCCGATGGGATTAGAGACTAGTAATACCATCTCTTATCAATTCTTTAAAATTAATTCCAACTCCCAATATATATACATCTTTAAACTTTAAATTATATATACCTTTTGTTTAAGTAAACAATGCTTAACTTAAAAATCACACCATTTTCAATTTATATGTTCTGAAATAACTTACTTGTGTTGTTTTACAATATTCTCCAACAACAACTCTTGCAAAGGGATCGGATAATCCAGAAGCATCAGAGCCAATTAATGATCTTGCTTGATACATGTATGCCCTTGCTTGGAAACACTACAACATTGTTAAGTTTCATATAAATCTTTTTAAAAAAATGTTACTTTTAATATTCATTGGAAATCTATTATAGAGCCTTTACACTTTAAATAAAAAAATGAGACATTTGTAGCAATCTTTAGTTGTCTCTTATCATGCAAAGTTAAATATATTTGATAAAATATTGGATTATCTATGATTTTTTACTTACGTATTTTTCAAGGTAGTGAATTGTTGCAGGTGGCATCGCATGGGGTCTTTCTGCATTGTTAATTTCATGAGATATTTGGTATCCTTTTGTGAGGCCAGCCACAAAATTCTTTTTATGTTTTACGAGACCCAACCAAAAGTATATGTTCAGTTTTGCTGGAACACACCAACCTCCTGAGCCTATACCTTTCTTACCAGGCAACTAAAAATATGATTAATTTTGTAATTAATAAATCAAAAATCAAATTATATAATCCTACTAAGAGTATAAAATAAGAAAATAAAAATTATCTTGTAAAATGAAAATAGATGCTTTAAAGGCAGTAATAGTTTTTCTGTTGTAGTAGTGTAAACAATTTTTTAATTTCATGCATAAATTTTGAAAGGGCTCAAGAGTAATATTGGTCATAAGGATTAGATTAATTCCGTGGTTCTGCCAGGAAATAAATGTCAATCCACTCGGGGAGGATTTTAACTAGTGCAACATAAGTTACAAAAATGCTAAACAGCTTGACACTATAATATGCTTGGGCAACCATGACCTTGGTGAAATGGAAAAGAGAGACATTAAAACCAAATTCATACTAGCCAGTAGCATTCCTTTTGACCTTCCAGAGAAATTAATGAGAATGAAAATTTAGTGAAAGTATAAATTTTTATTTATGCAACAGCATAAGATCAAATATAATTTCCATAAGAAAAAAAAGTTTCTTCAAGGAGCTTTTTAAGCTTACATTGAATCCGAAATCAAACATTTGTTACTCCTTAATGAAGAATATTTTTTTTTTAAATGCGAGATTCCACAGAGTTCTCTGTAATAATAAGTTCCTTGAACCTTATTATTATTTTTAACTATGTTAACTATGGTTCTTAATTAATATTTACCTTTAGAAATAGCGACTGAACTTTAGAACATCTATGCCCACATTCTTCATCAACTATAGAGTAAATAATTTCTCTTGCTTGGATCCTTTGGTAAGCAGTTCTTTTTCCATTGCTAATTAGCCATAAAAACACATCTGGAAGAGAGTGCTGAGGCTGAAAAAAATAAAATAAAATAAACAACAATTAAAATATACATTTTTTTTTAATACATGTAATTTCATATTTCTAATGCTTTTTAAATTTTCTTTTTACATGAAAATGTGATGGAATACTTATAAAGCCTGACAATGAAAATTTTACATTAGAGCATTCAGTTAATATATGGATGACTGTATAGAAGAATCAATATGAAAAGGATAAATGATTTGCCCCTTCTTTGATATTTAGTTTATATCCCTATAGTCAGTCTCCTTTTTAATGTAGCACACTGTGTCACCATAAACAGAGCTGAGTTAGATAGAGGCGAGACAATATTTAATAAAACCAAACAACTTTTTGCTTATGTGGATGATGTAGCTGTTTGTTTTGGAGGTCTCTAAACTAAATAAAAGTAAAGTTGAAAAGCTTGAGAATAAACCAAGTAAAATATGGAGAGAAATAAATGATAAACTGGACGAGCTGGAAAATTCATTTACAAAACAAACTATTAAAATTTTAGCAAATATAAAATAATTTTTCTTACATCTTCTAAAAGTAGTTTAAGTTTCTGAAGATAACTCTGAGCTGTTTTGTACCGTTCTTTGAACGAATGACGAGTCACTAGTGCCTTGAGATTCCTTGCCATTCCTCCAATGTGTTCCTTGGACAGTTAAAAGATTATAGTATTTATATCACTGTCTCAATGTAATTGTTTTAATATTACAGTAGTAATACTTGTTAGTAACATAAAAAGTCATGAATATACAATTTAATGCATTAATATGAAAAATCTTAATAAACACAGAGTATAAACTCACTATAGTTGAGAGACAATGTTTAAGCCTGTTTTTATCAAGTTTCGTGAAACCAAGAGATCCAGCCCCATTGGTTATTGTTGAATAACGATGACAGGAGGTACATAACTCTTCCAGCACAGTTCTGAGTTTAGCTTCTGGTTCCATTTCAAGTGCTTCCAATGAAGCAACTTCAAGTAGGCCATCTTCCTAAAGAAAAACAAGAAAATTAATTTAACAAAAATATTATGTTATTATTAACAATAAATGATTAAGCATATCGAAACTTGTTATATGATGAAATTGTAAATGAATTTTTATGGAATATACTATTGTAACCAGAAGGTCATGGGCTCAAATCCAACCTGGGCGAGTCAAAATTTATTTCGTGGGGGACCCATGAAATGAATCTTGACCTTCCTACCCAGGTCAGTATAGGACTTCAATGGAAGTCTTGGGCTCAAAAAAACAAAACAAACAAAATCATACCTTATTGAAATAATTTGAGAGTTTCTATTCATCCAATAGTAATTTAAAGTAATTTAAAAATTCCCAATTCAAACAACTATTACTATCCAATCCTCTTTATGATCTATACAATAATGTAATAATAATTCTACTGACTAACAAAGATTAACATATTATATTTTATCATTCTTACCAGCCTGTCTATAATTTTTGCTATCATATTACTGTTATACATCCTCCTCCTTAAGTCAGGATACGTCGCTCTGAGATGCATGCAGGGTTTGTCATCCCAGTAAGGAAGAAAGTAATACAACCTGTCATGCGACATGGGCTTTGTTTTTGAGGTTGTACTTGACCAGTTTTGCAACTCAGTTTTGACACTTTCTGTAATAATTTAAAAAAAAATATTAGGAAATTGACAATCTATTATTGTATATTTTGGGAAGATAAAATGTGTACCACTTACAAGTAAACATTTATAATTTTGATAATACTATTACTTGAATGGATGAAATTTTGGTTCATTTAATTATATTTTTTTCGAGTTATTCTTTTCAATTACACATAGTTAAATTTTATTTTAAAATAACTAACTGCATAGTTCTACAGCTCAGGGTGGGCTTTGGTTTCCCTGACAATGTCATACCAGTCCTCTCTGCGCTCCACTCTTATTCTCTGATTTCGGACACAGAACACAGTAAAGTCTTTATCCTGGATCCATCCTCTTCTCGGTCATCCTCTTCTCCTGGTGCCATAAAATGCTCCAAGTAGAACCTTTTTTTTGGGTTCTGCCATCTTCTGTTCTTAATACATTGCACAACCATTCTATCCGTCTTGCTTTTATAAACTTGACTGTTGCAGGATCAGTATGGATCCTACAGTTCATTATTTTTCCAGACTCTTTAATCACCTTCAACCACTTCATGCCCGTATAACTTTATATGAATTGTTCTTTAGAAGATTTTCAATGTATTTTTTCTAGAAGCATATAGGGTCAACTACTGATCTTACTTACTTCTTAAATAATCGTATAAATTTTATGTTAATATTTATAATTGATTAAATCAATTTTATTTAACAATAAAAGTAGTTATAAATCAATTTTATAACAACCTGTTTTGTAATTTTGGTTAACTTATAAACATATAGAAATATCTTTCATAACAAAACTAGACTTTTAAAATTTTAAAATAGCATAGAAAATTATGGGAAAGGAATAAGAAAATAATAATTATAATAATAAAAGAAATATACATGTATAAAATAAAATATTTACCAAGGGCTTCATCTGATTCACTACCATGGTTTTCTTGAGAAGTCTGATTGTGACCGTCCATCATATTTCCTGCATTACCAAGGCTAAGTTCAAAATACATAGGTTTATCACCAAGTTTTCTGTCAATCATGGTTGCTTCCATTATCGTAGCAAATAAAAAAAATTCCTCATTTTTTCCATAGGCACTCTATAATATATTATACATAAAATATGTAAGTTTCAGCCTATGTAAATTAATGAAATATAGAAGAATTTTTATATTGTACCATTTTTTTTTTTAATCAGAAATATGAATTTTGGAACAGTTTTAGATTTAAAAGAATGAATATCTTGTCAGATTAATTTAAAAAAACAACAATCTTGTTGAATTTACTGTCAATTTTTGCACTAACAGCATGATATGTATTAATAAATTTTTGTTGTTCTTATAAAAGAGAAAATGCAATTTCCTGAAAACTTGAGGAGCTAAAGAAACAAGAACTTTCATTTATGATTTTTAAAAAATCAATAAAGATTCATGTTATTAAATTGAGTTTTTATGAGCCCAATGTTATATAATTACGATATTGAGTCTTTTATTGCAGAATAGAATACTTGGAAGAAGATATGCAATGAATTTTAATCGGTGCTTTAACAAAGATATTACTATCATCTAAATTTTGTATTTAGTTCCTTTTGTAATAATATAATAATAATAATAATAATAATAAAGTTCTTTATTTATTCTGGGACCTTAAGTCCCTTAAGAATAAAAAATAATGTACAATCAAGGGCCTTCAGAGCCTTAAAATAAAATAATATTTACATAACAAACTAACAGATAATAATAATAATAATAATAATAATAATAATAATAATAATAACCCGTGTGGAGTTGCTAGTTTCCATCGGGCGCCTCCCCAGGTGGCGGATAGGGGAACCCTCACCAGATATGGTGGGCACCGGGGAAATAAAATACCCGGGGCGGACCAAAACTAGCTCAAATCCAGGTGCGTCTGAACCCAGAATGGGCGGCATCCTGGTCAGTGTCTGATCCTCATGTTAGAGGCGGCTGGTCAAGAACCTGGCAGAAGGTATAAAATGCAACTTCCCATTAACAATGGTGCGTACTAGACGACAATCCTCGGACGAATCCGGAGTGAGGGCTGCTCCGGAGGGAATCATTGTTCAGCCTTTGACATCGACTGGTAGTGCGAGAGGTGCACCGATGTTGTATGGAACCGTAAGGTGGCCTTCTAACGGACTTACCTCGGACTTGGGCTTGGAGGCTTTACAGTCTCCCGCGCATCGAAGAGCACCCTAAAAATTCCAAGTGGAAGACAGAAGCGGATGAGATGGACAAGAGAAATGAACATCGCTGTCATCCGTGCCTACTACTTGGCAACTAAACTAGAGACTGACATAACAGGATACCGAAGAAGACTGCTGCCATTTTGGCATGAAATATACCCTGATGTTATAGTCACAGAACAACGCATCGCGGACCAAATAAAAGTAATATTTCGAAAGAATTTCTTGTCTGCAATGGAAATCAATGATATAAAAAATGAAATATTGCAACAGGAAAGTGACCAAAATATGGATCAAAGTAGAGAGGTAACAAACGCTTCACCTGAGGCTATAGAACGTGTAGAAGAAACTGGCCAGAATAATGAAGAGCAAATTAGGCTCAGAGAGCTGTTGGCATCTGAGCATTTTGTATTTGAAGGTGTGCCACTCAAAGACCGCCCCTTGCTCGTAAAAGTGCCATATGGAAAAGAAACCGTTAAAATTGTCCAGTTAATTGACAACATTCTTCAAACAGTTTTAACGCCAGAAATGGATATTTCTGAAATTTATCATTATATATACATAGCTGCAAAAACGGTAATAAAAGAGCTAAGCATAAAAACGAAAGAGACAAATATTAAAAGAACTGATAAAAGCCCTGAAAATAAGATACCAGCTTGGGAAATTAGAATAACAAGAAAAATAGAAGAAACTAGAAGACGACTTGGAATTTTAACAAATTACCTAAATGACCCTAGTAATGCGTCAAAGAAGCTGAAGGTAAAAATCGATGAGCTAATAGTTCTTTATATTGGACCTATTCAAAAAGATGAAATGCAACAACAACTAAGCATATAAATGGACAAGCAGAAGCAAAGATTGGCTGCATTAGCATGCCGGTTACGAAGGTACAAAGGATCTATGAAAAGAAAGAACCAAAACAAGTTATTTAAAGCGAATGAAAAAGCATTTTATAGATCACTAGAAAAGAAAACTCTCAGGCAGGTACCATCAAAAGCTGAAAATATGGGTGAATTTTGGAAAGCTATATGGGAAAAAGCTAAAAATCATAATCATAAAGGGAAAAGAAGCTCCTTCAAGTGACTTTTCTCAAGGCATTACTTATTTACTGCCAAAGAATAATAATACTAATCCAGATCCTAAGGACTATAGACCTATCACCTGCCTCAATGGAGTTTATAAGCTTCTAACTCGGATAATAAACAATAAGATCATGGACACATCAACAGAAATAACCTGATGGCCGAACAACAACTTGGAAACAAATCTAATACAAAAGGCTGCAAGGAACTCCTAGTTCTTGACTCGTTCATAGCAGCACAAGCAGTAAAAAAACAGAGAAATGTTTTCATGTCGTGGATAGATTACTAAAAAAAGCATATGATTCTGTTCCGCATAGTTGGCTAAAGGAAACGCTGCGGATATATAAAATAAATAATGCTGTCATTGACTTACTTTCCAGACTGATGGATAACTGGAGCGTTATTCTCAGTATAAAGCAAACCAATGGGAATATCCTCGAAGGCCCAATAAAAATAAAAAGAGGAATATATCAAGGAGACTCTTTGAGTCCAACATGGTTCTGTTTAGCACTCAATCCTCTCAGTGAATTACTAAATTCTTCAAAAAAAGGATATCCTTTAAATGTAAAAACTGGACCCGTCATCTCCCACAGTTTCTATATGGATGATTTGAAATTGTATGCCACAAATGAGAGAGACATGAAAACATTACTGGAATTGGTTGTAGGATTCAGTAATGATATAAAAATGACATTCGGTCTTGAGAAATGTGCTACATTAAAAGCTGTACGTGGCGAACTAAAAGAAAGTGAAGGTATAGGGCTATCTAATAATACTAGGATAACCAATTTATCTGAAGACGATGAGTACAAATATTTGGGTCTAATAGAGCTTCTGAAGTTCAAAAAAAAACGCTAGGGAACGGTTTGAAGAAAAATTTAAAAGAAGGATTAAATACCTCCTCAACACACAACTGTCTGGTGGTAACATAATAAAAGCTATAAATACGTGGGCCCTTCCCGCGTTAATCTATAGTTTTGGTGTTCTTAAGTGGTCAGATACAGACCTGCAGGCCATTGACAGGTATGTAAGAGTGGAAATGGTCCGTACAAGAAAACGACACCCAAAATCCTCAGTTAGCAGACTTTACATTCCCAGGAAGCAAGGTGGCAGGGGAATCTTGAATGCTCATGGGATGTGCAGACGTATTGAGAATGACCTAAGAAATTATTTCAGCACACATCAATCACTTAAATTCAGAACAATTAGTGTTATGGATCGAGACCATACAGCTCTCAGCTTGGCAAGGGATCACGATAAAGAAGAACCAACAATCCAAGCAGTAATAGAAGAATGGAAATCAAAACCGCTCCATGGTAGATATTATTTTTCACTTATGGAAGAAACCATAAATTTGGAATCGTCTACCAAATGGCTGGCAAATGGGAAACTGTTCCCTGAAACTGAAGGGTTCATAATGGCGATACAGGACCAATCGATTCCTACCAATGTTTACAGGAGACGAATTTGCGGAGAAAATATCTCAGAAAAATGCCGCCTTTGTAAACAAAGTCCGGAATCAATACAACACCTGGCATCTGGATGTACTGGTCTTGCAGGTACAGAGTACCTTCGCAGACATAATCATGTAGCAGGAATCCTACATCAAGAACTTGGAAAGATGTATGGAATGATAAAAGAAATGGTTCCTTATTACAAATATAGGCCAATAAGAATAATGACGTCAGGGAGGTATAAACTATTTTGGGACGAGCAAATAATAACGGACCATACGGTTCTCCACAACAAACCTGATATATTAGTAATGGATCTGGAAAAAAAGGAAGCAAAGATATTTGAGATTGCAATACCAGTAGATGACAACATACAAAAGACCATCTCCACGAAAATATGCAGGTACCAAGAACTAGCTGGTGAGTTGAAGACTATTTACAACCTTCAAAAGATTTCAATCCTGCCAGTAATAATATCATGCAATGGCCTTATACCTCAAACGACAGTGCAATCCTTCAAAGATGGAGGAATTTCGTTGAAAAAATTAGAAGATGCACAGATGGCAGTCCTACTTGACACAGCATCAATAATAAGAAAAACTCTTAATATATAAACTTTTGGTTGGTACTAAACCCCCAAACGTTTACATCACCACTCATGTGTGTTTCAATAAATAAATAATAATAAAAAAAAAAAAAGAGCAGAAAGAAGATATTAAAAAAAAGTAACAGAAAATTTTTATTAATTTTTTAAAAAAAAAAAAAAAAAAAAAGATTTCTTAAATATAAACTGTTTATAATTATAGTTTATAGTTTATAACAACTAGAAAGTGGCTATTGTCAGTTTTTGGAGGAAAGGATCTGGGTGGATAGTAGATGGTTAAAGAAGTGGTATTTGAAAGTAGAAAGGTTAATTGAATGACGAATGTTGAGAGGGATGGAGTTCCAGAGAGAAGAAGATCGGATTACGAAAGATCTGTCGAAAGTGGCTGAGCAATGAGCAGGAGTATGCAAATCTGATTGACGGGATCGGGTTTGGCGGGTAAGAATTGAGGATTTGAGTTGAAGGAGTTCGGAAATGTAAGGTGGATGATGGGATTGAACGGTTTGAAAAAGTAAGGATGCCAGGAAATATTGGCGACGGTGGGAAGGAATAAGCCACTTTAACTCCGCATAAAACTGCGAAACGTGGGCGCTCCTCGGGATCCCGAAAATAAAGCGGATAAAGCAGTTAAATAGTCTTTTGATTTTGGCCTCGAGATCCCCAGAAACACCCCCATAGACAGCACAGCAGTAGTCAAAGTAGGGGAAGATGAGAGAGGTAACTAGTAATCTACGGGTTTCGAAAGGAAGAAGGTGGCGAACGTAATTGAGACGTTTTAGGATAGGGATGGTGCGGCGGGAAATTTCGGATACGTGATTTTTCCAGGATAGGGTTTCATCGAAAACAACTCCAAGGTTTTTGACCGAGGAGTAGAATTTGATAGGATCACTGTTCAGGAAAAGGGTAGGAATAGAGGATATGGTTTTTTTAAGAGGTGACTCGAACCTATTACAATCGCTTTGGTCTTTTCAGCATTAAGATTTAGCTTGTTTTTCGATGCCCAGTTACAGATTCGATTCAGGTCTTCTTGGATCCTTTTAGTGGCTTGTAGTAAGTCAGAGTTGGGAAAGGATAAATAGATTTGGAGATCATCGGCGTATAGATAATACCGACAATGATGGATGGAAAGCGGAAGGTCATTAATGTAGACAGAAAATAGCGTGGGTTATAGTGAAGATCCTTGAGGAACGCCACAGGATAGGGGTTGGGTCTTGGACGGAGTTTTATTTGGAATAACTACATACTGTGATCGATCGGAAAGGAAGGACTTAAACCAGAGTAAGGCAGATGTGGATAAGGAAAGGTTTCGAAGTTTGGATAGGAGGATGTTGTGGTCAACTTTATCGAATGCTTTGGAAAAATCTAAGAGGATAAGGATAGTTAACTCTTGGCGATCTATTGCGGAAAATATGTCTTGAGATATTTTCAGAAGGGCAGATTGGGTAGAGTATCCGGGACGGAAACCGGATTGATAGGGATTAAGGATTGAGCGTTCTTCTAAGAAAACTGAAAGTTGGGACTGAACAATGCGTTCCAGAGGTTTCGATAGGTTGGAGAGGAGGGAAATAGGACGGAAGTCACTTGGAGAGGAAGGATTAGGGATTTTGTTCAAGGGGCGGACGAGCGCTGTTTTCCAAGAAGAAGGAAATGTCGAATTTTGAAGAGAAAAATTGTAAATGTGGTAAAGGAGAGGTATAAGTGTGGGAAGGCATGATTTGATAAGTTTAACTGGGATATTATCGGGTCCATAGTCATTAGTTCGGGATTTCATAATGGTCGAAAGTATATCATTGTAGGACACATGGGAAAATAAAAAGTTGTCAGGATCAAAACTAGGATAAGGTAATTCAGTTTCGAGCAAAGGATTTGGAGCTAGGGGGATGAAATGTTGATTAAGTTCATCCGGGGAAACTGGGAAGGAGTTGCAGTTGGGTTTAGAAAAGGTTAGTTTTCTCAGGATTTTCCATTTGGATTTAGGATCAGGAGCTGAAGAAAGGGTACTGTACGTATATTTTGATTTAGAGAGTCGGATAGCCGATTGGGTTTGGTTTCGTAAAATTTTGAAGGAAATATAATCTGTTGGGAATCGGGTTCGTCGGAATTTTCGTCTGGTTGATTCTCTTTTTCTCATCATCTCTCTTATCTCAGGAGTCAACCATGGAGCGGAAAGACGGCGCATCGTTAGTTTTTTTAGAGGAGCATGAGTATTTAGGATTGAATGAAGGTTTAAAGTAAGGGTGTAAATCATTGGTTCAATCGAGGTAAAGGAATAGATAACGTCCCATGGGATGGAATCAAGATCAGGTTGTAGTGATTCGAATGACAGGAGGTCCAGATTTCGGAAGGAAACAACTGTGGGAACAAAAGATTTAGTTGGTAAATCGTATGAAATCTGGATTAGGTCATGTGATGAGAGAAAAGGAACTGGATGCTGAGATGAAGAAAGGATTTTGTCTGGAGAGTCAGTAATATAAAGGTCAAGCCAGGTATCTGAGGATCGTGTGTGATGAGTGGGAAAAAATGGTACTAGATAAAGATTAAGGGAATGGAACAAATTGACGAGGAAGGATTTATCAAAGGATTCGGATAACATATTAGTGTTAAAATCACCGGAGATTATAACATTGGAGTAGGTAGAAGTTAATTGAATTAAAGAGGTTTCAAATGCATCGTCAAATGGAACATGGGGAGGTCGGTAAATCACAGCATATAGCGAAGGGTAGGGAGTAGTTGATATCTCTAGGAATAAGTATTCAACGTGAGGAGAATCTGAAGATGGTGATTGGAAAAGGATTTTGGCTTTAAGACTATTGTGGATATAGACCCCGACACCCCCGCCCCTTCGGACAGATCTATCATGGCGCAGGAATGAGTAATTGGGGATGGAAACATGGGAAGAAGGGATAAAGGGTTTTAACCAAGTCTCAGATATGGCTATAATGTGGTAAAAGTTATCAAGGAAATATTGAAGGAATTCGTCATAGTGGGCAATAAGGGACTGAGCGTTGATGTGACAGGATACAAGGATGTTACTCATGGCTGAGTGGGTATATAAGGAAATAGGGTTAGGTAGGTACATGAATGAAGGCCTAGAAACATGGAACAATTTAAGTATAAAATAGCTCTAAATTTTAGATTAACATTCATGATATTATCTATAGAAAATAAAAAAATAATAATGGTTAAAAAATAAACTATTTTAGTTACTAAAATATAAGAAAAAATGTATGAAAAAAATAGAATAAATAGAATTGTATAAAATGATCTAATACCTGCTAGTATAATTAGAAAAAAATGAAAAATAAAAGAAACTAAACTTACAGTTTTTAATATTAAGAATCGTAAACAAAATTTTAAATAATAGTTAAAGTAGATGGCGAACATTTAGTCAGGCGAAAACATCTAAGTCACTCTGCTTGCTGATAATTACTGCTGGGAAGCCATCGTTCTGCCGACAACGTACTCTGCCTCCACTAAACCATACATATTTAATTTTTGCAGTAACTTTTTTCTGCCTGGTCAGCCAATAGAGATGTTTATTAGCAGGTGTCATCGCTTCACCAACGTACACTCGGTGCACGTCATTTTCCTCCCAGCCTAGGTGGCGCGTGGAAAAGTCTCTCTTTATTCGCCTTTGTTTTAAGATTTCTTCTTTTAAAGATTTGCGAACAAATCTAGCAATAATAGGGCCTGGAGTTCCTTCTAGCTTAGGCTTCTGCCGCACAGCGTGGTCTAGATCCTCAGTGCTCAGCCCAGGCCCGCGCCGACGGTGAGTATGGTACCCACAACAGTCTCGCCAGACCTCTCTGGTATGCCCCTTATTTCAATTGTATTCTCGAGCTGCCTTTGCTCGACAAAGATAAGTCGACTTTCCAACTCAGATACTTTGCCTAATATGATACTATGCTTAATATATTGTTACGGTCTGGTGAGGTTGAGGGTACCCTGGGCGACCCGGGGGCAGGTAGCTGGAAAGGCCGCCAGGGTGGCCTAGATTTGGTGGTGCCGTGGGCATGGGCGAGCAGGTAGCCGAGAAGGGCGGCGGATGGCCTGGAAGGGTCACGGCGCCCCAGAAGGCCCCAGGCCTGTAATCTGGCCAGATCTAGAATGTTCGGCGGCGCTTTAAATAGGCCGACTTCCAGCCTGGGAGTCAGTATCCATGTGTCAGTGATCAAGTAACGATCAACCAGTCAAGTGTCAGTGACAGTTCAGTCTGTGAGTTAGTGACAGTGATAAACAGTGTCAGTGAGTGTAGTAACAGTCTCTGTGTCAGTGTAATAGATTCTTATGTATAATTGTGACATCTAGTACTGAGATATTAAAGATAAGGATTGTGTAATATACATATTAGTGTAATTAGATCTAAGTATAATTGTTATTAGATTAAGTAGCTTAAGGGACCTATTTGTATTTATTAAGTTGTAAATAAATTAGTGTTTAATATTTAAGTTGTGATTTGATTAGTCATACCCCCAGTGGCCCGTAAACATATATATATATATATATATATATATATATATATATATATATATATATATATATATATATATATATATAAAGTAGCCCTTCCCTAATTAAATTAATTATTAATAAATATTAACCACAATTCCTCATATCTTTAGCCTTCTTAAAACATTTTTATTTATTATTTTAATCCAATTTTGAATATCATTTGTTAGACTATTCATCAACTCCAAACAATAACAATTAGAGCCTAATTAGGTGAGTATAATTCAAAACTTCCCAATTACCTTTCTCCTGTTAATACCTCAAATAGAAAAAGGTAAAAATCCCTTATCATCCCTATTATGTTGCTCTCTGTTATAGTGTTACTAATTGCATTTGTTTGTTTCAGTATTTCTGAAGGATCAGTAAAAAAGATAATTAGTGCTGTTGGGATCATGTCGTGAGACAACATTTTTGGCTCTTTTACAACTTTGTGATTACATAATAGATTGATTTTAAGCTTTCCAAGTGAAATGTCTCCAACCAGTATCCTTCCAAACATTCCACTGCTTTTCTCCAAAACACTCTAATTCATTTCCAAAATTCCATTAAACACCTAGGAGTAACTTATTATCATCTTCCTTTGAATAATCATTGTATAGGAAAAGAATGTTAATGTCCGAAACGGAAAACCCGCCTCGGCCTCTAGAAAATGGACTGTATGGGAAAATATGAAAACGAGGTTTTGCACCCTTGGGGAGATATTATTGAGAAGGTAGCATAAACAAATAATACATAAGAAACTTCTTACCTTATTACTGCCACCTACGATCTGTACAGAGGCCTCCGAAATCGTCTGGCGAATGCTTCTCTCAGGCTGCAATATTTGTCTAGGCTTTCCTCCTCTTATGTCACCACTCATTAAGGGAAGAACTAAGTCTTTAATGACTAGCACAGGAAATAGGATCGCTTTTAAAAGAGGAACAGGGTCCTGGAAGGCTATTTCGCCTTGGTCAAAGAAGCGATGGAAGACCATGAGGTCTTGGGCAATTTAACTAGGTGCGTACTGGAGCACAGATGATAGAAGAAAGAGGAATATTCTAGTTGGGATTAACGCAGATAAGGGCTAGTTGCACTGGAAATTCATAGAGTGCGTCAATACACGGTATATTAAAGTTTTTCTCTTTTCCCCCCTCACATAAGCGCCGATTGGCGCGAACATACCGCCCACCAAAATTGGGATGTTGCCCAATTTTATTCCAAAAGTTATACAATGAAAATGGTGGGCAGGCAGCAAAAAATTTATACAATAAAATAAAGAAACGAAAGCTCAACATGAGTAAAGAGAAAGATAAAAACAAAAAAAATAAAATAAAAATATTGTACCATGAATGGGAACACAATTATACAATGTAAAGAAAAGGAAACAGCCCAACTGGGCAACAATTATATAATGTAAAGAAAATAAAACAGCCTAACTGGGCAACAATTATACAAAATAAAGAACATGCACTAGCATAACTGAAAACGATTATACAAGGCAAAGAGAAGTCATTCCGGAAGCGGAATTAGCTTGTTCATAGATCTAGTGAGAGTGCTGGTAGAGGTCTCAAAGGTGGCTGCTCGTGAAACAGCATCAGGCTTGAGCTCGGAAATAAGAGCTAAAGGCCGGGAAAGTGAGGAGCTGTTCAGTCCCTTGCTCACAACAACGTCGCCCTGTTTCTTGGTTCCACAACGGCGCTTGGAATTTGAAGTCCACTTATAACGTTGAGAATTATAATTTGGAACGGCGTTGTCAAGTATGCCGCCCACCCTGAGGACCCCCAGGCTACCGAGGAAAGGAGTACGGCAACAAGGCAGCTTTGCCGGCTTATCGGCACGGATATTAAGGAGAGACCCAGAAAAATGTTTAAAGGTATGGTCAGGTTCATTTGCGATGAGCGCAATGGGAGAAGACTTAAGATTCGGTAATGGCTTGGTGTTTAAGTCGGTTTCACGATAAGGAGGAGGCCAACGCTCCTGGCAATTGGTCAAAGAGGAGGGATCTTGAGTCCCTAAACAGAAATTGTTGGCCTGGTAATGAGTAGGGGTAAGGCCTCTAGAGTCAATATGGGCATGATTAGCAACAGAAGAAACATAAGCAAACCCTACTGAGGAGAACTTGTCGAATATTGAAATTCTGGAGCATACAGACCCTTTGACGTCTACAACTGGT
Source organism: Euschistus heros (assembly GCA_003667255.2). Classification (NCBI taxonomy): domain Eukaryota; kingdom Metazoa; phylum Arthropoda; class Insecta; order Hemiptera; family Pentatomidae; genus Euschistus; species Euschistus heros. The sequence goes on from RCWM02000165.1 coordinate 488,008, forward strand.
GTTTTTAAAAAAGTAGGTTTAACAGAATTCGAGACCGGAATTTTACTTGTTACTCTATCTTGGTTACTATGTGTGTATACTGGTTTTTTATTATTTTTATTTTTAACAGGAAGGAATTTTGGCTAAAGAGGAGGGATTGATTGGCTAAAGAATAGTGACTGTTTGAGGATGAGATGTAATTATCCTCTTCTGTAAAGGAAACAAAAGACTTTTCATCAGATGAATCACTAACACAATCACTAACATCAGCACCACCTGTTTTATTGATGTGATTAAATTTTGAAACTTGATTTAAGTTTAAAAAATCATCCTGATTATTCATTTGTATTTCCTGGGGAACGTTAAAATTATTTAATCTGTGATTACATGCATGGGTGTTAATAGAAGGGTCAATGTTTTCTGGAATATCAGAAACATTTGAGTCTTTGTGGTCTGTACTCAGGGGTTGTTAAAATGGGATATTTTCAATATTTTCAGTTTTCGAAGAATCATGAAAATCTTGGGAAATCTGGCAAACAGAAATTAACGAAGTGGCTGATTGATTTTGCGATAGGGTCTGGATAGGGCCTATGATTGCCCAACCAAAAATGGTACTGACAGCAATTGGACCAATGGAGCTTGGAATAAATGGATGAGGCAATAATAATTGTGGGTATACATCTGCTCCTAAGAGGAGGTCAATCTTGTCTGATTGATGAAATTCAGGATCGGCCAAACGCAAATGTTCAAAGGCGCGAGCAATTTCTGGAGTAAGGTTCTTGCGAGGCAAATGGTTAGCGATGTGAGGAACCACGGACGGGTTGGCAAAAATGTGCCTCTGAGAAATTGTGGAGAACATGTGACCCGAGACTGTGCCAGGAGAATTGGAAACACGCCCACCTATACCTGAAACGGTAATGGGCATATCCTGGATTTTTTGACCTAATTGGTCAAAGAGGCGCTCGGAAATAAATGATAGCTGCGACCCCGGATCGAAGACCCCACGGACTGGAACGTAACCCAAGTGAGAATTAAAGATTCGTGCACGGAAGGTTCCTAGGAGTGAAGTCACGTGACTTCCGGAAGTACTACAACTCAGAGATAAGGAGGCGTCAACTGGTGCTTGACCAGTGGAAGCGGATGCTGGTTCACTTGAAATGTGATCAGCATGAGCTGAAGCGCGACTAGGCGCGGAATTCAAATGGAGATTTGAATTTACTGCTTTGACGGGATGCAAAAGTGTGTGATGCTCTGGTGAATTACACTTACGACACTTAAATTTGGAATTGCAATTGCCCTTAAGGTGCGGACCCAAACAATTAAAGCACCGTTTATGCCTTTTGAGGAAATCAATTATTTGATCTCGAGTGAGATGAGAAAATTCGAAACAGGAAGATAAGGAATGCGGCTTACGACAGAGAATGCATTTGAGGTTAAAAGAATTAGGAGGTGCGGCCCGAGTTCTATCTGATGGTGAAGTATCAGGACTAGTGCTAGCAATTAGCGAATTAACTTTAGTGTTTCTATGTAGATGGATGGGGGGAGAAATAATCTCCAGGGTTTTAATTTGCTTGATAATGAAATTTAGCAAGTCATCGAAAAGCGGAACTGATTTAGCAGAATTTTGATCCTCGAAAGCCTTAGATGTGCGGGGGTCTAGATTATTTAATGCGAGGGTTAACAAAATAAAATTTGCTAAATCGTCGATTGGTAGCACCTTGATAGCCTGCACCGAATTTTGATGTACCTCAAGAAAAGCTTTTAAGTTATTTAATGAATTTGAACTGACGGGCTTAAAGTGTAAGATTTGGTTCAGATATGCCTGGGCTATCCTCCTGGGGTTTTGGAACCTGTGTACTAGAGCTGAAAAAGCAAGGTCGTAATTTTCGGCTGTGAGTTGAAAGTTAGAAATTACGGAAAGAGCACTCTCCTTTAAATTGGATCTTAAATAATGAAAGCGCTGTATGGGGGTTAGAGAAGGGTTGTCGTGAACAAGGGCCGTGAACAACGAGAAAAATTCAGGCCACTGCTGTATGTCGCCTGAAAAGGTTGGTAAATTGATTGGTGGTAAGGAGAAAGCACTTTGAGCCAAATGAATAGGGCTGGCAACCGTTGTAGAAGTTGCAATAGGTTCTTCTTTTTTCAATTGTAAATATTTAGATTTAATTTTGGTTAACACACTATTGAAAGCAATTGCAGGGGCTTGAGTATCCACATGATTTTGTTTGGATAAGAGAGCATTAAGGTCGCTTAATTTTTCATTCACCCCCTCAAATTTGACTTGAAGGGAGGGTAAATCCTCGTAATGCACTTGGACAGTAAAAATATCCGAAAGAGTGGAACCTTTAATTTCATCGTATCTACTAGTTATATCAGCAAATATCGTTTCCCTCTTTGCCAATAGTTGTGCTTGAATAATGATATCTTCTATAGGCATTGTGAAAAATAGCAATAAAAGGAAATTATAATATATGAGGCAGAGAAAAGGAAAGGAGAAAAAGTTGCAAAATTGATTTCACTAATTATTACGTAATTGTAACTGACGTTATAATAAGACAATATGGCGGGAACTGTTACGAGACGCAATAACGAGTACGTTACTAGAGTGGGGGGTGGTGACGTCAGATAACAGCTGGCAATAAGCACTTGTTGAAAATGGCCGACTATAATAGCGTCGGTTTTATATATGTAATTATTGGAAGATATGGTACGGTCACGTGCAGAGAATGCCAGAAAACAGACTTCCAAAAGTAGCTCTTAAATGGGTACCGACTGATAGAAAGAAAAGGGGAAGACCTAGAAGAACGTGGGGCGAAGGAATAAGAAAAGCAATGAATGAAAGGAACCTCACGGATGATCATTGCCAGAATCGTGAACAATGGAGAACGAGTCTAGAGGTCGGACAGCGTAGACAAACGCTATAAACCGGCATATATATATAATTATTGGAAGTTATAAAACTTGGACAAAAAATAGGCCAAACCTTGCAATTTATACAAGTTTTAACGTAAAATTTTTTAATATTAATAAAGCACAGAAATGAGTGGGTGATTACTCGCCCCAAAACTGCAAAATCACTCGTTTCAAAGTTGAACAATAATATATACGGCCCGGATCGGACCAAAAATGTATAATAAAAGAATGTTAATGTCCGATGCGACAAACTCGCCTCGGCCTCTAGAAAATGGACTGTACGGGAAAATATGAAATCGAGGTTTTGCACTCTTGGGGAGATATTATTGAGAAGGTAGCATAAACAAATAATACATAAGAAACTTCTTACCTTATTACTGCCGCCTACGATCTGTACAGAGGCCTCCGAAATCGTCTGGCGAATGCTTCTCTCAGGCTGCAATATTTGTCTAGGCTCTCCTCCTCTTATGTCACCACTCATTAAGGGAAGAACTAAATCTTTAATGACAAGCACAGGAAATAGGATCACTTGTAAAAGAGGAACAGGGTCCTGGAAGGCTATTTCGCCTTGGTCAAAGAAGCGATGGAAGACCATGAGGTCTTGGGCAATTTGAATAGGTGCGTACTGGAGCACAGATGCTAGAAGAAAGAGGAATATTCTAGTAGGGATTAACGCAGATAAGGGCTAGTTGCACCGGAAATTCATAGAGTGCGTCAATACAGGTATATTAAAGTTTTTCTTTTTTCCCCCCTCACAAAAGCGCCGATTGGCGCGAACAATCATATTTACCAAATCACCAAGAAGTCTAACTTTATTCTAAGGGACTTCTACATTTCTGTGATTCACTACCACTAAGAACTCGAAAACTTTTGGTATCATCTCTCATTTTTCCCTACTTTGACTACAGATACTACAGGGCTCTCTGGTGCCCACAAACACAAAATGAGATGTAAAAGACTATAAACTGTATTATTGGTTTTGTTTTCGGGATCCCCAGACATTCTCACATATCTCACTGGTATTTCTGATATCAATATTTCTAGGTGCACTCATATTTCAATCCATCAAAATGGATTTGGGACTATATTCATGAACTCCTTACTCTGTGCTCCTCCATCTACCTCTTAAATTCTAGAACCCAACTCATCAACCAGTACACTAATGTGCATCGAAATGCATCCTTCAAAAAATCACGCTTCTTCTTTATGGAATTCATTGCTCATCTCAATTCGAGAAAGCTCTTTTCTAACTTCATTTAAACATTATCTATTTCTTTACCTTCAGAATTTTCAATCTTCCAAGAAAATGTAAGATATGAATATTTATGTAATAGATAGTATAACGGTATATGTAAGTTGTATATTTTTACAAGATTTCTCATTTATTTTGTAACTCATGTTGTAATTATTCATCAATTATCATAGCTAGATGATTACCCTATGTATTGCACTCACATGTTTTTCTTAGGGATAAGGTGTTTCAGGGTAAAGTTTATTTTCTTCTTCTTCTTCAAGTAAAGGACTTCTGATATAATTTATTCCACTACTATAAATTAGAGGAAAATATCATAATATCATAAACACAACAGATCCTTTTTACTTACTTCATTGATAGGAGATATCTGTTCAATAGTTGCTTGAGAGGGCGCTATTTCTATGGAATCTGATATTTCCGTTCGGATAGCCATTAGGAGTCTGGCCCTGTACGACACCCCTTCACCAAGGCCAGTATTGAGACCAGAATGTTGATCCAAAATTGAATAATCCCTAGTCGACCCGTACATGTGAATAAACGTTGGACCAAGAGTTGGAAGGAAACCTTTCACAAATACATAAAATAACAAAGTTTGAATTAATAAAGTCATTTCATAGATTATAATTTGATAAGTAACTTAGCCAATCTTTGAATTGGAAGTATAATAATGTAATGATTGGCAAACTATGGCTTTGTTTGTGGCACTGAGAGACTATTTTGAATAAATGGAAAAAAATGGGTCAGAAAGGCCAATATTTTCAAAATCTTTTGTAACAAATCAACCTAAATTCAAATTTTACTACCAATCAATTAAATCATATTCTGAATTATTTTAAATTATTTTCAAATTTGACTCATTATTTGAGAATTTTCAACTGAAATAACATTAATTCATAGGAAAATAAATAACAAAGAAGTCAAATTATTATTTCATAATGGTTTATCAGAAGATAAATTTCTATAGTTTAAATGTTTTCTGAAAATGGGAAATTTACAGGTTACCTCATTTCAATGCCAGCAATGTTAATTAGTAGAGTTAGTTGGTACTTGTCCCAATGTGGTCACTGATATAGCCACCATTATGTTAATATTACAATTTGCAAAAAGACAGCTATAAATGTCTTGTAATGACACAACGTTTGTAAGCTATACATGTTAATGATTGATAATTATATAACAATCTGACAAGAATAACTTGTTATAATGCTTTATTGTATCTACATAAATATGTTATAATATGATTATTTGTTTTTTCAACAAAAGGATTAAAGTGGGTCTTTATTAAACTCTTTACTTAATCGTCATAAAACATAAAAATATCACACTTTATGTTTCTTTAATTTAAGATAGTCAGATACAATTGTAATAATGTTTTAATTTCAATATATTATTTTGAATATAGTATTTTGATAAAAAATACCTTTCTCTCCATCATTTGAAATAGACTTTAAGTCCACAAAGTGTGTCGCTATGACTGTGTTGACGGGGTCATTGTCACGGAGTTGTATTTTGATTCTTTGACATAGAGGAGGAAACATCTCATGGAATACAATCTGTTCATTCCAGACTGGTGCATAGCTGTTCTTACGTACAGAAGTCTTACCCTAGATGACAAAAATAATTGATAAAGGATAAGTTATGAAGAAATATATGAAGTGTAGAATTTCCAAGCCTGCCAAGTCCATTTTTGAAAATTTACACTGAAGGTCAATAAAGATAAAGGTTTGACTGTATTAGGAAGAGGCCTTATTTATTTTTTTTTTATGGCCGTTTTCAATGTGATTTAACTACTTTTGGGAGAAAACTTTTCATCTAAAGAGTGGTCACCTGTGGTGTAGTGGTTAGCATAGCAACCTACTAAACCCAAGATCGCGGGTTCGCAGCCCGGCAGATGACCTTAGGATTTTTTAAAGGGAGTAAAAAATCCTTAGCTATCCCGTCCTTCGGAAGGGACGTAAAATGGGGGTCCCGAGCCTGTACGATGTCAGGTACTCGTTAAAGATCCCTATCCTAATTATACCTGGATAGGCAAAATTTAGGACTCCCACAGTAGCATCGTCCGATTAGCCATAGCAGCATAAAGTGACGTTAAACGAAATAAACAAACAAACAAACTTTTCACCTAAAGATAATCTAGTAGAGAAACTATTAAAAAAAAACAACAACTGGGAATTGGACTCAGCCCGTTTTGGAGTTCTACACCTCATATGTATATTATTTATAGTCAAATTAATAAATGCTGATCCATAAAACGTAAGGTGCAGAAACGCCAGAAATGGAAGAAGCTGACTCCAGCAGAATGTAGAGACTATATAAACAAACCCACAGATATTCATTCTGAAGTATATGTTTAAGTTCTATATTTTCTATCATCTTATTTGTTTAAATATTGTAATTAGCTTAGTGAAACTGTATATATTTCTAATAAATTTACTTTTTTAAAAAGTCAGTCCACCATTCATTGCACATGGATACTGAATAACATGGATGAATAAAACATAATTTGAATAAATGGGTAAGTATTAACATTTAAGGTATTAAGTTGGGAGTGATGGTATGGAACACATAGTATTCTGATAGCTATACCGTCAATGATTTAAAATAATTGTAAAAAAAAAAAAAAATAATCAAGAAATGTATTTAATGACTGGATCAATAATTCTTGTAGGTAATTGAGAGGGATCAGTCAAATGGATTAAAAAAATAAGTATTGTTGAAATCAACAAAACATTATTTTTAATTATCCAACGTTTCGGCCATAGGTTTGAACACCATCATCAGAGCAGATGGAAAAATTAAAATGAACTATAAAGCAAACACCATTGTAACAAAACCTTGTCATGAAATGATCCCTATCTATGACTTACAAGAAAAAACAGTTGAATTTTTTGTAAACAAGGCAAATATTTATGCAAATTAAACTTATTAATTTCTTATAAGTGTTGAGGAGTATCTGGCCTTCATTGATAAGAGCCCTTGATTGCTTATAGCTTGAACCTGTGAAGGTGATCAACTGTTTTCAACAGAAACCTACAAAAATCGTAATTTTTCTATTTTGTGAATAGATACATGAAAATCAAAAAGATCCTGTCAGTGAAGGTTGGGAAAAATCGTGATTATTTTATTTTCAATGAAAACAATTCCTCACCATTATTAGGGACTTGTTGACATTTGGAGAAGATTACATAATCATTGTGGCCAGAGTTGACAATAAGAGCCAGTTTTCTCATGATTAGGGACTGTGGATAAATATTAACCAATTAATAAGGAACCAATTCAATGATTTATCATTAATTAAAGGAAGGGATCAATAAAAAAAAACAACAAAAAAAAACATGAAAGGTAGCAGAGAATGGAAAAAGTGTACAAAAATGTATAACTATTGATGGGGTATTAGTTGACTTAGAAGTATTTTAAGATGTAGGTAGTTAGGGTATGCAGTCATAGATACACAGCAATTAAAAATACATTTTAATTTATTATGTGGACGTTTAGACTTGTATTGCAAACAGTTTCTGTCCATCACTCTTCCTGAAACCCTGATGAAGGCTTGCAATGTAAGTCAAATTAATAAATTAAAATTTATTTTTTAATTGCTGTGTATCAATGACTGCATACCCCAACTACCTACATCTTAATAAAAATGTATAACAATGAGCTCGGTAATACTTCTACAAGGAAAAGAGAATCGATAAACTTTATTTAAAACCTAGATATTAGGATTTTAATTATTGTTTGAAGTATATTAATTAACAGTCTCAAGTAAATGTAAACTAAATATTAACAATTTGTTATGATTATAATGACTGAAAATACAAAGCTCATGAAATATATATATATATTTTAAAGCATGATCTTTAATTACCACATAGATTTAATTTTTTGATTTAATTGTTCATAAAGCTCTCGTTAATCATAAAAATAATTGTGACTAAATTAACAAAATTTTCATATTTAAAATCATTATGGTAGGTTATCAGACATCCAGTGTTTGAAACTTTCTGGGCACTGGAATTTGTTCCGTTTGGCCAAAGTTAGCATTGACATGTTCTTTTAACATTTTTATAATTTTACAACCTTAGGTCATATGCCAAAACCCTATAATATTTGACCACCAGTATTCTCTATCTTCCAATGCCCTGTTACCCATTAATGACAGAAATTAATAATACGTTCCTGCTTCTAGGTCACACTGACATTACCTACTTTACTTATCATAAACCTATATTAGCAATATCCGAACAGTACATATTGATCCAATCCGAAAAACATGTTTCCTTGCTTTGATTCTTTATCTAGACTGAGATTTTTTTTAGTAAAACCAGTAGATATTCAGATAAGTGGTTGTAAGAAAGGAAAATTCCTTTTCCCTATTTCTTCAATAGAAGAATTAACAGTTTTCTTTAACTATTTCCCTAAGAAATGATTCTCCAATATAAATCTAGCATTTACGGGTGCTCAACATTTCCTTGATATTAAAAATACCTGGAAATACTAGTGGGATTTAAAATTGAAGGACTATCATAACATGAAATATATAAAGCCGCGCTTTATAATTAGATAATTTGTTATAAAAGTGAATGAAAACAATTAAAGAACAGAGAAAGAGTAGCTTGTAGTTCACCAATAGATGAGAGAATCAAGTTGCAACAAGCAGCATGGAAGTGTTATTTTCAATATCCATTTTGAATTCAAGTCTTTTCTTGAATATTTTAGCCAAAATTAAGTACCATTTGATGTCCTTGTGGTATCCTAATGCTTAAAATAATTATCTCAGTTATTATAGGATCCAAGATGACAATAACAAGCACAAATCCAATTACCGTAAGCCCTGCAAAGGACACTTGAACATAAGGATCGACTAGATCCCTGGACTCTCCAGTAAAAGCCTTCTTGACGTTGGCGACTAAGGAGGAGTTCATCTTGGGCAGGCCGTCGGCTCGGTAGACCCGCACCACGTAGCGTGCTCTCTGCCGTTCCATTGGCACTCCAGCGGGCAGCAACAGGTTCCTGGAACAGTTAATGATGATGAAGAACTGTTTGTTAAGTTTATTTATTTGATTAATTAAGTTATTTTGTTATATTCAACTAAGAACTGTTAATTAAGTTTATTTTTTTGGTTTGATATTTTTTTTTATATTACCATTTATGTTATTTCTTGTATAGTTAAAGGCTGTCTATATTTATATTTATTTTATTTTTTTCTACTTCCATGATAAATATTGCATGAATGGACTCATTTTCATCCATATAATTCATTATTATATTTATTTAAAAAAAAAAAAAATATATTTTGTGGAAAAGAATATTTCTTCATATCCTCAATTCACATTAACAATGAAATATTCTTGTTTGTTATTTCTAATTTAAATTTATTATGACTTTTAAAGAAAAATCAGGTTACAATAAATTAAGGTTACTTATTAATTATTTTACCGTAGACAATCTCATATATGTATATATACTTTTTCATTTTATTTATTAATTTATTTTTAATGGGACTGTTATTTATTGTGAAAGCTAAATAAATATGCTATATACCTAACCATTGCATAGGTGGTTATATTTCTGAATTTTTCATATTTCTTTTTACAAATTTTCTAGGTGAGAGATTGCCGATTCTTCAGACCAACATTCTATCGAACAAGTAATATTTAGGTGAATATAAATAGAGATTCTAAAATTATTTTTTTATTATTCAAGCTATTATATTACGAAAGAAATATAATTGCCTAGATTGGTATTAGTAAATTGGGCCAAAAAGAAAAAACAAAGTACAATATCATCTATGGTAGTTCAAATAATGCTATTTCCCATAGATGAAAATTCTCTTTTTTGCTGTCTATATATATGTTGTAGTAACTTCACTCACAGCAATAATCGATTGGAGTATCGAGTAGAAAATTTAAACTATCCGTTATGAATTCTTTTTGAAACTGGTATTTAAACAAGTAATGATTCATTTATTTTTGGATGATAAAGTAATTAGGTTTTTAGAGTAATTTTCAATAAAATTGGAATATTTAGAAAAAATAAATATTTCTAGCCTAAACATGTAAGGGGTATAACTGAAACTAAAAACACCATCGTCTCATTTGGGTTAAGAAGAAATTTATGAATTCTGTAATTAATTCGAATCTGTGTTTTTAGTTTAGCTCGTGTCTTAGCTGACTGAAATTCCTCGTTAATTCTAATTAAGGCCAATTATTAATTAATTGAATACCAATGATCATCCATATATCTGGTATGATCATAATGTTGATATGAAATTTTATCTTCCGAGTTTTTTTATTGTACTATTTTTCTATGAGTTATCCATTTGAGCTACTTACGCCTCAATGTTGTCGTCGTCCTTCTCACTCTTGGAGGGGACCCGGACGGGGTCGCCCTTGCCGATGACACTGATGTCACACTTGAGGTAACCCTTCGGACCGCCGGCGATGTCGTCTGGGTCAGTGAGCAGCGCCCACTTGTGGTAGAACTGGTGCTCTGTATCCGGCAAATGTTAAGTATAGTTCTCTAGCATTATATAGTTTGTATACTGATATAATATCATAAAATAATATTACTCTATGGCAAGTGTATTAAGGAATCGGATGGCATATCAGCAAATATTATTTTTTTTTTTATTTATTTCGTATTCATGTTTAATGAAAGACTGTTTTCAAGTCACTAGCCTATGTTAAAAAAATTCAGAGAGCAAATAAAACAATATTTAATTAGGAATTATAGTATAAGTATTTATTCAAGTTCTCAACGTTGGGAGTTAAACAATAGGGGTGAGGCTGGTTTGAATGTCAACTTTTTTTAATTTTTATTCTACGAACTTAAATAAAACGTCCCTATTATGGATAATAGGGATTAATTTAATTATTATTAAATTAATGATGATTACATCTTCAGAAAATAGGAGGTGTTCTGCCCTTTGTTATAAATAAACTCATCAATACTTGATTTTTATGTCTCCTATAATTATTTCTAGAGCTATATTTAAACCATTTCGTGCCAAGGCTAAAATTAGTTGAAAGTTTTAATTTTTCTCCAAAGAAGTATTTTTAAAAATAGTTTGATCTAAAGAAAAATTAATTTAAAAAATATATATATATATATTCAGACATAATGGTGGCAGAAAATGTTGCGCGCATGCAACATTGGCCAGTAGAATATATAATTTTTTTTTCAGAGATATGTAACGTGATATAGTTATAAGTGTTATAATAATACTTTTTCATTAAAAACTTTTATTGAAATTTATCGAAATGTAAAATCCTTTAAAGAAATAAAAAATTACAATTCTCACACAAAAATTACAATTTTAATTTTTCATTCGTGGTATGCTTTAAAGCAATCTGGGTGTAATTTAATATTACATAGCTCAAACTACTCATCAGAGTAGGAAAATAATCAATTAAAAAACAGAATTTATTTTAAAAATATTTTTAATAATTGCAAACTTTAAATAATAGGCTGATGTAATAAAACAGAAAAAATATTTGAACTTATAAAAATAAAAATTAATGTGGCATATACGCAACAATGATCGAAAATGGTTCAATAGCACTAGAGATAATGGGTCTCCCTGTTTTACTGCTTTTTGAATGAGAAATTCTTCGGACTGCCCTCAATGCATCTTTGACTGAACTTACAATATCCATTAATTAATTAAGTCCATCAATTTAGTCATGGAACAAATTTGATTCGTTTATGACATTAGGTATTATGAAAGAAGTTGTATTTCCACTTTTTTTTCCGATTATATTTTCCATAAATTTTATATTAAGCTATGAATCGTGTTCTCAAATATCGGCCTAGGATCGATGACCGTACCGGGAAATAGCGTTGCCTAAACCAATACCACAGAGAATGAATTATTCCCACGAGGACCGATGGGTATTACTCAATGCTCGAGGCAGGCCGGAACCTACCTAGTACTAACTAATTAATTGCATCAATATTCGGTCATAATGTTATTGCTTTTATCAAAAGAACGGCATAAGGAAGGTACATGATGAATACTGATAAATAATAGAATTTCACTCTGACAATATATGTAGTAGTATTCTATCATGTTGCTTGAACAAGGTATCAGAGGACTATCGGCCAGATCCGTTTGAAGTTTATTTTCTTCTATTTATTCCAGCCCCCGCCCCACCCAAGTAGCTAGGAAACCTTGTGTTGCCCAAACGACAATGAAGGGGAGGTAAAAAAATAAAACCAAAACCAACAAGTACATACAGCATGAGCATGGGTTTATTAAAACGTCTTATCCTTACGTTTTGTGAGTAGGGTACTATTTTACGCCATTTTGAACCAGTGTTACTAAAGATTCCTCGCTACAATCTTATATTCTATAAACGTTTTTTAAAATTTTTTTTTTTTTATTATTCATTTTAATGTTTTTCTCTTATTGATGGAATATATACTCGTCTAATGATTACTATGTTATATTAATTGGAAAACAAGTAAATATGTATGGTGGGGGAAGAATCTTGATAACTAATCTTCCATCTAGAATTACAATTCATATAAATCAATCTTAGATGCTTCGTTTTTGTAATGAAAGGATGAGGGTAGTAGTAGTCATGAAATTGTGAATATTTTTTTTTCTCGTTCAACGACTCGGCCTATTTTTGTATAATTTGCACCCAAAAATGTTTATATGCTTTTTTTAAATTTTTCTATAAGCATTTTAAGCTTATATAATTCTTGACAAAATAATAATAATGAAATAGCTTACAGAACTTGAAGTCAAACACCTTCAATATCCACACACCTTTGTTTCTTGGCAATTAGGTCACCACTAAATCCTGTAAATTTACCTGCTCATTTTAACCATCGCGTTGTTATTAACTGGATAAAATTAATCGGATAAATGTACTATTCAGTTTTGTTTTGTTTAAATATCAGCTAAGTTTTTAATATCACAACAATCATTATCATTTTTATATCGATTATTATTTTTGTAAATGTTTATAAAAAAGTAATAAGAGAATATGATATCTGATTGATGATTTATCTATTTTTATTCCATCTTCAATAATCCATTGGTGTTGTATCTAGTTAAAATTAGGACCTTACATTTTTCACATATTTCTTTTCTTTTGCAACATGACAAGGTCCGCTGCCAGGAATTTTTCATCTCATGGTTGAGTGAAGCTACCTGGTCAACTAAAGAGGTTATTGTTATAGGAGGAAGGAGATGGAGGGGTTATAAAGTATGACCTTCAATGTCCTTGTAGAGTGACTTTTCCTATTTGCTAAGGAAGGGATCATCCTCTATCAACCGAACTGGATTTTTCTAAAAGTAGCTAAAGAAATAAAGATTAAATCAATGTAAGTGGTAACGTGGTTGATTTCGGAGATTTTCGCATACATATTTGGCATTTCTCTTACAGCAGTAAAATTTAACAATAGTTTAATAACCCATATATACAGCTTGATATCAATATTCGAAAAAACAAATCTTATATTCAAATTTATTTGATAGAAATTTTCTCGTTTGTTAAATTATATTTAATTTAATTTTGTCTATAAGAATGTCATGTGTTATGAGGTCCTTCATACATTCTAAATGTACAACTTTATATATATAGGTAGTTTAATCAATTATTTATGTTTTTAATCTATAATACTTGATAAACAATAATAAAGTTTATAAATAGTTATTATAATTATTCAAAATGAAGACGGACTCCTTCGACAGGTAACATTTTAAATAAAAACCTTGACATTGTAACAGAAACATCTCATAATGTAACGAGATTACTCTCAAGGAAGAAAAGAGAACAAATTTGAAAGGATCGTTTCATCGTTTCATGACTTACGTCACTCTATTAGCCAAAGAAGGAAGGTATTTTTATTCCAAATTAAATTACATCCCAATATTTGTTTTTTCTGTAAAGCCAGTCGATGTTTAGTAAGAAATTTTACAATTAATGAAAAAAAAAGAGGTTTTTTAATTACGTTTTCATTTAATTAATTTTTCTACAGGAATAGTTAGTTACTTTACTCAACTTTTTACTTCTATTAATGGCCCCGATAACTTTACTAAGCCTCTTTTGAGCCTCCTTAAGAAACGTTCTTAAGTAACTGAAGCCTTCTGCCGTTCATAAATACCATGTACATCTTAAAACATAAGAATAAATAAAACCTCATACAACAATCCATTCTTCTGTGGGATGGAAACAGATTGACTCAACTCAACATATTTTTGCACAATTATTGGTTTGCACGGAAAATAATGTAGGAATTCTTGTTTGATCTTTGAACTATCTTCCTGTTTAGTAAACTGTTTATATTTAATAGACAATTTTTTTTTTATAAATGTCAATCTTTAGTATTCCTCTCCTAAACGAAAATGTTTTTACATTTACTTCTTTGAAATTTCACTACTAATAATTCAGTTTTTTTTTTTTTTTTTTTATAAGTTTACATGCGATTTTCAAACTCGGTTGGAACAGTACCAAAAAAACCACCAATAAAATGCCGGGATTTACAGCGTGAGTGAGTACCATTCAACAAGGGTTTAAAAAATATCGAGAGAGACAAGAATTCTTCCGATTCATGACGATTTCTGCGAATTGTGCTGGATGAAAATCCCATAACTGTTCGAAAATTTGCGGAGAAAATAACACTTAGCAAATAGAACGACGATGATCACCTTATGACAATTAAAAGATAAAAAAAGCAGCATTTTGGAAACAAATTGTTGGAGCTTAGTTATGAGTCGCTGCCTTAACCGCCCTTCTCTCAAGACTTCTAGCCTACTAGCTACTACTTTTTCAAGGACCTGGACCACATTTTAAAGATAAAAATTTATTAATCCAAAGTTAATAAAAATCTGAATTAGCTAATTACAAGCATTCAAAATTCTATGTATGTAGAGAAGTTAAAACGTCAGCAGGATCTGATTGAGAGGAATGGAGAGTTTATAAATCAAAATACGCTTCATTCATGTTTTCCATTATTTATTTTCTATTTTTATTTTTAAAACATAAACTTGCATTAATTTCCGGACAACCCAGTAATGTTCTACAATTATGTCACCTAAACACAAATCGATATGCATACAGCCTATTTTACTTAGCACGGTAGAATATAGCACTTGGAAGTAGTGAATAATCATTGAATAGTCACCTTACAATATTTTGCATCTTATTTATTTCAATGGTATAATCTTCCGATGTCTTTTAAAAATATTTCATATTAACTTAAGGCGAAGACCAGCTATTAGACAAGAGAGATTTAAGCAATGGCGGTGATATAATTCAATCTCCAAGTTTATAATACCAATCAATTTGCAGCTAAAGTGATATTGCTTCATCGTCCATGCAGTAATGTATTTACGTTGGTCTCGGGCGATTACGTCTCATAGTCGGTAATGACCCGAAATCGGTATCTACCAGTTTAGAGTGATATTTAGTTTGCAATATACCGTAAATGGGGACTACGTTGAACAAGTGGGGCTACTCTGAACAAACACGCTTTTAAAACGAAAATCTTTCTGGCGGGCTCAATTCACTAGCATCCTCCAGTTTGTTCTATACATTTAAAGATTAAACATGAAATGTACTGCAATCGCGATAAGAGCATATGTTTGCCGTACTTGGTAGATGTAAGCCTTTTTCTCATATCAGTGTTAA
This sequence comes from Euschistus heros, assembly GCA_003667255.2. Classification (NCBI taxonomy): domain Eukaryota; kingdom Metazoa; phylum Arthropoda; class Insecta; order Hemiptera; family Pentatomidae; genus Euschistus; species Euschistus heros. Next base: position 503,797 of record RCWM02000165.1, read on the forward strand.
TTGATGTTTTTATGAACGTGTCAAAACCTCATTTGGTCTGGCATATGTGGCAGCAGGATTGTTTTATATGACTTATACATTGATCACCGATCTATTCTGCGACATTTTCTCTTTTTTTTCATGTCTCTAACTCAATTCTTTAATTTTATATCTTTTATTAGACAAAAAAAGGCAAGTTGGAGTGCTACTTTGAACAAAGTTGTTGTAACCTCTTAAAAGACGGTGTTACTTTAAACATTGTGCTATCGTCTGTTTTTTTATTTACTGAATACGAACAGTTAGTTTCATTCGTATTTATAATTAAAACTATTTTAGATTTATACCTTTATCATATAATTAAAATAGAAAAACTCTAAAAACACTTTTTTAAAGCTTAAATTTGATAATTAAAAGGACTGAAATGAAAAAGACTTCGAGAGAATCGTTTTTTACCTATATTTTATGTTACTGGATAGTTGGCGAGAACTGAAATCAGATCGATTTTTAATATTACTACCATAACTAACCAAAAACCCACCTATACTTAAAACCAACCTTGTTTAAGTAGCCTCTACTTGAGGTGTTACTTTCTTTCGAAAAGTGAAATCTTTTGCCAACCATGTTATACTTTTATTATTTTTTATTTATCATATTTTAATCATTAACCTAGGACCTTGATAATCCGTACAAATGTTGACAGGGGGTCCTATGATATATCAAATTGTCCGGATTACTAAGGACTTTTACTATGAACAGTGAAGAGAAAGGTATGTATTTATTTATGTACATTTAAAATGGTCATCTACAAATATGTGTTATGAAGATAGGTATTAATGAACACGTAAACAGAGCAAAACTTATTTGTGTTGGAACAAGTCCGTTAATTTCGATTAACTTGTATTCTGCAAATGGGATTTACAGTATTGTCTACCAGCGGGTTGTCAGGCTATTTAAGAGTTATACGTTCTTTAGGTCCTTAATGTTACCGGGTTGCAAAAGTTTTAATCTTAAGCGCATTGTTTTTTTATGTCAACGACAGTGGACTTACCGATCCCGTATCGCGTTGCAATCACCTTGCTAAGAAGAGGGGATAGTCCGGACTACCGCGTTGTCCGGATCGTAAGTTATCCGGATTATTGAGGTCTTACTGTATTATTATTTTAGTTTTATTATTTTTATCCTTTTCTAATTTCTTATATTTATTTTAGCTATTTGATGTAAAAATATCTCTTAGTAAAGATTTTGATAACCCAATACCTACAAAAACCTACTTAAGGTACCTCGGATTGTCCTTGACAAAAGATTGATGAAATGAACATAAAACATTAAAGATAAAAACTAGCAAAGTGGTACCATGAACTTTCTCATCTTTTAGACTTCAGGGGTCACCTGTGGTGTAGTGGTTAGCATAGCAACCTACTAAACCCAAGATCGCGGGTTCGCAGCCCGGCAGATGACCTTAGGATTTTTCAAAGGGAGTAAAAAATCCTTAGCTATGCCGTCCTTCGGAAGGGACGTAAAATGGGGTTCCCGAGCCTGTGCGATGTCAGGTACTCGCTAAAGATCCCTATCCTAATTATACCTGGATAGGCAAAATTTAGGACTCCCACCGTAGCATCGTCCGATTAGCCATAGCAGCATAAAGTGACGTTAAACGAAATAAACAAACAATCTTTTAGACTTCAAATCACTTAACTTACAATACACTCAAAATATTTTTTTGTGTCCGATTGTTAAATAAAATGCAAACATAATAGAAAAAAAAGATAACGACAATTTATTTCGTCCACTTATATGATAATAGATGTTAATCATTTTTTAAAATACATTTCTTCATTTCTATATAAAGTCCTTAGCTTGACAAGGTATCCATAGAAAAAATTATTATTAAAAATTCATGTACAAATAAATCATGGTGTTCAACTCAGGCGTAAAATGATACACTATGAGTAAGACCTAGCAGTGTTGCGTTTTAGTATAATCTTGCCCCTGCAGATTGCTGTCTTCAAAGTACTTACAGGATAAGATTCAAATGTCAGTATATTATAGGGCTTAAAGAAAAATGGAAATGGGTAGAAGAAAGGATAAATGTTCCTACCTAAACTTTCACATAATAGGGAAAGTTATTAGCACTTAAAATGTTTTAAAAAGTTCCGAACAAAGTTAGTTTTGAGCTACATTGTTTATATAGTTAAGCTCTTCGCCTATTAACCACAGAAGCGTTTTGGACCCTGATGGTGAACCTAATACAAAATAAAATTATCAAATATAACACCAACAATATCTTTCAGAAACCCATAAATATAGTTTAGTTTTTTTTAAAATATTCTAGGATATAATGGTGAGTTTCGATCTGAAAATAATACTAAGAATTATGTATGGATAGAATTGAATTAGGAATCAATTAAATATATACATATTAAAAAAAAATGAATTTGTTTCAATATTATATGTGAGTATTATAACACTTACTGACTAGCCATCCATTCCATGATCAATACTTCTGTCAAATAAAAATGATAAAGGAAAATTTTCATTCATTTATAGCAGATGTTAATATATATACACATTTATAAGTACTTTATCAAAATTATTGTCATTTCTCTATTGACATTCAAATCAAACCTAATACTGTTTCTAAAATTGTATTAACAAAAAATCTCTAGTATCATGAATCATTATTTTGTAGCTTTCATCTTGTTTAGCAGTTGTTTCAGTGTCGTCATAACAAAGACAATACAACCGAAATATAGGTGAAATATCGAAATTTGAAATGATGATAAAAAATTTCTCAACATGTGAAGCATATCTGTATATTTGTTAAAAGAATTTAATTACACAGAGTCTGTTTTATTTTATATTTTGGATTACTTTACTAAAAGAAGTCTTTTACATCGTTGTGACAAATGGGCTTTATGTACTTTTAAGATGATATGGTACGAGAAATCGGATCTTAGTTCATATAACAAATATACTCGTAGAATAATATTAAAATATATTTATAAGTAATGGGTGTTTTGTTGAAAATAAAGTCTGTACATACTCTATAAATATATAGTACTAAATGTAATTAATATAAAAATATATAAAGTAGAAAGCTAAAATATTTGTAAAAATAACAAACATGCTCATGCATTTGCGTGCTATGTGCTATGAGAATATTAAATAATTTTCTAATCTACAACTATAAAAAAAGATAAATTTATTAAAATAAAACTTGTATCCGTAAATTTTTATTAAGCAGCCTGCAATAAATTTTAAATGACAACCTAATAAATAAAGTAAAAAAGAAAAAAAAAGAAAAAAGAAAGCCAGCTATTAAATAGATAACCCCTTTTATGCAGAAGGGTCTCAAGCTGTCAGAAAGATATATGGACCTACAGAGGATCTTCTCCTTAAGGACAAGACAGGGCTAAGCGCCTCTTACCCAAGGATTTAAAGATAGAAACTCCCCCAATCTATCACCAATTCGGGAATAACTTCATTGTTTCCAGCAATACTATCGGTCGGAAAATCCTCCGAAAACATCCGTGTTCCTTTAAAGAAAATGAATTACTGTTTAAAAAAACAAAATGTTGCGCAAGTGTACTATTTTAACTAATAAATTCGGTGAATTTTGGAAAATGGTTAATAGTCCACACGCATTGGAATAAATAATTTTGTAACGCTCATCACAATGGCTCAGTCCTCCATTTAACATAACTTTAATACCAATAACTTTAATATTGAATATTTGTAAGATAAAAATCCGAGAAATTCTATATTAAGAACGGATTCAAGAACAATTGGCAAGGAGTTTTTATACATACAACAAATGAAGATATCTTTTAAAATATTTTATATCCTTTAATCCATTATATGATCCATCATATGCACGACCATTAAACATAAAAACTGTCAGCTGCTATACAGACATATTAGACCATATCAAAATATTTTGCAATAGCATCATTGAAACTAGCAGCAGTAGAAACGGAAGTAATGTAAGTGATATATTTCTACTTTTAACAGGGACCTGTTCTACCTAGGACCTAGTTGGTCAAAAACCATACGTTTTTGAGGAACTCAAGGGCGTTACGAGTAGTTTAACACGCTTTAGCTTAGTTGATGTTGCTCGGATCTAAAATTTACATTTTTAAAGAATTTGATGGAAAATAATTGTTGTTATATAACATTTGTTGCTAGGATCTAACTTTTTGGAGCTATATTGATTTAAATAAAACAAGTGACTTTTGAAACTTCTATATTTAAGTGTATGGGCTTTTTAAACACGGTCTAGCTCTGTTAGTTTTTTTCGGATTTTGTTTATATATATTTATTTATTGATTTTTACTTTTAATTTTTTTTTGGGGACTTAACGTCCTTATGTACTCCAATTAGGGCAGGATTGGTTATTCTACAGGTTATCAACCTATTCTAGCCAGAGTGGGAAGGTCAAGATTTATTCGTGGGTTTGCCACGAAATAAATTTTAACCCGCCCAGGTGGGATTCCAACCCACGACCTTCTGGTTACGAGCGCGCTGAGACTCATGCCCCATCTCAGTCGGCCATTGAGTCCCCATTTATATTTAATTTATCTGATATTAAATGGAAAATATTTTTTTGCCCTATCACATTCCCCGCTAGGACCTACCGTTTAGGAGCCATATTGGTTGAATGTAAAAAGTCACGTTTTAAACCACCCTTTTTTTCTGTCAATTTTGTTTATTTCGCATAATAATTAATTATTGATTCAATTGAAATAATTTAAAATCATATAGGTAAGCGGAAAAAATAAAAAATATAAGGGCGTAGACAGTCAGCAGGATTAAGCTATTTAAGTTGAAAATTTATCTCCTACAGGAAACTGAATCACAGGCAAGCAAAAAATTAAAAAAGAAAACATATGATTATTGACGGTCAAGGGGGCAACCCCTTAAACATCTTCCATATTATTCATTCTTTACCTGACAGGCTCATGAGGGCCAGTTTCTTTTTCTTTTTATTTTGGGCATATTTAATTTTTATTAAGCTTATCATAAATTTATTACTTAGATTTATCATTTATATCAATTGTGAAAAGTAGTTAAATAATGATTTTCATTTGTTTAACATTGTCCTAAGGTTTTTGTTTATTTGCTGAGTAAAACATACGGTAAAAAAAAACTTATACTTAACAACAATCACAAACTAAAATTCCTTTGCCAGCCTTCTGCGCGTCAACTCCAGGATCGAATGTTTACTCTGTTCAATTATATCCCTCAATTTCATTCATATTACCGTGTTTGTGAATCTACTTAAAAATCATATATTACAATTGTATTTACTTTTTAAGTTTAGAGAAGCTTAATTAAAAAAAAAGAAATATTATTCATTTATTTTCAAATATAAAGGGGATTTCAGTTTCAAAAAGTGTTACCCTGTATTTTACTTATTTTCTATTTTCTACACTATAGGCTCAAATATTTTAAAACAGTTGTATAGTTGTAGAAACATTCAAAAAATAAGGTTATACATACACTTTTATTATCATGAATGTTTGAATAAAAGGAATTTTTCTGGCCCGGATCAGTGAGGACATTTAATGAAATTAATTTGCCTCTAAGAGTATCCTTTGAATGTCGTTTTTTAAGACATTCAAAGGTTTTAAAGGAAATTCTTACAGAAAAAAAAGAGTGTGTGTTTAGAATTTTCCTCTATGTGGCCTTAAAATTCCACCATTATGAACAAAAAGACTAACGTAGCTGCTTAAATCAATGAAAAAATAATTGACATTTGAGTTGATCGCTTAGGTCACGAACAAGGATTTTACATTACCATTGAAACATTTATGTTTTGCCCATGATACTCGTACACATGTTTCTTTTTTGATGTTTTTTTCGTCCTTCGGTAGATCTAATGAAGGTAATTATTAAACCTCACAGAGTGCTTTTAAAAAACGTGCTAAAAAAACTAACAAACTTTATTCGATTCTAGTTACTTTAATAGTTTTTTTGTTTTTTTTTTAATAGAAAATCTGTCATTATTTACACATCTAAATTTAAGATAATTATTAAGGTATATAAATTTTAGTGCTTTATATTTGCTAGGAAGTTCTTTTAGGCTTAAAGTTGATACTACAAGGATAAGTCTATCTACGGAGGAAGCTTCGAAATAAAAATCTAAGGGATCTAAAAGAGCAAGGGACTTGCAGAGATCATATTGTGTCATCATATTGTGCGCATTACAGTTAGGTTAATATTTTTATTTTTTTTTAAATAATAATTATATAAAACATATATTAGTTCATAAATATCAAATATTGGAAATTCAGAAGAAGATAATTGGAGATCTTGAATTATGGCTTTTGATTTTTTAAATGTTTGGCAGTTTATGTTCTGCAGAATTTTATGAGTACCCTTACGTTACAAGAAATTTCATTAAAATGATAAAAATACGAGTTCATAAAATACCAAATATGAACTGAGTAGATGTAAACTAACTATATACAATTAGTATCATATTAAACGCGATAAATGCTTTGACTCTACAAAACCTCCAAGATTTAACAAACGCAATTCTTCAACACGCACTTAAAATAGTATCCTAACTTGTTGACAGCCCATTTTTTCAGACATAAAATAATCCTCCATTACAACTGCTATTTTATCGACGCTTATTTTATTAATGCTATCCTCAATAATTGCTTGTTAGTTTAGTTTTAATTAGTAAATTAGCTTTGATTTTCAAAATTATATAAAAAGCAACTTCAATGGTTTAGAATCTTGCCACAATTTCTGGAAAGTCAAAACGTATTTATAAATTATTTTTGCGATTTTCGAAGAACGTTTTTAAAAACATGATTATATATAATATAATATATTAAATATAATTTATAAATATTCAGATTTTTAGGTCGGGCCTAAGTTTGTTTTATGTTTATAGATAAGAAATAAACAAAAATATGGTAATAGCACTTTGATTTCTGCAAGTCCCTTGTCGGAGAGTCTACTAGGGTCTACCTGGCTGCTGCCAAACGGTGGCAACGTCCAACTTGAAACTGCCCAACATTTTGTCTGTCCTCAAGATATTCCTGGACTGCATGACCTTTCAGTCCAGACACAAAGAAGAAGGGTAAGGAAACAGAGAAAAATAATTAAAAATGAGGGATACAAATTAAAAAGGAGAAGATAGAAAAGCGCTCGTACATGATAACTTACATAGGATGGCAAACATAAGTTATTTTATAAAAATATAGAAATACTCAACAATTTATTACGTCAATGGAAATATTATTCTAAAAAAAATGTGGTGCAGATACGTAATTAAAGTCAACCTTTGAGTTTGGAGCTTCAGATAAGTCATTTATTTAACAAAACTTCTACAATTATTCACTTGATAATCCTCAAAAATATGGTAGCATATACATTTTCGTACTATTCATTTTGGTTATTATATTTTTAGAAAAACATAACAGTTAATCATTTTCGTATTATTTTTTTCTTATTCTGTGGTTCTAAAACTCCTGGAAGGTCAAGCATGATATCTTATAAGAGCTTCCGCTATTATTTCTATCGTGTGCAACCACTTTTCCATACTCCAAGCAGGATTCTGCTTCCGTAAATTTGATCTTATTTCTCTGTTTAATGTTCAAACTATGAAGAAATCTTTAATGAAACTACTAAGCCTATTTCTTACTCTACATCTCGATACAATAAAAATGTATTTAGGCTAGTAAAGAATCAATAAAAGCAGGCTCGCATATAACATTTTAAAATTTACGGTGTTTGCGCGTGCAAGGGTGCAATACTCTCATTTATTTTGATATATTTGAAGTTGGCTAGTGGATCAGTAAGTTCAATGGCGGCTAAAGTTTCAACCATTTTATAATTGACGTTACTTGGGAGATTTTAGCTCTAGGCAGGGCGCTTGCTTTGAGCAGCCTTCCTTCCTACTTATAACTATAGTTTGAACATTGGCTCAGAACTGAAACTTAACAAATTGTATATTTAATCGTTTATTTCATGCCAATATGGTTGCTTGAGATGGTTTAGTATAAGTAACCTTACGAGCTTATATAAATATATATATATATATATATATATATGTGAATACAGAACGGTATATTTCTGCACCTTTGGTTTTTTAGTGGGAACTTTATGAATTAATCTATTCACCAAGACTCAGAAAACTCCAAACTCCAAGGCCGATGAAGAGAAAGATGGTGAGGTATAAATGATGATAGATGTTGTGATGATGGGCTACCATCCGTATCATAGATGGTCCTCACGTCAATCTTGAAGCTGCCGACGATGGTGCCTCCACGGAGCAGTTTCCTAGAGTGTAACACCTACAACACACACATCCAGCCTATCACCCCATGTCCAACCTTTCAGCTTTATCTCTCTTCCACTCATCCTTTAGAATTACAGACGACAACATTTATTTGAAAAAAATATATTAATATAGCCTTACAGTACTTTGTTGATTCTGATTAAATATAAAATACTATAATACATAAAATATAACCATAACAAATTAATTTAATATAGCTCAATCACAATGATTCACATCAATATGCTGAAACAGAAAAAATAAGGTGTTTTGAAAAAGGAACAAATATCATGAGATCGTCTTGATAATTTAGCGTTTTGGAGAACGAACCCAACTTCACGAATATTGTTTTATTTTAGAGATGAAATGGGACATTCATTTGAGCCAAATGACTGGTTGTAACGTGCCTGTTACTTACACCTGCTATTGTCACAGATAATTAAATTATATTATATGATAGATTTGATGTTACTTTTCTTGTCATTATAAACATTAAAGATATTATATCTTAGTCCTGATCTATTTAAATATGGCATATCTAGTCTCCATTTCTAACAAACCTTCTTCTGATCTATTCTTAGCTGGGGGAGGGTAAGACCTTTTTCCTGCTTCAGCAACGATTTGGCATTAACTATGGCTCTACTGACTGTTTCATAAACAGTCTACAGAATAGGAATGCCTGCGAATGAAAAGTTACTTTAAAAAGCAAAGAAAGATTGACGATTACGTTCCTATTAAACCTATGTTGGAGATTCGGAGAAAATGTACAACTATTGAACCGAGTAAGAAAAGCGAGTATTGCACTAATGTTTTCATCTCTCATATGTAAACGAGAAGGAAGCAATGGGACAATGAGACTCCCATACTTTATTTTAGGTAAAGCATTGGACAGTTCATACAAATAAAAAAAAAAAAAAAAAAAAAAAAAAAAACCTACGAGTCAAATCGAAGCACCAGAAATGGTATAATTCAGAAAATTGGCAAGGATAACAAAACAGGACTTTGTAAGAGATAAAAGCCATGGGATGAGACCTCTAATTGATGTCTTCGGAGAATATCTGTTGAAATGATATGCAAAATGTCAATAGGGTGTGGGATAAACAAAGGCCCGGTTGCAGATGAAATGCCTGAATGAAATCGCCATTTTGGTAGGTCAAGATTGATCTTCTTGGAGAATTAAATACTGCTTCCAAACCTGAGCAGTTTTTGTACATTTCTTTTTATTTCTTTTACAAGTCAAATGTCTTCTAACACATGAAATTCTGTGGAAACAATTCATCTTAATATCTGACAGCAGCATTAGATTATCAAAGATTGTATAAAAATGAAGCAAATAGTAAATGCATTATGACGTGTTAATGGGACATTTTATGATGTTTGCGAGGAAATAAAAGTGATCCTTTCTTCAGATTAACCATTGTCATTTATTTATTTTTTAAAAATAAAGACAATAACTAATCATTTTACTTTGAGTGAGTAAATATTACAATCTGTATTATAATTGAGTAGCAACCATAATTTTATATTATGGACCATAAGGAAACATTATTTTTGGCCGAAATTTTAACAGTATTATTAATTAAGTTTGTATATTCTCCTATCATAGTGTATAAAATAATTTTTTTATCGTTTATAAGGCCTTACCTTTCTATTATTACCTAAGTCACTAAATAAATTGTCGTTAGAATTCAGTTATTACAGCCAGAGAAGACTTGACTACTTTTAAAACTTAATAACCCATCCAGATTGTAAAGCAGTTCATGTCTTGATGAAGAACCAGGTTTAAATACTTTAGAGCTGATATTTTATGCTATCGTTTCGTTTAAAATATATATACAGAGAATAAGTATGACTTACTGTTTCGTAAAAAATCTATTTTTTTGGTCAATTAGCCGGTCCATTATGAGAATGATAATTAAAGTTTACGATCACTAAGGTCCGATTTCAGAATTAGAAATATGTTTCTTAAAACTATTCTCCTCTGAACCAAGATAATTATTTATTTTCAGTATAAAAGTTCAAATCCGAAATTAAGTTCTTGATCCTTTAGTAATAATAAAACTTTTATCTTAAAATCCTGTATCGATGCAAATACACTACACTCCGATCAATTCATTCGTCAATGATGTGCCTAAAAATTATTCTTAGCACTATTTTCTTTTAATGCAGAACACTTTTTTATTTTAAGATGCAGGAAGAGGCAACGACATGAGGAAGTCGTGCCATTCTGCATTGCTCATGTTCGCTTTGAAAATTAGTTTGAGCTTGGAACCATTGTTGAAATTTAACCATTTATTTATATTATTTAAAAGTCCTTAATTAAACTTTTTTTTTTTTACTCTCTTTCAGATTTTAATTCACACCTGTTATTAGGGTAACAATCAGTGAATGTGATGTGAAATTGAATACTACAGGCCTTGTATGCGTGTGGGAGACTAGCACTCAATAGTACCTCCTCCTGGCATGGGTTAAAGAGATTTATTTGAGCAAATCTCTCATCCAGCTTCTTTTAAGCCTTCTGAGAGTATTTCCAGGTATGTCAGTCGTGGCCATGTCATTAATGAGTATGTTGTTATGTCCATGAAGTCTGTCATGAAACCGTCTATAAAGGTCATGTATATGTTCCTTTACTGTGGGTATTTCTAAATCAGTGTGAAGTGTGTGGTTTGAAACGTACCAAGGTGATTTCGTGATTAGTCTGAGTAATTTTGATTGGAATATTTGTATTTTTTGAAGGTTTGTATTTTTTGCAGTCCCATATATTTGTGTGGCGTAAGTCCATATGGGTTTAAGCAAGTAAGTGTATGTATTCAGTCGTTGTCGGAGTTTTAATGTCGACCGTTTATGAAGCATTGGATACAGAAGTTTTAATCTCTTGGTTAGACTGAGACGTTTTTGTTTTACGTGTGGGCCCCAGGTCATTCTTCTATCAAATGTAAGTCCTAAATAATGAATTTAGTTTGTTTGTGGTATAGGTTGATTGTCGATGAAGACAGGTGGACAAGAGTCTTGTCTGAGTGTAAAGGTTATGTGCTGTGATTTGGTGTAGTTTAGTTTTATTTTCCATTGTTTGAACCAGTCTTGTAGTATTGTTAAGTGGTGTTGAAGAGTTAATGATGAAATTGTGGGGTCTTCATGTCTAGTTAATATTGCTGTGTCATCAGCGTATGTTGCTGTCAATGTTTGAGGGCTAAGTGGCATATCGTGAGTGTAAAGAATATATAACAGTGGAGCTAGTATTGACCCCTGTGGTACTCCGGCTTTTACTGCATACATAGAGGAGATTTCTGAACCTTGTCGGAAGAAAAAAATCTATCAGAGAGAAAAGATTGAAGGATCAGATAATAGGTAAAAGGAAGAAGATTTTTCAATTTAAAAAGAAGTCCGTCATGCCAAACTCTATCAAATGCTTGAGCTACATCTAGAAATGCCCCAGTAGCATATAGTCTTTTCTCGAGTGAGATTGATATGAAATCCGTTACACGGTGTAGTTGATGAACTGTTGAGTGAAATGAACGGAATCCAAATTGATGTGTAGGCAGTACTTGTTTATCTGTCAGTATGTCTAGTATTCGTCGGTAAAATAATTTTTCAAAAACTTTAGAACACAAAGGAAGTAGGCTAATTGGTCGGTAGGAAGAAGGTGTATCGGTGTTTTTGTTTGGTTTATGTATCATAAATTAAATTAAACTTAAAAGTGAAAAAGTGTCTAAATCATTCTAAATAACTACCGATCTTCATCCGATAGTTATTTAGAATGATTCAGACACTTTTTCACTTTTAAGTTTAATTTAGGACTTTTAAATAATATAAATAAATGATAACATAGCAGATCAATCCTATCGTGGCAAATTAGAAAACCTTGGATGCCAAATATTTTCATTTTTTCCAAAACAAACAGTAAGGTAAGACGTTTCATTTTATTTTAACAATTCTGAATTTTACCCTGGAGGAAATTGGATTAGCCTGGGGGCTTAGGGTAAGGTAAATACATTCACGAGTTGAGAGCAGAAGCCAACTACACCGATCTACATAACACAGTATGCAAATGAATAAGTGGGATTCAGTCACTGACCGTGCATACATGCAACATCGTCCCTATCAACCGATCGGGTCCCTATCTCCTCCTACATCTTGCCTAGAATGTCGACAGCTCTACTATTCATTTTTTCTTATCGATAAGAATCTTACCTACCAAAAGAAACCCCCCAAAAAAAATATATATGAAAATTTTTAAATTATTAGAATATCAAACTCATTATTAAATATAACCTTATCAAATGAATTAATAAAATCCCCAATAAAAGTACACTTCATCAGGAACAGTCATCAGACAGAAACCTGTTACAAACTAAATATGCAGATATAAAACAAGTCGCTCACTTTAAATTTTTAAGAAAAACGATCCAACTAATGGTACTAAACACAATATCTAATCAGGAAAGAGTATCCCAGCTACAAAATGCTTATAAACTGATATGGAACCATTATAAGAAAAAAGCACTATCTCTTAATGCTAAGCTAAGACGCAATAACACTCATTTTACCAGAGGCCCTATACGCTGCTGAAACCACGTTAATAATAGGAAGAATCAAGATTCTTGATATCGAAAAACAAGAAAGGAAAATACTCAGGAAAATATATGGTCTAGTTTTTAGAAATGGGACTTAGATTAAGCGACCGACAAAATAACTGCTATACAAAAACTCAGAACTGTACAAAGACACAGAACAACAGACTGTTCGGAAATTCTATGGATACCTATACAGATTGAATGAAGATCGGCTTACAAAAATAATTTTTAACATAATAAACTCAAGCAAATTGAAAACTAATTGGCTGAAAGAGACTCAAAATGAGTTCGATAAATTCAAAATTTCAGAGGAAGATATTATTAATAGAAAAGAATTCCGTAACTACATATGCCATCATGATATTTTGGTCTTCATCAGAGATACAAATTAAGTATGATGGATAAAAATGAAATGAAAAATTCATAAAATTATGAAAAATATACAAAATATGAAAATTATATTTAAAAGAATGTTAATGTAAATGATATGATATTCGAAGTACAAGTTAATAAAAACAAAAAAATATAAACCTGTTGGTGAAAAAAATTAAATTAAAAAAAAACAAAACTGAAATATAATGAAAATGTTGCTGAAATTTAATGAACTAGAAAAGTAGTAAAGTAGAAGGAGGAGCTGTAGCTCAGTGGGTAAAAATACTTCGGGGCTTGGGTTTGAAACCCGCTGTGAAAGAAAATTATTTATGCTGTAATGTAGGGAATGGGAGGCCCATAGCCACTGTAAAGTGGGTACCCTTACACGGGGAACCCTTTTTTTAATTAGATATTACTTTGATGTTACATTATTTATGTTTCTAATATTTCAACATCCTATAAAAAAAATATGGCAGTGGTGATTTATAATGCTAAATGTAACCCATCTATTAAAAAATTGAGAATACTAAGAAATTTTAGTGCCTCACATAAACCCCGAAATGTTTTTAAAAAATGAGATTCAATGCTGACTGAACCATTTGTTAGCTTCAAGTTTTTCAGTACGTTTATGAATGATCTATAAATGCATTATCCGTTCAATTCTGTTGTATTGATCACTGGTCGTTGGTAGTATTCAAAATAATGGTAAACTAAACTATGGCAGCAATAGGAACCACTATGAAACTATTTAAAACTTTTAGCTCTAAAAGGAGTTTAAGCTTACATAAATTATGGAGGTTTTAAACAAAAGAACAAAATATTTTTCCAATTCGGCAAAATATTATATCGAACCTTTTACTTCTGAAACTCACTCAGAGCTGGAAGAAATCGTTATAAGAAAAGAAATTTATAGTTTTAGATTTATTTTAGTGTATAAGATATAAAAACATAAAAAAAGATATACTTAAACATATAAGTTATTATTTAAACACTATTATTATTATTTGAATTTATTTTTATTTTATTTTTTTATTTTTATTTTGTTTTATGTGTATATATATATATATATATATATATATATATATTTTTTTTTTTATTCATATATTTAATTTGTATGTATATTCTTTATTGCATATTGTTTATGTATATCAGCATAGCTCTTTTTTGTTCTTTCAATTTATTTATTTTTTTCTTTTTTCATTTTATATTTTTATTCATTTATTTATTTAATTTTTTTTCTTCTCTTATTGTACATATTGTGTGAATGTAATCATGAAGTCATCTATATTACTTATTGCCCACATTTGTTGCAGATTGTAATAATTGCTCAATAAATGATGATAAAAAAAAAATATTATTAAAATGATAACAGTTGAAATATCACTGTTTTGAATGCTCATAAGAATGGAGAGGAGGGTGTTTAAAATTTTGCATGCGCTATGAAAAAAAAATTGGCAAAATTAAAAGATAGTCGCATTTATTTATACAATCAAATAAAACTTAAATTCGACAAGAGAAAGATTAAATATGGATAAAATTGTAGTTCACTAATAGTTTTATAGGTAAATACTACCAAAGAAGAATATCATGCTTTAAAAAAACTGTATGGTTTATACCTCCTATAAAGGAGGATTACAGGAGGGACGTAAGAGGCAATGAAGAGGTTTGCCTATTCCTTAAGTTATTGTAAAAGTTGGCTGCTAAGTGGCATACATAATGCACCCCCTCTACCCTCCCCACTCACTTTATACCCACCCCTCGAACATCTGAAAATTTGCATTATTCCACGAAAGGTGCGATAGGTATAATTTAAATAACATTACTTTAATAATTAATGAATTCAAAAAAATATTTTATTGATGTATAATAAAATAAATTAATAGATAATAAATAAATTTTACAATAAAATAAATTTCTATCGGTCATAAATTTTCTATCGATATGTTGGGTTGGCAAATTAGTCCGTTCGATTTTTGATGGTAACATAAAACTATGCGTAAAATAGACATAAAATTTATTTGGGGCAAAAGGACCAACGACACCTTGCGTTATCTAGGTGGAAAACAACACCTTTTCGATTTGCCAGTTCTGGGCGCTTTTTTTTTAATTGATTGATCCAACTTTGTTAATTGCGGACAGTATAGGGTTGAATCAATAGTTTGTCCTAATGGCAATTGCTCGTTTCAATTTCTTGTGGGCGACCAGATCGTGAAGCGTCATTGATGTCAAAATTTCCTGAACGAAATTTGGCAAACCAATTTTGATAGATGCGTTCGGTTAAGGTATCATCCCTATTAACACTGCAATTTTATTTCATGTGTTTCTGCAGAACGGTTACTTTTTTTTAAATAATACAGTAACCGGCAATAATATGCCGATAATGAGTGATATTTTTTCCATGTTCACAGTGCAATATAAATAAGAATACTACGCTAATGTAAACAAGAATTTGCAGAAATGTTTGTTGACATATTAGAAACAGAGTTAACAATTCACCTTAGAGATTAATCCATCAGATAAGACATGGACCATAATGATATAAAAATAAACAGAAAAACCGAAGGAACTTATTGGCCAGCCCGATATTAATTTACCTCTCATAATGCCATACATTTTCAAGTCACAAGATCCATTCTCCTAAATTGAATGGAAAGGAGGTTAATTTGCTCAGAGGTACTCTAACTTGGTGAATAGACATTTTGAAGGTATTTAGGGAGCCAGTACGTAAGGAAGGGCTTGAAAGGGCTGTAAACCTCTTACCTGGTTCTTCTTTAAGGGTCTTGGAATCAGCTAAGTTCCAATAGGACCACCATTCTCCTGATATTTCAAGACGTCGTTATCACTACGTATTATTAATTCTTGTAACATTCAATAAGAATTCATTACTGTTAAATGTATTACTGACTCATATTTTTATGTGTTATTGTATTAACACAAAAATAAACTAAATAATATAAATTCTATTTTTTACACAGGGTATGATATATTTTATAAGGAACAGTTTTATTGTCCTTTTATCTAAAATATCCTAAATTGTAGTATGCCTTAACTTATTTTTTACCTTAGTTGTTTAAAAAGAGTTGCATAGTCCTTCTCTCATTATTCCATATTGGACAGACTGTAATTGGTTCTTCGTTTTTCAACCTCTTTTATTTAGTTTTTAGCCGTAACAAAATAATTTTGCTCAAAGATTATTTTATTTAATTAATATGACTTATAGAAAAAAAAAATTCTTGTATACCAAAATCAAATCAATTTTCATTAGCCCTAATAAAATATAAATAAAAAAGAATTTTTTTTTTTTATATTTTGGTTGAACTATGTATGCCATCTTCAGGACAAAAGAGCTTTAAAATATATTATATACGTGTATTATAAAACTGAAGGATTGTTGTTTAAAAAAGGATCACTTTTACTTTCTCACATTATTAACAAAGAACTTCAAAAACCAAAAAATATAAATACCTAAATTAATAATACATAAATAGTTATTTATAATGTAATATTGATTAATAATGATAATATATTAAAAATAAAAATTATGTAGAAATAATGAATAAATTAGGAAGCGACTAATTAATTAATTTTTTTTTTTATAATGACCACTGAGCCTTCTAAATAAACCTCAGGGATTCTGGTTTCAAGGGAAAAAAATCTCAGCGTAAAAATGTAAACAAAAAAATGAAGGTATGAGATTACATGTACAATTAATTACGATTTAATAATATAAAATATAAAAAAATAATCAAAAAAATTTTAGCTATAAAAGTTAATACAAATTAATCATTGTTGAGAATACATAGAGCTATTAAAATTATTTCGATCTTAATATGTTCGTTATAAATTTATTTAGAAATGAATTATTTCAATAACAAAAAAAAATTGGATTTTAAACTCTATCATATTCATTTAATATGTTTTTAACTATAATATATATGTGAAGTTATTACTTACCGACAGTGTGATGATTTTATCGAAGAGCATGACCGCAGGCATGTGAAAATCAAACACGAAATACTGAAACAGACATGACATGGCAATCATTAGATGATTATAGACCAGTATGATAACATCATCTGAAAATGGGTATTGATTCCCTAACGCGAAAATCCATACAGTAACTCCCCCATTATGTATGTAGTTTGATTATTTTTTGAATATATTAATATAATAAATTCAAAGAAAATCTCTGTTATAAAAATTGTTCCCCTTTTCGATTACCTAGTTGATATTCAAAATATATGACAGAGCGCATTGAAAATGTGTTTGGTTTGAATCTAAACAGTGATAAGACCTAAGAATTTCTCAAATTGTTAGATACGACATCAATGATTTCGGAATTTAAATAAAAATATGTAATTCAATTTCTAGAATTATTAAAAACTGTTTTACTGACTAATAATTAATTAGTTATTATTATTTACAAATGTAAATAGGGATTTATGAAGTAGAGTGGATATGACCTGGGATTACTACTGTGATGATCATTAGTTGGTGTCATCATCGTCAACCAAGCTAGTAGCCTTGGGAAATGAGATCAATTATAGAGGATTCCATTGCGGCCCCAATTGGCCTAAAATTTAAATACCTATTTTAAGTTGTAATTAAAAAACGACAAGCTAGAGTTAATTTACTTGCAATAGATTTGTGAGAATCTACTTATTACCAAAAATTAAATATCCAATTATGCTTTTACGTACTCTTCAACCAAAAAATTTGTGCAATTTTAACTAAATTAAAAATTATTGCTTTGCGTGAAAATATCATTGAAGAAATAATGATCAATCGCATACTTCAACACATTTTTTTTATCAATGAGCAAATAAAATTTTAATTATTAGTTAAAATTATCATTGTTCTTTATTAATGAGAAAAAAGAAGAATGTCAGGCGGAGCCGCAAGGGGGGATACCAGTATATAATAAAAAATAAGATTCATAGGGATCTTGTGTATGGGAGTTAATGGAACTTTTGAATTACGGGAGATTGTAAATGTATGACGGACGCACAGTGCTCAGAATCGCGTAATTAGTGGAGCAAAAGTCCATTTTTATCTCGTATTTAAATTATTTGCGGAGTCAATTGGAACTTTTTGATCCGCGTAAAATTTTCTGTGTGATTGACTGATAAAGTAATTTCGTCCTGATAAATCGATGATTCTGACCAATTCGGAACGGTGATTAGTAATGATATTATGAAGAAATGTACCTAGGAAATATTGTTTACGGAAGGAGGGAAAGAGCTGAAAGAGGAAAGAGGAAAGTTGTGAAACATGGGATACCTTGGGGCATCAAAAACGATTTGATAAAACATTCGATATGTTTCGGAAATACATTTCGCATCCAGTATCTCCAATCTGAAATCCTTCGAAAAATCCTTAATGCTCCTTACTTTGTCACAAATGGACTGATCTACAATGACCTTAATATTCCATATGTTGCTGATTAGGCACGAACCAGATACCTTTCCTTCCATAATAAACTTACTCCTTATCCAAATCCTCTTGTTGCACAACTTGCTTCCCATTCTATTCCTGACAAGTCTCAAAAGAAGATGGCATATCCTGAGGCCATCTTCTTTTGTAAATATTTCATTAGAGTACTGCTAATGGGTAGTTCCTCTACAAGTTTTAGGTATGTCATTATTTTTCATTGTAAACCGCTTATTTACTAGATGTATTTGTAATACAGTTGTCGATTTCTGTTAATAAAAGAATAAAGAAGAATAAAATAACAAAGAAAACACATTTTTCCCTTCTTCGAGATTATCATTTAAAATATTATTATTAAAACATAACAAGTTTTATATTTTTTTTTTTTATATGTATATTGTATTACTAATATAATTAAGTTATTCACAATGGGTGCAGAAAGGATTCCCACTAAATTGTATTATTATTTTTAATGTATGTTGAAGTATTGTTTATAAATAAGATAATTAGATTGTTAATACAATATTATTGTTAATGAATCAATATAGATATTCTTATATTATAATAGAAATGTTTAAAATAAAAAAAAATCGTGAAGATGTAAGATCATTAAACCTTCAATAAATGGAGAATATATACCTGTAGTCGTTTGTTAAAAAATAATGTATTTTAATATATCTCACACTGACAAGGGAGAAAACGAATATAGGATCAAATATTTATTTACATATTTTCTGGTGCTGTATTCTACTATATTTGGTTAGAGGCGTCATATAAAAGTTTTGGTGAAGGCTAGTTTTTAAAAAAAATTTAACTGTGAAAATATGTGTTATTTTCAAGCGATGTTGAATTGTCTTTATTCTTCAGACCATTATCTTTTCTTTGGTTTTGGTATTTTGTACATTTCATAAGAATATGTTCTATAGTCAGATTTACCTGACATTCGTTGCATTTTGGGAATGGCTTATCTTTCAAAAAGTAACTGTGGGCTAGTTTGGCCCAATTCATAATCTTGTGAAGATAACGTGTTCTTTTCTTGTTCCTGGTTATTGCTTCAATGGTCCTGTAATTGGTGTTATTTTTTTGAGTTTGTTAGTGTCGTCGATTCAGAGCCATCTTTCATGCCATACTATTTTGACTTGATGTTCTAAAAAGGAATCGAGATCCGGTAATGGACAGGGATTAAGAGTATGGGAAGAGGGAACAGGCTTGGTTAGCTGCTAAATCCGCTTGTACGTTACCTACTATACCTGAATACACATAAAACTAATAATTTTGATTTTCGAAATGGAGTTAATTGAAGTGGCTATTTGGAAATTAGGTAGTTTTTTACATCATAGTTTTTGTTTCTGATGCTTGTGAGAGCCGAAAGTGGTTCAGAGTAAATTAAATGTTCTTTTTGGTCCGTATCCACTGTTTTTATGTGCTCTCAAAACCATCTGATTAATGAGTAGCATATGACTTCTGACCCTGAAAATCACTGAGCATCCTACATTTTTTCTAACAATTTTAATACTTCTTGATTTGTCGGACCATTATCTTGTCTTTGCTTCTGGTATTTTGTGCATTCCACGAGAATGTGTTGTCAGATTTAATTCACATTTGTTACTTTTCGGGAGTGGCTTAGCTTCCAGTAAGTTACTGTGGGTTAGTTTTGAGTGGCCAATGCGTATTCTTGTAAACGTAACTTGTTCTTTTCTTGTTCCTGGTTCTTGCTCTCCTCACATCAGATCTTATTGTTATGAGTTTGTTAATATTGTCAATTCGGGGCCAGACTTTCTTGCCATACCATTTTAAGAATGATTTAATATCAAGCAAAAGGACACGAATTAAGGGTAATGGAAAGAGGGAACACGCTCCATTTGCTGTTATACCTGAAAATTATTTTTTTTTTTAAACAGTAAATGGCCTTTTAAAAGTAATATATTGATGAAGAATGAAACAATTTGTTTTTTATAAATGGACAAGAGTAAAATTCAATTTAGAAGAAATATAGAAGTATAGCATGCCGGGATAAGAATAACAGTAGCATGTTTGCTTCGGAATAGAAACGCACTTAAATTTGTTAATAATTAATTTCTGTTGGATAGACAAGAAGTGTGTACATCCAGGAGCATTGGCCCTTCCGTATGTCCGCCATCGAGGAAATTAGCTCCTAGCCGGTCTGCTCAACAGAATCAGTCACAATCCATTAGCCTAGGCCAATTTGTAACGGAAGCCGAGTATTTGAGGTGCGGTTTCCACTACCTCGGATATTTCCATTAAGGATTGATGAGATTAGGTTAATCTGCCGCTCTACCGTGAAAACCATGGTTCGCAATTACTAACCGAAGAGATTCCAAAAGAGTATTAGAGGCAGTTTGGTAGATGTATGTTGACCGGAATCAATAAGCAATCAAGATTTCATTCTGAACATTAGTATCATCATTTTCTAAATAATTCATTTGACAATTTCTTTACTAAAATATTTTCTTTATCTTTCTACTATAGTAATATTTCATCCATCATCATATTTAGGGCATAAAATGTTTAATTTTACCTCCAGCTACTGTTATTGAAGAACAAAGGCCTAATCAACTTCGAAAAACGATTCATCACCAGCAGATTGGGATGGATGGTTCTATATTGGACATATATATATACATATATATATATATATATATATATATATATATATATATATATATATATATAAGTGCTTGATTGATGAATATATATTTCAATATAGTGTTATTGAACGATTAATTTTCATACTTTTTATCCGCTATATGATATTTTCTTCCTAAATCATCCTTTGAAAATGCTGGCCTTGGTGCATCCTGTTTAATATCTTAAAACCCGCCAGTAAAATTTCTTTTTGGTTTTTCTTTCTATCTCACTTTAGACCAATTTTCTTTTCTACAACAGCTTTTTTACTTTGGCTCTTTTGATATTTACTATTCCCGAGAGTTGGGTTAAGTAATCCAGAGGATTAGTATATTTATCTAAGGTCCTTAGAAATCTCTTCGGTCCATGAACATTGGAGAATAAAATTTCGAACTCGAACGGCTGTTAGGTTAGCTCAATATTTCGTCCCTTGCAAAGGACGCCAGGCAATAGGCGGCTTATAAAGATGTGCAGTAAGCCGAGCGGAAAGATAATGAGAGCGACACCTTGGCTGAGGCGATTCTATGACTTTGTCGAGGCCATCGACTGTTTGGTATTTAGTATATATTTAATTTATACTTAAGTGCTTCAATTATTTTATTGATGTATTAATCACATGGGCTCATTAATATTTACCCGCGTACAGTGGCTCCTTATCTTGCGACTTCGTTGATCTTAGTGCAACTACGTGGGTATTGATGTGCTACGAGGCCTGGAGACACCAGTGTGTGCCACGAGACATTTGGAGGAGTTGTGCTTGCCATGGAGTGGGGTTATGGCCTACGAGAGAGCCCTCTCGCTACATGTTTTGCATTCGGAGCACAAGGCCCAACAATTCCAGATCTGATACTAAGTGACTATGTAGTATCATCTATAATCGTTTTACTCACCACAGGTCTCTGAACGGCATCTACTATCATATATTCACACACAAAGTCAAGCCACCGTTGAAACATCGTTTGTTGAACTTTACCTTGGTATTTTTTAATGTTTATTTGGTTATAAAATGAAAGGTTGCATTTGTATGTAATGTTGAATTATTATTAAGTTTTAATTGTTGAATACTATCATAATTATTTATAAGCTTTATTTATTTGTAAGATGAGGAAAAGTGGTTGTATGTAATTTAAATTAATTTTGTAAATAATGAAATAAAGTTACAGGCACATTGTTTATTGAGCTATATTTATTATATTGTGCTAAGAACCTCACAAAAAAGTGGACGGTTTCGGCTGAGTTCAACAAGAACCTCTAGCCGCCGCTACAGACTTGGAGGAAGACCAGAGACGACTGTGAGTGAGAGGTAGGCGAATGTTGGACAGGAGTGGTTGTCTATTCTTAGCGAGGCAAGGCCCACCTAGGGGTGTACCGTTAAATAAATTAGTAAAATGATCATTGTTCAGTTTATTGAAATTATTTTTAATTAACTTACGATTAATAATTAATGAATAATTCAATGGTTCTAACACCTTCAGACTAATTGCCTTTAGTCTTTCAAATACATATCAATAATTTAACGGTACCATGTATGAATGCATTATAAATATTCAAGGACGCAATATTACATCAATTTAGATGAAACTCGAAATACAGATACAACCAACTAAGTGTAACTATTTGAAAATATCGGCATATACTGAAAGAAAATGGAAGCAAAAAAAAAAATTAAAGAATTAAGTTTTAAGTGAGATGTACTGCCTCTTGATGTGATGCTCAGTTCCTTTGTCTACTATACCTCTTTTCATAATAATGCTTTTATTGGTCGTTATTGCATCTGATATATTCGAATTCTGATGAATGCTAATTAAACAGATAATATCAATTACTGTCTTGTATACGACCGGCCCCTCACCTTTGATACCTGATCTCCGTGATATAATCTTAATCCTCTCTCAGAGATATCGTGTTACAATTTTATTCAGTGTTACAGTTTTATTAGATTGTAGTAACATAGTAGCATTGAGGATTTTATTTCAATAATATTGTGTGTGTATATATGTGTGTATATATATACACAATATTATTGAAACAAAGTCCTCAATGCTACCACATTTATATACATATATATTGTATATATATGGTGATATTTTGTATCCAGAAATTAAAAAATATGTGTCCTACAATGATTTATTTATTTTTTTCAAATTAATCCTAGATTCGACCATTAATATCTTTTTTTGTTTTTTCTTAAAAATATAAGTACTGCCTATTTTGCTGCAAATCGCTTAGTAAACTAGGGAAAAACCATGTTTCCTCCATAAAGTAATGGAATATCTTTATGTAAACAATAGATAACCCTTTACGTTTGGACACCTCAATCGTCAATTGAACATGCTTTATATCATTCACTTTAAACTAAAACCTGTTATAATAATAAAAAATAAACAAACATAGGTTTTGCTGATTCAGTAAACTATTAATAATGATAAAACACACACAGATAAAGAGCTAAGTTAAAAATTGGACAATAAGAGTGGGGGTAAAAACAATAAAAAATTCTTAAAATATTAGCGCATAATTCTTCAAAACCTATACCTGTTTTTTTTCCCCATCACATGATATAAATTTCGTTTGTTAGCTAGCCTCATAGCTTGGAATCTGTAGTAAAAAAGCTTCAAAAACTAATTGATGTGCTCTTAAACTGTTTATATATGTTCACTACTAAACATCCGATTAATTATATTATTAGTAATTACTTAAATTTTTTATATGAAAATAATTGTACTTTTTAATAAGCAAGTATATAATATCATATTTCAAAGTGACTTCAAAGGATGATAAAACTTGTGGGGAAAATTCCTACTTCCTCAATTGCTTTTACCTTATAAAGCTACCGTTTGAAGTACAAACTTTGCATATTAAAATTCTTTAAAACCATCCAGGGAAAAATATTGTTTCATTAAAAATACCATCCAGCTTTGAAATTTTACTTTTAGAAAAACCACTTAAGAAGAGATGATATTGTCAGATATTTCAGAAAACTGATTAAGTTTTGATACTTGTGTTTTGAGACTAGAGTGGACCTTTGTTTTCGTAGATCATAAAATGAAAATGGATGAAAAACTAGATCAAACAATATTAAAAAAAAAAAAATTGAAATGAAGAATACCTAGCGCTTAAAAAGAAGAGGGAATACACGAACCTTTAAAATAAACTAAGCCAAGAGCCATAATTTTTCTGAAGAAAAATAAAAAGAATTTTTGTAAATTTTTATAAAATATTTTTAGAAGGAAATTTTTATAATGATGAGAAATAAAATTAGTTTTCATACCTATTAAATAATCATATAACAGCAGATTTATTTATTCTAAAATTTACTACAGTTTATGAAAAGAAGGATAACCTTTTTGAGACCTTACTTATACAGATCATAGCCTCTGAACTATAGTGTACGTAATACTTTTCTGATGAAATGAGATATATAACTAATTTACAGATATAATAAAGCGGGTGCCACGGTTATAACTGATTGCCTGGTTACTATCTAATCCTCAACCTCTGGATTAAAATTATCATAGAAATTATTTGTAATGATAAAAATTAAAATTCTAATTTTAATCATTTTGAAAATGTTAATTTATTTATTTTTTATTTATCTTAATTATTTAAAATACACACCAGTCATTTATCCTGTGGGAATAAGCAGATACGATATAATATTAAAGATGACTGGCAGGTCATTCCTAAAGGAGGTCAGTACCCAGCTGTACTTACTTCTAAGATGGTCTTTAATTAATTTTATCTATCTTATACAATTAATTAATAGATCCATCAACTAACTCCTTTTTAGCCTTCTTGGGGGTTTCCCAGACATGTTTCTTGAGTTCATGGGTAGTTTTAGATTGTTGATATCAGGAAGTAGAGCTTATCAGGAAATATTTTTTATATACTCTGGAGGTGACCTCATTCTATAAATATGCGTAACTTGTAAGTTATGTCAGTGCGTTATATTTTGTCTTCGACTTACCAAGAGGATTCTGTAATGAGTCTTAATATTTTTGATTAGAAAAGTTGTATTTCTTTTTAATGTGTGTCTTTTTAGCTTTACTAAAAGTAAATTTTTGAGAGGTACGTCTTTGTTCGGTATTATTAAGTAAGTACAGGTTTTTTGTCTTTGCCTAGTATTCAATTTTGATCGTATTGCAGATACCTATCCTTCCATGAAAAGCTACATATCCGCTTGAATCCAGTAATCTCCCAAGGTTCTTCTCACTATATCCCGATAACCTTCCGAGGTGTCTGAAAAAAATATAGCCTAGGGAATTTATAATGTAGAAAAGTTATGTTCTTAATAAAATCATTATTAAATATTAAACAGTGTTAGTCTGTTTAATGGGTACATCGTTATTATTTTTTAAATAATATTTCATTTTTGCGACTTAAAATACCTTTTACAAAACTTAAGCTTTTTTTTTTTTTTTTTTTTTTAAGTGGCTTTTATTCCTCTAAACGAGCCTTGATAAAACGAAAATCATCTAAAATATTTGTATGCCCTTCTAACCTTAGAAATAAGCAAGATTTAATTGAAAGAAGTGACTCACTTATCCAGGTATATTAACTTGGTTGGTTACATTGGCAAGGGGCTAAGTGCAACTATTCCGCACTACAGAGCTGTCCACCAGGCGTCCCTCACCAATGAGGCCTTCCTTGGTTTCTTAGTATTAGATGGTTAATCTGTGGCTTAATTATGACCTCAAAAAGAAGTAGTACGGGGGAAATAATTAACTAATAAAAAATGCTGAATTTAAGCCAGGAGCCGTTTGGTAACTAAAAAGTCATGCTTGGTATGCCATTTTATGTACCAGGGTATTTAATTTTTTTTTTTTTTAAGGGAAGTTGATTGAAAATAAAATATTACAAATGAACACATTTAGCATTAATTTGTAAGACTACATCTATACACGTTTGACGTTGATGTAAATGAATTATTCTTTCAAGTTTATCCTCATGAGCAATACGTGACCGCCCCAGACTAACGTCTTTAATATCTCGTCCCTGGCCCGAATTTCGAAAAGAACAATCGTGCCTTCAACTAAGAGAGAGTATATTACCTAAGTACGGATTATATCTCTCTAAATGCTTTAATAGCTTCTAAACCGACTTTCTTCTCACTGAGCGAAATTGACCGAATACAAGTTTCCACTGGCATCATTGCGACCAGAGCATTAGAACGCTTAAAGGAATTATAACAAATCTCTCTTTTCATTTAGAGTAAGCATTTATGTTTACATGAGTGTACAAATATTTGAATTTTATTAAATAACAAAATCGCTTAAGTGTAAATAAACAACTCAAATTATAAAAACAACAGGGCATCAATAAATAAAAGTGCATACAATTAATAATTTTATATTTATAACAAAGGTGTGTGCATCCAGTAAAAATAACTGTTTTTTAAAAATTATTGAATAAAATGGAAATTAAAAATATGATTGAATAGAGATCCAGATCTCTTGGCTATTGTCTATATAATCTTTGCAACTGTATCAGGCTGAATAAAAAAGGAGTGATCAAGTAAAGTGGAAAAGGATTATTTAAGTTTTAACCAAAGAGGTGTCCTTGTCATTTTGTAGGTTTGATTTAAAATTAAGTACAATACGATGATAATTTTCTGAAAGATTAGGAATTGAATGGTTTTTAGTCCAGGCAACGAAGGTAATTTTGAGGAATTAATTCATGTAGAAGTCAATTTTGGCAGAGTTGTAGGGGAAGGTGTCCTTAGCAACATAATAAAAGTACTGGGGGGGGGGGGGTGGAGCTAAGGGATGGGGCGCTCTAAAGGTCGTTTTTTCAGTTTTTCATTAATAACTCGAAGACTGTTGCCTCTAGCTAAACTTTCTTTAGGTACTAAATTGATTAACATAACATTCTTTACAAAAAAAAATCTATACATGTTTTTGCTGGGATCAATGCTTAAGGAGATATAGCGGGGGGATATGGAAAATTAAAAAAAAAACAAGTTTATATTGTAAAAAATGATGTGTTTATTGTTAAAATTGATATGTTTAATGTTATAAATGAATAGTTTATTATTATTAATCAAGTGGTTATTGCTAAAAATAAGATGTTTATTGTTAAAGCTAAAATGTTTATTATAGTAAAGGGTAATTAGCAACCTTGAAATAAAAGGTACTAAATTGTCCAAGTTCTCAGCTACTCACACTGGCTACAAAAATATTGTTTTAGAAAAATCTCTTCTTTTTTTTTAAAATTGTGCTATTCCCCTATTCAGAAGATAAAGAATATTAATAGTACCGTAGTTGTTGTTCTATTTAAAATATGTTTTATGAATATTACACTTCTCTTTTTATTGAAGATCTGTACGGGTGAAGATGTGTTTTCTGGAAAAAAAAACAACCCGTTTTCCAGATTAAGTTATTGATTCTAAACAATTTAAAAATAAAAAATAAAATGGTTCTGTAAGTTTTTTCATTCATAATTTGAAAACAATTTCCATAAAAATCGACATTTAGTATAACATACGAAAAGTTGGCCACGTATATTTCATCAATCAATTATTTTTTTAAATCCAGCATAATTATGTATTAATTTCAATTGAAATCCATGTATCTCATTTAATTATTAATGTACTCATATCTAATTAATAAAAACATTTAAATGCACGAAATTATTTACTAATACAACAGAAATAATAAAAAATCATTAGTTATTCATTCAGTCCTACATTTGCTATCAATTTATAGTGAGCTCACCTCGTTGTAATAGGGACAGTTGGTGGACTCTTTGACGCTGGTGTACTTCTTGATGTCGCCGACTTGGACGCAGACGACGGGGTCCATGTTGAGCCCCGCTAGCTGCCTCGCCTCGATGATGGTCACACAGACCTGAAAGTCCTGCGACCTGAGGGCACTCTCCCAACCGGTCCTTGCCGCGTCCTGCTTCACGTGCCTGCCAAGTCCAACAAGTGCATCATAATTATCAATTAAAAAAAAAATTGTATAAAAAAGTTTTGGGCACTGTTAAGGATAGCGTGTAGCGTATAACGTTAAGGTGATGAATATTTTCCTTAAATGGCTAGTTTGTGTGACAGCTTTGTTCTATGTAAGGTTATGATAATGTCGAAAATTCTTCAAAATGAATCTTTTTTAAATTGCAGACTCTAACATGACATGGTGAATTACCTCAATTAAATTATATTTGAACCGACCTAAATCACAATTTTTCATTTTCAGTATTTATTAAACTTGAGAAGTATTTTATCATTAAAAAAAAAATTATTACATCATTTCAATGCAGATAAGTAAGTAATTATTTTTAAAAAAAAATGTTGATACATGGAAACAATGACATCAATTTTCAATATGATTTATTAATCACGAGGAAATTAAAAAAAAAAAAAAAAAAAATATATATATATATATATATATATATATATATATATATATATATATATATATATATATATATATATATATATCATTGACCATAAATTATTAAATGAGCATAAACCAATAAAAAAATAATAAGCAGCCAAACTAATTATTTTTTAATTTGTAACAATGAGTATATCCTATTTATCACATGCCCTACGGACTGTTAAATATGAAATTAATTGACCAAATAAATACATTTTCAGACTATACCTCTAATGACAAATAGGACCAAAAGAAGACTGAAAAAGACCTCGATGAGAGATTTAAGTGTAAGCATTTGAAGGAAGAGGTGCTACACTGAGTTAAAAACTGAAATTCAAGTCTGCTATCAAATCACTGCACTACAAGATCTCGTCTTCCGAAGTACTGCATTCCAACGTTCCTTCCTTGTCCGATCCTCTACTCTTTGGAATTCCCTCCCCCCAAGTATCCGCAATGCGTCTTCCCTTGAACATTCAAAACCACTACTCTTTTTCACATCTTCTTTCCCTCCAAATACCTTCAGACATGAAACATTAGCAAAAATTATAATGTTTTGATTTCTTGTAATGATAATTTTTGATTTTCTATCTCTTATTTTTTCTTTAAGATCTGTTTGTTTGTTTGCCTCTTCTTCAATTTTGTTTACAATATTAAACTCTATTTTGTATATTATTTTTTCACTCTCTTTTTATTATTTTTTTTTTCATAGTTTTTTCTCTAGTTTTCTCTGTATTTTTTTTTTCATACATATTGTATTTAAATTTCCCTATGTAATTTTATTTTTAACAGCCTCTCGGCCAGTTATGATCTTACTTTGTATTATTTAATGGTATTCTTAAGGGACTTTGTCCCAAAATAAAGTTTTCTTTCTATTCTATTCTAATTATTTTTAAAAAAAATGTTGATACATGGAAACACATGACATTTTCAGACTATACCTCTAATGACAAATAGTATATCCTATTTATCACATGCCCTACGGACTGTTTTATATGGAATTAATTGACCAAATAAATAAATTTTCAGACTACACCTCTAATGACAAATAGGACCAAAAGAAGACTGAAAAAGACCTCCCTCTGCGTGCCTTCTTTCCTTTTGCTGAAAATGCCTTTTCCTTTGATTTTTATTTAATTTAACCTGTATGCTGATTGTCATTTATTTATTTGACAGACATGGATTAAACAATTAAAATTGGTTAAAAAACAAATAAACAAACTTAGTTTTCAAACGATAAACACACATACAATTGCATAAAAAAGTGTAAAGTTATTGCATTTAAGTTGTCCATCAAGGTTCAGAGATTGCTCCCCTACTCTACATCACATACACTCATGAAAGGTAGTTCTGATATTCTAACAGCAACATGTGCAGACGACACAGCAATTTTAACAAAAATGAAAAATCCCACTCACGTTTCAAAGACTTGAAAGTGTCACTTACCAAAATTGCTTAAACGTCATAATCTTTGGAAAACCCAAATAAATTATGACAATCAACAACACATAAAGGTTTTTCTTCGACCTGAATTATACTGGCTAATTTACCTTCATAATACAGTGATCAACCAGAAAAACACTGTACACTGCCTTGGACTGATCTTTGGCCGGATAATGACGTGAGATCTACACATCAAGAAAAAAAATATAAAAACCTCAATCAATATATACCTCGAAGATAAATGGAACGGCTAAAAAGACACAAATTAACATATTCCTAATTTTACAGGCCAAAACATTCAGGAGTATCACAAAAGCACTCTTGTTCGTAAGCAATCTAACCCTTAATACTGAACTTCGTATAATATCTGTTTAAGAAGAAATATGAACTCTCTACAAACGATTCTACAAAACATTATACGGACATCCTAGTACACTCATTAACTACATGGCCACAGCGCTGATACCAGACAACATCCAGAGAACAATGAATAGGAGCTGGTTGAGGGATCTCTTTGGCTACGTTAGACAAAAAAACATGTTAGGAGGAAGTGCTACAGGATTCTACTCTCCCTCATGGCTCGCACTCCTTGTATATAAAATTATTATACGTATCTTACCAAATTCACTGATTGACATAAATATGATCAAAAGGTGCATTTGAAAATTTAAATTTTTTAAATTTTTTCTCTTTCATTGCTTTTTTTCTATTCCATTTTTTTATTCACATGTGTTAAATACAATAAGAGAATTTCCTGATAATATTTGTAGTCCCTGGCCTAATATACCTCAGGGAGAGAAGCACTCAGTAGTACTTACTCTTGGTATCAATTGAAATATATATAAAAATATACATTATATTCTTATTTGAGCAGATCTCACACTCTACTTTTTTTTAAGGCATTCTCAGAGTAATAATGAGTATGTTATGTGTATGAAGTCTATCATGAAATCGTATACGTCATTAAGATGACTGTTATCAATATGTTCTTTTACTGTGGGTACATGCCAATCTGAACCAATTGTATGGTTTGTGATGTACACAAGTGATTTTGTGATTAGTCCAAGTATTTTTGATTGAAATATTGGTATTTTTTAAAGGTCTGTATTATTCACATTCCTGTACATTTGTTTGGCGTATGTCCATATATGGGTTTAAGTAAATAAGTGTATGAATGTAGTCACTATAGGAGTTTTATTGTCGAACGTATTTTTACAATTGGATACAAATGTTTTATTCTCTTATTTCAACTGAGACACTTTTATCTCCTTTTATCTATTGAATGTAAGTCCTAAGTAATGAATTTTGTTCTGCGATGGATTTATTGTCGATGGATTATAGTCATGCCTGAGTGTAATGGTGATATGCTGCGTGTTTGTAAGTTTTTATTTTTTTTAATTTGATGATTAAAATGTTTAAAGTTGAAATAATGCAAAATTTTAATAATTCCTGTTCATATACAGCCATGAAACATTTTTGATGGTGGCGAGCATTGTTTGCTGAGTAATGATTTAGCCGAGGGTCGTTGTTGAGGGATAGTATTACAACCCCTGTCATATACTTAATTTGTATGATCGATCCGGTATACTGGAAATTTCTGTTACACGCAAGAAGAAAATTACTGAAGAACTTTATGTAGGTCTTAAATATACTTTTATTGGCACTATTTGCTTCGTTATAGCGATCTATAGATTAAAAGAAATTACATTTTTTTTTTAAGTTGCACCTTATGATACTATTTTTTTTTCTATATTACTGTTAGGTCGATTTATTATATATTTATGAAATGTCTCTTTTTATTATTTAGAAAATTCAAAATGAGATTAGTGGACTTCTGTTTTTTACTACTTTTATATTTACAGATTATAATAAGCCATTATAAATCCTCTCTTTTTTTCCCAATAATATTTACTATAACTCCAATTGATCTCAAATTGTTTAGTATGCCATAAAATATGATCGTGGAAACACGTAATTTTAGAATATATATTTTTTTTTATGAGCTTAAATTTGGAGGCTCATTGCGACCACTTTCGTGTTACTTACTGTATTATCAATTAGTAACACGAAATTATTTAAAGTTTATATATTATTATTTAATTGTTCTATAAAAAATGCCAGCAGACCCACCATTCTGCAGTATATTGCTGTAAGATATTTGTAACCATACCTTCGTCGTTCAACAAAAAAAAAAAGTTCTTATTTCGGCTTAATTGTTCATTGGAGTGTTGAGAACAATATCCTCATATCCCAGTTGAGAGGTGACTGGGGTTGAGAATGATAGAGTCACTAAGTATCTTTGGAAATAATATGTTACGCAAAACTTATATTACAAAAAAAAAAAATAAAGAACACAAAATTATCTATACACATTTTTTATGGGGTCAATGATTTGGGATATATAAGGGGAGATTGAAATTTCAAGCTTTCAAGGGCACAATGTCATCAGTGAATTTTCTAGTATCATCTCATATATCTCTTGAATTACTGTATCTTTGAAAGAAAGGAATAAAGTTGTTGTTATTTGCAATATTGACAACTTTAATATTGCATATAAAGTAAGTTTTGCTATTGAGTGTTGTCAATTGTCAACTGTCGACATTATCATAACTTTACATAGAACAATTAACTGTCCCCTATGAATGATATTATCTCTTAAGTTATGTTTGACAAAAGACAAAAGTTCAAAAAAAAATATTACCGAGACAACTCAATTTTTGGAACCACTTTCCATAATATGACTAGTTTACTTTTCCTATATTCAAGAGTGATTTTTTTTTTTCATTTTATGCTAATTATAAAATTAAATAAGTTGTTTTTTTAACTGTTCTCTCTAGTAATTAGATTTACCAGTCTTGAATATTTTGTTTAATTCAAATAGTTAATAAGGAATGAATGAACTGCACCAAACGAAATATTTTTTAACATTAATTGAATATTTTTAAATATTCACGTAAGAAATTTATTGCTCAACGCTAATCATTCATTACCTATTTATTATAAGGTAGCCTTGCCGAGGTAGTATAGCAGCTGAAATATGCCACTGGCTTTTAAATAACTCTAAAA
The DNA here is from genome assembly GCA_003667255.2 of Euschistus heros. Taxonomy (NCBI): domain Eukaryota; kingdom Metazoa; phylum Arthropoda; class Insecta; order Hemiptera; family Pentatomidae; genus Euschistus; species Euschistus heros. Next base: position 536,973 of record RCWM02000165.1, read on the forward strand.
TACTATGATACTTCTAACAACAAACTACAAAATAATAAACTATACGAGCTAAAGATAAATAAAACACTTTATTTTTTAAATAGTTATTTTATTAATATCACAACAATTCGATCTATCTCAACAACAATTGAATGGAATTATTTTTTATGGCGTACTTAAAAATCCAGTTAATGATTATGTCCTCAGTAATTGGACAAAGCTACATAAATGAACTTTTTAGTAACAGTCTCTACAGGTTAGCTTAACAATCTAGGAAACCAGTAATATTTATATGAAAAGAAATTCCATAGTCAAGAGTTCCTAATAAGAAGATAGCAGTAAACATTCTGCCAAAGGATTTCAGAAAGGCATGACTGTAGATCCAGGAGGGTTTTGAATAATTGTGATTACAGATCAATCAAAATAAGCATTGACTTTCATAAATAAAAAAGAAATAATAAAAATTACGCTAAAAATTTTTAACATCCTTAAGAAAATATTTTTCCATTTTTTATTATCAGCCAATAATAATGCTAAATTTAGATATCGGCAATAAATAATTTAGAGGGAAGCGAAAGGACTCCAACATATGTACACCCTATTTTCAGTACAAGGACCTCTTTTACCATGTTCATGATCTATTCTAAATCCGAAACCATCTCTGAGTTACGTGTAATCCATGAAAAGCCCCTCCAGCACCAACTCAACTAAAGGAAGATGTGTTTGATTAATTAATATATGAGATTTAACAATGAACATAAATTCTAACCATAATTATATATCACCCCAGATGTTTTTAATAATAATTATGTTTCTCCCCTCAGTCGGTTCTTCTCCCTAAGTTGTAAATAAACTTAGAAATCCATTTTAGTAGTTAATGCATTTTAATAAGATAATGTATATTAATAAAATGAAAAAATACTATCTTAATTAATTAAATTGCTAATATGAGCTAATATATCAGACAAGTTATTAAGCGTATTCAAGTGAGTCATGGTTATATAAGGCCTAGAACACGTTTATAGCTCAATATAATAGCTGAGCAAAAAGGAAAGCTAGTAGCCTTACCTTTTGGGTGGGAGAAGTTTGGTCTGGGAGGACACTGAGTCATTGGAGGAGACTGAGGACATGGAGGAGGTCCTCTGGTGCTGCAAGAGCGGTCGCTCATCTACCTCCATGCAGTCATCGTCCTCCCTGTCTTCCGATCTCCGCTTATTCCTCCTTCCCTTCCCTAGGCGCATCAAAGTCCTCACTCCAGATCTGAATGTCCCCACCTTGCTGCAACAGTCCAAGGCATTATTATGTTAACATAGATTGAAATATAGCAAAGGGGGCTGATCAAATATACTCATTGTGTTTAATCATTAAATTATATCAAGTGTGTCCAACGTATGTAATAGTTTCTGCTAAAAAGTGGAATTTAGTTTGTTTTAGATTTTTTTTTTTCAATTTTATATTAGAAATACTGTTTCGATAGGCTAGTACGCACTGGGATTCATTGTTCGGATTCTTTGTTGCTGAGATGCATCTCGGATTCATTTTCATGCATCTGAGACGCCCCGCGACAATGAATCTAGCATCTCGTGTATTGCGGTTTAGTATTTTTTGAATCAACCGGAATGGGATTCTTTATACAATGTGTCGCAACATTGAGTCGGTGCATACGTAAATCTCGAACAGAGTGGGTCTCTCACCATTCTCGCGCATTCATCTTTGTTGTTATCGCTTATCTGTTGATTGGAAAGGATAGGATGAAGTTATGGGACGATTAACAGCAGAGATTCTTACGCCCAAGCTTTTAGGTTACTCATTACATTATACTTATTTCTTAATTATTTTGTATGTATATATACATTTTTTCCCTTTATTTTTATTTATTTATTACACACACACACACACATATATATATTTCTTTTTAATATAATGAATGTTTTAGTTATGTGACAATTATAAAATAAACTAAAAATAAAATAAACATATTCTGGTAGCCATGGAACGTCGCCTATTTAGGAAATCATGTTAGCATTATATGTTTTTTAAATAAATAATGATGGGAGATTATATTGCTATGTAATACACCTTATATTCTGGTAATTAAATTTTGTTGTATAAGTTCATTGCTTTTATAATGGAAATAATTTTCTCTATGCAACCAGGGTTGTTTTCGGGGGATAGTTACATACTTCCTGCCAGATCTTTTGAAATATAATGGGATTGATGGATCAACAGCTGATGTGCTTTTTTTTAATTGAAAATTTCAAAAAAAAATATCTGATTGTACAGCAACGTCTTTTTTTTCAACTATTTTTTCTATGGTGACGTCTGCAAATGATTTAATAAAGGTTGTGGGATTTTTTTTCCCCTATATAACCTTTTGGCCTCATTATAAAGAACTTTTTCAGTGACCAGAATTGATTTTATTTCTTTTTGTAATAGAAATACTGTACCTGTACAGTTTATACACTTTTGATTTTTATTACATTTTAAATTATCATGATGTTTACCTTCAATCGATCCTTTTTTGCATTTAAAGTCGGGGTGAGAAAATCCTAATCAATTAAAACACCTCATTGCGTTTGATGTGTAAGGTTGGATCCTTATTGTGTGGAACCCTATTTTAATATTTTAATAGGGAGTTTTGGAACAGCAAATGCTAAAATGTAGGTGTGGGCTAATTTTTTCTCTCTATTAATTTTAATTTTTATTCTATTTATATCTACGATAATATGTTTTAATTCATATTTAATTTCGTCTATTTCGTTCGTTTGAGTCCAGTCGATTTCGAATGTTTCCTGAAAATGGTTGGACCAAGTATTTCGAAAACGAAGACCAATTTTAGGGAGCCAGTTTCTGCAATCAACAGGCTTGCAGTCACTCTCCGGTTCCTCGCAAGTGGAGATTCATATACAAGCCTCATGTATTTCAAAATTTCAAAGCAGATAATATCCAAGTTTGTTCCTGAAGCATATAACTCAGATTATTTTTAATTTACAAATCGGTCGATACGCTAAAAGTTCACAGTCATTGGACAATACCCCTTCTTACACCTCCACATCCAACTCTGATGGCCTTAATACTGCTGTTCTTTCACTATGTGGGAGTGATACCACTACACAATCATTGTCCTCATACGTGTAGAATTACATGTCAATGTAAACTTAGTATTCAATCTCCTGTTTTTTTTTTTTAATATGTAAAGCGAGCAATAAATCATTACCTAAAAATACATATTTCTTTTTTATATGTAAATTGATTTTTTAATGCAACTACCTAAAAATAATATTTCTTTTTTATATGTAACTTAATTAATAAATAATTACCTATAAAATAATGTTGCCGTATTTTCTTGAAAATTCAGCAATAAATGGCCACGTACCTACTCCATACAAGAAAAAAAAACTTGCCTTTATATACGTTCTCAACGCAATGTTGATGGCTGTGCAGACTTCGGGAACAAACTTGGATATTATTTGCTTCGAAGTTTTGAAAGTATACATGAGGCTTGTATATGAATCTCCACTTGCGAGGAACCGGAGAGTGACTGCAAGCCTGTTGGTTGCATAAACTGGCTCCCTAAAATGTGTCTTCGTTTTCAAAATACTTGGTCCAACCATTTTCAGTAGACATTCGAAATCGACTAGACTCATACGAACGAAATTGCGAAAACCCATTCCATCCTCCAACCTCAGTGTGTCAAGAAGATGGTGCCCATGGTTATTCCGATCCTTAAATAAATCACGCGGTGGCTTTTTTTTAGTAGCATTTTTGTTAGTCCGTAGAGCTATGTAAAATGCTACTGCAACTCCCGAAAGCGCGACCTCGTTCGACATGGCTCAGATTCAAACAGATGGTACTCTACTTGTAGAAACCATTAATAACAAGCAATCCGATGTTCTGTTAAATATTAAATATTTCAGCGGTTTATTCCAAGTTGAGGATACCCCTCATAAAACAATCAACTACAGCAAAGGGGTTTTGATCTCCAGTTCGTTGAAATAGACGAAATTAAAAATGAATTAAATATATCATCGTAGACATAAGTAGAATACAAATTAAAATTAATGGAGAGCAAAAATTAACCCACACCTACATTGTAACATTTGCTGTTCCAAAACTCCCTATTAAACTATTAAAATAGGGTTCCACACAATAAGGGTCCAACCTTACACACCAAACCCAATGAGGTGTTTTAATTGATTAGGATTTTCTCACCCCAACTTTAAATGCAAAAAAGAATCGATTGAAGGTAAACAGCAAGATAATTTAAAATGTAATAAAAATCAAAAATGTATAAACTGTACCGGTACTGTATTTCTATTACAAAAAGAAATAAAATCAATTCTGGTCACTGAAAAAGTTCTTTATAATGAGGCCAAAAGGTTATATAGGGAGAAAAAATCCCACAACCTTTATTAAATCATTTGCAGACTTCACCAAAGGAAAAATATTTGCAAAAAAAGATGTTGCCGTACAAGCAGATATTTTTTTTTTAATTTTCAATTAAACAAAAGCACATCAGCTGTTGATCCATCAATCCCATTTTATTTCGAAAGATCTGGCAAGAAGTATGTAACTATCCCCCGAAAACAACCCTGGTTGCATAGAGAAAATTATTTCCATTATAAAAGGAGTGAAATTAAACAACAAAATTTAGTTACCAGAATATGTTTATTTTATTTTTAAATTATTTTATAATTGTCACATAACTAAAACATTGATTATATTAAAAATCAATATATATGTATGTGTGTGTGTGTGTGTGTGTTTGTGTGTAATAAATAAATAAAAATAAAGGGAAAAAATGTATATAAACATAAAAAATAAGTATAATGTAATGAGTAACCTAAAAGCTAGGGCGTAATAACCTCTGCAGTTAATCGTTCCATAACTTGATCCTATCCTATCCTATCAACAGATAAGCGATGACAACAAAGATAAATGCGCGAGAACGGTGAGAGGCCCACTCTGTTCGAGATTTACGTAGGCACTGACTCAATGTTGCGACACATTGTGTAAAGAATCCCATTCCGGTTGGGATTCAAAAAATACTAAACTGCAACACACGAGATGCTAGATTCATTGTCGCGGAGCGTCTCAGATGCATGAAAATGAATCTGAGACGCAAAGAGTCCGAACAATGAATCCCAGTGCGTACCTGCCTGTATACAATGTTGAGATGCAAAGAGTCTGCGACATGAATCTGAGCGTCTGCGTCAATGAGTCCGAACAAAGAATCTCAGTGCGTACTAGCCTTAACAAATCATTATATATTTAATGGTAAAATTATTAACAGGTGTAATAACAATTAAATTCCATCCTCTGAGCAGCTAACATGTATTGAACTATATTAATAGAAACGTGGTTTATTTATCTTGACAGATCTACCAGCCAGATTCTCTCCTGGAGGTATTTAGGTCAACAGAGCAGATCTCCACGGACCGAGCCACCCTGTCACTTTTTATTCAAGCTTTATAAATGTAATAAAATTTGTTACATTTTATTATTCAATTGCTCATTATTTACCCAATTGTATCCTTTGTATCGCGCTAATAAACAAATGTTAACTAAATGTAATATAACTGTCGGACATAGTAAAATTTAGCACCTGCTAACTAGAAACTTCCTATCAGTTTATGTCACTCAGATCCTTAAGCATCTCTTTATCTTTTTTTTTCGGTGTAGAGAAAAAAGGTCTCGAGTTTAGTACTTGTTAAGAAAGTATTGTTTTGTGAGAACAAATAATAGAGAAATTTAATGACCATCATCTAGCCACTAGCTGTGCTCAAGGCGGCTTGAAAGCTGAACTGTTCGTCGTTTTTGAAACGTAAAATTATTGGTATCAATAACATTTGATATTGATCATGTTCAAACCGGGTATCTTGTATTCCATAATTAAGTTTTGATACTCCTCTCATATCCAAAGCTACCCATTCCATTCCCAATAATCCTCTGAGATTCCTAAAAAGAAGATTGTGTCACTAATATCTAATTTGAAACTCTTATTGAAATTTTATTTTTCTGCCCTAATCATTGGTCCGTGTCTTTACTATTGTTAGCAATAACAATAGTTCCAGTTAAATTTAATAAAAATATATACCTAGAAGGAATTTTCGTTCTATGAAATAATAAAATAATAAAATGAGAATTAAAATGATTGAGACAGTCAGTTATTATGTTATTAATTTACTATAATAACTACTACATGTAATAACTAACAAGTTCTTTAAGTTCTTTACTTAGAAACGTCTGTTTAGAGACCTTTGTGTTGGAAGAGGGAATTGAGTATAATCACAACTGTTGGTTTTGTAGTAAACAGTTTATTTGTACAACTTAAAGGAGTCCCCTTTGCCGGCCCGTTTGCTGAGCCAACTTGGTCCATACAACATTCTTCTCCTCCAATCGAATATACTCTGAACCCACTTTGTCCATATCTCCATTATATAACTTTTGTTAGATGATTATTATATATATATTTATCTTTTGTGTAATCTTGTAATAACTAACTTTTTGATTACAGATTTATTAACTTTTAATTTAGCAAAAATTATAGATAGGTCATTTGCAGATAATACCATTGTATGACCAAACTATCTTCTTACATTCCACCCCATCAAAACCCAAGCTGATATGCTAGCCCTGATATAATTCTCGAAACTACTTCTCGATCAACCCTCCCCACATCTTACTTATAGTCCATTAAAATCTTATGATACAAATTTTGGTTTAATGTGAAGAGATTTTCATAGGGAAAATAATCAGAGCAGTGAAGCAGTAATGTTGTATAACTGGGAAAGTTAGGATCTAAAACGGATCAGACATTTTCTTGAGGTGTCATTCGGCGAAAAGTTGGGTAGCCTGTTCATAAAGATGGAATGACAGAGTACTCACGAAAAACTTTCTTAACATCACTGACAGAATTGTTGAGGCACAGAAGAGAATTGAATTATGTGCAGGAGACCCTGGTTTCTTGATTTTTTTTTGTTCATTTCAAACTTTGATTGAATTTTTTTACCATACAATTCATATAATTTAATGTTTTCATTTGATTTGCCTCTACCCCTCCATTTTAGTTGAATAAAAAATAATATTGATCACTTTATAATCTCACGATTCCACAGATCACATATTTTAAGAAGGCCAGTTTTTTTATTCGAAATATTCCTTATAGCCATTTCCTATTTCTATTGCTTTACTTCTACAACTTTCGTATCTCATTGCAACCTCCTCAATTCCGGACCAAAACATAACAAAATGTTTCTACACAAAACAAACAAACAAATAGCACTGTCGCACTGTGGGAGGAGTGGCCTAAATTCCCCGACATTTACGAAAAATTAAAAAAATTTTAGTTCAATCTCCCACCACTTCGCACCATCTTCTAACCTCTTAGGAATAAGAAAATGTGGAAATGGTTCAGAAATACGTTTCGAAAATGCTGTGATGAAATGAAGATGATGAGATGATGAGATAAAACTGTTATGAAAATTGACATAAAAATGCACGAATTCGAATATAGTGATTTTGTTTGTTCCTGTAACTTTTTTAATTTTACTAATAATTATATCTCATAATCTTAAATAACTATTTACTTTCTAGTCTTTTCAAACTAAGAAAAAATTGGTTTTTACTTTAGGTAATTAATGAGATAAATATGTACCATTATTTTCCGAATACGCCCGAATTAGCCCGTGTTTAGGCACAGTTTATATACGCGTTGTAATTCGACCTAATTTAAACATCAACCTGTATTTTTTTTTGTACCTTTCCCGGGTATGAAAAACAAAATAATATTTCTAATTTTTAGTTTAGAATTGTATTTTGTTAATTTCAAAATATTTGGTCGTAGTTATTTTTTTCTTTTAGTTTTTCCAGGTTGCAGTAATGGCAATATGCACCCATTGCAGGGTATATATTTCTACGCGTTCTCATGCATATATTGTTCGACATAACACAAATTTAAATAAATATTTATACAAACTATTTTAATAATAATACGTAAAATATTTTTATAATAATATAATTTAAAATAATGGAAGGGGGGGGGGAAAGAGTGTTAAGTTGTAATTTCTTAGTAAAATGTATTCTATATCATTATCAGTTATTTTTGCTTTATTATCATCATTCATATCAAGATAAAAACTTCATCACTAAATTCTACAAATACAAAGGATTCTACAAAATACAAAGGATATGATCAATACTCCAATTAGTTGAAAAAGAAAACTTTATTATAATTCCATGTCCAAATAATCATCGGTTTCGTTCCACTGTATGTCGGTCTATTTACTAGTCCAAAAACTACTTACTATTTAATAAATCTCTACCTATAAAACATGATCATTTATCATATATTTGGTATCAAAAGTACAATATCGATTTAAATTCTATTTTGAACATACATAAATTCAGGGTTGATCCATAAGGATGAACTCATTAATGATATATGTGATGAACAAAAGGCCAGGTCAGGAGAATGGTCGATACCACAACTGAACAAATGGTAATCAGATTTTAACTCCCCCTGAAGCCAGTATACTTTCTCTTCTCTCTGTATTTTTTACAGGCAAAAATTACAGGCTCTGATGTGACACATGAGTCTTAATATGCTCCAGGAGGTAATGACCCGTACATTCAGCTTCTGCGGAATATAAATGTGTTTTTTTTTTAAGGCATCAATCTACTGCTGACCATTTATATTTTGCTGGCGGACGTGATTTGAATTAAAAAGAGTGTGATGTTTGCACTTCTTATAATATGTGCTATTAAAAAAAAAAATTATATTTAACTTTAATAATAAATTATTTTTTTTCATATAATTATTTATTATTAATAATAATTTTCTATGAATACCATCTCTTTCACCATTCGCCATTCTAATACCTCTTCCACTTTCAAATACTACTTCTTTAAACACCTAAAATCCATCCAGATCCACGAAAACTAATAATTGCTACTTTTTAATTATATAAAATATGAAGTTTATTGACATGAAATTTCATTGTTTTTGCACATCGAAATTTAAATGTTTCAGTTCCTTTTTATTAACATCTTTCTGGTTTGTTTTCATATGATTCATATTATTTGTTGTTTTTTTTAATGAATATACTTTTTTTTTTAAGGGTCTGATGGCCCTTAAGTTTATATTATTTTTTTATAATCATGATTTATTAATTAAGTTGATATATTACCTTTAAAGTCTTAGAAACCACTATTATACTGTCTAAGAATTTAAAAAGTAGTAAAAAAAAGTTCTTATTAAGAAGAAATAAAATCTATCAAAGAAAAAAAAAAAAAAAAAAAAACAATATTAAAACTTCTACCATTCTTTTATGAGAACAACCAGTTGGGGAGAAATGAACCGAGAGACATAAAAAACGAACTAAATTTACAAATATAAATTTTAGCCTTTGAATAAAGAAGTAAATCAAATACTTAATATTAGCAGTTAAACAATTCTGATTATTGTTAAATCCTTATTATTACAGTTAAATTATCACTTAAAAACTTTTGGCATTTGATTCCATATTTTATTTTATCACTTGAATAAATTATTCAGAAATTGTTATAATTATTTCCCATCTTGCGAGTAATCACGTCTAAATTGTTTTAGATTATATTACAAACGAAACGTTTCACAAGCGATAAAATATAAAATTATTCAAATGATATGGGTTCTAATCCCAACATGTTATAAAGGTATTATATTTTCATTTCAAAATGGCGAAAATAAACTTCCTACAAAATTCAAAATTAATAACTGTAAGAAAAAACTTCTAAAAACATTGTTTATCTGGGTGTTAAATTTGACTGGTACCTTCAGTTTCGGTCTACTTGCTTGAAAAATAAGAAACGTGAGGTTAAAATTTTACAGAATCAACCTCTTATAAACTTCTTCAAACTCGCCTCAACGTTTAAAATTAATTATACATATGCGTGTGTGTGATCCGTCCAAATCTGCTGTATCGGACATCATTGTTTTCAAACATGGGGAAAACTACAAATGACCTGCAACCATTTTAAAAAGGAATACTGCGAAAAATCGTTAAAGGTACTTTAATCCTTTTATCCAAATAGCTAAAACATCTAAGATATATTATAAGTAAAAAGTAAAAAAGGATTTTTTAGACGAAAGAACAGCAAATTTTTTCCATAACTTAAAACATTTATCCAACCCTATGTACAGCAAACATTAAAACAATAAAAAGTTTTGATTTAGATAAATAATTTTTTTATAGCTTATGTATAAATATATGCTGGTTGAAGATTGGTAAAGGATCTCGGAGGCAGTAAGAAGTTGCCGAAGCTCATACATCAACTGTATCAAAACTCAAAGAGTCGACAGTTCTAGGAAATAGAACCAAGGTCAGCCAACAAATCCTAATCCCGCGTCCTCGAAGAAGTGACCGTCGGGTTTATCGCGTAAATGGATTTGTGTTAATGTACCTATGTAATGTAATATATGCGAGTTTCCAGCGCCTCAAAACGAGAACTTATCGGCTAGAGGAATAAACCCCTCCCGGAAATTTTGTTCCAACAGGTTGGGGATGAATCATTGGGCCACAACTCATCACCATTCATAAATCCATCCAGACGGAAAAAATGGAACAAGTCAACAGGAACGGAAATGGTTATTGAATTTTGCACTGAATACTACTCAATGTACAAAGCGTTTGATGAAATGAAGATAGATATTCTAGCAGAAACAAGGAAATAAAGGAATAAATGTTTTATATTGGAGTAAGCAAAATCGAGAGAGCGAAACTATGGCAGTTACTACAGTTACTATGGCGCTCGTAGTGATCATATATCAAAAATAACGATTACAGCAGAAATAGATGATCGAATAATGACGTTAGAACTTAAGAAATCGTATTTACTTTATTGTATTTTTTTTCGTATTACAATTGTATAGTGCGAGGTTCTTTATTTATTTATTTTTTACACTTTATTTATTGTATTATACTCTCCCAGTAAAATAAATCACATATTATATAACAACTATCAACGGATAGGAAAGTACAGATAGCAAACGATGAGGAAGTCGTTACATATGACAAGAAAACTCATTGAATGGTGGCTGAAAATCAATATTGGTAAACTGAATACTTGGAGTGGTGATTCCCAATGGATTTCAACTTGACTATGAAATTACAAAAAGCACCAAGGATTTCAAACACTTGGGAAACTACAATTCATCTGAACATAGTTCTTGAATTAATATAAAAAATAAAATGCAGAAGATACTTTTGTATAATGAAAATATGGCATCCATAGTTGATAACTAATATGACAGTTCATATATGGAAAGTAATTAATGAAAGATGGCCAAAAAAATATCCTACAAGATATCCTACATTCCAATCAACAGAAGGAAGGAAAGCAGACTAAGAAAATTGAGGAGAAAAGGAATAGTAGAAGAAATGAGGAAAATGGAATAAAGAGGTTTCGGAAAATAGAGAAGAGAATGGAGATTGAAGTGCGGGTAACTCACGGTAACTGGTAACTCCGCCTAGCATCTAATAGTACTTAACACTTTCATCTACAAAAGTATCTCATTTATGGATAAAATGGCGAATAATGTAATAACATAGTTCGTTTAATGGAATAAGCTTGGTACCTTGGGCTCTGCTCTGGGGACGGTTCGTGGGAATGCCAGGAACCTCTTCGTCGTATGCTCCTCTCCAAGTTGGCGATGTTCTGTTCGATGTCAACCAACATCTGCTGCTCGGCGTTGAGGGACCAATCGGAGCCTTCCATCTCCACGTAGGTCACTTCGAACGTAACAGTCGCCTGAAAAAAAAAATATATTACCATTTAAAATTTAAGAAATTATCTTTAAACATAACGTAGCTTCAACATTTATAACTAAACCAGTTCATAAGTAAATAAAAGAATAATTATAACGGACGACATATAACTTCATTTTTTTATTTTAAAAAAATTGATTTCTTTTAGAATATATTACTATAAACCTACTTCATTCATGGGCAATAAATAATACGAATTTAAAAGGAATATGAATAATTTAATGAAAATAAATTCGTTCGTTTGGTTGGGTGTTAGAGCGTAAATGATGTTGGTCATTAATAAATATTTAAAAGGTCTCTGAGCAACTTTCACTTTGACATGCGGGGAGGTTTATGAGGCAGAATGGCTGGCATTAGATAATGACTGTGCCAGGGGGTTAGGGTAGTTTGTATTTTTTTAAATGGAATTTTAAAAATTTAAGAGGTATTAGGTCCTGACGAAGGTATATTGACATCATAATGTAGGGTTTTGTTAGAAAAATATTATTCACGAATTATTGCTATGAAGCATTGTAAGAACATTTAAAAGACAGATTATATCTATTGTAAGTTTTTTTTAACAAAACAGGAATATCCTATCGTGTTTATTTGGTTGTAAAAACATATCTTCTATTAACTGCTTAAGGCCAAATGTTTACATTAGTGTAGCGATTTTTATTCGATTTTCAAAAGCCTTTTTTTTATGACGCCGGAATGTTGGGTTCTGCGTACACAGGAAGGAAGAGTTTCCTTTCATATTTATGGACCAGGTCCCCTCCAAGCCTCCAAGAAATTCCTAGTGAAGTCCCTTCCTTTTGTCGATAAATCTTATTTTCGTCTTTTTGGAAGCAGTTCCTTTATACAGAATGTTTAGATTTATTCTTTGACCCAATCGTAACTTTGATCAGTTGTAGTCCCACTTGCTTTTGATATTTTATTTTATTTTTTATATCCAATGAAATGTTCTAGCAAAAGTAGAGATACCTAATAAATAATAATTACATTATTATCAAATAAATACTATTTGAGAATCAGTAGGTATATTGTTTATCGTTTATTAATAAGTTAACAGTAATACGCGATTATAGTAACTGTTGGTAGGCATTGGTTCAGTTTGGTTAAATCAGTCTTTATACAATATATCTGTACATGCTGTGCAAATTTATCCGCTTTATAATAAAATAGAATATGGTGAAGCTATACGTATTTTTAACTGATTATTTCAGAAAACCCATATAGTTTTTATTTCTTACTCCGTTATAACTAATTTACACGCTCACCGTCGTTATTAGTTAATTTAAAGCTTAAATACTTGAAGATTTCAGGAATATATTGAACCAATATATTCTCCCGAGGAAATATGATATAAGTACTTGTATACACAACCTTAAATCCAACAAGAATGTATTTGTTCCTATTATTATCAAGCGATAACTTGGAATGCGAGTTCATTCTATTTTTCTGTACACTCTATCTAATAGGATGAGTAAAAAAAAAAAATTGCCAACTGCGAATTGTGATAAGTAGTTTATGCTTGTTCCCGTTTGAATTCTCCTGTAAATAGCATGTCCCCTATCCGGGCTCAGTACTTCTTAAATTTTACTAGCTTCGCAATTACTGTAGCGCTATTTACTACTCAACCTCTCGTAATTTTGCTCAATTATTGAAAATAGATGTTTCAAGCAACTGAAGCTACTCGTTAAGTATCTGAATTCGGCACTGAGTCTCTTTAAATAAAAGGATGGTGCGAAGGTGTTTCCAATTTAATGAAGGTGATTTGTGCCTTGAAAGGAAATAAGAATGAGAGCGTGCTTTAGTAGTCGATGACCATTTTATTCAGAGTTCTATTCGGAACACAGGGTTTTAAGAAGACAATGCCTTGGCAAGAAGACCTCTTTCCATAGAAACGAAAAATTAGTTAGATCCGTAAGCAGCTTCCGTCTCAACCCACTTATAGTCCAGGCCTAGCTGCATCAGGTTCTTCCATTGACCTGATTAAGTCAAAGGCTCATTCCCTTGGTGGAGAAACACATACCAACTAAAATGAGGTTGACAATGTAGTCCAAGAGTTTCTCGGTTTTAAACTCTAAGAGTGGAATCCAGATCAATTGTATGTTGTCCTTTTCTACATTACATCGTCTTCGTCGCTTTTATAAATTTAACGTTAAATGTGATAAAAAATAAGGAAGAAACCGCAAGACCCAAATATTATTCCGTTTTGCCGAAACAACAATTGGGAAGAATTCCTTTAATAATATCATCATCCTAACTGATTTTATATATATATATATATATATATATTTTTTTTTTTTTTCATTTATAAACTCATTCTGTATTTATAATTCTAATTGTGGCTAGAATAAACATTCCGTTATGAAAGGCTGTAATTTTTGTAAAAAATTAGAATAAATTACCATATTTTATTTTATTCTATTAATTTGGCTTTAGTTTTTCCTGAAACTACAATATTACGGAATAGAGTCACCTTATTATACTTTCTATTATTCTAATAATATTTAAATACAAGAAACACAATACATACCGTATGATTTGTCAGTACAAAGAAGGATAATGAAAATATTCCTAAATTGTTTATTGTAAAATGATTTACCCATGGCCTATTGCAATGTTTTTGATGTATACAGTCATATAAAGCAGTAAATTTTATCATGATACGTAAACCAAATTAAAAATGATTTATTTTTAAAGATACTATGATAAAAATGAGAAAATATAGTAGTATTGGTGCATCAAACTTACTGGAAGTGGCCTATTATTGTTGTCCAGTAGGCTGTCGGTGATGAGGAGTTTCTTCTCGAGGACCAAGGACTGGAGGATGAGGCAGTAGGAACCGACGAGCCTGTCCGAGAGGTACCTGCTGTGGGAGTAGAGCTGGATCCTCAGCTGCTCCTGGCTCTCCAGCTTTCCCCGCACCTCCCACTCGAACTTCTGGAACAGATAGGGCCATGGATAAGAAAGGATCCAGAGCGAGCCCGGTGTAAGAAAGAGTATGATGAGCAAGCGAGCAAATGAGGGATAAAAACCAACAAGACCGATTGGTAATATGCCGTTATTGTAGAATCCTGAATGACCGTAATGCATGGAGGAAAAGGCAAATGAATTTAGACCAACTATCTAAAATTAATTATAATAACAAAGTTTTAATATAATCTATTTATTTAAAAATAAATTAAACGATCAGAAATATACTGACAGGCGAAATTTCCACTCAATGTTTGATTCGTTTCTTTAGGTGTTTAACTCCCCATATACTTTAATCAGGCTATGTAAAAGAATTATTATTATTAAAAACATTAATTTAATGCAAGCAGTGTTAAAAAAATAAAAACAAAAGTACGAAATTTTGAATCAATACGATTTATTGCAGTTTTGCGTTAGATGGTTCATATCGCTCAAGAATTTATTTAAAATCGCATTATACTTATACCCCATTGAACGCAAAACGTGATGAACTCCAGGAGTGGTTATAAATCTAATTAAATTAACATTTTGTAAATTTAAAACTGCTTATCAATATTTTTTAAATACTGCTTGCTTTTATTTTGATTATTTTTTTTTAAAGTCTCAATACGTTTAATATCCCCTGGTTAAAACATATGGGGACGCTCACCGCTAAAAACGAACGAAACTTATTTTTGAGAAAATGAAAAAAATCAATTAGGTGGTATCTTTATCCTGTCAGTGTATATTCAAATTTAAAGAAAAACAAAAACTGAAATGAAGTATTTGTTTATAGGATTGAATTGAAATGAGTAATTGACCCCAAAACGATTAATATGTGTTACTCTAAGAAGTTATGTGTGAGCAGGTAGTAGGAGGTTAAACCTTATATTAAACTGTTGATTGGATACATAAAATGTTCTAAGGGGCTCATTCTTCGTAGAAGTGAATCACAGAAAGTTTTTTTTTTTTTTGTAAGAATTAAAATACAAAGGCACCGAGGATGCACCAGCCAGTCTTATCTATTTCTGGGTCACGTTTCAGCTCAGCTGCGGGTAGAAAATTTATTATCTATTATATTAGGGTTGAGACCTTTCTGAGCCACACCTAGCCTGTATTAATTAGGTACCCTTAATCGGAGAAAACCTGGAGGTAGAATGTGAATGCTGACCAAAGCAACTATTTGTATAACTGTTTCTAAACAATATTCCCAAGACAAAATATATAAAATACAAATGTTAGAAAAAATAAAATGCTGAATAAAAACTGAAATATAAACTATATAGATTGGTAGACAGACTCAGCGTTTATTTCTTTAAATATATACACAGTAATTTAAAAAAAGTATAATATATTTTATTCAAAGTAGATTGGTAGACAGACTCAGCGTTGTTTCTCCGGTCCGGGCGTATAACCTACAAGTATATGAGGGCAATAAGATTATATGAACTCCAGCACTGTTATCCCAACTGCTTAACTGGTTTAAGATATTTTTTTCCCCCTTTTCCTTGTCGTTAAGGCAACTAGGGATTTATTCTGGCAAAGAATGAAGTAGAAAAGGACATTAACGCCTGAACAATTATATCTGGATCAGAAATAGCAATCTTCTGTTATTCTGCTTGCTATGGTAACAAATATTTTTACCAGTTGCGCTACCTCAAGGATACCGACTACACCTCTCTCTGGTGTCAGAAATTACCTTTCATATACTTGATCTTCATAATCGCAGTGCAAGAATGAATGAGAATACTGAAAGTTGAGGGTTGGTAAAAAAAAAATGAACCAAGAGATCTGAGGAGTTTTTTTTTGTAACTAAGTGGTCTTTTTTATTAAGAGAGTTTTTTGAGTAGAGTTTCGGAACTAATTACTGATAAAAATTAATATTTACACTTGTAAAGCATTTTATTAAAGTAAGATTACATTTAAGAGAAACGGTGCTATTTTCGAAAATGTTCTCTAAGTTGATCTTTGATGGCCTAATCTACTAAATATTTGTCAAATACCACTCACTCATTTAACACTAAATCTCAGAAACCACCGAACGGATTGGAATGAAATTCGAAATGTAGCTTCCTCTAGGGCCATAGGTGCTCACTAAGAAAGGAATTTAAGAAAATCGGCCTGGATCGCGGCTAATTCGCGAAAAATGCGATTACAATGTTTATTGGGTGAATAACAATAGATTAATTGTCATATGGTATATGGAAATAAGCTAAGTTAAAAAACAGGTTATATGCTTAGGCCGCACACTTTGGTCACAAAGAAACAAAAATACGATCGATGGCGAAACCTTATAATATGGTACTTTCTGTGAACTCATGGTGGCTGCAGAGGTGTACCCTTACAAGTTTGAGTTGTTTCGTGACGATAAGCTATTAAAAGACTTATGTTAAAGAGGAGGTTAAAAGACTTATGTTTTCTGATGATGGCATGTAGGGGCAGTTCGCTGTACATATTCCTTACAAGCAACCCATCAACCTTGCTTCACCATTAGCTTCGTCCCCAACTACTCTTCACAAGATAATTGTTCTGAACTAGAATTGGTCCTCTTCAAATCGGCTTTCCTTGAACCTATAATCTACCTTTTTCTCAGTTCAGATGAGCCTATTGCAACATTGAAGTAAACTCATGCATCTAAAACTAAACAGCATAGGAAATAATTCACAGATTCAGTGATTCTCTTCAGTATCGCCTCAGGTTCTGCCATGGAGAAAATGGGTACAATATTAACATCCCTCAGCGTGACCCAAACACCAATACACCACTTAAGAAAACTGTGTCTGCAGCTGATTTTTACGCCTATATGTTGATGGGGCGAGGAGGTGAAGAACCTTATTTACTTTAATTTTGTAATCTCCTCAACCAATTTATGGTTGATATGTAGGCAAAAATAGAAACAGTAAGACTAAACTTTATTCGAAAAAATAAAAAAGTTGAGAAGTTGAGACTATATTCACTCAAAGTATGCCATAAGAAAAGTTGATGGTGTGGTATCAGAGCTCGGTAAAATAGTAGTGCTGCCTCGAAGCTTCGCTGGAGGACTGCTAAAATAATATAAAATTAACTTTTGCAAATTGTCAAATTTAATTATTGAAATTCTAAGAATTGAATTCTTTAGCATTATTTAAGTAATAATTATTATTATTATCATTACTTAAATAATGCTTAACGTAAAAGTTACGTTCAGCTTAACTTTTACTAATTTAAGTTGTCCTTAATCCTAATGATATTAAACCGTTGCGGAGCATGGTTCTTTCAGCTAGTGCAATATAATTCTTCTAATCGTTCAATATCCTTAATAATTTTCTACAGCCTACTTGGACATTTTGCACTAACCTCCTTTATGTTCAGAAATTAATGTATACATATAGTATAAAGATGTTAGTATATATGGTATTCCAGGCTGTCGTGAATAAGTCGGTAAAACAAGATTGTGCAGTGCGGAACTGCAAATTTTGGATAGTTTTTCAAAATAATGTAATTACTCTAAAAACATCTATTGCACCAAAATAAATACTTTAAGGTCTTATCAAGAAGAGAAACCAATTTTTTCACGAAAATGCAAATATTATTAAATAGAGCTTCGAAGGCACAGAACTCGCCTCCAAGGTAATTTCTAGTAAAGGATATTGAATATATAAATTCGTTATAGGGTAATTCGAGTAATATAGGACTCGAATTCTTCACAGCAACCACCTTTATATTCAAAATTATTGAGACAAAACTGAGGTAAGAAGTATAGACCCAATACAAGAAATCGGTTATCGCCACCAAACAAAACTTAATCAAGAAAAACTTTTTACACTAAAAAACAATAATTTATGCATTGCTAGCACGTTATTTATTTTAAATATAGTTTCTCTATGAAAGTTCTTAAAGCCATCATGTTCGAGAAATGTTCCGGCAAGTATTTACATTTACAGAGTTTTATTTATTTATTCAAATAATAAGATGGTTTCTAGCATGGAACCTCGTTGTTTATTTTCTAATTGAAAATCCCGTTTATATTAATATTTTATGTGATTCCAGTTTTCATTCGCTTATTTTTATTTATTTTTTTTATCAAACCTAAGATATTATGCAATCATTATACCCACACTGTTATACTAGAATCCCTTAAAGTTATATAAAAATTTCGAAATATTCTATTAATTTTTTTTTAAATTAAAAACAATTTAGACACTAGGATTAAAGAAAAAAAAAAATTGTATTGTATGATAAAGACAATCTTCAGTAAAAGCGAATATCCTTCGGATATAGCCCATGTGGTGATATTATAAACCCAAACGTAAAAAAAAAGCCTTTTTGGGTAACTTATGGTGGGCTGTAAATCCTTAGATACTGGAATCACCCTTTCACAAAGCCTATCATCGTTGTTTCTTATATCGCTTTTTATATCCTAGAAAGAAAAAGTACCCCCCTTGTCACAGAGTCAACTGGGTTTATAAGTCAACTTACGTTATTTCGAAAATAAATAGAATACTTATAATGTGTAATATGTAAATTTATAAAAACAAAACAAATAAATTTGAATAAGTTATAAATAAAGAAAAATGAAAAAAAAGAGAGGAAAATTGTTATTTTGAAAACGTTGTTATTATTTTTTTCCTTTAAACTTTTCTTCTTTTTTTTTGAATTCTGTTTCTATTGTGTAGTATTTCTTTTATTTTGGAGGACCGACACACAGTGGGGCCAATCGACTGAAAAGCCGAAAAAAATTAAATATCTCGGAGAACACATTATCTTAGCGACCAGGAATTGGTCTCAATCGACTGGGGGCAAAAAATTACATTTCGTTAAATTGTTTTCATCATTGTTTCAAAGAAAGAGAAATAATTTAAGGAGACTTTAGATAAAAATGTTATGTTAAAAGTATCCGAAACTTTGGGAATTGCCAGACAGAGTCTAAAAATTGTTTTATTCATAAAATATCACAATAATAAATAAATATCAAATGAATCACTATCTGCAATTTCAGATTTTTTCGATTGATTGAAATCTGGAATATCAAAACCGATCGTACATAATTCCTTTCGAAGACCAATATAGGAAACCACTTGATAATAAATGATCAGTAAACAATATAGTGATAAGATATATTTTCAATCTGAAGTTTAAATAACAGGAAAATAGAGATTATGGAAAGTTAAAGAAAGCTTTAATTTAAAATCCAACGATATTTAAAGTAATAGGATATATATTTATTATCAAAAATCCAAATTAAATTAAAAGTTCCTTTTCTTCGTCACTTAATGGAACGTGATTTATCTTAGGCTCGGGACTTATGATAAAAGGGTCTGAAGTCTTGAAATGTTTAGTGATGAAGCTTTGTGGGCTGGTTGCGTACTTTGATTCGCTTGCTTTTCTATCCACACACGTGAAAAGTTTTGTTTGGTCTTCCAACGCAACTATTTAGTTCGCCATCATTGTCAGAACATACATAAAATGAGAATATAAAAACATATTCATGGTCAATCCACTCACAGAAGTTGTTCCTAAACCTCTCCCTGTTCCGACAGTAAATCTTTTACTTTTTTGTTAAAATGAGGCAAAAAAAAAACAAAAAAAAAACTCATATCGTTTTATCGCCAAAAAAGTCGTTAAAATTGATGAAATGTTCTCTTTATAAAGTTCAGAATGGTGTTGTCGAAGGAAACCTTCCAAGTTCGTATCAATACACAAATCACTATATTTGATTTTCATATAGTGTAAACAAAGTTTTGTTTTGTTGCCTAATCATGTCCTTCCGCTCTTGTTGAATTAACGCTTTCTAGATCCTTAAGTTCAATTCGGTGTTACGACTACAGACGCAGGTAGACGTAGATAATTTTAATTGTAATTTTGACTTTAGCATGCTTAATTTGAGAAAATTTCTTCTTTGTTTTGGAAAAAAACCGGAGCTTTTTTTTGTAGCACTACCTTTTCAAAATGTTTACAGTAGTTCCTAACTTTGACCTAGTAATGTGGTTCATTTGTAAATGAGTTAGGTAATTATTTCTTTACATTCCTACCTCGCCTGTGGGTACCCTTAAACGGCGAAAACCTGGCGATTAGATGGGTTCTAATAATCACCTCATAGAAAAACATTTGACAAAAACTTAGTTAGAAATGTTCTTACATTATCGGCGAATGGATATAGCCAAACCTGAGCCAAAATCAGTAAATTTAACATAAACCTTAGAGAAAAACAATTGGATTTTTATTTTTCATATTTTGTTTCAACCTTTCTTTTTTTTTTTTTAAGGAATAGTGGATTTAAAAAAAGGCCTTTTTTAACGTTTAATACATCGAAATTATTCATATTGTATCTAAAGGGAAAAAAGTTTTTTTTTTTTTTACTCGTAAATTAAGAATTTATATATAAGCAAAGAAATTAGATTGTTTTAACATCAAATATCTCGGAACACTATCATTGGAGAAAAAAAAGTACTGATCAAAAATTTTTTTTTTTTGAACAAATTGATTCAGAACAAATACATGAAAAAATATATTTCATAAAATATGATATTTTCAATTAAAGCAGATTAGATTATAGTATACGAAACACTTGTTTATACTTTAGTAACAGCACCTTTAACCCCATAATTCATTCTTAGTTGAAAAGAATGCAGACTGCAATGAATTGTTATTTTTAAAATATGATGACGTAGTTCGATATGAAACATAAAAAAATGTAATGACTAGCAAAAAGACGTTAATTATTATGCAATATTTACATCAAATAATCATTAGAGAATTTAAAATATTGAAATAGATATGCTTTATAGAGGGATGGGAAATTTTGTATTCCCGAAACATGTCAAATATTAAATATTAATTGCTACAATAAATGGAGAATATGTGTTATTGTTATTTGTATATATTTTAAACATGTCTTTCAAAATTTTATGTTCTATATATTTCTTAATCTACATGTTAAAAAAAAAGTTGTTTAAATTTAAGTATAGATAGATGTTTGAATAAAGACATACATTTATAGAAGAATATGACGGTATATTTAAAAAAATAAAACGTTGGTATGATTTAATGGACGCCTCTCTTCAGCTTGAAAATGGTTTATAGCGAAGTAGGATTGATTACTTTATTCACTAACCTATTACTAAATAGAAATTCTATGTTCTACAGCTCCTACCCAATGACAAGCTGTACTTCTCTATATCAAAAAATCTATCGAAACTTCAAGCGACTAAACTTCATATTTCTATGACTAAAATGGTAGATAATTAAAATAAATCGTATATATATATATATATATATAACGAAATTGGCTACTTAAGCTAGGAATATAGAGATCAAAACTTTTAAAATACTCTAATTTTTTTTTTTTTTTTTTTTTTTTTTTTTTTTTTTTTTTTTAAAGGCTAGTTACAGGACCCTTAAAAATAATATTTTCGAACAAACCTGAAATTTTTATGTAATTAAGTTGATAACGTTTGTAGAGGAGAACATCGATTTTAAAAATTCTAACTCTTAATCTTAAACGATATGTCAAGCAAATTTACATATTTTACGAGATATAAGCAAAAAATGAAAATAGTTCTAAAATTTCGCGTTTTTTCGAGAACTAGAAGAAATCTCACTTGTTTTTAGGGTCGCAAACTTGGATTTTTACTTTAATTTCAGTACTACACGGAGATTAGAGTAGAGATTTCAGTACTACACAGAAGGATAAATTTAACACTCACATAAGTGTTACTTAGGAGTATTTGAGGACTCCTAAATGTTGACTAAATAGATTAGGCAGCCGAAGGTTACTTTCCTCCTGTGGAAGATATTTCAGCTCAAGTCCTCTAACTCACCGTTTCCCGAGGGCGTCGTATCTCTCGGTCAACTGTGAAGTCGCGGTTCCACCAGCCCCCCCCCCCTTCCCCTTCTCCCAACTAATTTTCTACATTCTATCATAGGCAACATTTATATTTTCAAGTCAATGGACATTCTATTTTGTATGTCACTTATTAAAAAGTGTTTCGTTAGCAATCTATAGAAATCTCAATTTTTTTAAAAAACTATTTATTGATATTTACAACTGTACATCAATATACATCAAGTAAATTTGAGGAAATTATTATAATGACATGTGAATCACTTGTGAAGAACTACTCACTAGTAGCACTTCAAAAAAAGTTCTAAACTAAAAGGTCTCTTGGCCTTTTTGGTCTTTTCAGACGCCTCGGTGGGTTATCAGGTATCGAATGAGAAGCAGGTTTGGAGACTAATGGATTCGTGTGGGAGTGCAGTTTACAATGAAAGGATTGGTATCTGGTTTTGGCTAAATCAGAAACATATGGAACATTAAGGTCTTTATGTGAAAGGCAGGTTTGGAGACTAATGGATTCGTGTGGGAGTGCAGTTTACAATGAAAGGATTGGTATCTGGTTTTGGCTAAATCAGAAACATATGGAACATTAAGGTCTTTATGGATAAGTTTATTCTGACAAAGTAAGGAGCATTAAGCCTTTTTCTAAGGATTTTGGATTGTAAAGATTGGATTCGAGAAGAATTGGATGGTTTAGTGGAGCCCCAAAGCTCAACTCCGTATGTCCATATAGGTCTAATAACTGTCATGTAAATGAGTCTCTTGTAATTTATTGGAAGCTTTGATCGTTTGTCTGGAGGATTAATTTCATTTATTAATTAGGGTTCTCTTATAACTAGTGTTTTCCAATCATGTCCTAACCAAAAAAAAAAATCGCTCAACTCGTCTACTCTCAGTATCTTCTTCTTTTTATTACAAATTTATAATATTTGGTGGAGTCAATGGGAAATCGATGATAAAAAAAAAATAATGAACTGCTTTTTTGCCGGGTTTGGTGATAATTACACAGTACGCCAGTCAATCAAATGCCAGTCAACTTTACAAAATTGCAAGTCAAAATCCATCCCGGTAACAGAACCTGATATGAATATTTATCCATAAAACAATGATTAATTAATAGCGAAAAATGATGGGATCAACAATAATGTGGTAGAAGTATCTAAAACTGGGGTGAGTTTTCTAAAGGAGTTGCCTCTGCATGAAATTGGGTAGTCCGAAAAAAATGCCGGCTTTCTTGTTTTCTTTTAATTACCCCCCCCCTCTCCCTGTGTAATAAATACTTTTTATATCGTTTTATTTGTATAAAACTTTTTATATCTGAGAGATTATTTTATGGACGAATGCTATTACTTATTTTTTATTCGTGTCCTTAACAGAAATATATTTTTGCTTCTTTAGCATTTCGCTATTTAAAAAGAATCGAGTGTTAAATCAGAAGTTTAACAGTGATATTCCTTTAGTTTCGTATACAAAAAATAAAAATCTATAAGAAGAGATATAATAAGCTAAAATTCAAAACCCCAACAAAAGTTATTGGTTAATCAAAGACAATCAACTTCCTATAAAAGAAAAGTAAAAATACTTAAGATGGTCCTCCAATAAGTATAGATATGTGGGATCCTTTCAAAGTACATGAAAAATATCTAGTACGAGTGAATGACCCAACCAAATTTGGTGTAATGTATACATATAAAAAAAGGGCTCTGAAGGCCAGCTTTAAAAAACTATATTTTTATTCTTAATAGAGTATTCCTAGAATAAATAAGGACTGTGATGGTAAGAGTATCTCGTTTGTACCTCTACACGGAACAATCAGTCAAGCGGCAGTGTTAGTTCGTTAATTATACAATATTTTTTTTTAAATTATAGACACATAAAACTAAAATAAATATTTAAATGTATAAATATACAAAGATTAAGTTGTGTGTGTTTCATGTAGAATAGTCATTAAAGCAAATCAAGAAATATATATAACTATAAAAGGTTTTATCGTTATATATTTCTTGGTACTTAATGATGGGTCTTTGCGACAACCTCTCTTCTCTCCAGAAATCTAACCTACCAGATACCATTTTTTCAAGGAGTTTGACTATTTCTTTAAGAAAACTTTTTTTTTTTTACATTTGGATATCATATATAGTTAATAATGATTCTAAATTCTATTCAGAGGAACCAAAATGTTGGCATAAATGTATTAAAAGAAATGAAGTTTATTTTGATTAATAATAATATTTACAACCCTATGTAACTAGGAAAATCATACAATAATAATAAGAAAGATAATTATAAATGAAAGCGTAACCTAAATAAATTTTAAGAAGGAATAAAAATGTTATTATTGTGATTACGACATTGGCAAATTCATTTGATATTGCCACTTCTTTGGTTATCATGATTGTTCGTAAAATTCACAAGCTTTGATTTGTCTTCGGGGCTCTCATAAAATCAATTTTCATGCCAAATTAAAGTGGTTTTCTTTTCTTTCGACAAAAAACTTTTCCCCGTCACCTTCCCATACCAGGCAATTTTTCGTGATCTATTGTTATTAAAGTTCTTTAATTAAAAAAAAAAAAAAAAAGGAATACTCCAGAAAAACTATATACTACCCTGAACTGTTCCTCCTGTCTTACAGTATTGTTCCATATGATTAATCCTTCATGATCCACTCTCCTCAATCTCAAGAATCTTCACTTTCTCAATATTTTTGTTATGTTCATTGTTCTTCAACCCCACCTTAGGTTACTTTCGGTCTCAAAGTTCCACTATGATGAATCGAACAAAGATGAAAATCTCTTTGACTATTGAGGCACCTCCTCAGTTCTCCTACTTTCATAATTAATAATAATAATATAATAATTAATAACTATAATGCCTCTCCTCTTGTTTATGTTCAATCTCTAATTGTCGGTTTCGGAAGCATAAGCTTTGTAGTTCAATGCTTCAACCGTTCTAATTGCAATGATCCCAAGAGAGAAGGTGTCCTGTACTCACACCTGAAGCACCACTATTAATGGGATGCATTACCTGCTCTTGTTTAAGACTTCAAAGAGAAACGTCATTATCCTTTGTGTATATTTTCAGCGTCATTCTTTTACTTACTGTCCTATGTTTCCCTAACTCCTTTTCAATATAATTAACATCCTAACCGCCTGTCACATAAACTCACAATTCCTACCAGCCCATTACGATGAGTTCCTAGAATTTTTTACCCAAAATTTTTTCCACATCATTGCAGTCTCTGAAACCTGGCTTAAACCCTACATTCCTTTTTCCTCGGTTTCTCTCCCTAACTACTCCGTCATTCGTCATGACCGGGTTAACCGGACCGGCGGTGGGGTAGCGCTATATGTCCATGATTGCCTGAAGTCTCATGTCCTTTTTCTTTCACCTCCTTCAAATCTCCCAAAACATTGAGTCCTTATTTGTTGAAATATCCATTAATGCCCATTCTCTCCTGTATGTAGTGGTTTACCGTCCCCCACATGTTCCTTTTGACAAATCATTCGAATCTAACCTTTACTATTATGTTCCTCTTGACTCCAATATAATCATCTCCGGTGACCTGAATAACAATCTCCTATCTGACTCCTATGACAAAATCTACCTTGAAAATTTCTTTTTTTACCTTCACCTCTTTATTGTACCATTTAATACCACTCACCACTCCCGCAGGTTCGACACATGGTTGGACCTGCATGTCATAGATTCTCCAAAAAACCTTCTTTCCTCAAGTCAACGACCTGTTTCATTCCTATCCTCTCATGACCTGATACATATATCATATGATATCCCAACACCTCGGCTCCTTCTTAAAACAACCTCCTTCCGTAACATAGACTCCCTTACCCGAGATAAGATTTTACCTGACCTCGAAACCATAGATTGGAATCCAATTTACTCCTGCTCCTCAATTGATACCATGGTTGAATTACTCACCACCAATCTCCCATCTATCCTTGATACCCATGCTCCTCTAAAAACCTCAACATTTGGCCGGCGACGCCCTGTCCCTTGGATGAACCAAGATATTAATGATTTACAAAGAAGACGCGAGGCTGTCCGAAGACGATTCAGACGCACCAGGCTTGAAGATGACTATCAAGCGTTTAAGTTTCTTAGAAATTTAATACAATCCACGATCCGGTGAACTAAATCCAATTTCTTCCACGAAGCCCTTTCATCTGCACCCGATCCTAAATCCAAATGGCTGCTCCTCCGCAAACTTTCCTTGTGTGATCCTCCTAGATCCTCTCCCTCGGGAGTCTTTCCTGTCACTCCGGATGAGTTAAACTCCTATTTCGTTTCTTCCACTTTATCTGCTCCTTCTCGACCCTCCCAGTTCTTACCTCCGCCTGCATTTAACTACAATAATTTTTACTTTTCTTATATCACTCCCTCTGATCTCATTACCTCCATTGTGAAGTCTCAATCCGATTCATCTGGTTTAGACGGCATTCCTGTTCTCCTCTTTATATATAATTTTTCCCTTCAAAACTCTCTATTTCCCACTTCCCGGAAAAAGGCCGTAATTCATCCCATCAACAAGAATCCTAACCCTATATCCCCAAAGGACTTCCGCCCTATATCTATACTTTCCAACCTTTCTAAACCCCTAGAAAGATTGGTGCAATCCCAAATTTCCAATTTCCTTGAAGATTCCAAGTTACTCAATCCCTTCCAATCTGGTTTCCGTCCAGGCTTCTCAACACAATCCGCCCTCATTAAAATTATCACTGACATCCAAGCAGCAATGGACAATAAAGAACTGACCATCCTTATCCTCCTTGATTTCTCTAAAGCATTCGATTCCTTAGACCATAATATCCTTTATTCCAAATTGAAATCATTGAACTTTTCCTACAGCGCCCACCTTTGGTTTCAATCTTTCCTTTCCCACCGCACCCAAGCAGTTGCCACCCCTAACCAAGGCCTATCCTCTATCCTCACTCTTCAGTCAGGAGTAGCTCAAGGCTCGATTGCAGGGTTGCAGTTAAACGCCTTAAAACAAACCCTAACCCCTTACCTCAAGGTTCGAGCATTTCCCCTCTACTGTTTAATTCCTACATCAATGATCTTCCCCATTCAAACTTCTAGTATCCTCCCTTATCTTCCCCCAATTTGACTATGGTTGCGTGATATATGGCGAGCTCTCGACGGTTCTTGAGGACAGATTAAAACGCATCATGAATTGCTTCATTAGGTTTGTCTTCGGAACCTCGAGACGTTCCCATGTTTCGCATCTCAACACTGAATTAAATTGGCTTTTCCCCTCCTTCCGCAAAAAATATTACCTAGGCACCTACCAATTCCAAGTTATCAACACCCGTCACCCTCCCTTTATTTACAGTAACCTGAAATTTAAGTCTGCTACCAAATCACTGCATACAAGATCTCGTCTTTCCGATCTCTATATTCCATCCCACAGAAGTACTGCATTCCAACGTTCCTTGTCCGATCCTCTACTCTTTAGAATTCCCCCTCCCCCTGTATCCGCAATGCTTCTTCTCTTGGAACATTCAAAACACTATCCTTTCAACATCTTCTTTCCTTCCAACTCGACGCTCTCTAATTATAAGGATGTATGTTCTATGTATGTAATCGTCTAATTTAATTAGACGTAAAACATTAGAACTAAGATCGTCAGACATAAAACATTAGCATAAATTATTGTTTGATTATGATAATGTTTTAATTTCTTGTAATAATAATTTTTGATTTTCCATCTTTTATTTTTCTTTAAGTTTCTGTTTGTTTTTTTTCTCTTCTACAATTTTGTTTACAATATTAACCTCTATTTTGTATACTTTTTTTTCACAATCTTTTTTTTAAAGTTTTTACTTTATCTAGTTTTTCTCTGTATTTTTTTTTCATAAAGATTTGTACTCTGTTTATCTGTGTTATTTTATTTTTAACAGCCTCTCGGCCAGTTATGATCTTACTTTGTGTTATTTAAAGTTATTCTTAATGGACTTTGTCCAAGAATAATGTTTTCTTTCTATTCCATTCTATTCTATAGTATTTGACCCTAATTAAGTTGCAGGTAGCTAAAGACTTAGCTACATTCCTTAGTATCTAATATCAAATTAATAAACGTAATTTCTACTAATACATGTAGTGAGTTATATAAATTGACTTGCATCACCCGTCGCGGCTTCACCCGAACTCATAAGTAAGAACTTCTTAGATAATTTTAAATAATAAATGAAGTTTCTTTTGTTTATTCTTGCTTTTTTTTCATAACCATTAAATGGAAAATGAGTAAACTTTATTATCAATTTCAAGCCTTATATAACACCGTACCTTTGTAACCTCTCATGTATAATGGCGCTCGCCACCTGTCGGTCAATTTTCAAACTTCACTGTTATCTACATATCATCGCTTTTTTAATAACAAATTAATTAAAAATCAGTAGATTTTATTATTGCTAAACCTTCCGGAAACTTTAAAGATGATGTTAAAATTTGGTATAGATTGGCTCAGTAGTTTTGGCCTATAGTGATCGCAAAAGAAAAATGGCTTGTCCGTTTATATAATAGTATAGATTGAAAAGAAATATGTAATTATCTTGAAAGCTCCTTTATATATTTATCTATACAGAGTTATATGAGAAGAGGAAAATTTTCATGAAACCTGAATATAGATCCGGCAGCGTGAAACTTCGTTGGAGAAAACCTTTGTACAAGTTGAATGTGGCAGAAACTTGAGATAGGGGCCAGTTCTTAGCAAACAACACGTCTACCAACTTTCTCCGGCGGCGCCAGAGCAACATGAATCACATCTGTTTCTTCACAGCCGATTCTTGTTCCGGAAACTCATTAAATTAATTTAATACATTACAAATGTTTTTGTAATTTAATTTATAGAGAACGATTCCTCAAAACAGATATATTATTTAAATGAATATTTTAAGTAAACTATTCCTAGATAACTTGGAGATTCATATTATATGGTAAATTGATCCATTTCAAAGAAAGTAAATAGATTTTTCGAAAGCAACCTAAATCAAATAGATTTTTTCATTTAATAACTTTAGATTTTCAATTTCCTAAAGAAAATTTGATACTGATAAAGATGGAGATGGTACTAGAAAGGAGATCCCTGTAAAATAAATTCTAAGGTATTTAATAGGCGATGCCTAGTTTAATTAAGATCTGATGCCCAGAAGAAAAGAAGTTTAAAACTATGGCCTCACCAGTTTTTGTCTGTTTAATTGTTTATTCTTACACCTTGAGATTTCTTTTCATTATATAGTTTGAGTTAATCTGCACTTTCTTGATGGTACTGAGTGGTCTGAAATATTTACTGATGGGTATGAAGCTATTACTATAAGATGATATTTATAAATAGATCGAAAAGCAGTAGAGTTAGGGTGTTTGGAAATGTTAGAAGCTAAAGCAGATTCATGAGATGAAAGGGAAAACGGGAGAGAACGATCTTCAGATCTCGCTGAGAACAGAGAAGAAGCGGGAGGGAACCCATCGAAAACAAAGGATAAAAAGTGTAGAAAAAGAACATTTGAAGCATTAAACATTAGTTGTATCTTTTATACAATATATACTACTAAAGGAGAGTTTAGTTATAAGGTGTTTTATAAAAGCAATCTAATCTCCCAACATTATTTATTTAAAAACCATATTATATTAACAATGATCGTTTCATGGTTATTGCCACATTTTCAAGCCCTAAAACAAGCGAAAACATGTACGACAAATACGAATGAAGTATTGATAATGTGAAATAATATTCATTTCAGTACACAACATATATAATTAATGAATTACCTTTCATGTCCATTAATATATGGATCCGTCTGATAAACAAATGAAATCATTTAATGACTAAAAAAGTCAAGTCCTGGTATTGCATCTTGTCTTATCTACATATATTTAAACTAAAATGAATAAATAAATAAAAACATTATAAATATATAAAAAATAAATAAATAAAAAATATGAAAAATGTACAATGTTCTATCATATTGCTATGATTTTGCAAAATTTATTATTTTGTTATGGCTATTGTTAAACTATTATAATTACCTTATATAACGACAAATCTCTTTTAAACTTTAATATGGATCCCATGCTACAATATTATCTATCCTGTCACTTACTGGAATAAGGTTTAAAGGTTAAGTTTAAATATTTAATTTGTTTATCAATAGTGCATAGTGGGCTCCTATTTTTTTTTGTGTGTCTGTTTTGAAATTTACAGCTGTGTCCAAATTTTTTGTTATGAAAATGGATTCTAAATTTTTTCTTTTGTAATTGTTTTTTTCATAAAATAAAATGTGGGTTTTTTAAAAATTAAATTTGTGATTATTGTTTATTGCATGTTGTCCCAATGCTGTTTTATTGATATTTTTTATGTTTTTGGGGTCTGAATTATACTGTCTGATTCTATTTTCAAGTTTTTGTTTGGTTTCACCTATATATATATATATATATATATATATATATATATATATATATATATATATATATATATATATATGTATATATTATTGCATGTATTGCATTCAATTTTATAGATTAAATTATTTTTTTGCATAGGGTCTATTATCTTGTTATTCCTGTTTATTATGTTGATGATTTTGTTTTTATTAATTGGGGCTGTTTTTTTATTAAAATCAATTTTTTTTGAGTTTGTTGATTATCTTATTTGTGAGTCCTGATATATATGTCTTCCAAGATTTTGTAAATATTCTTTTTAATTTCTTTGATGTATTCTATGTCAGTTATGGCTATTGCTTTGTATATTACATTATTTATAGTGTTTAAAATTTGATGTTTAGGGTGTTTACTGTGGTAATGTGGTAATTTAGTAATCTATTGGTTTTTGTTGTTTTCTTGAACCATTTTAGTTTTATATGGTTATTGTCCAAAATAATCTTAATATCTAAAAAGTTAATAGTGTTATTTATTGTTTTTTCTAATTTAAATTCAATTTTATTATTGAATGCATTGAATGTTTGTACCAAATCATCAATATGTTCATTTTTAATTATAATTAACAAATCATCAATATATTTATACAATGCCAATGGTTTATTATTTAATTTATTAAAACATTCATTGATTAAATGATTTAACCATATACCACTAAAATTTACACTCAAATTCGAGCCCATTGGTACTCCATCCAATTGCCTATAATATCGTTCATTATACATGAAATAATTGTTATGCAAACATAATTTAAGCCCTTCCATGTATATCTTTTTATTCTTTATTGTGGTGTATGGTTCTTTATCGTTCCATAATATGGTTTTTAAATAAATAATGTTGGGAGATTAGATTGCTTTTATAAAACACCTTATTAGTTGTATCTTAAATACGGTTTTCTATAGGACACCCTTGTACCATCAAATACATTTCGTGCACAGCAGACTTTTGTTTTTTCTCTAATAAAGGTAACTTTGTTAACTTCTGCTTTGCAATGACACTGTAGTACTGTGATGTGCTTTCAGAAAGAGCCTAATTGTTTACTCACTATTACTCCTAAGCTTTCTATACGAATTGATTGGTACGATACAGAACGAGTTTTAAAATTGAATAGAAAAAAAATTATTAGCGATAAGTAGATGTAAATTTTTAAAATAAAAAGGAACTAAAGTTTAGAAAATTAATTTGCCTCTCGTTACAAAAAATACAAAATCTATAAGAAGAGATATAAGCTTAAATTAACGATAATAAAAGTTTGGACAAAGCCTCTTTGTCTATAAAACCATTTGGCAACCAATCTCAATTAGCAACGCATGCGAAGCTGTTGTCAAAAATGTATAAAATTTTTTTTGTCTATAAAACCATTTTAATTAGCAACGCATGCGAAGCTGTTGTAACTTTCTTCTTTATTAATGTCGGTATAATTTTTGTATTTTTTTTTTTTAATCAAAATTAAAATAATTATCCATAATAATTGGAGTTTGAATATAAAACATAAAAATTATTATCAGTAGATAAACGCATGATTGTTAAAAAGTAATAGGATTGTGAGCAGGTTCAGTGATTTGGTTTAAAAAATATTTATTTTTTCTCAATTTATATTACATTTTTCTTGTGGTATAATGTATTCAATTAAGTAGTGAAGAATGGAATCAAAATATATTTCTAAAATCAATCAAAAGGATTAAGAACATACTCAAACATTTTAATAAAACGAGATAAAATAAAATCCTTGCATAAATATAGGCTCTCTTTTTTCTCATAAAAAAAGGTTCTCTGTTCGATCCGCATTAGTTCCAGTTCACGCACTAGTTACTGCTTTAAGACCAATTTTATTGTGCAGCCTTTTTATTTTATTATTTTTTTAGAATTAATCGAAAACCATTCATCATTGTAATAATACAAAACTTGAGTAGATTAAACACGGCACTCAGAACTTTATAAATTTAATAAAATTCATATAAAGGTGTTGTAACACATACCTCTGCTGTTCCCAAAAATATTTGACATTATATCACAAATAAGTTTTACAAGTTTATCAGTCTTTTATTAAAGATCTTGAAAAAAATTCATGAGTATAAGAAGTACATTTTTTTTAGATTACTTGAAACAGTACGTTGAGGATACAAAACATATTTTTTAAACCTGCCAAACTCGTAACAGGGTTCATATTCTAGGGAATGTTTCATGATAATGACGTTCTCCGTAGATAACCTGCAGACACCTTGGTCAGCTATCGCGATAGTGCGATAGTCTGTCAAAGTTAATATATACCATCAGATAGCAAAATCATGTTTAGAGATTCGCATTTAAATTTCAATGGCTCCAGTTATTATGTAATGTTGTTATATTTCCTAATATACTAATTTAACATATTTTATACTGAAAAAAATATAATGATTGTTAGCAATATGTAACCGATCCTAAAATTCTCATTTTAGAAGTTACCATGTCATTCTCACATATCGGTAGTTTTTGAGGTTAGTTAAACAATGATAAATAATTACTTCTACCTTTTTCCCAGGGTGATGATGAATCCTAAATTTTCTATCATTAAAAAAACAGGTCCGAAAGATCTTTACTTCAAGTCTTGCGCCCTTATTAAATAATTTTGCAAAACTAAAACAAGAAACATATACGGCTGTTGGTCTGTTCTAATAATGATGTAAACGGATAAATCTAGAGAAGACTTAGTGTTCAGTAAATTAAACACATAAGATCCCTATAACTTATTGCCCTTAACTGAGCCATTTCGTAATGATTAATCAATTAAAGCTATAATAAAATACTAATATTAAAATTTGTAGTTAGCTAGATCGACTTTTTACTGAAAATGAGAATTATGATGTTAAAATGCTTAGTATTTAGGTACAACTTGGATATGTCTGGCTAAGAGAAGTCTTCATTTACATGTCTCTTTTTTCAGTGGAGCGATGCTAGAGCTGCTGACAGAGTATGAGGTGAATGTAAAGAGATATTTATTTCAACATCTGTAAAACTGGCTCCTGTATCAATAAAACCACCTGTTCTCGAGTACTCAGAGAGGGTGGATCCTGCATGAGAAATTGCGATGCATTCCTGCTCATGCATTATTTATGCCCCCTGTTTCATATGGAAACAGCATTATCTATCGACTTTTTTAACTAGTGAATATCTGAAAATCGAAAAAGTGAACAGATAATACAATATATAACACAATTTTTCATTGTATAATATTTATTGTGAATAAATATTATAATTTTTAAGTTGTATTCTATGAATCCCTCAACGATCCACTTGATAAAGTTGTATGTCATTTCTACCAAGCTCATTGTAATTTGTTTGTAATTTTTATGATTTAAGGAATACCATCATGTTTGAAACCTCTATTAAAATGTCTATTAAAGCCATAAAACCATAAAAAAAAAAAGTTTTTCTCATTTCATTTTTTTATTAACGCCTGTTATTAAAGTCTCATTCAATATGTGATTTCGTATTTTTTCAAAATTTTAGATTACGTTTCATACTATTAATGTAAATGAAGGATTTTTTTAAATACTAATTTCGAGGATATTTACATTTTAGATTTTTTAAAAGATTATTTTTGCCAATATTTAGTCAACAAAGACAAATTATAAAAAAAGAAGGATATTTTTATTATATTGAAGCTGTTTCAAGACGTAAGCTAGTAGTGACCTTTACAGTACATTGTGAGCAAAATTTTATTCATAATTTTCGTGGTAGTCTAATGTCGTTTACTTTACAGAATTTATCTCATGCGATATCTTACATGAGATAAATTATGTTTTAATGAACGTTCGATTTAATTTGTTTAAATGACAAAAAATAAATCAATCACAATGGCCTTCGTTATGATTCGATATAAATTTCTCAATTCTCCAAAGGAAGTATTTCGATAACACCACAGACTTTGAATCTAGTTAAAATGCTAAATGAAAGATAATAAAACTAATATTTTTAAAGTAATGAAAGTTTTGATTAGTTTAGCCATGCAACAATGGTAGATTTTTAAAAATAATTTTATAGGGATAGTATAGTGCGATGTATGGCGAAATAGTTTTATACATTTTGCTTACCGACACGTAAGTACATGACCTGGAGCTCTTAGAATCTTTATTTCAAGATGAATGTATATAAAACGATAATTATTTTTGTTGTATTTTTCTATTTTTTTTTTTTTTTTTTTTTTTTTCCACGCGAAAAGGCCCTGAGGACCACGCGAATATCATTGAGCTTAGTGCTTCTTTCCCTCTTTCTTTCTCTTCCTCTCATTCCATACCTCCCTCATGCGGTCACCGTGGTTCCTCCTCCTGTCCCCCGAACACGCTCTAAATATTTTTCTATTTTATTTATATATTTATCAAGAAATAAATACACATAATAAATGTAACTTTTATTTCACTTTAACATTCGATCATTTATGTATTAAATATATAAATTAAAAATACATAAACAAAAATTAAAACATATATTAAATTACTATAAAAGCTTTGAAATAATACAGATTGAGAATTTATTTACTTTTTTTATTAATTTTTTTTACTAGGATTCTTTGTTGTTTTTAGAAATTTAATTACATTAATTTAATTGAAAATAAATTGAATAAAATGATTGGCAGAGAGTAACAAGGAGGTAAGGCAGCACTTATATGAGATGGAACAATGTTTTTTTATTGAATTATATATAAACACTGTTGTTAGTTTTGATATGATACCTCCTGTTATTTACCTATTTGTTTTGCACTTGATCGGTTAAATATAACCGTGCGTTTTCCAGTGCCTCTGATTGAGGGTATCTCTTGATATATAACCCTTACTATATCTGATGTGTAAGTTTATTTATATTAACTAGAAATACAGAATATAAACTAAAGTGTCTAAAAAACTATAAGCGCTTCAATTTTTTCTTGCAGGATTGAGATTAAAAACTATAGCTTCCATTAATTGTTACCTAGCATTCAAATTCCGACATAATTTTATGAATATATTTTTTGAATATCCATTACGATAATGGCAGATGTTTTTGATACACAAAAAAAAAAATAACCAGGAAATATTACAGTAGATGGATGAATACACAGTATTAAGTCGTGAAAATATTTATTTATTTTTTGTTTTTTGTGTTTACTAGCCTCTCTCATTTTTCCCATTTCTGATTTTTCTAATTAATTTTACACAAAATTTTTAAAGATGAGTAATCTAATTTCCAAAATAAAATCTTTGTCAGTCATTAAGAAGTATAGATAAACCTTTTAAATTCATTAATATTATTAGAAAACAAATGGTTTATTAAAAAAAACTTAGGGAATAATACTAAGAAGAATTAAGAACATTCTGATCCAAAAAGCTAACAATATATTAGAGGAATAACATTTAGTATAAAATGATGTTACTTCATTATGAAACGAGATTACTTAATGAAGGGGCCGTTGTGTTTGCTCAACAGCGTAAAAAGATAAGTTTATCATTACTTACAAGGGGACGTTTGCAGTTGTAACTCACAGATTTGAATGCCGATTTTTTGTGGGTAGTAGGGACCTATAATAGTACACTAGAGTTATAGCCGTCAATGGGCATTAGGAGCCGAGAAAAAAAAATAAAATATGAAAATCACGTTTTATTTTTTTTCTCAGCTCTCAGTCAAGATAGAGAAATGATTCTTTCACGTTTAATTGCAGTTATGTAAGGTATTTGATATAAAAATACTTTCGTTACGCTCAAGACACCACCCTGCTTTAGGGTACTCAAAAACTCTAAAAAAATGACAAAATTCCGAGGAAATCCGCTGTAAATCAGTGGAAACTTTTTTTCATGAATAACTGGCATCAAATCTCGATTTAACGCACCATAAAACCCTTATATGTGAAATTTTATCAAAATCAAAAAATAATTATTTTTTACCCCTTTCGAAGAGTTTAAAATTTTGAAGTTGAGATTTCATCAACATTTTCTACCGACCATAACAACTGCTGTGTTCAAAAGATTACAACTGTAATAGCATCACTAGAATCAACATACATTCTGCTTTATATCCATGCGTATAACATTGGATTCTCTCCCGATTTTAGTGGAAAAAAACTGATGTGAATGAAAAAATCCAAGGTCAGGTATAACTTGAGATATTTCAATAAGGGGAAATCCTGCAACCTCCGGATTTGGGCTAAACTATGCAGTTTTAAGGCTTCTAGATGACCTTAAAATTTTGTCTTAATCAGTGGCTAAATATGTGAGATAGCGCAAATTGTTTACATTTTTTCAGAAATTGACAGCATATAATAACTGCAATTAAACGTGAAAGAATCATTTTTCTATCTAGACTGCGAGCTGAGAAAAAAAATAAAACGTGATTTTCATATATTTTTTTTTTCGGCTCCTAATGCCCATTGGCGGCTATAACTCTAGTTTTACACTATTATAGGTCCCTACTACCCACTCAAAAATCGGCATTCAAATATGTGAGTTACAACTGCAAACGTCCCCTTGTTAGTTTATTTAGTGATCAGTAATTTAGTAGTCGATTCTGTGCATTCGATTAGATTTAACTGTTATACAAAGGAGAACCGGAATACAGATGTTTTTCCCTTCGACATTGAGCAACTTTGTCATCTTTAATTATTTATAAGACATCGAGAATTACTTTTGCTTATAAAAAATTTTCTTAAAATTTACTGAGTTGGATAACAGAGTTTTTCGCCATGGACCTTCATGTAAAAATTATCCAGTTAATATCCATGTTAAACATTAACATACAATGTTTTAAGAAACCGCCCCTATTTATTTTTATTTATTACTTATTTTACAATGTGCTCAAAAGTAAAAAAAAAAACCCAAAAAAAACCTCTTTCAATGCCTTCTTATTCCACAAACTAATGCTATTAAAAAAAAACTGCAAAATTTGATTATAAGATTTAAGTAACGTTTACATTTTTGACATATATTATTGTTTTACTTAATACTTTAATCATTATACATTTAAAACTACACTAAACATTAAAATTATTGAATTCATATTTTGAGGTGTCGTAGTGAAAACGTCTAAGATTATTCTTTCATGAGCAGTACTGATGTTTAGTTGAAAGTAGTCAAGTAACCAACATTATGTGAACGATAGGGGTTGAGTAGAGGGTAAAATTTTATAGCCGGCAATAACCATAAAAATAGATTTACTTGGATGGCTCTGTGGGAGGATAACATTTTCCACCGTTCCTTCCGCTTTACCTGGTTATTACTTATAATATTTTTTATTTATTATTTATAACTAATAATTTTTTTAACATATTTTAGATCTGTATGTGAGATAACCAGTTTAATATTTCATATAATTATCAATAAATTGTTACTACTAACGTTTTTTCATACTATTTTTTGTTTGACATGTATATGCCTTTTAGTTGGGGGTCTGTACTTTTTTAGTGTAACGTTTTCTACACATTAAAAATGTAACATTTTTACACGACATAGCTATGTTAGTGTTGCTCGGTTCAAAAATTTGCTGATAGTTTCCTTACATTTTTAGCTACGACCTAAAGAGATTTTTCGGTTTGAATGAAAAAAGTCACGTTTGAAACCCCCATTTTTGAGTGTAGGGGCTTATTTGACAGGCTCTAACTCTGTTGGTGTTGCTCGGATCAAAATGTTTCCTTTTCCTTAAGTAACGTTGCTGGTATAGGTTGCCTGACTTAAAGTAAGAGGTAGATTTTTTCTACAGCTACAACAGAAGATGAAACGAGATAAATCATGATCAGTAAACATTTTTAAGTGAATAAACCTTAGATGAATATACTAAACAAAAATTTCTACCTCAAGCACCCAGGTATTACTACCTCAAAATTCTCTGTTTCTAATTTCCGTCTTAAAATAGTTTTAATATAAGAAGTTCTTTATCTTCGGTGACCAGATTGAAATCAAGGGAATATTGAAATTGATGTTAAAATTGAACCGAAATGATCCGTTTAGTTCGGTAAACCAAGATCGCCCTCACTTTCCTAAATATATATAGCAAAATAAAATTATCGCGGGTTGAAGTTTTTTAAAAAGAAGCTTTATTGAGAATTACATACATTGATCAGGAAAAAGCACAATTTATAACTTATTACAAGGCTTCGAGCATAGTATGACCGTACGCCTCAACGGTCACGTACAGAATGTTTACTAGGCTAGGTGGGGGTAGCCTTTTATAGGGTTTTGAAGAGGGGTTATCAAGCATTGTTTATTTATATTCTTAATGCCATCTAGGTGTACATAACTCCTCCCCCCCGAGTTCCGAGGTCTCCGATGGAACAAGTATCTTAGTGTAAATAGGTTCTTAGATTTTATACAATTCAATTGAAAGTTTCTTAAATTCAATAAAAGCTTTGAAACTTGTACATGTATTAGTACCTTTTACACTAAGCGATAGCATTCTATATACAAAGGGATTGGACCTTATACTCTAAGTTTATACAAAAATAAAAGGATTAGACCTTGTTCATATCTTGTGTACTAAATTGGGATTTGTACATTTGAAAACAAAAAGATTAAACCCTGCACTGGAATAGGATTTTATACAATTATCAACTTCCTATAAACAAAAGGATTAGACTTTGAATATTTCCTAATCTCTCGTTAGGATTCGTACTATTTATAGTTTTACATAAATAAAAAGATTAAACCTTGTACTTTCTAGATACTAGGCTAAGACTATTTACCAAAATAAAAGTATTTATACATCTCAGAATTTCTTACATGCTAAAGTACAATTTTCCTGAAATAACAAAAAAAAGATAACAGAATATTCCCTAATACTAAACAACACATTTTAACATTAATACATTATTTAAACAAAAGGAAAGTAAAATAAGAGTCTTTGAATTAGTTTCTCCTATTACTTCTAAATTCAAAATTACTCAATTAAAATAATAATATTTTAAATTAAAATAATTCAAATACTCTTCTAATTACAGTTTATAATCATTTCAAGAATAAAATACATACTTTTCTTATTTATAGATTACATAATGAAAACAAACAAAATAACATAACATCGAGACAAAATAATAAAATCTTAATATTTATTACAGTGAATACAAAGTATTAATTACAAAATAAATCAAACATAACATTACTGTGAAATAAAATAATAATTTGAATGATCTTTTACATTGTTAACATTGAACAGAACCCTCAAGCTATCCACAATCATCAGCTACGGGACATCAGCCATGTGCGGATCATTCAGATATGAACTACTCGGCAGGTGCTTCCTCCTGAAAATATGCCACATCAAATGGTATCTTTATTATGTGGGTTACATGACCTTATTCAACCTCTTTTAAGCCTTCTGCAACAGATTTCTGATGTAAAACAAGCCTTATTCCCATCATATGCACCCTAATTCTTTAACTGTGGGTTCCTTGTCCATTCTTCTATGGAACACTAACGGACTTCCTCAACATAAAAATGAACTTGACATATACCTACATGAGAAAGGAACGGACGTTGCCCTGATAACCGAAACACACCTTAATTCCGACATAAAATTCACATTCCTGGCTACACTATTTACCGAACGGATCATTCAGATAACACTGCTCACGGAGGCACAGCCATCGTCATCAAATCTTCACTTCGACACAATTCAATACATACACCACATACACCCCACACACAGGCCACTGCAATCACACTTTAGACAAAACATAACACTATAACACTGGCAGCTGTGTATTGTCCCCCAGGTTTGCCATTTTATCACACATGTTCAATAGTTTCTTCGAGAAACTGGGAAACTGTTTTGTCGCTAGTGGAGACTATAATGCCAAACACTAAGCTTGGGGCTCCCGTTTGTGTACTCCGAGAGGTAAAAATAAAAGATCTGTTCTCCATAAACTTTCGTTAGACACTATATCCCCAAACACTCCAACTTACTGGCCCACATCGAGACAGAAAACCCATGACTTACTTGATTTTTTCATCACTAAAGGACTTCGCACCATACCTTACACAATAAGTAGCAGTTCCGATCTCTGCTCTGATCATTCCCTGGTTCATTTGACACTTTTTGATGAACCTATAAAAAAAAGAGAAAAGATTATTCCTAATCCAAGGCGTTATGGATTGGGATAGCTATCAATCCAAGTTAAATTCGAAACTGCTGATACCAATGCAACTAAAAACCGAAGAAGAAATTGAAGAAGCAGTTGATGTATTTACCAAAGCTGCGCAGGAATCTGGATGGGCCTCATCCGTTCCTAGAATGAACAAAAGAGGTTCTCTACCGAGTTACCCACAGTACATCAGGGACCTGATCACAGCAAAGAGAAGGGCGCGAAAGGTATGGCAAACAGACAGACGAACATTTAATAATTTGAATAACGAACTGAAAAGACAAATTATGAAAATCAAAAGACTAAATACGATTACTACTTATCCAATATCACGACAGACGACGGAAGCTTATGGAGGCACACTAAAAAACGTTTAAAGCATCACGAGGTGATAGCGCCTCTCAGAAAAGAAGATGGGTCCTGGGTAGTGTCGGACAAAGAAAAGTCGGAACTCTTTGCAGAACATTTGTCGACTGTTTCTACACCACATACAGACTACCAAGACAATGAACATGAAAATTACCTACAAGAAACTTTAGAAGCTCCCCTTCAATTGACATTACCACCACTGTCTTTCACTCCTTCTGATGTATTGCAAGTAATCAGAAAGCTATTACCAAAAAAAGCTCCAGGATTTGACTTAATCACCGCTGACCTTCACCAGAAAATGCCAAAAAAAGCTATAGTCTTTCTAACTACACTTTACAACGCAATTCTTAGGACTACAAAATTCCCAGTTCAATGGGAATATTCTTATATTACCATGATACATAAACCAAACAAAACACCGATTCACCTTCTTCCTACCGACCAATTAGCCTACTTCCTTTGTGTTCTAAAATTTTTGAAAAATTATTTTACCGACGAATACTAGACAAACTGACAGATAAACAAGTACTGCCTACACATCAATTTGGATTCCGTTCATTTCACTCAACAGTTCATCAACTACACCGTGTAACGGATTTCATATCAATCTCACTCAAGAAAAGACTATATGCTACTGGGGCATTTTCATTCTCGGCGCAACAGACGCATGAAGCGGTCCTTGGCCAGTTCAACGGCTCTTCCCCAGTCTTCCCTGTCAGTGGCACGTCTGATGGATATTCCTGCTTTCTTCAGATCCTCGGAGACGCTGTCCTTCCATCTTCCCTTCGGTCTTCCACGAGGCCTCACTCCATCGGGGCTTCCGTAATACAGTCTTCTGACTGTCCTCTCCTCGTCCATTCTGATTATGTTTCCCAGCCATTTAATTCGCTGTATTCTCACATATTGGGAAACATTCAGTTCATTATAAAGTACGTACAGCTCTTTGTTTTTTCTGAGTCGAAACAA
The DNA here is from genome assembly GCA_003667255.2 of Euschistus heros. NCBI lineage: Eukaryota > Metazoa > Arthropoda > Insecta > Hemiptera > Pentatomidae > Euschistus > Euschistus heros. Next base: position 579,379 of record RCWM02000165.1, read on the forward strand.
ACCATCCTCCTTTACAGGTCCATAGATGCGTCTCAATATCTTCCTTTCGAACCTGTCAATACGTTCAGCTGATACTTTAAGCAATGTCCAGGTTTCAGATGCGTATGTCAGGACGGGTCGGACGAGGCTTTTATAAAGTCTGAGTTTGGTTGTGCGACTGAGCAGACTACTTCTAAATAGTTTAGATACACTGAAATAGGATCGATTAGCTACCATTATTCGACATTTTATTTCTTCTTCTTCATCTAAGGAGTCGTTGATCATCGATCCTAGGTATTTAAAACTTTTAACGCACTCAAATCTATAGTTTCCCATTATGTAGTGTTTCTACGGGTGCACTGGATTCTTCCTTCTTAACGTGAAAATCTTTGTTTTATCCTCATTTATTTGGAGACCCATTCTTTTTCCTTCTATCTCAAGTACCGCAAATACCTCCTTGATATTTTGTCGATTCCTTCCTGCAATAACAACATCGTCAGCATATGCCATTACCTGTGTCATTTTATTAAATATGGTTCCCTGAGATATCAGTCCTCCAGCGGGCCAAGAGAATCCCCTTGTCTCAGTCCTGAGCTTATAGAGAATGGGTCTCCTAACTTTCCGCCAATCTTCACCCTGCCTGTCGTGTCATTCATTGTACACATTGTGAGTCGAATCAGTTTAGCTGGGATTTCCATCTCTCTCATAGCCCGATATAATTCTTTTCTGATGACTGAGTCATATGCAGCTTTATAGTCTATAAAGAGTAGCCACATGCAGCTACCGAACTCATTCATTTTTTCCGTCATCTGCCTAAGCGAGAATATTTGGTCAATGGTTGAACGATTAGCCCTAAATCCACTCTGGTACTCTCCAAGCTGCGATTCTACGTATGGGATTAGACGGTTATAAAGGGCAATTGAGAACACTTTGTATCCCGTATTTAGTAGACTGATTCCCCTAAAGTTCTTGCAATGATAGACTCACTCCATTCTTGTGGCATCGTCTCCGAGATCCACACTTGTTCTATTATCTTTATAATTTCTTGTATTAGTTGCGGACCTCCTGCCTTTAGAAATTCTGCTGGGATGCTATTTGAACCAGGTGCTTTGTTGTTTTTTAATTTATCCAAAATTAAATGAATATCAATGCTATCAGGTGGCAACGACTCCCTCTCATTTTCCTCTTCTGGCGGGTTACCAATCGTCTGATCCACAGTTATGGGATTAAGGAGTTTCTTGAAGTGGTCTCTCCATCTTTTTTGTATGTCTTGGTCCACAACTAGTAGCTTTACCTCAGCATTCCTAATTGCTGAATTGTTGCTGAAGCCTGTAGTTATGGTTTAGACTTCTTCAAAAAACTTCCTTGTGTCACTACTCCTTCTAGAGTCCTCAATTTCCTTCACCTTCTTTAGTAGCGCTTTCTTCTTCTTTTTCTTAAGTACCATTTTTGCCTTAGTTCTTGCTTCTTTGTACTCATTCCTACTACGTCTAGTATCTCGGCTCAAGAAAACTGCTCTCTTTGCATTCCATTCCGCCACTACTTCTTCACATTCCTTATCAAACCAGGTGTTATCGGTTCTCCTATCCTTCTGGCAGTACTGCTATGACCTGCTTCAGGCAGTCCCACTCCCTTTCCACCTCTCTTCCATCTTCAACTGCAGGAATATTCTTCACTCCTTGTTCCATGCTTGACTGGAATGAGTTTCTAATTTTCTCTTCCTTGAGCTTCGTTCTGTCCCATTTGGACCTCTGGTTCTCGTTCTACGGCGCAAGGGTCTCACTCCTTCGGTCATCTTTGCCACAACTAAATAGTGGTCTGAATTTACATCTGGTCCACGGTATGAACTAACATCGTTTATTGAGTTGAAATGCCTGGATGAGATCAGTATATGATCGATTTGTGTTGCAACGCCAGTCGGTGAGGTCCAAGTTTCCTTGTATTTTTTTTTTTGAGAAAATATTGTACTCATAACAGTTAGTGAGTTGGACACCGCAAAGCTGATCAATCGTTCACCATTGTCATTTGTCTCTGGATGCATACTGTATCTTCCAATGGTAGGGGTGAAAGCAAGCTCCTGTCCTATTTGTGCATTGAAATCACCTAACACTACTTTTATGTCGAAGGAAGGGCCATTTCTAATAATTTTGTCCAATTCTTCATAAAATTTATCCTTTTCCTCTTCCTCCTTTTCCTCAGTAGGTGCATGTACATTTATCAGGGTAATATTGTGGCGTTTCCCCTTAATCCTCATAGTACATATTCTATTATTTATCGGCTGGAAATCGAGGATTGACGATTTCGTGCGTTTTAAAACCAAAAATCCAGTACCAAATTCGTGTCTTTTCTCGCCTCCGCTATAGTAAAAATCAAAATCCTTTCTGCTGAGTTTACCACATCCCGTCCATCTTGTTTCTTGAATGGTCGCAATATCTGTGCCAAGTTGGGATAGTTGTTCTTTCAGTTCAGTCATGGCACCTGGTCTATAAAGAGAGCGCACGTTTCACGTTCCAAATTTAAATACCTTTGTGAGAGTTCCAGGTCGTTTCCGTAAGACAGTCTGGTTTCCGAGGCTTCGTTGTTGAGCGTTAGTAACTTGATAGCTTTTTGCAAGAGGCGGGTAGTCAGCCCTCCTCTCAACCCTCCCTCCTGGACTGGCAGTGGTCCAGTAAACTGACTACACTGGCGGAGTTCTCCTAATTAGTATTAAATATTATATATTTGTTTTATTGGTATCTATATACATTCATCCGTTTCCTGAGTTTTGAGGGTGCTGAAATGCAATTCTTGGGCTAAAAAAATTTTATATCACATTTTACAGTGTAAAAGCTAAAATGTTTCAAGTGAAGTACGTTCAAATCGGAAATACGGTCGAATTCACTAGCATCTGTGGTTAATATGAATAGTTTTTCCCAATCTGGGTACTTTAAAATTGGTGTATTGCTCATCATTTCCGATAGCGTTTGACATGCCTTTTTTATTTCCTTTGTGCCATATATTTTGGTTTTTAAAGAATTTAATATTGGTCTGGTTATCTTACCGTAGTTTTTGATAAATTTCCTATAATACCCGGCCATGCCGAGGAATTGTCTCATCGTCTTTTCATTTCGCGGAATAGGAAATTTTAAAATAGCTTCAATTTTTTTCAAATCTGTTTTTAATCTGTCCGGGGTTACGATGTTGCCTAAAAAGTTTAATTCAGTTTTAAAAAATTCAGTCTTCTCTAATTGTATTGAGAGGTTATGTTGTTTTAGGGCTTTAAGTACCCTTTTTAAATATTTTAAATGTTCTTCCTCATTTTTTGAATAAACTATTATATCGTAGATGTAAATCATTGAATTAGGAATATTTTGAATCATCATTGTCATTGCTCTCTGAAAAGTTGGAGGTGCATTACACAGGCCAAAAGGCATACGCAAAAACTCAAAATGTCATTTTCAGTGGAGAACACGGTTTTAGCTATTGATTGTTCGTCCATCTCAATTTGGTGAAACCCTGACGCGAGGTCTATGGTGGAAAATAATTTCGATCCCTTTAATCTGTTTAATAAATCCTCAATGTTTGATAGGGGAAATTTATTTTTTACAGTTGCCTGATTTAATTTTCTATAGTCGATGACCATCCTTATTTTTTTTTGTCCCGACGCGTCTGATTTTTTCGGCACGATCCAAAGTGGGGAATTATACGGTGATTTACCTGGTCTTATTATTTTATTTTTTAATAATTTTTGAACTTCTTCATTTATCTGTTTTTTAAATTGCTCCGGGTAGCAATAATTTCGAGTGTATATCGGATTATCATTAGTGGTTACTATTTTATGTTTAATTAACCCCGACGGTTTTAAATTCTCGTCGTCTCTTTTTAATACTTCGCCATGTTGGCTAATAATTTCAATTAATTCTTCTTTTATTTCCGGACTAATATGTTCATGGTGGATTAAGTTTTTAATTTCATTTTTATCATCAATAAAAAATAGATCGTTTTCTAATTTAAATTTTAATTCATCTTTTTCTAAATTTATTTTTAATTTTAGTTTTTTCTTAGTCTCGTAGCCTAATAAAATGTTAAATCTTTCACTAAACGGAAATATTAAAAATTTGACTTTTTGATTAATTCCTATCAGGGGCATTAGGTCAATTATCACGCTTTGTGATCCTTCCGCTCTTCCCGTAGGGGTTTTTATCGCGAAGTCCTCTTTAGAAATTTCCGAGAAACGTGGAATGTGATCGGGGTGTATATAATTTTTTTTGGCACCTGTATCAATTAGCCATTTATTTCCTAGACTGTCGATTAACTTTGGTAAATCGTTGCTTAAATTTAAATCGTGTATTTCTATTTGCTTATGTTCAACGGTCTGTTTACTGTTAGAATTTAAATGATTATTTATATCTGGTCTATGTCCGGAGGTCTGCTCGTGCTTGGGCCTAATTCTAAAAAATGATCCTGTCTTTTTTCCAGTGACTCTATACGTTCTAATAATAATTTTATTTTTTCATCTTTCTCTTCCTCTATTGTATGCACCCTGTTAGATACCGTTTTCATCGATACTGTGTTAGAATCTATTTGAGGTTGTTGGTAATTATTTTGTCTAAAATTTCTATTGGGTTGGGTGGTTTATTGAAAAATTTATATTGTGACTGAGGGTACCATTGTTGATTATGTATTGGTGTCTGATATTCGATAGCTCGATGTTGTGGCCGGAAGTTATGCCGATTATTATTAAAAGTTGGACTTTGTTCGTAATGATACTGTTGCGGTCGGTAGTGTTGAGGATTATTATAATTATTAAATGCTGAATATTGTTTGCGCTGAAACTGTTGGGGTCGGTAATTTTGGTAATCATGGTGGTTATTAAAATTCGGTCTGTATTCTTTATTTTGTAATTAGTTTCGAAATTTTTCTTTTTATAATTATTTTGTACCGAACTGTTTTTAGAATGTTTTTTATCCCCATAAATTCTGTGAACAATGTGGGCCGCGCTATTTCTTAATATTTCTTCGAGGTCTTCTAAAGTATCAAATTTAATATGTTAAACGAAGTCAGTCAATGCCGGATGTAAACGTCCTGTTTATCAATTATTTCATTATCCGCATATATACGGGCGTATAAGTCGCATCTTTTTTGTCCCAGTCTTTCTAAAAAGTCAAGTTGGTTCTCATTTTGATACGTACGGGTATTTAAAATTTCTGAAATGAATTGTTCTCGTGTTCTAGTATCCTGATACTTTCTTTTTAAAAATTTTATTATTTCTTTAACTGTCGCGAATTCCTTATCGTATACTACGACTTTTGCTTTTCCCGTTAATTTGTTTAGTATAGTTAAAACTAATTTGGCCTGATTAGTATTTTTATGAGTATTATCGTCTTTGCAATAGAAATCGTATAAAAAGTTACTATTTCTTATAAAGTCAACTAATTGCAGGGGATTCCCATCGTATTCTGGAATTAGTGCTAAATCGTGGTTTTTGATTTCTAACGCCATTTTACTATTTTTATCTATTAACGTCGAACCTGTTATTTTTAAGTTACTTAATTTTTCTTCTAACTTATTCATAAAATTAAATCTGTATTAATATAAAATATACCACATTAATATTCTAAATTATTCTACTTATTATACTGAATTATATTTAAATTACAAAATAACATAAAAAAATAAAAATAAAATAAATTAATTATACTTGTTTCTTGATAAAACGATGTCTTCTCGGTGTCTTCTCGATGCAGCTTCCTTCAGCTCCTTCTCGTCGATTCTTTAGCAAGAGGTTTTAGGTCCTTTTGGTCAAGGTATTGGAATACCAAAGTGCTTTTAAAGACTTGAAGATCTGTTGATGTATTCTGCTAATACTCAGCTCCCAATCTTCTCATGCCAGCGGAAAGAGGTCTCGCTGTTCTATACCTGTAATAAGATAGAATTGCCACGAAGTTACGTTTACACTTCCAAAAGTCCCTCCGTTCGGGCGCCAGCTAAATAAAAGTATCGCGGGTTGAAGTTTTTTAAAAAAAAGCTTTATTGAGAATTACATACATTGATCAAGAAAAAGCACAATTTATAACTTATTACAAGACTTCGAGCATAGTATGACCGTACGCCTCAACGGTCACATACAGAATGTCTACTGAGGCTAGGTGGGGGCAGCCTTTTATAGGGTTTTGAAGAGGGGTTATCAAGCACCCCGTTAACAAGCAGGTTGCGTTGTTTCGCAGGATAAACCTGTTTTAACTCGAGATATTTTAGCTCGTTTATTTTTAGCTTTAATTTTATCGATCTGTTTTTTAATTAATTTAGTTTGACTATTAACTCTACTTACTTTTATATTAATCTGTGGTATTTTAAGGGACGACGTGTATCTCTATAAAGTTTACTTTTCATTTACTATTGTTAAAACCACAGACAAAAAAGAATAATAGGAACAAAGAAAAAGGTTGGTAGAGTTGGTGCGACAAGGAAGATAGTATTATGAGAAAAAGTAGAGAGGCAAAGGGTCCCAGGCCTTCCGACAAACATAAAATGTTTTTGTCGAGATCTTTATATTTGCTCAAATGTTTTCAGTGTGAATTAAACTTTGCCACTCGTCAATTTTTTTCTTGGACCAAGGCATATTAAAACTCTTCTCTGCCTATACGTAATTAATTATGAACTGGAATACTCTCAAGCCAACAATCCTGTGACTATTTAAGTAGCTATTTGTATTTTGTATTTTCAAGTACAAACATAATATTTTAAGCCCTTCAAACATATAAAATAGTTTTACGTAAATATAAATTGTGATAATTGAAGGGTTTTGTGGATGAAGAGATTATGTAACAGAACAGAATTTTGAGTATTTTTTTAAAGATTACATAGCCCCTTCATCTTCTTAATATTTCTTTTTCTAGTTGTTTTAAAATATTTTACTACCTACACTTTAGCACATAAATCCTTCATCCTATGAACTAGATTGTACTAAAAAAAAAAAAAAAAAATGTAACATAATCCATTTACTACCAAACCCTGCAATAGTATTATAGTCACTTACGATAAAAGATTGATTAAATATTACAATTATGTCACATATTTAGTAGTTATAAATACTTCCTCATGTAATTCGTCATTTATCCTAGATTGTTTGTTTCACTAGAATCTATAAATTCAAATACCCAAATTTTAATAAAATAACATTTTTAAAAACAGCCCTGTAACCATAATGTATCGTTGCTGTAATCTAACTTAAATACATTCTCGAAGAAGTGTAAAGCGGTAGTTAGGAGCACAAGTCTTAAGTGCAGTGTTTTAGAGCCGCTTACATGAACGCTAAAAGCTAGGTGTAGGCCGTGGTTGGTATTACAGACTGTTCCTTTGGTCTAATTTATCTAACATAAACATATCATGTTCATATGGTATTATTATAACTTCACACACACAGTATTTATATATATATATATATATATATATATATATATATATATATATATATATATATATATAAATTTATTACATGTAAAGGTTCTTATTTTTATGTCAAATAAATGAAGAACGGCCTCATTTCATTGGGTTATTGGATAAATTTATTTAATAATAATAACAAGATTGTTTGTGAGTTATTACGTTTATGAAAGGATTTTAGGATTGTTGACTAAAATTTGATGAAAACCCACTTAAGTCAATAAGTACATTGACCCACCATTTCGAAAGGTAATGTACACGGAAATTATTGGACGTTTTAGAACTCATTTACCGCATAATTAGAAGCTGACTTACCACATACGAGTAATTAATTGTATTTAATTATTTTAAGGTTACCTGAAAATGAGAAAATTTCCCGAAAAATGTAGTAGAACGTAGTAAATACATTATATCCTGTATATATTGTGTTTATAATCGAACTTACTTTGTGACATAAATGAATTTAATAAAGTGGATGGCATAATGTAAGCCACCATTTAAATGAGTTAAAACTATAGAACCATCTGAAGCAACTCTAAGCTGGCAAGTTAATCTATCTTATGTGAATCAAATTAATTTAAAAATGTAAAATATTTTATTATGTAGTGATTGTTATTCTGGATATGATTTTTAATATAAGAGCAACGAAATGAATACATGCAAGGGCCTATAAAGGAAGTCTTGGTAATGTTGGTAAGAAGGAGAAAAGGAAGAGTAAGCCTCTACATCCAAGGCAAAACAACTGACCTAAGTGTTTAAATAGGTCAGACAAACATTTAAGGCTTGGGGTCTAAATATATTATAGAAATATTAATAATTACAGAAAAACAAAGTATATGATCTGCAAACTTAGTTCTCCGGCAGATTCTGTTTATTTTGGCCGATATACTTTCGTGCAAGTAAAATAGTTCCTCTACTTGAGATCTCAAGTAACTGTAGAGAATGGTGCCTCAAAGGGAACTCATTGCCTACCAATGTTATTTTGGAATGGGATACTTCAGAAGTAAATTTTTGTCAAGGACTGCCAAGTTACGATTATATAAGAAGCTGGTAAGACCAGTTCTAACCTTATATTCGGAGCCATTGGTAGTCCCTTGATCGGACGAACGAAGCCTGAAGCCTTTCCAAAGAAGAATTCTTCGGCGTATTTACGGGCCTAAGATAGTCGGACAGGCATACCACAGAAGGACAAATCAGGGAGCATATAACCTCCTTGGCGAACCAGGCTTAGTGAGACACGTCAGACTGGGAAGACTTGGTGGGCCGGCAATGTTGCTCGTATGTCAGGAAATGAGATTCCTAAAAGAATAATAAATGAGGATATACACAGAAGCAGAGGAAGACCCCCTCTTAGATGGGTGGACAGCGTAGCAGAGGATGCCAGGAGGATCCTGTGAGTCGGAGATCGGAGGAGAGCTGTCCAACGAGGAACAAAGTGGCGGAAGTTATTGGAGGGTGCTAGGGACCAGTAATAATCTGTTGAGCAACTGGAAGAAGGAAGAAAAATCTGAAAAGTTAACATGATAAGCCGCAGTCGTAGAAATATTCGATACTTCGAAAATAATCGATAATGTAAGAAGACAGAGAAGGAGTTATTATCTAATAAACTATAATGAAGAAGGGAGTTTTGGTACGGTTGTACACCAGACTTGAGGTTAATTACTGAATTGTTGACGAATGAGAGATACTACATAGCAGAGCTGGCTGAAGGAAAACAACACCCTGGAGGCCTCTTGAGAAAGTCATCTGACATCAGCTATCCTGTTCACTGGCTACAGTGTAAGATAAGTCCACAATCCCACAGCCATGAGAAACTATGCAAATTGTGTGGAAGACCAAGCAGTCATTTTAAATGCAAATCAAATCACTGTGTCCCTTTATTAATATTCTGTTTTGATTCAAATTAATTAGTAATTCTATAATCTCTGTTTTATTCTTAAAACAAATTTACAGTGGTAAATAATAAATATTAAGTTTATGCACGAAATCTTATAAATATTGGAGCCAGTGAAAAATTAACAAAAAAACCTTTTTTAGGATTAAAAGGAAGTATTTCCTTAACTTTTCATGTACTTGTAAAGTAGGAATGTTGTTGGAAATATATCTATGGCTAGTTTCTTTACAAGCTATTTTATGAAGTTGTAAATTGAAATGAATAAATTATAAATAAAAGTGAATCAATAATAAGAGGAGTATCAGTTAAAGAAAATCGATACCGACAAAGGAACTTGAGCTCTCTTATTACTCGATTAACTGCGAACCTAACTCTTGCCACTACCAAGTCTAATTTGGAAACTGGTCAAAAAGCTAAAAGCATTTCAAGGTTTCCGACTCCTCTACAACTATCTCTAGGTCTATGATGGCGTTAAATATACATTACTTGTACTGCACTTGCTGCTACTGTGGCAGAATTATAAATTCTAGCAGTTCTAGATGAATGGTATCTCATTCGCGATAGGGTAGTTACTTCATTGTTGCAATGTCGTGTGATCGTAATCTCACAAGAAAAAAGCAACAACGTTTCACTTCAAAGAATTTTTGGTTTACATTAGCGTGTATGTTGCTTTCAACGATAGATGGAGAAATATTCGGGAGGAAGATTCAATCATAGTAGTTTTTAGGGTTATGCGAAGTTATTATGTTTTCTTTTCAATTTAATGAATCCCCATTCAATTTCATGTGAATATGCCGTGGGGTTATTGTTGTCTTAGGTATTTACTAAAGCGTTAGACTTCAGACCGTCACAGTTGTTCCATTCGAATATTATAAGAATATACGGATTTTGGATGGTCTGCAGGTAGCACTGATATAAATCCAATATAGCATATATCGGACAAGATTTACTGATATGTAAGACGACAGGTCGATTCTCATACATTCATCTGGAACTTACTACAGTTAAGAGGTTTTTAAATAAAGATAGGGAGAATATGAATCAAGAGGTTACAGCAGGCATGATAAGAAAGAAGCGTGTGATTAGAAATCCAGAGGAGGAATTAGCCTGCATTGAAACCTATTTATTGTGATGAATAACTTCCAATAAGTAGAAGAATAAAGAAATAATGAATAAGATTCGAAGTTTCGTTTCATATTTATAGCCTTTTACCACTGCTTATATTAATTATAAAAGTAAAGAAGTGGGAAAGGATTTTCCTTGGCAGGTTTTAAATATATTTAATTTACTTTTTTCCAGAGAATTTCAAATGCCCCCTTTTTTAACCTTATCTTTCATACATTTGTATCAGAGGCAACCTGGTAAAAATAAAAAAAAATCTCAGCTAAAGTTATCAGATAAAATAGGAAATGAAGCAGGGTGGATAGCATTATCCAGCGGTAGCTAGTTCTGACACGAACCTTAATAAAAATTAAATAAAATAAAATCATCAACAACTCATGAAAGGGTTTTGGGCTCAGTGCTTAGGTAAGGATGTACTGTTTCTAGGCCAACGGTTGTGAAAGTAGGAGATTTGGCCTAAATCGCGCTCAACAGTCAGGTTTTTTCCCATTTAAGGGTACCCAGTATGTAGAGGCTGTGTGTGCTCCAGAAGGGTCTCCTTAACTCGAAGTCGAGCCACAATGAAATTACTGAAAATAAATTTTTTGTCTTCAGTCGGACTCGAACCCAAGACTGGAGCCTGGAAGCTTAGTAGTCAAGTGCCTTACCCACTGAGCTCCCGACACGAAACTTTAATAAACAATAGTTTATTTAAGTTTCGTGTTGGGAGCTAAATAATTTTAAACTTAGCTAAATAATGATTTAAACTTAAATTTACCATTTAAGTCACTTTTATTCTTGCAAGGGGAATTTAAAGCTCACGGTAACTTTTAGATTTTAATTTATAGTTCCATAACATTTCTAGTATATAAACTTGTTTTTGTAAGCTGTTAGTAATTTTAACAGAACGTTGATCTGGCTTCTGAAACACATAGGTGGTTTAGGATTTTTCATTTTAAAAAATGATTTTTTCTTAAGATGGTGAATATATGGGTTTTAATATGTGTGTGTGTTGAGAGTTATGAAGTTCTGCAGGCTGGTTCCCGTAAAAGTATTTTTTGTTAAAGATACATGTTTATCAATGAAAATGTTTCTAACGATTTAATTTATAATTATTCTAGCTTATAAATAATACTTGATATGACAAACGATTTTTTAGTCCTGCCTCACAAATACTATATTATAAAGTTATCCTGGAAAGATATTTCGGCTGTGACCTTTGAAGCATAATATCCTTCTGGTAGGTAAAATTACACATAGTAAGCTTACTGTTAGCTTAACCCAATGTAAGCTGTCGGCAAGTAGAAGGAGACTGCAAACACTGGATTCTCACAACTGTTTATATTTAGGCTTGGTAATTGTGTGTGTGCCGCAGAGCAGAGAACTGTTGGCCAATGAAATATAAACACAGAATATTAAATATTCAAATATATAAGGTTTTTTTTTTTTTTTAATTTATTTAATTGAAATTTACAACTGTATATACAATATATTATACATCGAGTAAATACGAAGATAATGATAAAAATGACTCGTCACTTGTTTTTAAAGCAACTACCCATTGGTAGCACTTATAAAGGTTTTATATAATGAAGTATTATATTAGAATGAAGTATTATGTTAGAAGCAAGTTGTGATACAAATGGGTTTGAATGATTGTGGAGTTTGCTATGAAAGGATAGAGATCTGGTGTGAGCTAAGTCAGAAACGTAAGGTATATTAAGATCTTTGTGGATAAATTAGTTTGTGACGAAGTAAGGAGCATTTAAGATTTTTCTAAGGATTTTGGATTGTAAGGATTGGATACGAGGTGCATTGGATGGTTTAGTGGAGCCCCAAAGCTCAACTCCGTACGTCCAGATAGGTCTAATCACAGTCATGTATATTAGTCTTTTGTAATTAATTGGGAGCTTTGAACGTTTGTCAAGTAAATGTTGAAGTAGTCGAAAATGACGGGCAGTTTCTTGTGTGTGGATTCCAAGTAAGACGTTTGTCCAGATGGAGTCCTAGGTAGCGAATCTGTTCAACGAGGATTAATGGGACATCATAAAAAGATACTGAAGGTCAGGAAGTCATAGGTTTGCGACGAAGCACAAAGATTATTTGATGGGATTTATTTGGATTTTTTTTGATTCTCCATTTTCGACACCATTCTTGAAGGTTTATGATATGGGATTGGAGTGTCTGGGAGGCAATAAATGGATCATTGTTTACTGATAACACACAAGCGTCATCAGCATACGTGTAGAGGATTGGACCTAGGATACTTCCTTGAGGAACACCTGCTACTTGGTTAAACCGAGAGGAATAGGAAAAGTTATGATTAACTTTAAAAGTTCTATCACTGAGATAGGAGCGGGTAATAAGGAAATATGTAGAAGGTAAGAATTTACGGAGTTTGTAAAGCAGTTCTCGGTGCCAGACTCGGTCAAATGCTTGTTTTACATCGAGGAAGGCTCCCGTGCAGTACATTCCGCGCTCCAATGCGGAGGAAACAACGTCCACCACACGATGACATTGCTGGATTGTGGAATGAGATGTTCGGATCTAAACTGGTAATCTGGAATTATGTGATTGGAATCTAGGATAGGATACAATCGTTTTAAGATGAGTTTTTCTAGGATTTTATCCATAATTGGCAAGAGAGAAATAGGACGATATGAGGAAGGGTGTTCCGGTGGCTTTTTGGGTTTGGGTATCATTTTGACTATGGATAATTTTTAAGGATCAGGAAAATATGTTGTTTGGAGTACAGCGTTATATATGAATGTTAGGAACAGGATGGCTTTCCAAGTAAGGTGTTTTAGGATATGGTAAAAAGGAAAAAAAAAAAAAAAACTGTGTTGATACGAAAAGTGAAAATAAAAGAAATGATTAATCGACTAATAATAGATCCAATCCTATTCTTATCTAATACCAAAGCAATTCCTAATCAAGTTTATTCCGATAAGTTATTTTATGAAATAATCTTGGTATTTCATCTGAAGAGTTTTATTCATTAATTTAAAACTAGCATACCCCCGTTGCGGCTTTGCCCGCTCTCATAAGTACAGAAATTAGATAATTTTAACTAAAAATTTAAGTTATATTTCTTTATCGATAAAAATCTTTTATTAAAGTATGCCATTGAGCATTATTTCTTCAATATTTTCACGCATAGTAGCAATTTTCAACCTGGTTAAAAATGCTTGATTATGTGGTTGAAGATTGGGAAAAAGCTTTATTAGACATCCAATTTTTAATTTTAATGTTTCCCGATGGACAGAGACTATTAAAACCCTTGCAAATACTCGAATTCATTATCATTTCTTGCAACTACATCGCCATAAATCATATTTTCATACAAAATATCTAGATTTTGATTTGATAATAATTCTATTTCTTCTTCTAAACATAAAAGTAAATGACAGTGTGGCAAAACTCGTTTCTGCCACCCAACATTGTGCATTTAAATTTTTACTACTTTAAATTTTATTATTGCTAAACCTCCATAAAACTAATATAACATTGATGTAGTTAAAATTTGGTACAGATGGGTTTAGAAGTTTTACTATTGTTAACTCTAGCAAAATGATGCTAACCGCATATCGGTCGATTTTCAAACATTCAAACATGGCACCATATATTTAAATTTTTTTTTACCAATTTAATTGAATATAAATTAATTTCATTATCGATTTCAAGCTCTATATAACACCGTATCTTTGCAACCTTTCATGAAGTATGGAATTATGACATAATGAACAGCTTGATCTTCACCATAATTAGGGAAGGTACAATGTGTTATATTACTTCAACGCTCACTATTTTTGGAAAAACTATCCACAAAACTGCAAATCCAACAAAAACTTGCAAATTTAATCAGTTTTTGAATCATATGTAAAAAGTAATGATTCTATTTTGATTTCATAGAAAAATGTACTTTTAAAACCGAAAAAACATGGAGTTTTCATTTGGTATACAAATCAGTTACTTGTGTAAATAAAACATTATAACAGTCCCTTAATGGAAATGTTCATTTTAAACATAATAAACTCTTCATTGGAATAAAAATTAAAGAAAAAAATTATTGTTTAATAGAAAATAAAGGAAAACTGTCAATAAAGCGACACCAGATCTAAAGGATCTTATGTTATTGTATTTATTTATTTATTATTATTATTTAGGATTTATTTTATTAGATTTTCAATGTAAGGTTTAAAACCCAATGATTATGAACATAGACCTTAATTTTGCCGTTAGCATAGATATTTCATAATTAAAGTAATAAACAGTATACTCTTTTTTAATGGGTGTTGAAGGGACCTATAATAGTCATCGAAATATCAAAATTTAAAGAAATAATCCATTCATGCAGTTGCAGTTTTATATACTCGTAGTTTATATCAGAAATCAAGTTAAAACATGATAAATACAAAATGAAAAATCAATGAAAAAAACTACTAAACACTTATTTTTTTTTTTTTAATTTCCAGTTGCTTCTATCTGATAACCCTCTAAAACGTTTGAAAAGAAGATTTAAGACCTAAGACATTTAAATATAGAAGTTCTATTTATGAATAACAGCTATAGAAGTCAGACGAGATTGTTTTTTATTTTTTAAGTCAATCATCTGGTTGTGAAAATATGTGTTATTTTCAAGCAATGTTAAAATGTCATGATTCGCCAGAACTTTGCTTCTGGTGTTTTGTGCATTCCACAAGAATATGTTCTATAGTCACATTTACCTGACATTCATTTTATTTCGGGGTTGGCTTATCTTCCATTAAGCATGTGTGGGTTGGTTTTGAATATCCAAATCCTAATCTTGTAATAACCTGTTCTTTTATCGTTCCTGGTTCTTGCTTCCATGGTCCTGGAATTAGTTTTATTTTTTCGAGTTTGTTAGTGTCGTTCTGAGGCAGATTTTATGCCATACTATTTTCACTTGATGTTTTAAAAAGGATTTGAGATTTGGTAAAGGGACAGGGATTAAGGGTATGGGAAGAGGGAACAGGCTTCTTTAGCTGCTAAATCCGCTTGTTCATTACTTTCTATACCTGAATGTCCCGGATTCTACAAAAAAACAAACAATCATTTTGATTTTCGAAATTGAATCAATTAAAGTGGCTATTTTGAATATTATGTAGTTATTTACGTCTTTGGTTATGTTCCTGATGCATGTGAGAGCCGAAAGTGAATCAGAACAAATTAAGTATTATTTTGGGTCCGGATCAACTATTTTTATGTGTTCTAACGCTAATTTAATCGAATACCATTCTGCCGAGTAAATAGAAAGTCAGATGGTTATGAGTAGCGTAATGTAATGTACTTCTGAACCTATAATCATTGAGCAGCCCACACCTTCATCAGATTCAGTGAGTGAATAAGGAAAAGAGATTTCAATTTTGTAGGACATTATTTGATTTATGAATCTAAGAAAATCCAAAAAATATTATTATTAGATGGTGGGGATTCATCTTTTCTTTGTGTTGGCCTGACCTAATAACTAAAAACCTAATTTTTTTTCAAACATATTTATGCATTTCTGCCAACGTTGGGAACTGCACTTTCTATAATTTTATTGAACAAATTATTCCCAGACGGTGGTCATTGATTATTGATTTACGAGCGGGTAAAAATAACGAGAACGGATCTGTATGCAGGATCATTTTAAATTATCACTAGGTTTAGAATTTCAATAAGATTTTAATCCAGATTAAAACTATTAAGATTTAGTATCTTAAATTAAGTATTTCCAGCTTATAACAGATTCTAGTCACGTTAAATGATGGTTGTTTCTGAACTTCAAGTGAATAGTAAATCGCTTTGAAGTTATGATAAATGTCTATTGTGTTCAACTGCAGAGGGTGATCTATAAGTAACCTATTCTGTTTAGATGGGAACAATCGAAGTTTACTTCTTGAATTGAATTAAAAACTCATCCCGAGGTAAAAGTGAACAAGCATTCTCAATTGGCTCGAGTAGATACTTCAACACTTCTAACCAATTGTAAAGAATCTATTCATTAGGTTTCCGACGTGAAATTCCTCATAACAGATGAATAGAGAAAGAAAATTATTCCGTTTAATATTGGCATTTATTACAAGTAGATAGCTTTTTATGTATTTTTTGGATTGTACGTATTGAATAGATTCATAACCATTTATAATACTTATCGTTTAGAGTGTAATATGTACATACCAGACTTAAAAGAAAAGAAACTATTTGCCGTTTCCAACTACTCCAACTAGACGAACATTTAAAGCTAATAAATTACAAATGACTTATATATATATATATGACAATAATTAGATCTTCTTCCAATTTTTGTATCCATTCCTTACATTCCAAAATTCACTTTAATTTAATTATTTTAGTAATTAACAAATACTTTATTAATCACTTTTATATTACTATAATCTTTAACAATTTTAGCTTTTTTTATACATATTATTAATAGCACCAATATAACCTTTAGTATATAACAATTTATATATTTTATTTGTTACACATTAAGGTGCCTTGAACAGCAACATTGCCAGAGACACCAGTTTTCAGTATAGTAATTATTATTTTAATTGCATTTAATTAGTTTGAAGATCTGGATATTTTGGGTATTCAAAAATTGTATATTCACATACAAGACTAAAACGACAAGAAACTGCCCGTCGTTATAGACTACTTCAACATTTACTAGACAAACTTTCAAAGCTCCCAATTAATTACAAAAGACTCATTTACATGACTGTGATTAGACCTATTTGGAGGTACGGATTTGAGCTTTGGGGCTCTACTAAACCATCCAATTCATCTCGTATCCAATCTTTACAATCCAAAATCCTTCGAAAAATCCTCAATGCTCCTTACTATGTGACCAATAAACTTATCCATAAAGATCTTAATGTTCCATATGTTTCTGATTTAGCCCAAACCAGATACCTATCCTTCCATAGTAAGCTCCATAACCACTCCAATCCACTAGTTTCCCAACTTGCTTCCTCCTCCATCCCTGATAATCCTCCGAGGCGTCTGAAAAGAAGATGGCCTAGAGACCTTTTAGTGTAGATTTTATTGAAGTGCTACTAGTGAGTAGTTCTTTACAAGTTATTTACATGCCATTGTATTCACTGTCAACACATTTACTTGTTGTATATTATTTTGTACAGTTGTAAATATCAATAAATGGAAAAAAAAAATTTGAACTTTTCACTCATTATTTATTTTTTTATTTGATGTTTTTAGTTGAAGAACAAGTTGTTAAGCATCTTCGGCACTTTGGTTGTGTACATTGGAGTAAATACTGCTCAATAATACTAGTATCCAGTAAGACCAGTATTACTTATTCATCACCTCTTGTTTTTGTTTTTTTTGCTGCCGCTTAGAAGTGGCAATGTTTGAGCATCAAGTCAGATCTATTATAAGTATATTTGTTTCTCTAAGCCTAACTCAATAGTTAACCTAAGCAATAGTTAAACCAAGCTTTCTTGCACCTTTGATGTACCTGGTGATCACTGAGAGCTCTTTGTAAGTTGGGCACGAGAAAATTCCAACATTTCTAAGATACAATGTTCGATTAGAAAATAATCTTTATTAGTTTATTGCACTGAAATATTAATATCCAGCAGCCTGTTGTACAGTTTGGTATAGGTGTTACCCCAATGAAATTTTGTACCTACATATATCAAACGATTACATGTTTTTCTCTCACTTAGAATTTTAGTATGATTAATAAACTTTTTATTTTTTTACCCAAAATAGATTTTTACTATATATTTTTTTAATACCGGCGTCATACCAAGAAATACATAAATATTAAATTTTCTAAAATTTTAAAAAATTAACAAAAAACATACCTAATAATAAAGGTAAAGAATCAAATCTATACTATTATAAAGTGTGTCCCGAATTTAAATGGCAAAACTTCAGGAACTTATAGGGGACCGAAAAACTAAGACAAAAAGTCCTTTAGAGATTTGGTCGTTTTTCTTAGTTTTAGAGAAAATCGCCAAAAAAGAAACAAAACAAAAATGTTACAGGTAGCGATTATCACCTTTCAAAGTTCGTCAGGCTAGGCAGTGAGATATGTAAACGCTTAATGTTATCCTTTACATTCTTTTATTTGTTTACATTTTGGCTTCCTTCTAGGATTATAATTCATAAATCAGTCTTCAGTCAGTTACTCAGATATTTCTGTGTGAATAGCATCAGCCACAATGCCGCATACATATTCTAATGTTGAATACGCTGATATGATTTTTGTGTATGGTTTCTGTAACGGTAACGCTTTAGAAGCGGTGCGGTAGTATGCGCGCCGATTTACAAATAAAAGAGTGCCTAATCGACGAGTCTTTTCGTTAACTTTTAATAGACTACGAGAGGCTGGGTCATTCTTAATACGTAATGAAGACGACCAATTCCAGGCAGCAATAAGAGCAGATTATTGGAGAAGAAATTGTGTCCAACGCCACTTCGATAACAATCCGGAGACTAGCATCCGAAGAGCATCTGCTGCATTAGCAATATTGCGGCAAGCAATATGGCGAACTTTGAAAGGTGATAATCGCAACCCAGCATTAACCATCTTCAAAAAGTTCAGAATTTATCAACTCAAGATTATGTCAAGAGACTGAATCTTAGTAACTGGTTTCTTGACAAAATTCGCGATGATAATTTATTTCCATTAAAAATTATATTGACCGATGAAGCTACCTTTACAAGAGGAGGAATTGTTAATCAAAGAAATTATCATGTATGGGCTCTTGAAAATCCCAGAGCTATTAGAGAGAATAGGTTTCAGCATGAATTTGCTATTAACGTTTGGCTTGGAATTTGGAACGGATTACTGGTGGAACCATATTTTTTACCTGGAAGATTGATTGGTATCACATTTACACATTTTTTGGAGAACGACTTTTCTAATTATTTAGATTATATTCCCTTACAGCAGCGGATTGAAATGTGGTTCCAACTCGATGGATGTCCAGCTCATTATAGCAGAGATGCTCGAGCTTGGCTGGATATAAATTATCCACAACGATGGATTGGACGTGGAGGAGTAGTACCTTGGCCACCCAGATCACCTGATATGACACCCGTGGATTTCTCCGTATGGGGAACCTTGAAGCAGAAAGTTTATTCGGTGTCAATCTACTCAAGAGAGCAATTAAGAGACCGAATCATAGATACAGTGCACCAAATATCATCAGAACAATGTTTAGTTGCAATTTATCAAGTGAGTGCTAGATGTAATGCTTGCATTGGTGCAAGAGGACAACATTTTGAGCAATATTTACATTAAAAAGAACATAGCATAAATATAAATGTAAATAAATAAGTATAAAAATGAAAACTTGTTTTGTTTCTTTTTTTTTGCGATTTTTTCTAAAACTAAGCAAAAACGAGCAAATCTTTAAAGGGCTTTTTGTCTTAGTTTTTCGGTCCCCTATAAGTTCCTAAAGTTTTGCCATTTAAATTCGGGACACCCTGCATAAAAGGACATGCCATTTTTCTTATGTTATCACTAACCACGAAAAGTACTGGACCAATCTGTATCAAATTTTAACCAAACCATTTTCAAAGTTCCAGGAAGGTTTAAAAATGATGAAACCTTTGGATTTTCAATTAATTTGTTATTAAAATATCGTTAATAAGTGAACAACAGTGAAGTTTGAATCCTGGTCACCGATACGTGGGGAGTGCCATTCTACATGAGAGGTTACACATATATGGTATTGTATAGAGTATGAAATTAATAATAACATTTACGTTTATTCAATTAAATTATTTAAAATATATATATATATATATATATATATGAGGTTAGCACCATTTCTCAATAGAGTTTACAATGATAAAACTACCGAATCCATCTATACCAATTTTTAACTACATAATTTCCGTTGTTTTAGTAAGTTTTAGTAATGATGAAATTTACAAAAATGAAAATTTGTATGTACTATGTTGAATGGCAGAAACGAGGTTGCTAAACTGTCATATTGTCAGACTTGATTAGAAATTAAAATCCAACAAGATGAAATCAACAAAATTAAGTCTGCCGAAAAAAAGAAATTACCAAATCAAAATGTCGATCTTTTGCTTTTTAATATTGTGTGTAAATATATGATTCATGTTCCTATAGTTGTAAGCCCTGATAATGCAGTCCATCATCCGCAAGTGTTTCTTAATAGTCTCTCTTTGTCTCAATTACCAACTCATATATTAAAATTAAAAATTGGATGTCTAATCATGCATTTACTTCATTTTTAACCACCTGATCAGTTCAATTTTAAACAGGATAAAAATTACTGCCATGCGTTAAAATATCATTAATGAAAGAATGTTTACTAATTGCATGATCCCATAAAAGATTTTTTATCCATAAAACAATAAAACTTCAATTATTAGTTAAAATTATCTAATTATCTTTACTTATGAGATTAAATGAAGCCGCGACGGGGTTGTTACTATTGAATATAAGAAAAACAATATTATAGCACAAATTTGAAGAAATATTATGTATTTGTGAAAAAAATTTAGATAGAAATTAATCTGAAGATAGGATATGTATGTTAAAATAAAAATAGGTTATTCAAAAAAAAAAAGTTTAATTAATGTATTGCCTTCCAATCAAATAATTCTATATTACTATATCACGGAATATGAGATCAATGCTGCTCATAATTGACAATCGAAAGAAGCGATTAAAAGGTCAACAAGGAAATTTCATTCATAATTTAATTATCTGTTGACAATAATTATCAAAAGCAAACTATGAGAAATCATTTGTTTTAAGAGTATACATTCAATATATAAATATTACAATGTTTGTTATGGAAATTGAATATATTTTCAGAAAAGTTGAGAGAGAAGAGCTTCTAACCGGTCGATAGCAACCTATCTTGCCCTTGTTTTGGAATAATCTAATTTATTTGAGGGATAGGTTAAAAAAAGAAAGTATAAAATGTGGCTTGAAGATATAAAATGACAGAGGGTTATCCCCCAAGGGCTTTACCTCGGCTTTTTATATTGACTGGCCAAAAACCGAAATTGTGTGAATGACTGAAGTTATTTTAGAGAAGTTGGGAACATAGAGCATATTCCTTATCCAGGATTTTCTAATTTTTACGAAGGGTTTTAAGGATTTTCTGTGATGAACAGTGTTTATCGATTTGTTTTTTTTTGTGAAAGTACCTTAGGTTTTCTTAAGAATATCAAGAATTATTATATTTTAAGATCGTCGTAAAACATATTGTTTTTGGTAGTTAAGCACATTTATGACTAAGCTCTATATCTAGATGTAATAGAAAATCAATTATGCGTTATAAATTTAAAAGCTATTTTAAATAGTTATTAGTTAATATTTTAAAAAAGATTTTAAATTTATATTTATGCTAATTCACTGCTATAGATTTTGTTTTCCTATTTTTTTATTGGTAATTCCATCGGCTTAAATAATTCAGTTATTTATAGAAATGAATAAAAGCAGAAATTAATGTATGGATGATAGGTATGAGGCAAACAATATTAGCCATTGCCCTTCCCTGCGTCATATTGTGATATTTAATTCATGTGATTCTAAATCGACAAACTACATGTTGGGAATACATCATACTCTTATTACGATGTGATATTAAGGTTCATATTAAATGGTGATTACTATTCAAATTTAATTAGGATTGATGAATTAATTGCCACTTCTATTGGAATTATTTTATCAGAAAAGAAGTTTCGAATGTTAAACATTCATGTTCAGTTCTAAAACACACAAAATTTTTAACACAACAGCACTTTGTTACATGGATTATATATGCTCAAGTTTTCAAAAATGTATGACAAGAAATCAAATATTGGTACTCACTTGAGGAGATCTGACAGATATCTGAAATATATCCATCATGGAAGAGGGAAGGGGGCAGGTAGGTTAAATTTGTGGGGTTTATCTAGGAATTTCCCCTATGACTCATTGGATTTTTCCGTTCCTATTGAAAACAAATTTTAAATGGGGATATTGGTAATGCTTTTAAATTTTGATTTCTTGTTATACATTTCTGAAAACTTTCTTATATATAATTCATGCAACATAGTGCTATTTGCTGAAAATTCTGTATGTTTTAGAACTGAAGATGAATGTTTAGCATTCGGAATTAGTTTTATAATAAAATAATTCCAATAGAAGTGACAATTAATTCATCAATTCTGTTGATAATTATAACTTAATAACTTAATTATGTTGATCCTTCTATACCATCATCATGCGTACAAGCTATCCAAATTTATTTATTTATTTTTTTTACTCTTCTTGCATATAGTTAAATTTCGGAACAATATATATTTTTCAGTCACTTTTTCTTTCTTTTTAGCTTCGATGAGGTAATAAATTGTTCTTATAAAATCGAAGATATTGTCTCTATATTTCTGGAACAACTGAACAACTACGGCATAGAAATAACGATCTCATTATCCACAATTTACTTCCGATACAAGGAACAAACTACTTTTATAAAAGATGATAATGTTTCTCTTTGATAAAATGAGACAATTTTGAATGTCGTTAGTTACTCAATTGTTTCTAATGATAAAATCAATATTTTTATTATACAGTTGCAATTTCGTGAAGCCAAAATCTGACTGAATAGGGAAGCTAGAGATAGACCTAATAAACTGGCCAGTTATATAGTTTTCAATTAGTTTGTTGAGTGATGTTATAGTTGTTTCAGCTCTTAGCCATGCTTTGTATGTGTATCCTTCCTATGCGATATGTTCGTTCACAGTTTTTTCATTGTTTTAATTTTCATTTTTTGATAAATCAATAAATAATCAGCACTGCTTAACCTGGATTATTTACGACAAGGCCTCTTATAGAACTTCACGAGATATTTATTATAGCAATAGAGATATTTATTATATATAGTCATTTTTACATCTGTGACGCGGCTGAGAGAGAAGAGCTAGGACTTCTCTGTGCCTGGGTTGTCCCTCCAAGCGGAGGGACGGGTCTGGTCGGGGATATTTGGAATGAATGTAAACTGTATATGAAGTATAATTGTATTTTTAACCTTTAATTTAATTTTGTCTTATTTTCACTTAATGTTATTTATTTTATTTTATTTATATATTCCACCCAGATGTATATTGTATATTTTATATTATTTATGTATAGCATTGTTCTTTTCTTTCTTTTTTTTTCCTATTATTTTTTTCTTTTGTTTTCTTCTTTTTATTTTATTTTTTACTGTAAATAATGTGTGAATGTAATCATTAAGCCATCTATGTTACTTATAGCCCACAAGTGTGGCAGATTGTAATAATTACTCAATAAAAATTTTATTAAAAAAAAAAATAGTCTTTATAAAAAAAAGATAATTGACAGGGTTTCCAATATAGTTTTTTCAATGAGATTTACAAAGCATTTTCCTATTTATTGTCGTTAAAAATATAAATAAATTATCTCTGGTTTTAGAAAACAGTCAAATCCCTAAATCTCTGTCGAAAAAGTAAAAATTAAACGTAAAAATTTTAATAACATTTCTAACAAGGAATATTCCGGTTTTTAGATTTATATTCATACTTGTCAAAACATTGTCATAATAGAAATAAATGAGACTATAAAAAGAAACGTCTAATGATAAAAAAAAGTAATATTGAGCAAAGTTTAAATGAAATTAGTCGATTTGACCGACTTAACCGCGATTGGGTCTAAATTATTCCTTGTTGGCATTAGTTATATATTTTTCAGTTGATTCCGCGGATCTGGAAAAGGGTTTTATCTCATTTGAGCCACGTTTTTTTGAATCTAGGTCTTCAATTTGGACCATTTTCATAACAGCCAATGCCTGTTTGACCCAATATTATAATATAAATTATCCTAATGTAAAAACATAATTTTTTTGATATTATAATTTTTCTCTATATTCTTCACATTACAAATGATTCTAATTACTGAATACAAAAACGTTTCATTTGTTCACTCATGTTTACATATTTCTGCCAACGTTGGGAGGCTGGACTTATAGTTTCGTTGAACAAGTTATTCCCAGGAAGTGGTAATTTCGACTGAAAGGTTAAATATTTCAGTTTAATAATTTCTGTTCGGTCGTAAATTGATTTCAAATGAAGTTCTCTTTACTGTTTTTCGAATAATTCCATTTATAAATCATTCCATCCATTTAGTCTTTGTCTTTACTAAACGAAGAAACAGCGGTGTTCCATAGAGCAATGTCGGCCTTAAAATACATTTAAACATATAAGCTTGAGTCTCAGTGAAGACCTCTGGATGGTAATAGAGGTGATAGTGCTTGTAAGATTTGTCCGCACTCTTTTTAGTATATGATTCCGGAAGTTCCCTATACATATGTAGGGTGAAAAAAAATCTCTTAGTGTAAAAAAAAAAAAATTGGGTGAAACTAGATCAAAAATGTAACACAATGCCGCAGACCTTACCTTTCTATTCTAATCCGTTGCAGGAGTGCGATAAATCAAAGACTTTTTTCAGGAAATCACGTTTTTTTCCATAAAAGCTATAACATCTCCACTATGTTTAAATGTTTTTCAAATTTTGATCACATTTTCGGATTTAGCATTAAATTTTCTATAATAGCCAAATACTTGTAACCTTGAATTTTACAAACTTGGTATCTAAAAAACAGCTTGATCTTCACCTTATTTGGGGAAGTCACAATGTCATATTAACTTCAACACTCACCGTTTTTCAAAAAAACTATTCACAAAACGACAAATTTTACAAAAACTTGCAAATTTAATTAGCTTTCGAATGATATGTTAAACGTATTGATTTTGTTTCAATTTCACGGAGAAATTTACTTTTAAAACCGAAAAAACAAGGTGTTCTCATTTGGCATACAAATCAGTTACTTGTGTAAATAAAACATTATGACAATCCCTTAATGGAAATGTGCACTTTATACATAATAAACTCTTCATTGGAATAAAAAGCAAAGAAAAAAAAATTGTTTAATAGAAAATAAAGGAAACCTGTCAATAAAGCGACACCAGATCAGAGGATCTTATGTAATTACATTTATTTATTTATTACTATAATTTAGTATTTATTTTATTAGATTTTCAATGTAAGGTTTAAAACTAAATGATAATGAACATAAACCTCAATTTTGATATTAGCTTCTGAATGCAGATTTTGTTGAGATAATTTATTTATATTTTTAACGACAATAAATAGGAAAATGCTTTGTAAATCTCATTGAAAAAAACTATATTGGAAACCCTGTCAATTATATTTTTTTTATAAAGACTATTTTTTTTTAAATAAAATTTTTATTGAGTAATTATTACAATCTGCCACACTTGTGGGCTATAACAACCCAGTAAACATGGATTACAAAACGGATTAGAGATGTGTTCTGGTTTTGAAGAATAAAATAAAAATTTTAAATACTTAACAATCAAATCTTATATGTGGTTCTGTCTGTATATTATGTAAATATTAATTTGTAATAAATTATTATTACAATAAATAATTAATAATTATAATTACTTTAATAATAATTAAAGTAACAAATTATTTCTCCTAATTAGTATATATATTTGTTTAATTGGTATCTATATATGCATATATATATATATATATATATATATATATATATATATATATATATATATATAGTGAAGTGCCTGACCAAATGGTAGGCAACTTTTATTTAAATTGATAAAAACATTAATTATGCCTAGATGGTTTAACGTATCAACTTTATTTTTTTACACAAAATATAGGATGGTAATACGCATGAAATGTATTTGGTTTCATCATCCTATCTGGTTTCAAACCAAGTTAAATCAAGTTAAAAATCAAAATGTTTTTCGGATTTTCCAATTTTTTTAATAGATTTTTGTTCATCGAATTTCACATTTATATACATTAAAAGAAAGCTGAGGCTCTCCTCTTTCCAGCGATACCAACCAGTGAATTGCGTGACAAAGTAATGGCGATTTACAGGTATGTAACCAATAATCGAATTAAAAATTTAATTTTCCTCGAAATGATATTTTTTGATTTTGTTGAATAAGCGTTTTTTTAAATGTTTTTGAGGGTGCTGAATTAGAATCTGACGTCAATTTTTGTGTGAAAAATCTATAGAGGTAGTTTGCTTGAAAAACAAATCATTTTTTTAGAATTTAATTAACCTAAACCAAAATCTATGGAGCGACTGTATTTTTCTTTAAATTCGCAATCAAAACTAAAAATCTTGGTGCAAGAATCATGTCGATATCATTTTTTAAACCCGAGATAAAAAATAAAGTAGTTTAATGCTATTTTATTTTTTTTCTCGGCTCCTAGGGCCCATTGGTCGGAAAGGCAAAATACGTGTCTAATATTTTTTGACCAGGAACCTCCAAAAAATTGCCAACAAGATCCGTAAGAGATTGAGTGTTTCCTCCCCTTGTGAGATCATTCTACTCTGAATTTCCGCCGAGATTCTGTCATCTTATGTCCATTGTGAGCCAAGGTACAGAATAAAAAATTGTTGGATGAAAAATAGATCTTTATGTAATTGGAGTTAATAATATAAGACATGATTAACACAAAAACAAACACTCATATCTCATAGTTAATATTATCTTGATCTAACGATTATAAGATTATTTCATTGAATACCTAATAGTCAACGGAAAAGGTGGGATTTAAAAATGTTGAGAGTGGAGGATCTTAGATTAAAGGGAGTTCCAGAAATTTAATGCTCTGGCTATTAATAAACGTTTAAATTAAGCTGTGCGGAAGGGAGTTTGGAAGAATATTTAAAACTAGATTATGTTTTTGTAATTAAAATACGAGATGCTCATAATGCACGGTTTTATTTTTTTTTGTAGGCTGATTTTACAGTATGAAACGCGTTTAAAAGTTTCAGGTTGTGAGATTCCGGTTACCAATCTGATACCGTCTGTGATTTATGAAATATTGATACTTAATTTCGAATTTATGTCACACCTTAACAATGAGGTAGTGTTCTTCATCAATTAGTTGATAAGGCGCTTAGAGTTTTCATCTGTTATATTGACTACATTATGAATGAAGAGGAAAGCAAAGAAAAAAATTGTGAGGGCAAATGAATCTACAAAGACTAGGTGCATTGCCTAGGGGCGATTACAGGAGTTGACAATTACTAAGAAGAAAGAGCCGGATGACACTCTAGCTGAGTGGCCCGGCTCGCTAACAATAGCTCACCCTCTAACGAGCCCGTTCTAAGCTGAGGGGTCCACCAGTACAGTCGGCTTCTAGGGTTTCACATTTCCGTCATTTCCCTTCTTTAATTCCAAGTCTAGTTTATATAAGAGAAAAGTTTAGAAGTGCCTCGTTTCTCACGGAGTTGAATTGACCTGTCCAAATAGGTCCAATTACTGTCACGTAAATGAGTTTTTTGTTGTTAATCAGTATTTTTGAGAGTTTTTCTGTAAATGCTAAAATTTTAGTCATATATATGGATCCAAAGTAAAACGTTTGTCCAAATAGAGTACTAGGTAGAGTATCTGTTCAACTAGAATCAGTGGACTATTATGAGCAGTCGCCTTAAGAAAAAAATATTCTGTTTTTATTAGTTTGGAAAAATACAGCCTGTCCAGAGTAGTGGATATTGAAAAATTATTGGGACAGAACTGACTCCCAAACGCGATCCAAGCTTATCTGCACCAAGTTTATCCAAGAATTATACTAATCATATTAATTATTAACTACAGAGTGGAGAATTAAAATTAATCACAATCTATCATTGGTAGTTAAATTATTTTACACGGAGTAACTCTAATCATCACGAATCTATCCCGTGAACACGCAGCGGCGTATGGGACGCTTCAACTGAGACGAAACGACAGAGAAAGGCCGGTCACGAACCGTATGGACAATCTCCATCGAATCAGAACTATCGGCTCGACTATCAAACGGTTCAGTTCCTTCAATTCTTTTGTGGATAATCTAGGTATGTACTCTAATCGATGCAATTACAAGACAGCTCGATAGTAGCTTGAAATTCCAAATGTATGTATCTATCTATATATGCGGCACAACAACCCTTGACTGGGTCTTCAGTCTCTCACTCCAAGTATGGACCTTGCGTTGTCACTAACACCATCTTGCCATCTCAGTTTGGGTCTCGGTGCCGAGCATGGATCTTCTTCAGTATCTTCTTTGGCATCTCCTCCTCGCTCATCCTCGCGACGTGACCAGCCCATCTGAGTCTCCAGATCTCACCATCACGGATAGGTCCAGGGGTCTTTCTTAGAACTTAGTGAAATGTACCTACCTGGTTGTGTCAAATGAAAATGTTTAGGGAGATAACTTTTTCAAAGGACCTTTGTTCTTTAGTTAAGTTGTGCTTCTATTGTTTCACATATTTTCTCTTTAAGTATTTATTTTGACGGCAAAAGTATTTTTAGAGTAATTAAAGGTCTTAGAAAAACGATCGAAAATGCCTTGCTGAATTTACTTTTGGGTGTCTCGATTAACCCAATATCTGACATATATTGGGTTGTCCAAAAATTAATTCAGGTACATGGTTTTAAAATATAAAAAAATAAAATAAACGATCTAAAATATATGTTATTAATTTATTAAAATATTCTCTATTACTCTCAATACATTTCTGCCAAGGAGTTAATAAGGAAAAAGGAGTCATTTATATTCTTTAAACGCGCGTGCAATGTCAAAAGAAAAAATAAAAGAAGAAACAAGGTCAAATAGCAAAAGCCACCTGAGAAATTTGTGCGGTAGAAGGAGAGTCAGTTATAGATTGAAATACTGCCGCAGCTCGGTATCGGTAGGGGAGATAGCGATGCTTTGTTAAAAGTGGAACTTCAAAGGCTTTTTGCAATTTAAAGTTGTTTCTGATGGTCGGACAGTGGTTTCCAATTTTAAATATGAACAGGAAGACAGAGTTTATGCATTTTTAAGTACAAAAAGTATCCAGCTTTGGTCAACAGGAACAAATGTATATTGCTCATCGTTCTCACGGAGTAAATATTTTGCTTTATCCTGGGTACAGCCTAATTATTGCACCACCAGATTATGGTTTGTTTAAATAAAGTGCCTCATTTTTTATAAGGCATATTCTTTGCCTCAAAACCAATGGAGTAATGCCAATATCAAAGAAAGAGTGAAAGGACTTAAATGGGACTTTGAAGACTAATATTCCATGTTGTAATCTGAAATAAAGCTATGTTCATACACAAGGACTTCAGTAACAAACTAGTAAGTATGTAAATGTTAAAAAAAGAATGTTTTTAGTGTATCTTTTATAAAGGATAATTCATATTTGTAATTTATTGAACGAAAATTTAATTGGAATCAGAAATCTTTTAGATAGGACTACGAACGTTAAACTATTTCTGAACAAAGGCTCCTCTTTAGAAAATATGCAAAATTAAAAATACAAAACTGGATAACTTCTCATCTCACTAACTACTTACCTTTTTAATGCGGCATGTACACGTTGACATTCAGTAAAACCTGTCCCCAAACAAAATGAAAATCCTTCAACCCTTAATCCTTAACAAAATTGCCCTCACACCGAGCACCATTTCAAATTAAACCGTACACGACATGGACCTCCCTTCTGGTTAACATAAAATTATAGAAATATCGTAGAAATAATTTTGAAGTAAGTTTTTATAAAATCCAGTATATAAATTTCTGAATTATGAACATTTCCCCCTATTTTTATAAACAAAGTTTTTGAATAAATTTTTTCAATGTTAGAATGAGACATTTTTTAAAATTTAAATAATGAAATTTATGAATTGTACCAATCCATTGCAATTATTACACATAATGATTTAACAATATTAACACTGACCTGGTTGACTCATAATTATGTTTCAAATTGAGTCTATTATATATTTCTTAGAACTATGTTTAATCAGATATTGACTTGTAAAGGCAAACAGTAGGTGGTTGACCAGGAAATAGCAATCAAGCCTAAATCAATTATTCACTTGTTATTAACAATGGCCAAGAGAGTAAATTATTCAGGCGTTTTCAATATTTCGAGAGTATTTTATCGTGAAATTCAATTATTAATTTACTACTTCTTCAATGAATTCACATTTCCAGGACAGTATAAACTTCTATTACCTTTTTTTAAAGTATAAAATGTAGATTTCTGCTTTCACCTCTGAAATAGATACAGTCAATTATAGAATAGAGAATTCCAATACTGAGATTCTATGAATTTATTTAAATTTTTAGTTAGCTGTATTAAATCTTGGCTATCATTAATATATATTATTAGAAAAATGACTTACATATAACCCCACACGATACTCAAAATTACAGAACCTTTATCTGATTGTATAGATAACTTGATAAGGCTTCTCAACTTTTAATTGATAACAAACTTATCATTTGATCATATGAAAACCTATTCAATTTGTGAACGTGAACTGTGCAGAATATCAAACTTATTCTTTCCTTTCAACCCACTCAACTGAACTATTGTAAATGTTTCTTATTATGTCTTGTGCAAACAGTGGCGCACCCAGGATTAATATTAGGGAGGGGACTGGGTTTATATATATATATATAGCTAAATAAAAGGATCGCGGGTTGAAGTTTTCAAAAAGTAGCTTTATTGAGAATTACATACATTGATTCAAGAACAATTTATAACTTAGTACAAAACTTCGAGCATAGTATGACCGTACGCCTCAGCGGTCACGTACAGAATGTCTGACGAGGCTAGGTGAGGGTGGCCTTTTATAGGGTTTTTGGAAGAGGGGATATCATACATTGTTTATTATATTCCTATTATATTGAGGTGTACATAACTCCTCCCCCCGAGTTCCGAGGTCCCCGATGGAACAAATATCTTAGTGTAAATAGGTTAGATTCTATACAATTCAATTAAATATTTCCGTAAATAAAAGGTTTGAACCTTGTACATTTCTAATTACCTTTAACACCAAGTTTTCAATAGATAACATTCTATAAACAAAAGGGATTGGACCTTAAACACTAAGTTTATACAAAAATAAAAGGATTAGACTTTGAATACTTCTTAATCTCCTTTTTACTAAGTTAGGATTTGTACATCTGAAAACAAAAATATTAAACCCTGTACTAAAATAGGATTTTATACAATATCAACTTTTCTATAAACAAAAGGATTAGACTTTGGATACTTCCTAATCTCTCGTTAGGATTCATACTATTAGTCAAGGTCCGAAGCAGGGCTATATCAAGCTTAATCCTATACGTAGTCACAACAAACAAATGTAACTGTATATAAATCCGCCTCAGAGCAATAAACAGTCAGTTGTATTTCAACAGTTAACCAGCGTGTTTCATTCTCCTTTTAATTCTTTTTTTTTAAGTTTTCTTTCACACTCAACTTATCTGGTGCCGAAACCCGGGACGACGGGGAGAGAAGACCAAAGGTAGGAAAATTTTTTCCTTTTTTCTTTCGGTCTAGAGTGAGTAGATGGAGAACATTTTGCAGCCAGCCGTTCTTCAGATTAATTCCGAGTCTGCAATACCGAGAGAAACCATGGCGGAAGCACACGCCAACACCCTGGCCTGGCTGAAGGTGAGAGCAGCCACGGCTCAAGACCTACGGAAGGCAGTATCGGATATAGAGCGCTTCACAGGAGAAATGGGAGAGCTGAACCACTTCCTGAAAAGCGTGGATCGCGTGATGACGCGAATTGAAGTGAAGAGGGCCGAAGCGCTCCTGGACGCGCATGACGCGGAGTCCTTGAGAGCGGACCTGGTATGCCGCATAAAGAGAGGTGTCCTGAACCTTATACAGGCCGATGAGGAGACTTCATGGCCTATCATAAAGGAGAGGTTGAAGAAGGCCTACGGAGGTGGAAGGTGGACCCCGGAAGAAGATCTCTTTCAGCTGTTCCGGGATACGAGACACTCAAGGCAGAGCAACGGACAGTACGCTGGTGAACTTCTGTTAAAATTTAACAAAATCACCGATAAGATGCGGGAAACTACATCCGCACAGGAGGTGGAAGCAAGGATGGCCTTCGTGTCTACCATCCTGAAGGTTCAGTTAGCACGGGAGACGGGGAGAAAAGACGGCCTACCCCGGGAGAAGTCCTTTACCGAGTGCGCTCAAGAGATGATGGACTCCAGCGCAAGGGAGGAAGAGGTAACCGAGCGAGAGGAACCAGGATGGAACAGGGTGACCTACAGGAAACCACGGGAGTCACCCTGGGGCAGGCGGGACGCTCGGCCAGAACCAAGAATGGGAGAGCGGAGGAAGCAAGGGTCGAGGAGACCGGTGCCCAACGGGAGGAAGGAAGAAAGGCGTTGCCATGGTGTGTGGCAAACAAGGGCACCTAGTGGCGCAATGCCCTCGCACCAAGTGTTTTGAGTGCGGGACCGAGGGGCACATTGCCAGACAATGCCCCTACATCCACAGGAGGAAAGAAGCCCCGAGGGGAGAACCAATGGAGGTTAACCGACTGTGGAGAGGTCGAAGGAAAAGTTCAGTACCCTCTTCAAGGGCCTCGGAGGTATCATCGGCCTCAGAGTCGGAAAGAGAAGTAGAACCAGGTAGCAGTGGTGACGAAGCAGCCGGTGGGAGCCAGAGGAGGAGTAGCGGGCAGAGGAGAGCAACGCTGAAGGGGCGAGTGGCAGCCTGAGGAGGGTGCCAGCAGAGAGGCGACCGCATCATAGAGGTATTCAGTGTTGGAGAGAAGAGCAGCGGTCTGCCTACAATTCGCGTCGAGAGAGGGGTGCGCTGCTTGGTGGATACTGGGAGCTCCAGCACCATCCTAAGCCGGCGAGCGGCGGAGCAGCTGAGTAGCGGCAACGGGGCACTCCAGATTCAGGTATGTGCATGTAAATTAATCACTCTGGGTGGCCCTTGTGCAATCGAAGGAGAAGTTGAAATAGGGTTAGAAAGGTGGTCAGATAACGGGGAGAAGCTGAAAGTCCACGTCATTGAGGATATGTCCCGATCCTACGACGGAATCTTGGGGTGCGATCTCCTAGAGAAAGTAGGTGCCAGGGTTAGGGTTCACAAAGGGGTCTGGACCATTAGGATCGGTAAGAGGAAGTATAGGAAGTGCAAGAGCGGAAGGGAAGAAAAAGGGCAAATTGGGGTTCTTAATAAAGTGGGAGATTGGAGGGAAGCCATTAAGGGTGAATTCGAGGACATTTTCTTTAGGGAAGGGGATACACTGGGTGTCACGGGGAGAACCGTCCATGAAATTGCGCTGAAGGACGAAAGGGTGACGTACGTGAAGGAACGGCGGTATCCCCAAGCCTTGAGACATCACATCAGGGAAGAAATTCGTGACCTAAAAAGGCAGGGTATTGTAGTGGACAGCGTGTCGCCGTACAACAGTCCGTTATGGGCGGTTAGGAAAAAGTGTGCCCCGGGGGAAGAGAAGTATAGGGTGGTAATCGACTATAGAAAGCTGAACGATAACACAAAGGATGAGAGATACCCGATCCCCAGGTTTGAGGACATCTTAGATCGTCTCAGTGGGGCCGTGGTATTTAGTACGCTCGATCTGAAGGCAGGTTACCACCAGATTAGAATGCACCCCCGGGACCAGTGTAAAACGGCATTCACGTTCGAACGGGGCCACTACGAATTTACCCGGATGCCGTTTGGGCTTAAAAACGCGCCGATGACATTTCAGCGGCTCATGGATGAGTTCCTCAGAGGGGTGGATGAGAACATCTGCCAGATATATATGGACGACCTCCTGGTGTTCAGTAAATCCGAGGGCGAACATGTGGAACATCTCAGGGCAGTGTTCGGGAGGATCCGCGAATTTGGCTTAAAGCTTTCAGCGGAAAAATCGCGCCTAGGGGAGTCCGAGATAAATTTCTTAGGCCATTGCATTTCAAGAGATGGGGTGAAACCGGATCAGAGCAAGGTGGACGCGATCGCGAGAATGGCAATCCCACGGGATGTAAAGGGTATTCGGAGGCTGCTAGGTTCCTTGAACTATTACCGCAGGTTTGTTCCGGAAATGGCAAGATTCCTGGTGCCTATAAATAACCTATTAAAGAAGGGCCGGAAAATTTTTGTTACCCCGGAGATGGAAAGTAACATTAAGCGGTGTATGGAGGAATTGCAAAAAGACAGGGTACTCGCGTTTCCAGATTTTAACAGACAGTTTACCATAACGACGGACGCGAGTGACTACGCGTTGGGAGCGGTGTTGTCGCAGGAAGGGGATAAAGGAGACAGACCTGTGGCCTTCGCAAGTAGGCGACTGACGGATGCGGAGACAAGGTACAGCGCGCTAGAGCGGGAACTTCTCGGAATTGTGTGGGCTGTGGATCACTTCCGCCCGTATATCTTTGGGAGGAAATTTAAGATACAGACAGACCATAGACCATTGCAGTGGGTGGGCAAGTTGAAAGGGTCCTCCGCAAGAATTACGAGGTGGAAGGAATTCCTCAGCCAATACAATTTCGAGATAGTGTACAAACCAGGGAGGGAGAACGTGGTCGCCGACTGGCTATCGCGCGCTGTCATGATTAACGCCGTCGAGGAGGAGGCAGGGACGTCAGGGGATATCCGCCAGTTTCTGCGCGAATGGACACCGGATGGGGAGGGTGAAGAGGACACGCGAAGTGGCGGAAACGAGCCCCAAGAAGATCGTAATGAACCCCAAGAAGATCGAAACGAGACCCAAGAAGATGAGAGTTCCGCGGATGAGAGGCCCACAGATATGGAAGAAGTGGACGAAATTATTAATGATAAAAGGGAGCAAATTATCTGGAAAACCAGAACCGAGGGTCTCCCGAAGGCGGATTTTTCTAAGTATGGGAGGAGTAATATCGTCACCGTCTGGACAGAACCGGGAATTAGAGAGGAGCCCATGATAAAACTTTTAAATGGGGTAACAAAACCAGGGAAAACTTATCATATGTATATTGGCAACGCAACTATTTGGGACAGGGTCAAGAGGCTTTGGAGGGAGGAAAAGATCGGGGTCAACCGAACGTTTATTAGGTGTGCAAGGTCTGTAGAAGTGGTCCAAGAGGTAGACCGGCAAAAAGAGATAACCCTTTCGTACCATCAGGGAAAGACCAACCACCGGGGAACACAGGAGACTCTTCAAGCATTGAAACGGAGGTATTTCTGGTGGGGCATGAGGCGTACGATTCAAGAGGTCCTTGGGTCGTGCGAGGTGTGTCTCACCACGAAATACGACCGGCATCCCCCAGGGTGGGTTCAAGAGGAGACGCCCACGGTTGCGTTCCCATTGTCGGACTTCCAGGTCGACACATTTACATGGAGGGGCTATCGGTGGGTCACGATCCTGGATACCTTTAGTAAAATCGCGCAAGCTTGTTTGGTGCAGAGCAAGTCCGCGGAGTCTGTATTAGGAGCTTTGCGGGCATGGTTCAAAGTTTACGGAGTCCCGGATCGAATTTCATCGGATGGGGGTCTCGAGTTCGATAACGCTCAGGTTAGGGCAGAGGCCAAGGAACTCGAGATCAGGTGGCACGTTAATACCCCAGGGCATCCCAAGGGCAGAGGGGGTGTTGAGAGGTTACACAGTACCCTGAGCGAACATCTCCGGATTTATCAAGTAGATAAGGGCTTGGAACCGGATGTCGCGATGGAGAAGGCGATCGCTGCATATAATAACTCGATCCACACCGCGACAGGGTATTCGCCAGTGGAAATCGTGTTCGGGCTCCGGGAAAGACGCCGGGACTTTAGGGACACTGTAGTGGGAGAGGAATTGGTTAACTTTATAACCAACCGGCATTGGGCGTTTGGAAAATTATGGGGAAAGGCGCGGGGGCGCATAATGAAAGAGAAACAGCAGAGAGTGGAGAGGGAAAACGTCCGGGTGAGGGACGTCACCGGCAAACTAAAAATCGGAACGGTGGTGTACCGGAAAAAGATTACCAATCGTGGCAAAGAGATCTGTCGGTATGAAGGGCCATTCCGAGTGATTGCTATAAGAGAGCACAATGTCGTGACAGTAGAGAGCGTCAGAGAGCCGCGGAAGCGGAGAAATGTGCACATTGAGCAACTACGGTTCCCAATTGAGGAACAGCGTATTCTGTGAGTTTCCCGTTGTTGACAACGGGAGAGAGAGAAAGAGTTTTTTTTTTGGTTACAGAGTAATTTTTGTTTTTGTAAAAGACTGTGGAAATATTTTTTTTTTTTGGGTTGTTTGTTTTATATAGAGTAATTGTTTTATTTCTTGTAAAAAGGGTTGATTTGATATCTTTAGCGAGATGTATATATTGTATTATTGTATAAGTGGAGAAAGTTAATTTTGTACATATTGAGTTCATTTGATTTTTGTGTGTGTGTTCCTAGTGCAAGAAGCAATTTTATTTTATTTTGTGAGTGTTTAGTTTTAAGTTAGATTTAGGATTTATTCTGTAAATAAAGTTTGGAATTTTCTTTTATGTCTTAGGTGTAAGGATTATAAATATTGACTTTGATATTTGTAAAATTAGTGACAAGGGTAGGATTAAGATGTTGTTATCTGCTTCGGCCTTTGACCATATGGGGAAGTAGTCTACCTACCTCATTGGTATTGAGTGCCTAAAGTATAAAGTTTATGGAAAATAGTCATAAACTGGAGGGGGGAAGTCTAGGTCCGAAGCAGGGCTATATCAAGCTTAATCCTATACGTAGTCACAACAAACAAATGTAACTGTATATAAATCCGCCTCAGAGCAATAAACAGTCAGTTGTATTTCAACAGTTAACCAGCGTGTTTCATTCTCCTTTTAATTCTTTTTTTTTAAGTTTTCTTTCACACTCAACTTATCTTATTTATAGTTTCACATAAATAAAAAAATTAAACTTTGTACGTCTAACACTAAAATAGGATTTTATATAATTGTCAATTCTCATAAAAAAAAGGATTAGACCTTGTCCATTTCTTAATATTAGCAATAAGCTTAGACTATTTACAAAAATACATAGTTCCTTACGTACTAAAGTACAAAAAAAAAAAGAAAACAGAATATTCCGTAATACCAAACAATACATTTTAATATTAATATATTATTTTAAACAAAAAGAAAGTAAAATAAGAGTCTTTGAATTAGTTTCTTCTATTACAAATAATACTTTTAAATTCAAAATTACTCAATTAAAACAATAAAAATCAAAATAATAATTCAAATACTCTTCTAATTACAGTTTATAATCATTTCAAAAATAAAATACATACTTTTCTCAAGGATAAATCAAAATAATATGTCAAGACATATATCTGAGTCGTAATTATCCCATGCATCCGAAATATTCACGCGAATGGATTCATTGTCGTCACCTGAAATAGATTGTTTCCTTTTCCTTTTTTTCCTAGTGGGCCTTTTAATATTGTCAATATGTGTTTTAATTGGTCTTTTATCTATATAAGAATAAATATTCTAATAGTGAATACGCAAATTAACATGTGCTCTATGGACAGATAGCGGAGTGGGGGAGAGGATTACTGTGATTAGGCCACGACGTCACTATTCAGTGGCCAACAGCCTTCCGTACGGAAAGGTTCTGTGCTTGCCGTTAACAGCATACTCTGCGATCTTTATTTTGTTTTTTTTAATTATTTTTCTTTATTCGCTTTTCTTTTCTTTATTTATTTTTCTTTTCTTTCCCTCTTCATCATATAGACCAACTAGTCTTCTCCCAATCCTTTCAAAAATGTTTGAAAAGCTTCTTCTTAAACGAATCCTACCCATCCTTGAATTGCAAAATATTCCTTCACACCAGTTTGGATTCCGCTCTAGACATTCCACTATCCAACAGGGCCTGAGAGTTGTTGACCATATATCTTCAGCACTTGAAAGCAAGCAATATTGCTCCGGCGCATTTCTGGACATAGCGCAAGCTTTTGACCGGGTATGGCATGACGGTTTGCTCTTCAAGCTTAAAGCCCAGTTACCGCAATCTCTATTCCTTGTTCTCCGATCCTACCTCTCTAACCTTTCCTTTCGAGTTCGCTGCGGAATGGAATACTCTAACTGCTACCCAATAGGGGCAGTTGTTCCACAAGATAGCGTTCTTGGCCCAGTCCTATATATCCTCTATGCTGCAGATATCCCTACCACTCCTGATACTTTCCTTGCAACATTTGCAGATGACACTGCTATCCTTTCGTCCCATTCAGATCCTTTAATAGCTTCCTATTATCTCCAAAACCACTTATCCGTGATTGAAGACTGGTGCGATGGTTGGTGGATCAAAGTAAATGATACTAAATGCACCAACGTAACCTTTACCCTCCGCCGAAAATCCTGTCCTACTATCAAGTTCAATGGTATTCCACTACCTAAAGCTGACACAGTTCGGTATATTGGTCTCTACCTAGACAAAAGACTTACATGGATCCCTCATACTTGACTTAAAAGGTAAGAACTCAACAGACGCTTCAGCCAACTGTATAAACTATTAAACATGACATCTCATCTTTCCGTTGATAACAAACTTCTCATATACAAAACCATTATTAAACCTATTTGGACTTATGGACTTGAACTGTGGGGCACAGCTAAAAAGTCGAATATCAAACGCATTCAATACTTCCAATCCAAAGTCCTCCGAACTAGTTAATGCTCCTTACTATGTATTCAATAAAACCCTCCACAATGATCTCAACATACCGTACGTCCTCGACCTCATACCTCTTAAATTTTTAAAATTCCATTACAACCTTTCTTTTCGTCCTAACCCTCTGGCTCAATCTCTATCCAGTTCAACACACCCTGATAAACCCCCTCGCAGATTAAAACGGCAGTGGCCCCGAGATCTATTGTAAAAATGCATTTATGTTGGAGTTCTGGCACTGGCCAGCTTCTCTACTCATGCCCTGAATGACTGTACATTGCGCTCTCACTCAGCCTCCACTGGGTTTTCTTTAACACCAGCGACGCAGCTGAGAGAGAAGAGCTGGGACCTCTCTTTGCCGGGCCTGTCCTTCCATGAGTGGAGGGACAGTGTTGGTTGGGAGATCCCTAGGATGAATGTGTATTGTAAATAAGTATGAATGTAGTTTTAACTTTTAATTTAATTTATATTTCATTTTATTTATATGTATATTGTTTATGTATAGGATATTCTGTCTGTTATCTTTTAATTTATTTTATATATATATATAATTTTTTTTTTCTTTTTCTCTCTGTTTGTACATAATGTGTGAATGTAATCTTATGACATCTATATTGCTTATTGCTCATATTTGTGGCAGATTGTAATAATTACTCAATAAAAGTTCTAAAAAAAAAAAAAAAAGTTTTTATAAATTTACGGTCATATTTTGTAACTTTACAAGTTTCACATTTATAAATTTATTCTGTTATTTTATTTTGCATATATAATATAATATTCTTTTCTAAGTTTTTCAAACGTTTCGTTTATACCCCTAAGTTTAGTCTTGCCTAAATGATAGTTATCTATTATTTCTATTTGTTCATTTAGGTTTTCAACGTCATTTACTATCTGTTTGTATTTTTTTAATTTAACCGATGGATATTGTGTTTCTACTATTCGTTGCATTGTTTTAAAACAGTCTTCATATAAATTTTCAGTTATTTCATTGAGTGATTTACATATTATTCCATAAGTTTTATTAGGTTCAAGTATTTGTTCTAACAATGGGGCGATATCTGATTTTCCATAAATGTTTAATTCATAT
The DNA here is from genome assembly GCA_003667255.2 of Euschistus heros. Lineage (NCBI taxonomy): Eukaryota > Metazoa > Arthropoda > Insecta > Hemiptera > Pentatomidae > Euschistus > Euschistus heros. The sequence continues at coordinate 619,373 of RCWM02000165.1, forward strand.
CGACGTTTCCCGAACTGTTTGGGAAAATTGATTTTAGTATTTCCCCTTTTTATGACTATTTGATTCTTCACTATGTTAATGCATTTTTCTGGTTCGCAAATTCGTACCTGTTCATTACTTGATTCTTGCGAGTGAATTGTCTATAAATCTTCCTCTGATGGTGCTTGTAGATTTTCCATTATTGCTTCGTATTCCGAATTGCAATTCTTCAACATGCATATCTTCCTCATCACTTGCATGATTTATTTCGTCATTTCCTCTAGAAAGTGCGTCGGCTACGTAATTAGTTTTACCTTGGATATGCTTAACGTCGAATTCGAACTCTTGGAGCTTCCATATCCATTTCATTATACGTGTGTTAAAATTTTTCATTGAGAAGATCCACGTTAAGGGTTTATGATCACTACATAAAAGAAATCTTGTGCCATACAAATAAGGTGTAAAATGCTGTGTCGCCCATACGACTGCTAACAATTCTTTTTCTATTGCGCTGTATTTTAGTTCGGCATTTTATAATATTTATAAGGGTGTTCTATTTCGTTCTCATCTTTTTGTTACAGTACAGCTCCGATGGCTTTATTACTAGCATCTGTAGTTAATATGAATGGTTTTTCCCAATCTGGGTACTTTAAAATTGGTGTATTGCTCATCATTTCCGATAGGGTTTGACATGCCTTTTTTATTGCCTTTGTGCCATATATTTTGGTTTTTAAAGAATTTGAAATTGGTCTGGTTTTCTTAGCGTAGTTTTTGATAAATTTCCTATAATACCCGGTCATGCCGAGGAATGTCTCGTCGTCTTTTCATTTCGCGGAATAGGAAATTTTAAAATAGCTTCAATTTTTTTCACATCTGTTTTTAATCTGTCCGGGGTTACGATGTTGCCTAAAAAGTTTAATTCAGTTTTAAAAAATTCAGTCTTGTCTAATTGTATTGAGAGGTTATGGTGTTTTAGGGCTTTAAATACTCTTTTTAAATATTTTAAATGTTCTTCCTCATTTTTTGAATAAACTATTATATCGTCGATGTAAATCATTGAATTAGGAATATTTTGAATCATCATTGTTATTGCTCTCTAAAAAGTTGGAGGTGCATTACACAGGCCAAAAGGCATACGCAAAATGTCCATTTTCAGTGGAGAACGTGGTTTTAGCTATTGATTGTTCGTCCATCTCAATTTGGTGAAACCCTGACGCGAGGTCTATAGTGGAAAATAATTTCGATCCCTTTAATCTGTTTAATAAGTCCTCAATGTTCGGTAGGGGAAATTTATCTTTTACGGTTGCCTGATTTAATTTCCTATAGTCGATGACCATTCTTATTTTCTTTTGTTTAGATTTTTCCTCCTCTATCGCGTGCACTCTATTAGAAACCGTTCTCATCGGAACTGTATTTGAATCTACTTGGGGTTGTTGATAATTTTGTCTAAAATTTCTAGAGGGTGGTTTATTGAAAAATTTATACTGTGACTGAGGGTCCCATTGTTGATTATAAATCGGAGTTGGATATTCTATAGCTCACTGTTGTGGCCGGAAGTTATGCTGATTATTATTATTAAAGGTATTAAAGGTAGGAATTTGTTCATGCTGATACTGTTGCGGTCGGTAGTGTTGCGGATTATTATAAGACGTATATTGCTCGCGATGATATTGATGGGGTTGGTAATTTTGGTAGTCGTGATGGTTGTTAAAATTCGGTCTGTATTCTTTATTTTTATAATTAGTTTCAAAATTTTTCTTTTTATAGTTATTTTGGATCGGACTTTTTTGATGTTTTTTTATCTCCGTATAGTCTGTGTACGATGTGAGCCGCACTATTTCTTAATATTTCCTCGAGGTCGGTTAACGAATCAACTTTAATGTGGTAAATAAAATCAGTTAATGCCGGATGTAAACTATGAACCGCGTGGTGTGATATTTGTTTGTCGTATCTGTACATTTCGTCTTGTGTGTCAAGTATTTCGTTATCTGAATAAATGCGTGCTTATAAGTCACATCTTTTCTGGCCCAGTCGTTCTAAGAAATCGAGTCGGTTCTCTTTATGGTGAGTACGCTTATTTAGAATTTCTGAAATTAGTTGTTCCCGAGTTCTTGTGTCCTGATATTTTTTATTTAAAACTTTTATTATTTCCTTGACGGTACTAAATTCTTTATCATAAACGGCGACTTTGGCTTTTCCAGTTAATTTATTTAATATAGTTAAAACTAATTTGGCCTGATTAGTATTTTTACGCCTATTATCTTCTTTACAATATAGATTATATAAAAATTCGCTATTCCTGATAAAATCTACTAATTGTAAAGGATTTACGTCATACTTCGGGATTAATGTTAAGTCGTATTTTTTTTAATTTCCAGTGCCATATTGCTATTTTTATTGATTAACGTTGAACCTGTTATTTTAATTTTATTTAAAATAGAATAAATAATGTTATTTAGTTATTTGATTACTTAATTTTTCTACCAACTTATTCATAAAAATAAATGCTAAATTAATATTTTAAATTATTATACTTATTATACTAAATTATTACAAAATTACATAAAAATAAAAATAAAATTAATTAATATACTTGTTTCTTGATACAACGATGTCTTCTCGATGTCTTCTTGATGCAGCTTCTTTCGGCTCCTTCCCGTCGATTCTTTAGCAAGAGATTGTAGGTCCTTTTGGTCAAGGCATTGGAATACCAAAGTGCTCCCAAAGACTTGAAGATCTGCTGATGTATTCTGCTAATACTCAGCTCCCAATCTTCTTATGCCAGTGGAAAGAGGTCTCGCTGTTCTGTACCTGTAATAAGATAGAACTGCCTCGAAGTTACGTTTACACTTCCAAAAGTCCCTCCGTTCGGGCGCCAGCTAAATAAAAGGACTAGGTGGGGGTGGCCTTTTATAGGGTTTTTGGAAGAGGGGATATCAGACATTGTTCATTATATTCCTAATCCTATTGAGGTGTACATAACTATATATATTTATGTTGTAGTTAAACTAGAACAAGGAATGGGTGAATTTCGAGACAATATAAATGAAAATCATAGTTATCGCACCACTATTTATTTGATCTTTTAATTTTACGATTTCGGCAAAGCGTTTTCCTTTTCAATCCTCGTCAATGGGCTATCATCAGTGCCTTAGTTGAAAGTATTAAAAGGCGATGGAAGAAACTTATGTGTTATGGCTTACATTGTTAGTGGTTTCGGTCGTCTGGGGGGGGGGGGGCTTCATCGGCTAAGCCCCCCCCCCCTTGGTTGTGCCAGTGCATGCAAAGTTTACAAGTACATAATAAAAACAATTTGCAACCTTTCATGTTCGACCATACACCTCTATCATTTTCGAAATTCTATATAAACATTCCACTTTGCACCATTTTCCAGTTTCTCACTTCTCTGCAATACATGTTGAAGTTATAAAACGGCATTGGTTTTGATTCATACTTTGTTTATTTAGAGATTACTGTTTTTATTTTATTAGCAGCTTACATAATGACCTCAATACACCTTTTGTCCTTGACTACTTAAATTCTCAAAATTCCAACGCAACCTTTTCAACAAATCCCAACCCTCTGGTTCATTAATTACCCAGTTCCACGCATTCTTATAACCCACTTCGCAGATTAAATAGAGACCTACTGTAAATATTTATTTTTTCTTTAGTTCTGGCAATGGCCCAGCTTCTCCGTTCATGTTCCGTGTGGCTGTGACATAAAGCTCTCTCTCAGGCTTCACTAGACTCTATTTTTGACTCATCTAAGAGAACAGCAATGTGATCTCTTTTGAACCTGGCTTGTCCTTCAATAGTGGGGGAGGGAGGCAAGCTTGGTTCTGGGTTTTCACGGGATACTTCTAAATACTGTATATTCATATAGTATGAAAGTCTTTAATTTTTCAATGCTGGTTGATTTATTTCTATAATAAGTATCCTAAATTTTATTTATTATAATTTATTGCATATTATTTTATTTCTTGTATATTCAAAAGTGTTTATTTTATTGCATGAATAAAATGAAATGAATTTACTTATTTATTTGAATCATTTTCATCCATATTACTTGTTGCCACTGAGTTAGGCTGTTTGTAATATATTAAAAAATAAATCAAATTTGTTAATTACATTATTAATATAAATAATAATAATCTTATTGCTGTTGTTATTCTTGAGTGTGGTAGATAACGTTTTCCTAATTCCCTTCTTACCGTTTCGACAACACGGAGTAGTCAACCCCGGAAGGACATGGGACTTGGAATTAATTAGTGTTAATAAATCTCACCCTACCATTGACCATGGATTCGAACTTACAATTTTAGGATTATCAGGTTGCTAGGGTACCTCACCTTTACAAGTTAGATTGTTTTATTTGTTAATTAATTATCAGTTCTTCTCTTCTGTAATTAAAAAAAAATGTCAACCTTTTAAGTAATACAATTACAGTTTGATTAGGATTGATGAATTAAATCTATATCATCATGCGTACCTCAAGTAATTACAGTTTGGCATTTTGAGAATGCTTGACAAAAAATGAAAGCATTTTCATGAATTATTTGTCATATTTCTTTTCATGGTATGTTTATTAAATATACTACAGGAGTTATTAAATATAACTAATGAGAATGAATTACAGTCGCAAGGAGATTTTTAAAATTTTGTTGCGTAGTCCATCGCAGCTCTATGCATCAGCATGAAAACAATCATTTTCTTCATGTTCAATGACATATTGTATTCAAGAAACGTTTAAGCAACATTTTGATATGGGCTTGGTGAGATAATCATTAATAATAAACTACTTTAGGAATGGTACACAAAAAAAATTACTGGTAATTATTATTGATCTCGTGATGCAACGTCACGATAAAATCTGACGGAGGCATGCAATTGTTCTGAATGTTTGTCTTTGAATTCGGCAATCATTCTAACCACCCCTATAAACTTGGAAAATATCCTGATAAATGAATATCCGTTGACACTTAGTTGTTTGTTTATTAAAATATTTTCAAATGTCTAAAGTTTGTATTTATTATTAATTTGTATTAAAACTTCTTAAACGAATAACTTTATTTATTTATACGTAATTATTTTGATTAGATCTTAAGAAGCAATTAATGAATAAATTAATATTATTTTCTTTATGACAATTTGAAATCATGAACCAATAATTATTATTATTTGAATCGTTAATGTATAGTAGCAATTTTATCACTTAAGTGCTACATAACGAACCCGTGATGCCTCAAGAGAGAAGCATTAGGATCTCGTTGGACTTACTTAACCCCTCGCTTAGACCACCAGAAAGAGATAGTTCGGGGGTCTTCAGCCTATTTGTAATTATTTATGAATGTGTATATATATATATATATATATATATATATATATATATATATATATATATATATATATATATATATATATTCAATATTTAATAAATATTGCTTTAATTTGCTTACATATAACGGATTTATGTGTATTTAGAGCTATATTACTTATTGCTCTTAATTGTGGTTGATTGTCCAAGGGAGAAAAGCAACAAAGACTTGGAATATAATTATCATTATAACAACAATCCTAACCTATGGAAGCGAGTGCTAGATAGTAATAACAAGGGAGAGTAAAAGGTCCTTAGAAATATCTGCGACCCGATAAACAACCGTGGAATTCGAAGAATGATAAAAAACAAGGAGCTCGGACAGTTTCTTGGTGAAGTGGTTAGGTGACATGAAGGACGACCTGATACCAGGAGGGTATGAGAAGGAGAGAGAGAGAATATGGAGAATATGGAATGGCAAAAGAATATGGAAGGGAAACAAGAATTGTCAGTTTACAGTGAGGCGAAGGCCTCATCATTTTATCATTTTCTATCTACACAATATTGACTCATCATCCAGAAAACTATAAATTAATTATTTTATTAAAAATGACAAAAAATACTTGTATTATTTACCTTGTATCGATTGAATGATAATCTTTGATTATAATTAACTTGGGCGATGACTTAACGAAACTAAAGTAGGACTTATGAAAATTACATTTTGTTTATCGGTTTCACTCCCTTCTATATGGTAAGATTTTTAATATTTTCCATTTTATATCTTTGCCCAATGTATAGAACTCAAGAACCAGCTTTACACGAGACCTTTTAGAAATATGGTATTTCTCATATTTCTAAAAGGTCTTGCCGACTTTTACCAAATTGAAATGTTGCAGTAAAGGAATGATTTTAAAATTGAGGATACTTGTTCAGAAAACCCATGGTCAATCAACTAAGTATATCGTTTGATATAGCATAAGATACCTTTGAAGTATCTATCTTCACGTTTTGTAGCTATATTTATTTTTACAGACTTTTCATTATATTCTGATATACTAAATATCAATAATAATAATTTGATACATTATGGTATATTGGTATATTAATAATACTAATAATAATCTGATACTATACTAATTGTTGTCCTATAGAGAAATATACTTAAAACTTCTCTGAATATGCTGTATTATTTCGTTATTTCCGAGTAAATTCATTAGAAAATTAAAAACTTTTTTTTTTTATTTTTTCAATATTTATGTAGGTGTTTTTATGGTAACTACGATTACATTAGTAAGAAGTAATTTCAAATTCAACCTAAAATTAGAATAATTCTATTACAAATTTGTTACATTTCCGGCACTGACTCAATAGCATTAAACTTGGAATAAGTCCAATAAACCTCCAATAATATCTAAATTAATTATTGACGATCTGAAAAAAAATGTTGACTAGGTTTTTTTTTTAAGATACGGTTTACAGATGCAAAGATCAGCCAACAAAACGCTAATACCTAAACTTCAATTTTTTTTAAACAAAAACAATCAAGTAAAACAACGAAAGCTGCAAAAGTTATTGGAAACGTTACATACTCTCTGCAGCATCTGGAAAGAATATTTAAAATTTCTAGCAATGGGAATTAGTTTTGCAGGTCTTTTACATGTTACTTCAAATTCAATGTTTACTTCTTTTTTACATTTACTTAATGTATTATACAGTCGTAAATATCAATGAATAAATTTTAAAAAAATATATAAACATTTATATGCCAAAAAGCAAGATATAAGGACATATAACTTATAATTTCATGAGAAAGGACGTCCTAAATCACTCAGATATATCACACGGTTACTATCCTAATCCACAATACACACAGAATAATAAACAGTAGCTGGGTGAGGGATCTCCTAGACTAAGAATAACAAGAAATCCTAATGCCTCGTATGTCATTCTTAACACAACCATATCCAATACGATGGTTGTATTTCTATACTTTTTTCTTTTTATTGTTTTTTTTGTTTACTACTATAATTTAATTTTAAAAAATAAAAATATAATTTATTCGGTGAAATGATACTTTAAACATATAATGATGAGTATATAATGCTATATATAATTTTTCAAACGTTTCTGAAGTTGTTTTAAGTTAGTGTTGAACTACACACACGCTCCGCTGGGTAAATGAATCGATTTTCACCAACCACCAACTTCCGAAAACATAGCCACTGTATTATTCAGAAGCTGCAAAAGTTTGAAGTGAACATTTGAACTACTTTGAATAATTAATACTTGGACAAAGTAATGAATAAGGACACTAATCAACGACACTAGTGGGATCGGTGCTGGTGGGGGCTAAATGTATATTATGTGGTGGACCAAGCAATACAACTCTGGCTCAAATAGGTAAATAACCTGCAGGTCATCCACTATTTCTAGCTCTAGTAGCATTTAAAAAGATAAAATAGGAACAAATTAGCCGTGGCCTACTCATGTTTGTAGAATTATTTTTAGATTGTAGACACGGAATGAAGTACACATTTTATAAAATACGCACTAAGGGTAATACAAAATTAGAATATTTCGACCTAGATCACAGCCTTCAGTTAAGGCTGAAAATAACCAAAATAGATTTTACCAACTGATTATTACCAACAATAAGAATGTAGGGAAGTCAAGTTACAAACGAATACTATCGGATGTGTGGCCATAATAGTGTAGGTATAAACAATTCAATTAACAATTATTATAATGTCATGACGAATTGTATCTTTTGAAATGTTTTATTTACAATGACTGAACGTTTTTAATTATAAAAGCAGTATTGTGAGGAAACAGACGTCTCCTGCACTGGCACTTCTCCTTCTGCTTTCCCAATTTCCTCTACTTTTTCCTTATTATTCTAATTTTTAAGATTATAAATGTTACTTATTTTTTATATTTTTTTTTCAACTGGTAATGTTAGGTTATCAAACAATTATAGCCATTAATTGTATTAATCATTCTTATCACTATGCTCTATACTCATACTTTAGATAATATTCATTTGTATGCGAATTTAATTACATTGTTATTTATAATCAGTCAGATATGTATTTGCTATTTTATCTTCTTTAAGAAAACCATAGATTTAGATCTTTGAGTCAATAAAAGTCATGAGCTAACCCTAATTTCGACACCTATAAAAAACGTAATCCGGTTCGTTAGCACAAAAACGATATATTTTACTATGTAGTTTCAGATAATGACTTCACATTCAATCATTATCTTTGGTATTTAATCCACGATAATTATATATTTTTAAAATATAAAGGTACCAGGGAAGTACTAGTCCTTCTTTATTTATTGTAGTGCATACAATATACAACTCTGTATTTTTAAATTATTGTATGTGTGATTTTGAATTCGTTGGTTGTTTTGAAACTTGTGATTATGAAAGGATTTTTTTTGTGCTTAGTTTAAATCTGTTGAACTTATTTTAGTACGAGTAAAAATACCTTCTCGATTCCGAAGGGAAAATAATTAAAGAAAGCACTTGTCTCTGATAAAATAGTTTTGTTTTTCCCAATAATATTCTTATAATGGATAGCTTGATACGATTAAAAATATGGATGGAATCAATATTAAAAGTAAAGTATGGTACGGTAGTAATCTGAATACGAAGTTGATTATCTTTTCTTAACCTTCCTAAAAGCTTTCGACAAACTTCTCTTCTTGAAATCCTCCCTAATTGAGGAGATTATTAACTTTTCTTTTTCCTTATTATAGATTTATTGCTCCAAAATACTGGAGGAAATCCTTCGATTTCCTAACACCCTAACTTTATTTATTATTGATGTAGTGATCTTCATTTATTTATTTTTTTAAAGTTAAATGAATTGAATGTTGATTCTCCAGTTCATTTAAAGTTTAAAATTTTCATTCTTCACTCAGAGAAAAAGCTCGAATACTTCTTTAATGAAAAAACTAAACAACCGACTTGATTAATTCGTTTGTTAATTTCTCAAAATCAAATAGATTGCCTCTCTGAATCTTATACATTCAAACATAAAGCACTTTTATGGCTGCTGAACCGTATGATTTATTTAATTTTACTTATTTTATTTTAAAGTTTTGTTTTCAATAGTTAATATAACAATTTTAAAATATTGAAAACATTTTAAACGCTGCTATTATACTATTTTTATTGTTCTTCGTTCAATATTTATCAAATCCTATAAATAAGGGAGATATTTCTCTGGATGTTGTTTTAGTAGTTTGGTAAGTTCAACAATTTTTGAGGGAAATTGTGTATAATACTAGTAATACAAAAAAAAAAAAAAAAAAATTGCTCATACATTAAAGATGAGCATTATGAGAGAATGTTTTTTTGTTTGAATTGAAAAAGAGAAGTATGAGAATTACATAATTAGCTATCACAAAACCTTAAATTAAATTAAGAACCGATGGTACCGAGAATCCACATTTACGATCAGCACATTCCTAAGTTAAATTGTTTATTAACTGCCTAAAATTTAACATACAAAAAATACATAAAATATAACATCACAAAGACTTTGTTAATTTATATTAACATATATAAATATGGGTACCGAGAAAATATAATAATTGAGATTAGGGAATCAATATAAAATGTGAAAGAAATATTCATTAACCCTTTAACAGGCAATGTATTCTGGAGGATACATATATTTAATGTCTTTTGCTCAATAAATGACGTAATATCCGATGTATTATCCTACTTATTATCGTCTAATATCCTTTATTCAAACTTGAATTTCATGATACATGTGTGGGGGTTAGCGTGGCTATAGCCATTCAAAGGAAAAAAAAAAAGAAGAAATGTATTCTCAAATTCCCGACCTGCCCGTTAAAGGGTTAACTGTCTCTTAAGATTTAAAACTGTCTTTTTACTGATTTAATACGATTACTTAAACAAAAAATAAAATCGAAACTTTAATATGAAGAGACTCAAAATGTCTATTTTTAAATGGAACATCTATGAAGGATGAAGTACAAGAAGGCTAAGTTGGCTATGATTGAACAGCAGCAGCCAACTCTAAACCTCAATCCAAAAGCCCTTTAGGCACGCATCTTTTCTATTTGCTTATCATCGAACTGAAAGAGCCTTTGGAGAACCGGCATTAATTACAACTAACTTAGGATTTTTATGACACACTAAACATTGGCAATCAAATATTATATAGAAACTAGTTTAAAATTTAATATAAATATAAATAAATAATAAATATAAACTTAATTAGTCATCATGTTTTAATCCTAAGATAACAGTACAAGATAAAGATCCAAAATGTCGTAAAAACCTTCCTAATTACCCAAGTCTATTGGTTCAATCCGTATCTAACTTTATACTTTTCTATAATCCTCCTCATAGGTTAAAAAAGCAGTGATCTAGAAATCTGTTTTAAGCCACGGCGATAAAGTCCTGGCAGTTGAGCCAACTTCTCGTTTGGAATTTCCGCGCTCTCACTCTGCCTCCACTGGCTGACAAACTAATGACATGACGTGTGAGTGATCTCTTATAGACCTGCTTAAGCCTCATGTAGTGGAGGTAGTCCTGGTTTCTATATGTTCCCAATCCTGAGTGGAAATATTGTATATGTGTATGAATGTGTCATTAAGTTCATATCGAAGTCATTAAGTTCAGAGGACCTCTTCTTTCGCTGTTCCTCGATAAGTGTGCAGCTTTGTGCTGTCAGCTACAACTTCTGCTAACTACTTACAGCTAGCCTATGCAAATTACTTACTTCATCAACGATTGTCAGTTCTCCTTTGTCTTCAAGAACTTTGCTGGTGTATGTCGTGCCTAAAAAAGAAAAGAAAAGTTAATCAGATTTTTAGGTAATAATTTCACAGTTAAATAAAAATACGGTTAAATTAAAGTTAAACCTAAATAAAAAAAAAAAAAAAAATGAAACACTGAAAATATCTGTTATATTTACAGTCAATTTTAGAAATGGTATATACCTAATGTTTTTTTTAATGCTATATAAAACTATATCATGTAGGCTTTATAAGAGATAACTTAAAGTAAAATAAGAATTGTTAAAAATCAGAAAACATTATTATATTATGGTGAAGTTCTGGCCATGACATCGATGGCCATCATGAGGGCAAAAAGTAAATGCCAAACGTAGAATCAGGAAATATAAAAAGAAATATAACAAATGAAGATTGAAAATAATTAAAAACTAGTGAAAGGTTGTTTATTTATTTACATTAACATATTTATTTTATAATCGTTTTTATTAAGCATTTTATTAATTATTTCTTATTTAACAAGTAAATATTATTTAATTATTTTCATTTATTGTAATTATATTTATATTTACAGATTCTGTACTCGACATTTGCTTTTGTAGCACTGATGATGAACATTAATGCTATGATCACAACGTTGGTCAATAAAATAATATTTTGTTATTTTTAACAATTCTATTTTCCTTTGTCAGATTACCTCTTCAATTAAAAATTATAATGTAACAATTTTTTTTTCTAATATTAAATCTTAAACAGTTTAATTCTAGTTAAAGTTAATGAACATTCAAGGCTAATTTTTTATTTTCCAACAAACAATGTGCTTTTTTGGGGGTTATTTTTATTAAATTAACGCGAGGCTTATAGAAAGAAATAATAGCCATTTTGAATGGTAAATATTAAGATATATCACATCATGAGAAAATATTAATTGATGCCTGTATATTTATGTATTAATTTAAAATGAAAATACTAATAAATATAATAGATAAGGTTTACGTAAAGCATTAAAATAAATATAGATATGTAAAATATTTATATACATGATAATTTTGGAATATATTTTGAGAAGCAATTTGTTAGGAGATAATATGGCGTGTGTGTGTGTGTGTTTCTGATGTTCTAGATTTTAGTGTCTTTTTAGAACTGACGATGTACCATTAGTCATTGAACAAACAAAATACCAATAAAAGGGACCCATAATTCATTGATAACTGACTGCATTGAACTTTCGTAAAACCATTATGCGGACTTCAACTGCTTCTTGAGTTGAATATTGTCAACTCATACTTACGAAATGGAATTTTTAGAAAGCAACATGGAACATATGAAGTATAATATCAAAGAGGATGACATACTGTTTAAGGTAATTTAATATTATTGTAAATATGTTTAACAAAAATATTGTATTATTTATGATTATATTGTATTATATTTATGTATTATAATAATATATTTTATTGTTTTGTGACTGAAAGTTTTGAATTTTGGTGTTTGCCTGAGGATGGGATTGACATCTCTATTGAAAATTGTTTAATAAAAACTAAGTAATAAATAACATATTATCCGTTTAGTTAAAACATAAATAATACGACTAAAATGATAAAAATAAAGAAAAATTTATATTAAATATATAAGAACCATAATAATTAATTCAATGAAGAAAAAAAACCTTTGACTGTATTAATATGAAAGTTTCTGGTAATGTTAATTTTTTTAAAATAAATGTAAACGTAGTTTTCAGAGTAGATTTTTTTTCTTTTAGAAGATGTTTGAAAAATGTGATAAACTACTTTAATATCAAGGCCCAACAACAGAAAAAAAAAAACAATGGGAACGAACAAAGAATATCAAGTTGAAGGATACAAAGAAAGAATAAGAAAACAGTAGACCTTTATTGAGCATTGACCTCGGAACTGATGAGAGAGAGCGAACGGGGAGGCTTAGTGAGTCTCATCTGTCTCAGGCGGTATCTAAACCCTCCTAGTAGAGTTTGATTAAACTTTAAGGGTCTCCTAGACTTTGAGATAGTTTAGGAAAACCCGGGTGAATCATGGCCAAACACCTAGTGAAAGCCCCATTTTTCAAAAAACTTTAAGGGTCGAAGAAGATTTAAGTTAAAAAAATATTTCTATTTTAAACTTGGGTGTCTAGTTTATAAACCTGACTGCATCCCTGATCATCTTCTTCAACCATTATATAATAAAGTCTACTATACTATTTTCATCATATATAACATTATATTGAAGAACTAATAGCGATGATGTCTTTGAAGTTATTTTTTTATTTTAAAATTACAAAGCTTTTGACCAAGTTTGGCACCAGAGGCTACTTTACAAAATTCCTAATTTCAACATACTTCCTTATTATCCGCTTTTATCTCAGTAATAGAGCCTTCAAAGTTAATCATAACTTTTCCTAATCTTTTCTCTTTACCTGATATGCTCTTGTTCCTCAAGGAAGTATCCCAAGTCTCTTTCATTACACAGTTTATGCAGCTCACATCCCGACTCATCTTATTATCGTCCTCATCAAATAACCCTTCGTCATAAACCAACGATTCCCTGCCCTACAGTATCCTTTAATAGTATTACACAAATCCCTGTTGATCAGATCCGCTATCTAGGATTCAAAATGGATAATATTTTGACTTGGGATCCACGTAAAAGACTAAAACAAGAAACTGCTCGTTATTTTTTACGTTTTTACATTTACTTGACAAACCATCAAAGCTATCGATTTACAACAAAAGACTCATTTGCATTACACTTATCAGATCTATTTGGTCATATGAAGTTGAGGTTTGGGGCCTAAACCATCCAATTCATTTCCTATTCAATCCTTGCAATCCAAAATTCTTCGATAAATCCTCAATGATTCTTACTTTGTAATAAAAAAAAACTTATCCATTAAGATCCTTATATTCCTTATGTTGCTGTTTTGGCCCAAACCAGATATCTATCCTTTCATGGTAAACTCCTTAACCATTCAAATCCACTAGTCTCTCAACTTGCTTCCCGTTGTATACCCGGCAACCCTCCGAGGCATCTAAAAAAAGATTGATATAGAAGTTTTATTGAAATATCACCAGTGGGTAGTTGCTTCACAAGCCATTGTCATGTTATTGTGTAATTTATTATCACATTTACTGAACTATGTTGAAGTTGTAAACTTCAATAAACGGATAAATAAAAAAAAATTAAATTTTTTAATCGATATCAAATTAGAGTTATTCGCATATACGGTATAAAATTTGTAAATTTACAATCTGATTACTTGGATATGAAAGTTGTCCTCCTGCCCACGTAAGTCAACTAGGGTTGACGGTTGATATGAGAACGCTGTACTATAACTAAAGATATAAACAATAGTACCTATGACTAAGACGACAATCAAAGTTTAAACATTCATCATAAATTTCTTCTTTGACATTTACAAATGTATACAATTTACACATCAAAAATATGTATACCCATTAGTAGTAGTTCAATGAAATCTCCATTAGAAGGTGCCTAGGCCATCTTCTTTTTAGACACTACGGGGGTTAGGATAGGACCAGGTTATAGGGCGATCAACAGCTGAGGTTATTTCGCCCTTGCTCTTAGGTTGTCCAATATATTATACTTATTTCATAATTATTTTGTATGAATATATACATTTTTTTCCTTCTATTCCTTTATTTGTATTTTTTATTTTATTTAATTTAATTATTTTTTATTTAATTATATATAATTTTTTTTCCTGTTTCTCATTCTTCTTCATATTTAATATAATGAATGTTTTAGTTGTATAATATTAACTTGCTATTACAATGTTGGAAACAATATTGTTGTTATAATAATAAAAGTTATGTGCTAATTATAAAGTAAACTAAAAATACAATATCCATAACCTGGTAATTAAATTTTTTTGTACAAATTCAATTGTTTTAAAATGGAAACAATTTTCTCTATGTTACCCGGGTTGTTTTCGAGGGATAGTTTCATATTTTATTATTTTAGCCTGAGCCCCCTACTGTTCATAATTTTTATGGATTCAATTTGGAAATTCTGTAAAAGGAGGACACCCAGAGCAATAGTGGGATATTGGAATATGACTCCAGTGTTGGTACAGGCATTGTTGTATGCAGATGATGTGGTATTGGTTGCGGATACTGCTGAATCTCTCCAGGTCGCTGTGGATGAGTGGCAAGACGAACTGCAACTAAGAAGCATGCAGATCAATACCTCCAAAAGCAAGGTGATGTGTATTGGGCGAAGGAACAATGATCTAAGAATCACTTGCAATGGAGAGATCCTTGAGCAAACCGATACTTACTGCTACCTGGGAACAATGATCTATAAGGATGGAAGAATAGACCAGGAGATTATGAATAGAGTCCAAAAGGCCAACGGAATATTCTACCAAATATCCATGTCACTTATTGGAAAACAGGAGTTGAGCAGGAAAGCAAAGATTCTGCTTTTCAAAACAGTTTTTCTCCTAGTGCTACTGTATGGATCGGAAAGCTGTACATTCTTGGACCGCCATGCTAGCAGAATAGTAAGTATCTGCGGAAATGAGATTCCTACGGAAAATATTAGGAAAAACCAGGCGAGACCGAATAAGGAATGAAAGGGTCCGAGGTGAACTAGGAGTTAGATCCGTTCTGGATACGATCAAGGAAAGACAATTGAAGTGGTTTGGTCATGTTAACAGAATGGGAGATGACCGTAAGGCCAGATGGCTATTAGAAGCAAGACCGGGAGGAAGGCGTCCTCAAGGCAGACCAAGGCTCATGTATGCAGACTTGATTGAGAGAATTGGCGCAGCAAGAGGAAGCACCATGCCGGAGATGAGAAGGCTTACACAGGACAGGGACCGTTGGACAAGATGGTCAGAGGATGCTACTCCACGCTTAACAGCACTCAGGAGATAGTGAGAGAAGAAGAAGAAGTTTCATATTTCTGGCCCGATCTTTCGAAATAAAATGGAATTGGTAAGCTGGACATTCTTCTATGATATGTTGCACGGTGAATTGGGTATTGCAGGTTGGGCAAACCGGTGGCGGTGCCGTGTGTAAGGTTGGTATGTCCTATTCTCATCCTGGTCAGCACCACTCTTCTATTCCCACGACTGGTAGTACACCATTTCTTGGTCGTGTCCTTAATGGCTCTCAACTTATTATTAGTCGACTCAGACTTCCATATGCTTTCCTAATCTGTGTTGACTTTTCCTTTTAGTCATGTTTTGATATCCTGCGGCTCCAATATGTTCTCCGGGGTTGTATTACCCAGGGCAGCTTCTTTAGCAGCCTGGTCAGCCTTTTCATTTCCCAAGATTCCTGTGTGAGCTGGGACCCAGAGAAATGTGATTGTTTTTCCAAGCGTTTTGAGAATATCTATATATTGGAAATGTTTTGTAGCAGCGGTCCCTGTTTGTTTCGTTTCATTATATACTTCAGTGATTGATTCAATGAATTGTAATTCATTAGAAGGTGGTTTTCATTTGGCAGGTTTAAAGGAAAGTTTATTGAATTAAATTTTGTAGAGGTCAGGAAAAGAGCCAGAGATTTCAGGAAAGTGATCTACAAATATTTCGGAAAGCAGTTGCGGGTCATTATTTGGTTTAGATGTTCTAGTATCGGGACTTCCATGAATTTTGAGCCCGATATACTACGTATTTTTTGCCAAACATCTCTAAGAGGAGTCTTTTTTAGTTTGACAAGTCGTCTAATCCTGGCTTTTTGCTTTTTGTATGTTATTAGATTTTCAGAGGTCGGATTTGTTTGAAAACCCCTCAGTGCAGAGTTCTTTTCTTTTAAGGCTTGGCGGCATTCAGCGTCGAACCATGGGGTGTAATTTTTCCTTGGCAGCCCGCTTGTTTTTGGAATAGTTTGTCCAGCCGCTGCTATTATATGAGCAGTGAATTATTATATGCCCGTATCATTTTGCAAATTATTAATCGGAAGCTGCAGTTTACTCGAAAAATATTTCCAATCAGCTTTTTCAATGATCCACTTAGGGTTTTTTCTGATCGGCGGGAGTGTTCGAGTGGGCTGTAAGATGGTTGGAAAATGGTCACTGCCGTATTGGTTGCTGATTATGTCCCATAAATATAGAATCGCTAGGTTGGGTGAGCTTATCGCGAGGACTATTGCAGAGAGGCTGCCGTAAGCAGGGCTGATATACGTGGTTTTTCCTGTATTTAGGAGAATTGAGTCACATGTAACACAATAATTCTTCTTATGATGTTGCCTCTGGTATTGGTCGGTGAAGGAGACCAGGTTTGGTGGGAGCCGTTGAGATCGCCAATAACGATATAGGGCGATTCTAAGGAATTAATGAGTCGGATGATAGCCGGTTTTCTGAAATTTTTTCATTTCTGTATGTTTTGAAATGTTTCAGGGAGAAGCTTCTGCAGGGTTTTAGGTGAGTCTCCTGAAGACAGAGCACAGCTGGGTTTTGATCATTAATTAATAACTTTAATTCTTCAAATTGAATGTTAACCCCGTTACAGTTCCATGAAATAATTGACATAATAACGTGATACATAAATACACCAGCTGAATCGTAAAGGGTATGAAAGAGAAATGTTCGGTATTTGTGACAAGTGATAAGAGTTTAGAAATGAATAATAGATATTTACAAAATAAGTATGTGTATAGATTAACAACTAAGTGTAAATTATAATGTAATATGTGAAGATATAGTAGACAGGAACAATCAACTAAAGTAATAAAAATGAACACATAAACAAATAAAGATAAATAAAGAAGTGAATGAGTGTAAATAAAAAAAATATGAATATATGATACAAATTAGAGGAATAGAAAAGCATAAAATATAAATTGTTGATTATATATTAATAGAGCTTGTTGATTATGAGGTGATGGCGATGATAAATATACGTAAAACGAGTAAATATAAATAAATAAGTACAATATTATAAATATTGTAAAATTTAGAGGAATATAAGTACATAAAATATATATTACAAGATAAAGAGAAAAGTAATACAAAGCTTGTTCTTGATTCGGGGCCAATGGTAAGTATATATAAACAAATGAGAAAATTTAAATAAATAAGTATGAATATACGATGCAATTTAGAGGAGTATAAATAGATAAAATATATATAGCGAGAAGAAGGGAAAGGTAATAAGGGGTAAATATATGGGACAATGACGATGGTATTTCATAAGTTATGAGAATGTGTTTGTAATACGGGGGCGGCGGTATGTTATAAATATATAAAATATATTTAGTGAGAATAAAAAAGAAGTCAAGCATACATACTATGATATCAATATTATAAATGTATTGAGTATATATTACATGGTAGAGGATATATTCATAGGACGAAAATAGTGGTAAGTGAACAGAGTTTAAAAAGGCTGGTGTTAAAGATTCGTAAATGTTTGTGGTGATAAATGGCAATAGTAAACAGATGTTAAGATATCCGCAAGCAGAGATGTTATTATTGTTATTAACTTCAATAGCAATGACGTTTGGGATATTATACATTTGAAATGTTATATAAAGCAGCTATTATTTTTAATTTTAAGAGATATAGTTTAGTTATATATATATTTATTAAGTGAGTAACTAATGTAGTAACTATTGATTAATAAAATTTTATTGTTTTTTTTGTTGGTATTTATCATTATTAAAGAGTACGGTTTTAGTGCTATCTTATAGTTTTTTCTTTTTTAATATTTTTTTTTATGAGTTACTCTAGTGAACTCTTGTTCTTCGGATATCTGGCCTGTTTCATCTACATGAACAGAGGGTATTTCGTCTCTAGGTTCAGTAGAGGTTAAAATCGAAGAGGTACTGGCCTCCGGCTGTGAGGAAGCCCTTCGATGTTCCTACTATTTCTTGTCACTCGGAATAAATCAGCAGGAGGTGGGGTGGGGGAAAGAATAGGGGTGGGAGTGGGGGGGAGGGAGGGGATAGGGGGAGTGGACTTAAAACGAGCTTGGTCCAAGAGCATCGATGTACTTTGAGTACAATTTAATTTGTTTATTTCTTTTTTTGAATTATTATTTTCTGTAGCCTCGCTAGGTTTATTAATCTCGATAGTTTCTGAATTATTTGAAAAATAATATATTATATTGGCCTGAATGGCAACGTCTTTTTTTTCTATTTTTTGTAGTTTCTGCAAAAGTTGCATTGAAGTGAACTGGGTTTTTTCTTTATAAATTCTTTTGGCATCGTTTAGTGATACTTTGTTATTAACTTGAGTGGCCTTGATTTCCTTTTGTAAGACATAAACAGGGCAGGTACGGTTAAGCGCATTATGGGCACCATTACAGTTTATACATTTGGCTGGCTGATTACATTTTATATTTTAACCATGTCGTGGCTGAGCACATTGTACACATACTGACTCTTTTTTGTAGTGAATTGTTGGATGAGAAAAACCAAGGCAGTTAAAGCATCTTAAGGGATTCGGAATGTAGGGCTGAACTGGAACCGTTTCATATCCTATGTTTAAAGTTTCGGGTGGTTTAGAGGTGGGAAAGGTAACGATATAATTATGGGTTAGTATTTCATTTCCCTTACTTTTTGATTTAATTCGAACTATATCTTTAATAATTGGGGTTAGTTCTTTTTTAATTTCCTCAATTTCCATATGTTGAAAGTCATAACACCGTATTACGCCTTTACTGTAATTTAATGTGTTGTGTGGCGTTATCTCTACCGGATATTGACCCCCCGAAGTCTTTACAAGATGAGAGCTTGTTTGATTGGTTATTATTTAAAGTTTCAATTAAAAGAGATCCATCTCTCAATTTCTTAACATTTTTGACATCTCCTACCAGATTAAAAATCACTTTTTGAATAAAGAAAGGTGATGTTTTCCTGAAATCTTCATCATCTGTACGTTTCGCTATTAAATGTGTAGGAAAGTATTTTTCTACATTTTGTCCGGGGGGAAATTAAATTCGGCCCCGAGCCCACTTTCTTTTTTTTATCTTTGGACTTGATAAATCGGGAGGATCAGGAGGCTCTCCCATAATTTAACTTAAACGCTCCTCAATAGCCAAAAAATAACATAAAAATAAATTGTTTACAATAAAAAAAATGAAAAAAAAAGAACAAAAAAAAGCCTAAATAAAATTAAAGATAACTTATACAAAAATAAAAATTTTCACTTCAAATATTAATAAAACATTATACATTAAATAATAAAATATCTTTAAGAATAATATTAAAATAAACAGAATATAGAAATGGAGAAAAGAAAATTTATAAAAGAAAAGAAATAATTTTTATCTGCTGGAGAAGGTAATACTCTGCGACCGTCCCAGCCGAAGTCTAAACAACAACTCCTACGGGGGTTAAATTGAATCGAGGGAAAGCAAGTTGAGAGACTTGTGGATCAGAGTGGGAATAAATCATTTTCATGGAAGTATAGGTGTCTGGCTTGCGCCGATTCAGGGGATCATTGTAGATACGTTTATTTTTGACATAATGAGGAGCACTTTGCAATTTTACGAAGAATTTTTAATTGTAAGGACTGGATACCAAAAGAATTGGAACTTCCAAATTTGTCTAATTATTGTTATATAAATGAGTTTCTTTTTGTGACTTAGTGTTTTATTTAGTGAGCAGTTGTCGTGTAGTTGTAAGTTGATTCCAAATAAGTCGTTAGTTCAGGTGAAGTCTAAGGAAGTTAAAATATAAACAGAAACTTACTAGTTACAGTTGATTTTCGGTAGTACAAAAAGACACCCCTACAAAGTCTACAGTATTTACATCAAAAACGTAGACTTATCACTCAAGCTCCTTGTTATATTTTCAACACAATTTTACATAATTACATAGTTAAGTATGTCTACTATTAACGAATACATTCGTTAAGAACTTTCATAATACTGTTAAGTAGATGAATACCACGAAAGAATTACCTCTGGGCATCGTTTTTCCTTATTCCTGACATGCCACTTTTTACTCATTATTCTCAAGTCATTGGTTGTCGAAATGTATTTTTGACAGGTGTGGACTAATAAATAAAGTTTAAAACTGATCAAGTATTTCACAATCAATCAAAAATTCAAATAAAGTTATTATGTTTGTAATGGAAAAGCATGGCTATGTTTGTTGTTTTTTCTTGTTTCCATAACCGCTTTTGAAGTCTACACTTACACGGTAATTTATATACGTCACCTCTACTAATGTAGTGACCTGAAAAATATATTTTAGAGTGCTATGGAATATAAGCGACAGGAATTTATAGGCTTTACGGTTTGCTTGCTTGATGATGAATGAGGAAATAACATGAAAGACCTCTGATTACGTCACCTCAGAGGGAAATGAAACTCAACGCAAGGGATCATAAAGGAACCGTATTTTGTACTTTGGTCAACCTTTTATCATGATATATACCAACAATCTTAATACATTTATTGATTTTTTAAAAATCACTTTTCCTAATTGAAGTAACTCTGCGATGGCTGTACGAGTTACAACTCTAAACTTAAATCGTATCCAGCATATTTATGTTAATCATGTTAAAATAAGTTAAACTTATTTTATCTTTTTTCACGAAACGGCTTTTAAAGACCACGCGAATAACATTACTTTTCCTTTCTCATTTTCGCCCTTCTTTCCTCCGAGTATTTTCTAATCATTTCTGCTTGCTTTTGCTTTCTTTTCTTCGAACAAGCAGTACCTTCCGTTTTTCTTCATTTTCCTCAAGAACTTTGATTTCCTTCAATTCCTTTCTGTATGATACTGCATTGTTACGCCAACGACACTAGAAAACATCTGGTGGTTACACGTGGAAATAGGTAATGTATTTCTTTGAGCTTCGAGGATAGATCGAAATTTTCGATTGCATTCGAATGCAAAATCAATGGAAATCTGAGCTTCAGTAGTGTAGCTGAATGTTTTCCATGTTTTAAAACCTGTGAAACACTTTTTACGCAAGTGTGATTGAAACAGTATTATTTACTGCTGGAACAGTTTGATATAAATGTATAAATCTGATAGAAGCTGATTTTCTCCCTGAAACCTCAAATTCAGTTTGCTTATATATTTTGTTAAATCGACGTAGGTATAATTCTAACTTCCACAGCCATTCGCTATTTTGTAATTTGGATGGATTACGATGCTTTTCATTAAAAAAAATTTCGATCTCTCCTCTAAGTTCAAAGAAATGCATTACCTATTTCCACGTGTAACCACCAGATGTCTTCCAGTGTCGTTGTCGTAACAATAAAGTAGAACACAACAGTGATTGAACTAGCGAATTTAGCAAACGTATGCTCTCTTAGGGCGCGTACTCGGTCGGCAACCAGTCTAGAATTAATAGATACTGAGAGGAAAATTAAATCGGTGTTGGCCCTTGGAACCTTTGGAAGCAATCAGTATGGCCCGAAGGCTGAAAAGTTTGGAGACCCCTGGTCTAGAACTTCAATAAATTTCGTGAGTAACCATCTTTGGCGACAGTTCTAATACAATACACCATCTTTGGAATATTGTCGACACCTGTAGAGTTGTCCTTTTCAAAATACTCTCGAATGTACTAGTTGATGCCTGGTCAAATAACACTGGAAAGGATGTGTCTCAGCCACATTTTTTAGTGATATCATCATTATCATTATACATTATTATACATTACATTATTGTAAACTAAATAATTTAGTTTTGAATTGGGTTCAGTTGGTGTTTATAATTTCTATTTATTTTATTTATTTTTATTTTAAGGTGCCGTGTACTGCAACATGGCCAGAGGCATCAAATTCTGATTTCTTGTTTATCTAAATGGTATTAAAGATTCTGCAATTCCTGAGGAACTTCAGAACATCTGGTTGATAGTTTTTGAAGATTGTACCCAGGTCTTTGTTGAAGATAGGTGTTCCAGCTGTAGGGTGTAGGCTGCAATTACTAAATATGTGCTCTACTGGTAGAGGAACATGGCACCTTGAGCACATGGGCTGTGAAGTACCTTGAAGTAGGTGTTGGTGTGTGAGTCTTGTGTGCCCGATGCGCAGCCTAGTCATCACCACTTGTTCCCTCCAAGAGCCGTTTAGCAGTGGCCATGGTTGACCATTAGGGCAAATCATTTTAAGTTTGTTACTATCCGGAATTCTGTTCCAATAATAAATCCACACAGCCTTGCACTCCTGTTTAATATGTATTTGATGGTCGCTGAGGACAAATGGAGAGAGGGGAAATCCTGAAGAGATGGGCAAGGCACTTCAGCGGAGCACTTCAAATGGAAAACCTTCAAGTAGAAATGGCCAGAGAGGAGGACGACTTCTCTAACGATGCCGAGCCACCGGATGATGAAGATATGGAGAGGGCCATAGCGAAACTGAAAAACTACAAGACTCCGGGACTGGATGGAATTCAAGCGGAGCTGATACGCTATGGAGGAATAGAAGTGAGAAAGGAGCTCCATAATCTCATGTTGAAGATATGGGAAGAGGAGAAGATGCCTGATGAGTGGAAAAGGGGAATACCCACTGCACAAGAAAGGGGACCAGTCGGACTGCGACAACTACAGAGGCATAGTGATCCTCTCGTGCGCATATAAAGTTCTCTCTAATATCCTATTTGAGAGACTAGTCCCTCATGCCGAGAGGGAGATAGGGAAATATCAAGCGGGATTTAGACGAGGGAGATCCACGTTGGACCAACTATTCTCACTGAGGCTGATGCTGGAGAAATGCAAAGAGTACAGAATAGTTACCCACCACCTCTTTCTTGATTTTAAAGCCGCTTACAATAGTGTAACTCGGCCAGAACTCTATCAGGCCCTGTTAGATATGAACGTCCCAGCCAAGCTGGTACGGCTTGTGAAAATGACAATGTCGGGCTCAAGGTGTGCAGTACGAGTAGGAAATGACTACTCAGATGATTTCAACACAAACTGCGGAGTGAGGCAGGGAGATGCTCTTGCCTGTATTCTCTTTAACTTTGCAGCAGAGAAAGCGGTACGTATGTCCGGAATCCAACTCCACGCAACCCTTTTTAACGGTACAGTTCAGCTTCTGGGATACGCTGACGACTTTGATATTGCTGCTAGATCGGAACGTGCACTGAGAGAGGCGGTCTTGGCCATAGAAGAAGCAGCAAAGAAACTTAGGCTACACATTAATGAAGCTAAGACCAAGTACATGAGAGTCGGAGGAGTTGGACCAGGGATTGGTCCATTTGTGGCTGGACCATATAATTTTGAAAATGTAAGTAGCTTTATCTACCTCGGGGCTGAGATCAACTCTGAAAACGACATCTCTCGAGAAGTCAACAGAAGGATAGCAACAGCGAGACGGTGCTACTTTGGCCTTGCGAAGCATTTTAGAAGCAGGTTCCTGTCTAACGGGACCGAGATCACCCTCTACAAAACCTTGGTCCGTCCCGTTTTAACTTATGGATAAGAAGCATGGGCCTTTAAAAAACAGGATGAAAATAGGCTTCTGATCTTTGAAAGATCAATTTTGAGGAAGATTTTTGGTCCTGTTAAAGAGGGTGGAATTTGGAGAAGAAGAAGAAATGTCGAACTGTCTGGCCTGTATGGGGATGCAGACTTGGTAAAGTTTATCAAGATAGGACGACTTCGATGGGCCGGGCACGTCGCACGCATGGATGACTCGGCGATACCCAGGAGGATACTGTCCGGAAAGTTGCATGGGCGAAGAAAAGTCGGCAGGCCAAATGTGAGATGAGAGGATTCAGTGACACTGGACGCACGGACTCTGCTGGGAGTCCGAAACTGGAGAGCTGCTGCAGCAGACAGGATTGACTGGCGAAAGCTTTTGGAGGGGGCCCAGTCTCGGTGACGGGATGTAGAGCCACCGATGTATGTATGAGGACAATTGGTAAGTTGGGAATAGGAAATATATTTCTCGCCTCTTTAGCAGCTGGATCAGCCAATTCATTTCCAGGTATTCCAACATGATTGGGTACCCAAAGAAAGTGTATTAGTTTATTAATTGTATGTAGCTGTTTTATTATTGTGTGTGAAATTGGATTGTTAGAATGGTGTGAGTTTTGTAAGTTTTTTAAAGCCGAGAAAGAGTCTGTACAAATTACTATTTTGTTGCTATCTAAAAATTTTACTATATCAAGCGCTAATTGGATAGCAAATAATTCACTCTAGAAAATCGAGTATAGTTTAGGAAGGCAATATCTAACTGTCGTTCCGGAAAATGTTACCGCGCAACCTGTGTCTTCGTTTTCCTTGGAGGCATCAGTATAAACAAAAAGGAAATTTTTATACTTTGATTTAGACTCATGAAAAAGTTTTTGTATGGAATCTTGCGGATAAGTAATTTTATTGTATGAGAAAAGTGAGAAGTCGAAGGAGGCATTGATTGTTTTCCATGGGGGCATATAATAGGGATGAGCTAAGTAGATATTTGGAATCTGGAATAGGTCTGATAGAAGTGGATAAGTAGAAATTGGGGGAAGTATTTTATATCTACTTAATTCGAAAAAATCTTTGCTCGACTTAAGGCGCCCTAAGAATTTTAATAGTAAGTAGTGCCTACGGAGCTCTAGAGGCCATTCTTCAGCATCACACAGCTCGCTTGATATGGGACTGGTTCTGAACGCTCCTGTTCTACGTATCATTTTGTGGTGAATAGAGTCTAGTTTCTTGAGGATATTTTTAGCTGCAACACCATATACTTCGCATGCGAAATCTAAAACGGGTCTAATTAGGCACCGATAAATTCTTAAGAGTGAGTTTCTATCGCAGCCAAAGTTCAGGCCTGAAAGAGTTTTAATAATATTTTCTTTATTTGTGATTTAAGTAACGGTAATACGGTTGCAGAAAGCCATCATTTAGGAAAAACCCTATTAGTCCAGATGTTGTTCAAAAGAGTTAGGAGTAAGTATAGGACAGACGGAGGTGCATGTTTAATGAATACAATATGAAGTTGATAGAGACCTGGAGCTTTGGATCGCATACTTTTTATACTAAACTGCAATTCTTCGAACGTGAGATGCGAGTTATATGGCTCTGTGTTATCTGAAACAACTTCCGAAGCAGTACAGACTTGATCATTTGCAAGAGAGTTCTTTGAGAGACCTAAACAATATTCTCCAAAGGCATTAACTATTTGAATTGGATCGGTGTAGGTGGTAGCGTTATATTTTATCGTTCTCGGAATTTTGGTAACTTTGGATGGAGTGCAAGTATTAATGGATATTAGAAATTGAGACCAAGAAGTTCTCTTAGACCGGTTGATGATCCATTCGGCCTCCGCCTTCGCTTTATAATAATTTATGTGATAGGTCAAAGAGGGTAGGGTTTTCAACAATTTTAGAGCTCTGTGTCGTTTGATTATTGCGGCCCGGCATCCTGGAGACCACCAAGGAACTTTTCCTGATGACTGGTTTGCCTTTGTTCTTGGAACCGATAGGGTCGCTATTTCTATTATAGCTGAGGTAAAATGTTCGATGTTTTCTTCATGGGAAGACAACAGGGCAAAATATCGGAACTGTTTTTCACATAATTGTGTATATTTGTTCCAATCAGCTGCACCAATTGCAAGGTGAACAATTGCTGCGGCTGCTTCTATTTTTGAGGATAGGTTTAATGCTGTGTAACTAATTCCCTTTTTAAATGCCAACAATACCCCCCTGCTAGCATATGTGTTTGAAGAATATGTCTTATTTATGCAGTTATAAGATGAGTTTAAGATAGATTGATGGGCTTTTAGATGGGTTTCTTGTAGTGCTATTATTGAGGGACAATAGTTTGATAATAGTAGTTTTAAGTCATTGTAGTGTTGATAAACACTATCACAGTTCCAATTAAGAATTATCATATTTTGTTTGTGAAATATATGAAAAGTGAGATTGTGTTTACTAAAGTTTTGACTTTGTAATTGAGTTTATGTAATCTAGTTTTGTAATTGAGTTTGTAGTGAAGTTGAAATGAGATCTATGTAGATGAATTTTTGAGGAACTGTTCTAGGCTATGAGCATTACGTGTAAAACGGTTTCGAAGGGGTTTGGATTTGAGATGGACATATAAAGCTATCAATCTAGTTAGCTCCTTTGTTACTCTTAGCGCACTGCTTACGGGGTCTTTAGTAGTTTTGGAGTCATCTAGAAAGCTGTGCAATTGGTCAAGACTTAGAATGTAACTTTCTTTATCTTTGTCTATGATTTCTTTTAAGGGTAAGAGTTGTTCGTATAATGTGTGGTTTTGTGGAGTGAGGTATGTTTCGATGATTAGTGTTTTTCTTGTGTTTTCTTGTCTGTTGTACCTTGTTTTCCTGCTTCATGGTAAACTGGGAGGACTGACATTTCCTTTAACTCAGAAGAATATAACATCTTATCTGAGGAACTTATCTTCGGTTCTTCTGTTGGTTCTGTTACATCTGAAAGGAAATCTTGATTGTGCCCTGAGTGTTTTTCTTTTTCTGAATTGGTGGCATTGTTTTTTATTACAACCGGTGATGGAGTATTTGTTTCTTTCATTTCATTAGATTTAACCATTGGGCAAGCAGATGTGTGGTGTCCGGTGTTTTGACATCTTCTGCTAAAAATACTCTGTAATTTAAACCTTCGTCGTTTATAGTTAACGATTGAGGTAAAAGATGAGCTGTTTCAAGTGTTACGTAAACTTGTCAACGAGAGCTAAGTATGTGTTCATAGCCTGCAGCCCGAAAGCCCGCACTCAAGAATTGAAACTGAGACACACATATAATATTCAAAATGTTAAGAGCCTAAGTACTGAATGGGGTGTACTATAGCATACATTTGAGATAACTATGCGTTTAGCTTCCGAAACTAACCTTCTAATGGGAACAATGCTATCGTTGACTGTTATAGATGCCTTTTTACCTATCAGTTGATCTACTAATTCCTTTGATTTGATATATATACAGTATCTGTTGTTCGACAGTCTTGATACAAATATTATATTCTGAGGGCCTATAAAATTTCCAATCTTCTGTATATATTCGATGTGCCTTACCCCTTCAATCGTGTTAAATACGATGCACAGTGCTTCGAACATAGTGTGAAATTGGACAAAAATCGGGAGCTATGAAAATCTTATAGAAAATAGCACGCTGAACAAAAAAGTTCCTATAAACATGGGTCCGGAAATGCACTCATAAAAAGTTATGACGAGATAAGTGAAAAAAAAAAAAAACGAATTTTTCAAACAACCAATTTTTCTATTGCAGCAAAAAGGTATTTTTTGAGCAAGTTTCTAAAACTACCATAAATATTGCGTTTCCTGCAACATTAGGATGTTTGAGTCAACCATGAATATAGCAATTTCTTCTTTTTTTTTTTTTTTTTTTTTTTGGTATAGCTGTACAATGCTTACTTCATCTGATGTTCTTTTAAATCAAAAGTAGGCAACCACTCAGAATAGCCACATGAGCAAAGAATGTCTTTAACCTGAATGCTATAAACCTCAGAATTTAAATAGATTAAGAACAAAAGATATAAAGGATAAAGTTTTATAGTAGTGTAAAATACAAAAGAGTGAAAATATTATAATTCAACAAATAATTTATATTTACTAATCCATGTGTACATATTACGTAAAAATTAGATAACATTATTTCAAAAATCGATTGTAATTACATATATAACCATACATTTGATTTAAAATTATAATATTTAATCTAAATTGATAGAATCTTCGTCAGTACTACTTTCATTATTGTCTGTACAAGTTAAATCTAAATTCTCAATACCTAGCATATCATGTTTATATTGACCTGGCTTCTCGGTTAGAATGATGTACTCCTGAATTTCTTCAACTCGAACTTTTTTATTGATCAAAGCCCTCCGATCAGATATGAGAGGTTCAGAAGTTAACAATAATATTCTAATGAGGCCAAAATTGGAACTCACTCGTGAGCACTTACGAGTATGACTTAGTCTGTTTTTCCTTACTTCTTTATGTTTGGCCTCTAACGCATCTTCTGACAATTGTCCAATTGGCAATGAAAAAGAAGAAATTATTTCACACCAGGTGTGAAAAAAAAACGAATTTTTCAAACAACCAATTTTTCTATTGCAGCAAAAAGGTATTTTTTGAGCAAGTTTCTAAAACTACCATAAATATTGCGTTTCCTGCAACATTAGGATGTTTGAGTCAACCATGAATATAGCAATTTCTTCTTTTTTTTTTTTTTTGGTATAGCTGTACAATGCTTACTTCATCTGATGTTCTTTTAAATCAAAAGTAGGCAACCACTCAGAATAGCCACATGAGCAAAGAATGTCTTTAACCTGAATGCTATAAACCTCAGAATTTAAATAGATTAAGAACAAAAGATATAAAGGATAAAGTTTTATAGTAGTGTAAAATACAAAAGAGTGAAAATATTATAATTCAACAAATAATTTATATTTACTAATCCATGTGTACATATTACGTAAAAATTAGATAACATTATTTCAAAAATCGATTGTAATTACATATATAACCATACATTTGATTTAAAATTATAATATTTAATCTAAATTGATAGAATCTTCGTCAGTACTACTTTCATTATTGTCTGTACAAGTTAAATCTAAATTCTCAATACCTAGCATATCATGTTTATATTGACCTGGCTTCTCGGTTAGAATGATGTACTCCTGAATTTCTTCAACTCGAACTTTTTTATTGATCAAAGCCCTCCGATCAGATATGAGAGGTTCAGAAGTTAACAATAATATTCTAATGAGGCCAAAATTGGAACTCACTCGTGAGCACTTACGAGTATGACTTAGTCTGTTTTTCCTTACTTCTTTATGTTTGGCCTCTAACGCATCTTCTGACAATTGTCCAATTGGCAATGAAAAAGAAGAAATTATTTCACACCAGGTGTGAAATAATTTCTTCTTTTTCAAGGATTTTGTGAACACTAATAGGCATACAAAACCAGTCATACAAAGTAAGATATAGGACCCTAGTTTCTTCCAACAACATTTTAAATCTATCTATGTTAATTGGGTAGCCGCTTGCCAAAACCTTTAGAATAATGGAGAATTTAACTATCAGTTCCTTGTTTACACCAGTAACCTCAGAGCTGAGGTCAGGGTTTGCAAAAAAGCGCCTTGCAGTATTACCATCATTTGATGAGCCATACCCAGGCTTTGGTTTATCAATCAATAGTCCCATTTTCGATTTAAATTCTGACTGGATTCTTTTTTTTTGTTTTCCTTTACAATTGCTTTATGCTCGACTCCACGAACTTGCCATTTTTTTATTGGCAATCGGTAACCTATATGTAAAATGCATTCGAAAAACTTAATCCAACAATGTAGGGTTGATAAACCGAAGCGATATTGCTCCGAATCATGTAAACGGTTTACCACGTTTTCATTGTTCATCTCCTTTGGGGTTGCTCCACAAATGAAACACTTAGACGTGACGTTTGTTCCAGACAAAATGTTAGTAACACTACCATCCAGCATTGTGAACAGCATTTCAAAACTTACCGAGTAAATTTGATGGCTTTCAAATTTAATTTCACTGGTCTGGAGTTTGCAAATTATATCTTTCATTGTCTTTTCCTCGTCACGCACTAAGTCTGCAGTTTCTTTTTGAAAAATTAATTTTATGGGTCTGCAGTATAAGGTGGACGATGAACGTCGATTTACCCATACGACTTTTCCATTTCTTACGTCTACCAATTTTAGTGGCACCATTGCTATTAAAAACAAATACTCATCAGTGCTTAATGCATTTGAAAATGTTTGTTTATACTGACTATGACCGGAACTGCCATCGAATCCCCACTTACATATAAGATTGAACTCATTGCCCTCCTCCAAACTCGCAATTTTTAATATGCTTTGCGCTGTTAGTTGCAGGAGTTCTTGTAGATTTACACAAACGCTAACTTCATCTGCAATTATATTTTTTGGGAGTAGGGCATTTTTGGTCAATGTTATTGAATAGAGGCTGGGAAAGCAGTTCTTATGCATACCATTTATCAGTGATCTTAATACTTTGTATTTTCTTTCGGATAAACCTAAATCCAAGCATAAAGCTAGTGCTTGAAGAGGACTTATTGATTTTTGTTCTTCAGCCAAGGATTCTGCGGACATCTCTGCAGCAAATCGCAACTCAGCAGATGACCTGCTAGAAACAAGATCCTTTACCCGCCTTTTTTTAGTTTTAATGGAAGCTTCTTCGAAAAGGGTTTCTGGTCTTCCGCGTGCCCGGCTTGGTCCTGGCTTGACACTACTGATATCAGGGATAATTGGTAATTGAAGTTTCTGTTGAAGCCAAGATGCATACCGTTGACGAAATTTAACACGACTCCTGTCGACCTCATTTAATTTTGTATTGAATTTGATGCAAAATAACCTACCAATTTCAGATATTTCTGTTTCCAATTGGTCGTTGGACTCTTCTACGTTCATGAGCCGATGTAGTTCATCAGTGACTGCAGCAGTCCGATCTGATTTTTTGAGGGAAAAACATTTTTCAGCAAGCTGGCCATTGGTTATGCTCACTTTTCCTAAAGAAAAAAAATAATAAAACAGTTTAGGCGCAGGCAGGCGCAGTTAAAATTCATATAAAATTAAAGCCTATATAAAAAGCAACAATATTACGTAAAAATTACAAAAGGATATTCGAGGATTTTTTTAAAAGCCTCTTCAAAGTTTGAGTAATTTTCAAAGTGGTCAATGAAATTTACCCGCAGGCAATGAATATAATAAGTGTTCAACATGCCAATTGAAATAATATATTTTAAAATAGATACCTTGATTTGTATATTCCATCGTTGAAAATGCTTATTTTCTTCCGTACGAGTTGTCAACGGAACAAAGGAAAATTTGCAACTAATATGATAAAAAATGCAAAACGTTAATACTCCCTAAGTTTTTCGATTCTCTTTTGTTAAACAATCATGTAAACAATGAGGTAATCTTACTAAACGGCTGTGTATAATACTTTAAATTTAATAATACCAAAAGGTAAACAAGATCCTTTACTCGCCTATTTTTCTTGTTTTATTGGAAGATTTTTCAAAAAGGGTTTCCGTTCTTCCTCTTGTTCGGGTTGGTCCTGGTTTGACTGCACTGATTTCGGGAATAGTTGGCAATTGAAGTTCTTTTTTAAGTCAAGAGGCATATCCCTGACGAAATATATTACAACTCCTATCGACCACATTCAATTTTTAATTGAATTTCAAGCTAAATAACCGACTAATTGTAGATGTTTCTATTTTCAATTGGTGGTTAGGCTCTTCTACGTCCTTAAACGAATGTAGTTTATAAGTGACTACAGCTATTTGATCTGATTTTTTATGGGAAAAACGTATTTCAGCAAACTGGCCATTGGCCTAATTTTTGCTTTCTCAACAAAAAAAAATAATAAAACACTCCCGGCGCAGGCAGGCGCAGATAAAACCCATGGCAAATCAAAGCTTATATACCAAGCTACAAGAATATGCAAAAACTACAAAAGGATATTTGAGGTTTTTTTTAAAAGCCTCTTCAAAGTTTGAATAATTTTCAAACTGGCCAACGAAACTTTACACGCATGCCATGGACATAAGAAATGGTCATCTTACCAATTAAAGTAGCATATTTTAAAATAGATACCTTGACCTGTATTTTGCATCGTTAATAATAGTTATTTTTTATCCAATGAGATGTGAATGGAACAAAATATAATATGCGGCTAATGTGATATAAATCGCTAAACTAAAATACTCCTGAAGTTTTTCGATTGTGTTGACTTAAACGAATATGTAAACAATGAGATAATCATACTAAATTGTTGTCTAAGGTATATTTAAGAATATCAAAAGGTAAACAGCTCGATAAAAAATACTTCGATTTTTGATTTTTGTCCATTGTCGAAGCACTGTGCGATGGCTTGATTTTTGTGGGGGAATTTTTGATTTTTTCTTGATGCAATACTAGCAAAAGTCTGACTTATGCTAGCATCAGTAATGGTTGGTTCGGTACTCACCGCCATTCCGATTTACGGACATAACGATCTGTGCAATTGAAAATTCTCCGAGTCTTCTCCAAGTGTCTTCTTCCGGATGGGCTGCAAGCCAAGATTCGGCAGACCAAAAGTTATCGTGGATCAATTCAATCACCGCAATTCAGATTCCACAAAAACTCGCTGGAACGTGCAGAAATTATTAGTTTTTAGAAATGATTATTTTTTTAGATGTAATTTCTAAATGTTATTGTAACGTTTATTTGTTATTTTCCTAAGAATTGATTATTTTTTAAAGAAATATTTTGATTGCATAGATAAAGCACTATCATATGATAGAATTAGATCTACCAGGATCTAAAGATTTTAAACATTCGCAATTGTTGTCCTTCAGGAACATAAAGGAAATGAAAATAAATATTCTCGAAAATCGTTTCGTTTTCTAAAAGGTCATTCTTCCTTACCATTTAAGCCTTTGGATTTTAGGCCATTTGGTGATTGTCTAACATATTATATCGGCTCTCTCATAACCTGTCGGAGCATCTTTTAAAAATGCAGCCCAATATAAAATATTTTTTGTTAAAAACATAGTAGAGCGATATGAATGGAAAGCATAGGTATGCGGATAATGTTGAATCAGCTATATTTATAGATTATAATACATTAATTTATACTTAATGTAATAAGGAGTTGTGGAGGTTTTATGCTAGAGCAGTTTGATGGTTTGGTGAAGCCTCGAGGCTCAACTGCTCACTAACTACAAACATTGTTTTGTAATTAATTGTCAGACAATTTGCCTTGTAAATGTTTAAGTAGTTGAAACGACTGGCACTTTATCTTCGTTTTAGTCGGAATAAGTAAGTATCTCTAGTTAGAGGTTTGCCTAGTTGAAATTCTATGGTAGGTAGCGGGTTTGTTCTTGGGGTATTATTATTTGATAGTAGATACTAAAAATCAGAATGTCTCAGTAGGCTAATCTTATTGCATTGAGTGGTATGTCAAAGTCTAATACTACAATTCAAAATACAAATTCAATGTTGTCTTTATTAAAATTAAGGTATAAATAGTCAATAAATAAATTTGTAAAGCTTATTATAATAATAATAACAAATTTAAATTTGTATCTTATATTATGTAGTGTTAGCAAATTTAAAATAATTACATTTTACAATTTCGAAATAAAAATATTATATATATATATATATATATATATATATATTTGTAGTTTTACAGCCTCACAAATAAATAACTGAAATGCAATATAGGATACTACTAGTATGATGTGTTTTGCCCAAAGTTTGGAGAGAAACTTTTGGGAACGAATTTCCAACAAATCCTTCGTAGAGAATCACGTCACGTATCTCTTTCAATTTCGTGAAAGTGTCACACCTCGGCCTGGATCATGTGAATTTTATGTTGTCATTACCTAAAATGATGCGATCTGTGGGTTTATAAATAATGTGAATAGAATATTGTATGTCTTATTATCTAATGAACAGATTAACTGTTCAAACGAATTCTAAAATTCGTAAAATTAATGCAACATGAAAGGTCGAAATCCTTCATGTTGAGGTCGAAAACATTTAATAAATTATTTTTTAAAACCATACAACAAATATTCTTTTTTGTAGACTTCTATACCCCTGCTAGATGATGAAGAAAGAGTACCAAAACATATTAGCCTGAGTGTGTAGTTGAAGATTTATTATGTGTTAAGTAATTGTTTCCTGCCGTGCTGAGCCACTATCACATTTATAAGAACACACGTGCCTGTTACACAAGGCAAGGCTGTTGTTATAATTATAAATTTAGCATACAATAACATTTCAAAATTATTTTATTTTATTTTTTTTTTTGAAATATATGTACAATCTGCCTCAATTAAGGGCAATAGGTAACAGTGCTAAAGATGTATTCATTCATACAATATATACAAGTACTCATACACACAAAATAATGATAATAAAAGATAAAAATAAAAACAAGTAATAATTATAAAAATAAAACTAATAATTCAATTATCAAGAATAAAATGAAATAATAAGAATCAAGTAACAAAAATATAATATATATAAACAAATAAATAATAATAATAAAAAATAAAAAGAATAAGATACATTCTTACTATATGTACAAAACAGACACACTCAGCCTGGGGAACCACGAATCGAGCCTGTTCCCCAACTTATTGGGGGTCTAGGCCAGACCCGAGAGATCCCAGCGCTGCTCTCTCAGCTGCATCACTGGTAATATCCAGTGGAGGCTGAGTGGGAGCGCTATAGCCACTATGCTCTGGACATGAGTGGAGAAGCTGGTTAGTACCAGGACTCCAGCATAACATTATATTACAAAAGGTCTCGGGGCCATTGCCGTTTCAACCTTCTGGGCATTTCAAAATTAAGCTTGAATCTTATGACATAAGATTAAGCTTTAGTTAGCTGTGTATCTTTTATAAAAACGTGACTCATTTGTTTTAATATGACGTGGGAATGCTACTATCATATAGGTCTGTCATTTTAAACAGAGTAGAAGAAATTAAAAAATATGTAGCGTATTGATATCAGAGTTCAGAGAGACTCTTCCTAAGGCTTCTTTTCATTTTCCAATCGAATTATATTTTAAACCGTGTTGCTTGGCCAGATCATAGATTCGATTCCCTCTGATATTAGCCAACTCCGCTTCATTGATTACGTCAGTTCACTCCATTAAACATTTAAACGAAAACCAATATTTCTAATATCCGTTTTTCCACTCAACGGAGCAAGCATGTGATGGGCAAAATAATTTGAAATGTCAGTTAGATCTTATAAAATAAGCATATATTAGAAACAAAAAAATTACTTTTAGACCAAATCCCTTAAGAATAACAAATAAGTACAGAAATGAATAGAATTAGTTGGTCAGAGACATAATTACAGGACGTCTATGGAAAACGGGACAAATCTGACAAACCAGTATTACGTTTATTTGAAATTATGTAAAATATTTTAAACATCATTTATTTCTTTATACGTATAGTATAATATATTTACATAAGAGTTTTTTTGGAAATGCCAGTAATGTCACTTTGAAACTTTAGAGAATATTCAAAGAACATGAACGAGAAGTTAAATGCCTTTACAAGTCAAAGCTTTTCAGCGCTGCTACCGAAACAAGGAACGACTTCGCTAATTTATAACAGTCTTAGATAACTAGTTTCGAAGAAGATAATATTGCTATTTACTCAAGGTATACATGATGGTATAGAAGGATATATTAGGATAGATGAATTAATTGTCACTTCAATTGGAATTATTTTATCATAAAACTAGTTCCGAATGCTAAACATTAATCTCAAGTTCTGAAACATACAAAATGTATAAAATATCAGCACTTTGTTACATGGATAATAAATATCAATAATGATAAAGACGAATATTAATATCAAAATTCTGAAAATAGTAAATAGAAAGTGGGTACATGTAAGATAATAAAATATGTAAAGAAAGTAAAATTAAGTTAAAAAAAGTACACGTCAGATTAAAAAAATAAAATTAATAACAAAGAAGACGAAACATAGTGCGGGAGCCTGGTACGTGTCTCTTATTTATATTCTAGTAAAACGAAACTAATGAAATTAAAATGGCATAAAGTTTCTGTGTATATTAATAACCAAATTAAATGGTCAATAGTAAAAATGTCTATTTAACGGTAGTTACCAGTTTTTCTATTTGTGCCCAGTGGGAGCAAAAGTGAAAATATTTTAAATACTTTTTATTACTAACATGGTATGTTCTTTTAATTGAAATATATTTACAATTCGTTATAAAGTCAAAATAAGTAATATGAGATGTGGTAGAGGGTCTCGCTACTTAGGGCTCAACGTAACACATCAGCTAGGAAGATATGACACGCCTAGAAAAGGGAACTTCCTCCCTTAGAAGTTTCCAACATAAAGGGCGCCTTTCTCAGTTCACACCTTCCTAACAGCCAGGGAAACTTTATATGAGTTTCTCTCGAGTTCGGATACTAACTTTGAAGTATTTTAAACTTACTGATCGTGACAATGATGTTATCGCAATCAATAGTTTGAAGATAAAAAAAAAAAACTTATAACAGTCTTCAAGGTCAACTTTCAGAGTCAATCAATTTTTTAAACTAGCATTTAACTGGGTTTAGAAGTCAGATTACATAGTTCGATAAAAATTTATTAAATCACAACACAGAAAGTAATCACATTAGGGAACTTTGAT
Source organism: Euschistus heros (assembly GCA_003667255.2). Taxonomy (NCBI): domain Eukaryota; kingdom Metazoa; phylum Arthropoda; class Insecta; order Hemiptera; family Pentatomidae; genus Euschistus; species Euschistus heros. Next base: position 656,544 of record RCWM02000165.1, read on the forward strand.
GATCTTTGATCTTGTTCTAGTATTTTACATGTATGGAGACTAAAAAAGTAAAACAAAAAAAAAAGAGATCTTTAAATTCTCTGATCAATTTTTTAAAAATATATTATTAGACATTTTTTTTTTTTCATTATAAATAAAAACATTGTAGTTAAGTCATATCTTTTTTGTTTGATACTAATATGCTTATCTGCTATTTTTTTATTTTCTTAACACTGCTAACATTTGAAGTCAATACAGTCATATTATCTGATACTGTACGATATCTATGTTTCGTACTAGACATTTGAATTCAAGACTCAATAGACAAGAACATAAAAGTAGATTCAGCCTAATATACTAAGTACTAAGTAGAACCTCTCAACATTCAATAGATAGGCTTTTAATTTACAAGATAATTCTTATACCTGTCTAGACTTATAGATCAAAAAGTAGGGGAAAGCTAAATAATTGAAAATCAAAAGTATCTAATCCTTCGGAAACAACATTGTAAGAACCATAACTCTTTTTTTTTGTTTTTAAACTTTGATTGAGTAATTATTTCAATCTACCACATATGTAGGCAATAAGTAACATAGATGGCTTAAAATTACGTTCACACATTATGTACAATGAAAACAAAAATGAAAAAGAAGAAAGAAAAAAAATAACTTAAATAACATAAAATAAACCATATACATATAAGTGAAATATATGTAAAAGTAATAAATATATAAAATAAAATAGTAAAATTAAAAAAAAATAGTAATAATAAAAAATAAAACAAAATTAAATTAAAAGTTAAAAATACAACATACTTTATTTACAATAAATACTCATCCTAGGGATCCGACAACCAGACCTGTCCCTCCAATCATGGAAAGACAAATCAGGAGAACAGCCAGTTTTTCTCTCTCAGCAGCGTTACTGGTGTAAAAACCCAGTGGAGGCTGAGTGAAAGCCCAATAGTACAGTTACTCAGGGCATGTGTAGAGAAGCTGGCCATTGCCAAAAGTCCAACATAAATAAATTTTACAAAAAATCTCGGGGCAACTGCCATTTTATTCTGCGATGGCGGTTATAAGGATGTGTGGAACTGGATAATGGTTGAGCCAGAGGGTTAGGATGGAAGGAAATGTTGTGATGGCATTTCGAAAATTTAAGGGGTATGAGGTCGGGGACGTATAGTATATTGAGGTCATTATGTAGGGTTGTGATGGAGACTTAGTAAGGAGCATTTACTATAGTTCGGAGGATTTTGGATTGGAAGGATTAAATGCGTTTGATATTCGACTTTTTTGCTGTACCGCACAGTTGAAGTCTTTAAGTCCAAATAGGCTTAATGATGTTTTGTATATGAGAAATTTGTTTTCAACGGAAAAATGAGATGTCGCATTCAATAGTCTATACAATTGGCTGAAGCCTCTTATAATTTCTTGCCTTTGATTCGAATATGAGGGTTCCCTCATAACCCTTGTTACATCACTGAAAAAAAAAGACTAATAACCCCTCTAATGGGCTTTTATTTTAAAAGTATTAAACTTTTATCCAAAATATCGGTTCTATTCTAAATTTCCATATCCTATATTTTATTGAACATTGCTTTCTTATTTTATTGATATATTTACTATTAATTGTATGTAATTCAAATTAAATTGTTACAGATTTTACAAGATTTAAGAAACGGTGCAAATAAAACTTTTTTTGGAAGGCTAGTGCAAAGGTTAGCAATAAACTAATGATACTTTTGCACTGTATAATTTATTACAAAAATGTTAGGTGTATATATACATATTTTGAGAATTTCGGACTGAATTCAGTGCAACTTGTCGGAAGTAAAGATATTTAATCTTTTAAACATATATTGCATGCATTTTTAAATCTCGGTTTTTTTAAACTGAAACATTTTCAATATATCACTATGAACTTCTCACTTTTATTTTTACTGTCTCGTTCCTAAAGGAGAATTTATCGCTATCTTTATTTGAACGCAATAAGCGGCAATAAATCCTGTTGGCCCTTTTCTACTGTCATTTTCGTTACAGTGTCCACTTCATTGAGATTCTCAACAGTGATCCATGTTCTCAAAGCTGGGTTGCTAAACAATATTTTATTCGATGTTTAAATTAAACTGTTAATCTTATCTAACTCAATGATGGGAACATTGTACAATATGTGTCATAAAGTTACAAACATTGTTTATCATAAATATATTTCTTATTTGATATTAGTTTTCTTTATGGTGGTACTTCTATTAATGTATAATTTATAAATGAAAAATGATATGAATTATATGAAATACAGTTACTGTATTACTTTAAAAATTCTTTCAGAGAATTAAAATTGTTTAAATTAGAAAAAAAGCATTTGCCATGTTCGAAAACACTATTCTATGTAGAATATGTTAAAAATTTAATAGCTAGTATAATGATCATAGCAGGGAGCTATTCTAAAAGTTATGGTCATCAATGCGCTCTAACACAGCATCCATTGACTCATTGACCAGGTCTACAAGGGTAAGAATGCGTTAGGTACGCGGTATAAACAAAAGGGCATTCCTAAAGTATAACCCCTAGCGTAGTCAGCATTAGTTTAAATTCGTAGGAATGTTTTTCTTTCTTTTATTATATTGTATTATGATTTTGTTATTATTATTTTTGTCTTTTTCGTCCATCTATTTTTTTACCTTTTTGTAACATAATCTCATTTTATTTTATTATTTCTTTGAAATTCTTCTACTGAAGGAATAATGTGTACTAATGGCGCTTATATTTATTGTCCTTAACGTTGGAATATTTTAATATTTAAAAAAATATAAAAAAGTTAGGCCAAACAACAAGGATATTAGATGATGGAATGATTTCTGTTGGGATGCAGGGTGAATTCTTTCGAATGCTTACTTTTTGACATAAGAACAATGAATGTTACTAAATAAAAATAAAGAACGTATTCATTATGGAAATTACTGATTGCCTAATCTAACCTTTGCATGTCCTTTTGTGACTCTATAATAAGGAGCTATCAAACAATTCCACAGATATTGATTTATTAAAATGAACGCTTCAGTCTAATTTATCCTTTTTTATTGAGAAAAGTGCTCTATTCGCCATTGTTTCTTAAATGCTATGCACACTGATTGTTATAAACACATCTTATAATTAATATATTAACATAATAAAAACTAAAAAAAAAATAATAATCATTACACTTAAACACATAAATGTTGCTGTCTGTTAATAGCATATATATATATATATATATATTAAATTCGACCGACTACTTTTTATCTCCTGAACGCATTTCATTCATTCAATTAATTAATTATTTCTTAAAAATAATATTAACTTAATTATGACTCTACAATGAAGCTGTGGAGTAGATATTGATTTGTTATTAGCACTAATAAAATTTTTATTTAACCGTTCAAAGAACTATTTGTAAAGCTACTATCCATTGGTACCATTTTAATAGAAGTTCTATGTCAGAAGATCTGGAAGCCATTCTATCTAATAAACTTAAAATCCAATTTACAAGCGAGAAAAAGGACTGATTAATTCACATCTAAATGTTATAATATTTTGCCAGGAATGTATAGCCTAGCTGACCCCCTACACGAAATATATAAATGCTTAAATCTCTTGGACTTAAGATAGTTGAGAAACGTAAAATAAATAACAGCTTCATTAAGTTAAAACGAAAGAGGAAATAATATCCTGGAGTTCAAGCCCAAAGCTTATATTAGTTTAAGGACAACCGAATCTAAAAAACAAAACAAAAAAAAAAACACATATTGTTCAAGCCCTTGGATCTAAATTTTGTTTTGCAACTGGTATATGCAAAATACTCAGTGAGCATTCTATTTAATGGGATAAAATGTTCACATCAATAGTTACTAAATAATATTACTTTGGTCAGTATCTGAAGAGATTCTCTGGATAGCAGATGAAATGTAATACTTAAGAATATATACCCCCTTGAAATATACCGTAAACGGAGGCTAATTTAAACACGCATGGCTGCTTTAGACAAAGCATTTATTGGTTAAACATAGAATGTGCTGCGATCGAGATAAGAGCACATGTTATCCTTTCTCAGACGCTGTATGTGGCTCAAATAAAAAAAAAAAGAAAAACTTTGAAAACATTAAAAAAAAAATAAGTTTGATAATTAAAAAGGTTAAATTGAAAAAGACTTATACAAGTCATTTCTCGTTAAATGGCATTAAATGAAGTTAAAAGATTACATTTAAATACATAGAATTATATTATGTGCAACTCCTGCGATAAAGAATTATATTTTAGAAAAGACAGATAGATAAAGAAAATACAATTTTAAGTTAGAAAGAACACCTTGAGTGCAAAATCTACTTAAAAGTTTGCGTGCGTTGTTTCTATCACCGTCACATCTCCTGCCTCATGTGCTTGCTATTTAGAACTGCAATTACTCCTGTATATAGGTCACACGCCGATATAAAAATAGACTTCGTTAAAGTGACTATATCTTTTGAGTTTTATAATCAATGTTAAAATTATGTAAGAATATGGCAGAGAATTATGTATCGATAATGGAAAAACAACTTTACATTAATTTCTTAATTGGCTAATCTATTTTACTTAAGATTTACTGTTCAATCTGTTTACTTAATGTAGAATGCTATAATATTTCTCTTAAAACCTGTAAATCAATTCTTTAAAATCTATCTTTATATATAGCAATAACTCTTAAATAACTAGGCTAATGCCCCAGAAATAGTATGAGGAAATAGCAGCCATTCGGGAAGAAATATTGTTGGCGTTCAATCACTCATTAACAGGCCATCGAGCAATAACGGCTCATTACAAAGAACTTGTTAGCTGTAATTGTATCAGGGCCCCTTCTTCACCTTCTGCTCTCACGAAAAAAATCGATGTAATTTCTAGAACTTTACTTGCGCATTGATTTCATGATCAAGGGTCATTCTAATGTTTTGGATAATGTGACTTTCATAAAATAATATTTCTCATAAAATTGCTACAGGCCAATAATAAAATGTTTTATTTAATTGTAAATAATGGTTTATTTAATTGTAATTAAATCCAACTCATAGATCTTAAGAATCGTTAATAAACTTTACCAAAATACATAACCAAATAAAATATGCGTGTTTATTAATCATTTAACATCAAATTACTTGGTATAAATTCAATTGAACAAAAATAATTAATTTAACTTTAACTACCAAAAAAATGTATTCAGTCTTGTTGAATTTTGTAAACATTACATGAGGGCTTTAATTAATAATGTGTCGAGGATGTGCTGCTGAAAGAAGTATAAAGACAAGAAAAACAACCAATTGGCCAGAGAACTTATAGGATGGTCTTTAGCACTAAAACTGCTATGACGGAGTCGAATGACCTTTTTTTGGAATATTTGGGAGATGTTTTTAGATATAAAATTAATTAATTTTCTTTTTGACTTGACTACTTTTAGTAAAACGTATATCAAAAGTGTTTTTCAAAAGCGACTCCTCTCTTTTTTTATTCTTTTTTACCGAGAAATATATGCAATGTGACTTGTCTTCCCGAACTGGTCATTTGACTTTTAATAATTTTAATAATATTTATCAACCATACATGCATAAATACTGATGGCTTATGAATGGATATGATATTTTATTGTGACTGTACAAATAAAAAAAAAACAACTAGAAATATCTGTTTTTAATGAAAAAAAAAAATATTTATGTCGAAAATGTGCATTACAAAAGCCCATAATTTGCAATTAATCCGATGCTACCAGATAGGCTTCATATATCATTTTTGATATTATTAGTTTTCTTTTAATTCCCATAAATAAAGAAGACGGGATTTTGATGATATAATGTTGAACAGTAAATGCTATGAGGAATTATATAAAATTTATAAAGAAAATAGGACGACTAAATAACTAAGATTTTACAATGAGGGCAGAAGAGAGGAGCTCAAGGCGTTCTAAGAAGGCTAACAATATCGGATACCACTTTGCCTTCAGAGAGAGACCTGTCTGTCTCAAGAACCTTGAGGATTTTCCAATTAATTTTATTTCCTATATCATTGATCTCAGGTCGGGTTACTTTTCCAATACCACGATGTTGAGTTTAAGTACCGCTTTGACCTCTCAAAATCTTAATATTATAAAGCGTTTCAACACACACACACACACACACACACACACACACATATATATATATATATAAGTTATCTTCAATTTAAAAGTAAAGACTTTTTTAAAAAAGAAGTTTATTCAATAAAAGTTACAATATCAGAAAGAAGAGTGGCGTGGAGACGGCTCTGGATGTACTGAGAGAGAATTACAAAATTTCTTGAGGTTTATAAAGGGTTACAATGGCTTCTTCTAGGAAGCTTTATGCTAACATTACAGTTCACAGGAGAGCAAGTTCCCACGAGGGGTTTCTAAGAAATAGATTACAATGGTTAGGAGTCAAAGCTTAAAATTAAAAATATCTAAGGAAAAATATATAGTGTAACTCCTCCCCACCTAGATACGAATTTCACTGCTTTGGGTGAAATGAGTTACAATTCTAGTTTTGTAAAAATAATAAATAAAAGTTACAAAGGTTAATATAAAGATGATAATACAAATAAAAATTATCCACAAAATAATTATGTGTAGAGTGTTAGAGTTATAGGTATGTTTTGTTGATACAAGATGTGAAAGATGTGAGGTTTGTAATTCATGAAATTTTTAAATTTTTAATTTCTAATGTAGTGTTTAAAAGCTGTGAGGCTTGAATATTTAAAGTTTGTTTATCAAACAATGTTAGAGAACCATGAGTTTGACTGGATGAAAATACAGTTTTATTATGATACAAAATTGAATTAAAGTTTGTTTTAACTAAATAAATCCCTGTCATATGATAGTTTACTGTTTCTTTTTCTTGTTGAACTTGAAGATCATCCGGGTTGTAAAATGCTATGAGAATGTAGCGTGTTCCTGGGATTTCTTCGATGTGGTTTTCTTCTTGATGTAGACGTGTGTAAAGACAATTTACACTGGATGATTTTTGTAAAATATCTTGAATACATAAGTCATCGTGGTGAGATAAGTCAGCTGTATGACAGTGGTGAATGCTGTTTCTTTTGATACATTGATGATTAAGAAATTTAAAGTTGTTATTAATATTTAAGAGATATTTGAACTTTGGAATTATTGTTATGATTTCATCCTTTACAATAGATGGAATGGGGTATAAATTATACAAACTATAAACAGTTTCTTCAAAAATTGGAAGTGCTAAAGTATAAATAATCTCATTTTCATGCAAAGCACATTGTACAGATATTGTGCGTTCTATATCTAGGATAAATTTAAATTGAAATGGATAAAGAAATTTGTTATTGTAATGTGGAGCTATCTTTTCTAATTCTTGAAACAATGTTTTTGTATTAATTATAGCTGGATGTAGAATATTTAATTTACAAAATGTTAAAGAAGTTTCTATATCAGAAATAGTAGTAGAAATTAAAGAGAAAATAAGTTGGATGTGATCTAATAATTCTTTAATTGTTAACAAGTTAACTACGGTTCCTATATCATTAATTTTTCGTGCAATATGCAGCGTATTCTCTTGTATGGTTTTAATAGTATTATTAAATTGAGTAATTAAATCACTGTTTATGGAATATTGGTTATGTATTTGGTCAACAATCTGGTCCTGATTTTCTTTAAGAGTTTTCATTAATTCAGAAAATTCTTTTTTATCATACGCATCTAAGTTACCGGTTATACCTTTTATAATAGTGCCTAAAGCGTTTATTAATCCTCGTTTAACTCGGTTATTCCTGGTATCATGTAGTTTAATATTATTTATTTTTTCGTTAATTATAAATCTTGTACTGTTAATTATATTAATGTGAACTTTTAATTCTTTTAATACTGAATTGTTATAATGTGATATTTAGGTAATTTTCAAATTGCCAATTTACGAAAAGATATTCCGTAAATAGTGGTCCTAAGTCTAAGAAGTGTATTATTGTGTGTTGGGATGTTTGCAATTTAGCGTGTCCTAGGTTGATAGGTATGACGCCGAGGTTAGAAGTAACATTTTTTATTTCTATCATCCCTGCAGTGAGAGTTGATACTAACCTAAAAATTAAATTATAAAAATTAAAGTCTAATCATTTAATTATACTATTTTATTGTATAAAATATTTTCCATAATTTGGCTTATAATGCCATCTCTTAAACTAGTAAGAGTTCATATTCCCTGAACTCGTTATGTTGTTTATCAACAATAATTATTCTTTTTATCATTCTTTCTTTTTTTTTTTTTTTTTTATTATTGTTATATAGTTTGGGCATTTTATCTGCCATCTTTTCACATCAATATAAGTCGTATCCAGCGACCTTATTGTGTATATTAAATTGTTATTTATATTAAATTATTTCTTATGCTTTTTATTTTAAAGAAAAATAAAATTATTTTAAAGCAAAAAAAAAAATTATTTACTAATATAAAAAAAATTAGTTTTAAATAAACATAATTATTATAGCTTGTAATTATAGCTTGTCTTAAGCGAAAGAATGTGTCCGGTGCGAGTGCTTTATCTCAGTTCTAAGAATGCTGACTCGGTCCAGCTCTTTCATCTGGGGGTCTACCAACATTGTACGTTTGTCCTTTCTTTTGCGGTCGTTTTATATTTTTTAAATGAATTTTTTCTCGCGTGTTATAATGTTTTTTATCAATTACAGCGGTTTTACTATGTTTAATTATTTTTTTAATCTTTTCCTTTTTAAATTTATTTTTTAATTTTGATTGTTTTTGCCTATTAGCTACAAATACTGTTTCTGGGATTTCGTTTGGCAATTCTTCGCGATTTTTATTCATCCTGGTTATATATTTTTCTTTTGCTACCTGATTCCTATGATTTATTTGTTCATGCAAAATTTTTACTCTTTCTTTATGTTTTGCAACATAATCATTTATGATTTGATTATTGAGATCTATTGCAACGGGCGAGTCTATATCTAAATGTCCAGATATTATTTCGATTGGCTTTAGTTGTGTGATGGAATGAATAGTGTTGTTATACGCGAGTACGGCATATTTAATTTTTTTTTCCATTGCGTCTTTTTTGAATTCGTCTCTATTATTTAATAACCGTAAATGTTCTATTAATGTGCTATGAAATCTTTCAATGGGTCCGTTTGATTGAGGTGATTGAGTAGCTGTATAATGTAGTTGGATTCTGTGTAATTTTAATAAATCGGATAATAATGAGTTTCTAAATTCTAAACCGTTATCTGTTATCATTTGTTTTGGTAACCCGTGATGAGAAAAATGAGAAATTAATTTATTAACGACTTCAGTTGCTTGACCATTTTTTAATTTATAAACTTGCGCAAATTTTGAAAAGGAGTCGATTAGAGTTAAATATTTTTTGTTTTCTAGTGTGATTGTATCCATGTGAACTATTTCAAATGGTTTAGATGGTGTTTGAGTAACGTTATATTGGAGTTTTAAAGGATTCCGATCATATTTTGATACCGTACAAATTTCGCAATTATTAATTTGAATTCGAATTAAGTTTTTCATATTAGGCCAATAATACAATCTTTTTATTCGATTAAATGTTTCCTCCGAACCGCGGTGGTTTGTTTTGCCAATGTGGTAATCATTTATTAAACTATTTTGTTCATCAGGATCTTGAATATCGATTAATCTACTTGTAGTTTTTACAAAATTTAATTCCGAATGTTTAAAATATTTTACCATGGTTTCATAAAATTGGGTATAAAAATCAGTTTCAAAGAATAAATAATATTTAACTTTTGGTTCAACGAATTCTTTAATTAATTTTATTATATCTTGTTCGAAATTTTCCTTTGATATCTGAGCGATAATTCTGTTTTTAGTATTATTAAACAGTTTTTCGATTTTGGGTTTCGCGGGATTAATATCAACTAAATTTAAAATAATCTGATTTTTTCCTAAATTTACTGGAGAGTCTGCTATTGGTATTTCGATTATTGTATTTCCTAAAGTATTAGAGTGAACGGAATTTGTTTCAGATTCTTCTGTTATATTATCTAAATTTTCATTTTCATCAAAATTTACGATAAGAGATGCATTTTCCGATGTTTCATTTTCGCGGTAAAATTGTTCTATTAAATCATTAATAATAGTATCAGGGTCTTCAGATTCTGTTAAATTAATTTCTACTCGCGATAGTGCGTCAGCGACTTTGTTTTCATGACCTTTCTTATATTTTATTTCAAAATTAAATTCTTCGAGTTTTAGTTTCCAACGATATAATTTTGAGTTTGGATCTTTTAATGATTGTAACCACTGAAGTGGTTTGTGATCCGTTTGAATGATAAATTTTCTGCCATAAAGATATGGTCGGAAATATTTGGTAGCCCAAACAATAGCTAGAAGTTCGCGTTCAATAGTGGACAGTTTTGATTCACTTTCGTTTAAAGTACGGCTCGCGTAAGCTATCGGAAGATCTCGTCCTCCGTGCGTCTGTGACAATACAGCGCCCAAGGCTACGTTTGATGCATCTGTCGTTAAACAAAATGTTTTGTTGAAGTCCGGATATTGCAGGATGGGATTATTAATCAAAATATTTTTACTGGTTTCAAAACTATCTAAATAATTTTTATCCGCGATGTTAATTTTCGATCCTTTTTTTAAACATTGGGTCAAAGGTTTTGTGAGGTGTGCAAAATTTGGAATAAAACGGCGATAATATCCTAGTAGTCCAAGGAAAGCTTTAATTTGTTTAGTAGTCTTCGGTATGGGATAATTTTTTATAGCAAGGATTTTATTAGGGTTTGGTTTTACTCCGTTTGATGTGACGAGATGTCCTAAATATTCTATTTCCTTTTTTAGAAATTCGGTTTTATCGGGCTGAATTTTTAAGTTAGATTCTCTTAGTTTTTTAAAAACTTGCTTTAAAATTGATAAATGCTCCTGAAGGGACGTACTGTAAATTATTATATCATCTAAATAGGCAACACAATTTGGAACGCCCATGAGTATGTTGTTAATCACTCTCATAAATGTTGGTGGACTATTTTTTAATCCAAAAGGTAACCTTAGGAACTCGTAATGACCGTTTACGGTTGAGAATGCTGTTTTAGGGATACTCTCTTCATCCAATAAAATTTGATGAAACGAACTTGTTAGGTCGATTGTTGAAAAGTAACTGCTTTTGCCTAATTTATCCAGCAGTTCGGTTATATGCGGAATAGGATACTTATCATCGACCGTTTTCTCATTTAATTTCCTATAATCTATTACTATTCTCCACTTTTGTATTCCCGATTGGTCTAATTTTTTTGGAACTACCCAAATTGGACTATTGTAAGGTGAAAAAGAAGGGCGAATGATTTGTTGCTCTAGCATTTCGTCAATTTGTCTTTTCACTTCGTTTTGAATATTTGAGGATATCGGTAATTTTTAGTATAGACTGGGATCTCGTCTTTAGTTAGGATTTTATGTTTGATTTGCGTATTTGCAGTTAGTGGAGTACCTTTTAAATAAAATAGATCAGAATATTGTTTTATTAAATTTTGAATTTCTTTTTTTTTCTTCTTCGTTTAAATGGTCCGTGCGAATAAGATTTTTGACTTCATTGAAATCTGATTCTTTTGTTTTAATTAAATTTATATTATGAGATTCGTTATTTTTAAAAATTCTGATTGGTTTCACAAGGATTGGGGTTTTAATAGTTAATCTAAATGACCGATCCGAATTATTTTTTACCGTACATATAGCTTCGTTATTTTTAATTGAAATTAAACCTTCATGAATTTTAAGACAATTATTGAAATCGGTATGAGGAATGATTCCTTCTCCATTTGAGATATTTTTGATTGGAATTTTGATTACGGTTTCAGAATCGTTGTTTAAGATGTAAGTATATTCAGATTGAGGGGGTCTGTTGTCATAATGAATTGTTAAATTGCCAAAAGGTGTGATTAGTATATCATTTACTAAATCAATTTTCGCACCTAATAATTTAAGACTGTCTGTTCCAAACAATAAATCGAATTTAGGATGGAAGTCAAAAATGCCAAATTTCAGGAGAGTTTTGGTGTTGGGAAATAATTTAGATGAATCTACATTAGCATTAAAATTTTGTATAGAAGAACCGTGCGCGCTAGTAAGTTTAAATGGTTCGTGAGTAATGTTATTAAAAAAATATTTATTTGCTACAAGGACGGATACAAGCGATTTTGTGCACGCAGTGTCTATTAGAATTTTTAAGTTTGACTTTGGTGGAATTATATATGGAAGAGCACTAAAACGGGTTAAATTAAATAGGTCTATTACGTCCATGGTTCCTGCGCTAGGCTGGGATCTAAAAAATTACTTTGATCACTATCCAGATTATTTTGATCAGTGTATTGTTGATTTTCTTGATGATCGTCTGGAAATGATACAGTGGGATAGTCGGGTGGTTGAGCATTTGGTAATTCAGTAATTTGGGATTCACTTACGGACTGTTCCGAGTTTAGATTATGAAGTTCTTCAATTTCTAGGTTTGGGTTTTTCCGAACTGGGGTATTGAGAAAAGATTTAAATTTTACACTTTGATCAGGTTGTCTCTGATATTGGGAATTACTTCTATAATTACTATTGACACTCATAGGGGTTGACTGATTAGGTTGTTGGGGTCTATATTGATGATATTGGTGTGGTATATATTGATTAGGTTGTTGGGGTCTATATTGATTAGGTTGTTGGGGTCTATACTGATTTGAGATTACATTTTTAGCAGGTTGAATTGCTTTGTACTGGTTTACTGGGAAATAGTTTATAAATTGTTGGCGATTTTTGTGTATTGGTTTGTTATGGTTTTGGTGTGGGCGATAAGTGTCGATGACAAATTGAAAATCGTTCGTTAGCATGTTTATTGCCTGATTTAGGTCTATCGGATTTTTGGTTCTCATGAAAGAGCCAAGCGGTTCTTTCAGTCCTTTTAACAAAACTCTTAGTGCTAATTTTTCGATATATTTCGTGAGGACTAACGCCTCCATCGGCATTTCGCTCCTTAAATAACTAATTTGCAACTGTAATGTTTTTTGTATTTTATTATAAAATTCGAAAGGGGTTTCGTTGCCTTGTTTCATTCCCGCCATTTCAATATTTAGAGTGTACGCGTCGCGTTTGTCGGCGTACCCTTGTTTTAACGCATTTTTAATATCGTCCCAGGTATTGATATATTTACTATTAACCATGTCGGCGGCAGCTCCTTTAATTTTAGCACGAATTGATCCTATTAAATAATCGTTTTGGAAATCGGCAGTATTTTCGTGATTATAAAATTTGTTTATTAATTTATCTGAAATTTCTAGAAATCGCGTTAGTGACATAGGGTCACCATGGAAATCAGGTATCATCTCTAGATACTCTTTCTTTAATGTGGGAGGTGCCATTTTTATAAAATATTTAATATAACAAACAAAAAATAAAATGAGATAGTATGCAATGAAATTAAAATAATATGAAATGAAAATTAAATTTATCCTTAATATACAGTAACTTAATATTTAACTTAATATTAAATAAAAAATTATATTTTAAATAACAAAATATTTTTTTATAGTTATAGTAATGAAATCATAACCTTTTCTTTAAAAATAGAATAGATTTTATTCAAAATTATTAAATTGAAAAATAAAAATAAAAAAAAAGTTTAATATTGAGATAATATCTCTTAAATAAAAAAATCACTTACACTAAGATGACTTCGATAGTCAGATCCATGCCAGTTTAACGTCTCGTCTTCCTCTGAATGGACTCGTCAGCAAACAGTTGATACTGATCCTTGATATGCCCTCAAGTTTGACGATGTCCTACCGACTGCGCCAGTTATCTTCAATTTAAAAGTAAAGACTTTTTTAAAAAAGAAGTTTATTCAATAAAAGTTACAATATCAGAAAGAAGAGTGGCGTGGAGACGGCTCTGGATGTACTGAGAGAGAATTACAAAATTTCTTGAGGTTTATAAAGGGTTACAATGGCTTCTTCTAGGAAGCTTTATGCTAACATTACAGTTCACAGGAGAGCAAGTTCCCACGAGGGGTTTCTAAGAAATAGATTACAATGGTTAGGAGTCAAAGCTTAAAATTAAAAATATCTAAGGAAAAATATATAGTGTAACTTATATAAGTTAATGTCTGGAGTAAGACAATATCACTGTTAATACCTAAAGCTTCAGTGTAAACAAACCAAAGTGTATATAAAGAGAATTACTAAGAGGAATAAATCAGTTATATAGTAAGCGTTATTACGTGTTGTTCTTGCTACCTTTTTCCTTTTTTTTTACTTTCTGAACCGGCCGTACGTAACTGGTGCCGAAACCCGGGAGCGAGCGCGGAGACCTATTTTTTTTTAATCGTATAGGCATTAGTACGCTTTAAGAAAAAAGTTTCCAATGGAGAACCAAGCTATGCCACCGTTACCGGAAGGAACACTAGCAGCGGCCCACGCAAATGTTCTGGAATGGATGAAGATCAGAACAGCGACTTCACAGGACCTCAGGAAAGCCATCTCGGACTTGGAAAAATTTTCTGGGGAGATAGGTGAGCTAAACCATTTTTTAAAAGGTGGTGACCGCCTAATGACTCGTATAGAGGCAAAGAGGGCAGACAATTTGTTAGACGCTGGAGACGCCGATTCCTTGAAGGCAGCATTGGTGTGTAGAGTAAGGCGCAGCGTATTAAACCAAATACAGGCGGACGAAGAAACTCCATGGCCGGTGGTGAAAGAAAGGTTGAAAAAGGCATTTGGAGGAGGAAGATGGACTCCTGAAGAGGACATCTTTCAGATGTTCAGAGAAACCAGAAGACCGAAGCAATCTAGTGGCCAATATGCAGCGGCGCTCTTAGAAAGATTTAACCGGATCACGGAAAAGTTAAGAGAAACAATCAGCGTAGCAGAAGCAGAAGCAAGGATGGCGTTCCTGTCCACCATCCTAAAGGTACAGTTGGCGAGAGAGACCGGGAAGAAAGATGGGCTGCCAAAGGAGCGCACGTTTGTCGAGTGTGCTCAGGAGATGGTAGACACCAGTGCAAAGAGAAGAGGAAACCCGCATGGATATAGATGAACCAGGCTGGAGCAGAGTATCGTATAGACGTTCAGGACCAACGCCTATCGTCAACAGGAGACGAGATCCCGAGTATAAAGGTAAAGAAGGAGCGGAAGGAAGACCGGGGCGGGCAAGACCACGAAATAGCAGGAAAGAAGATAGAAAATGCCACGGGTGTGGGAAAGCAGGACACCTCGTAGCGCAATGTCCCCGCACGAAATGTTTTGAGTGCGGTACGGAGGGGCACATAGCCAGGCAATGCCCATATTTGTACCGGAGGGACAATCGGGGTGAACCAATGGAAGTTAATGCCCAGAAGATATGGCAAAACAGACGCAGGACGATAAAGAGGAGAGACTCAGCATCAGAGACCACTGACGTAGCTGGAACATCTGACTCAGAAGAGGAGGCAACTGAACCACGAGGCGGAAGCAGAGCGAGGACCGGGCGACAACGGCCAGCAGAGGAGAGAGGATCACGGGACAGCAGCTGAGGAGGAGGTCAGCAGAGAGGCAACCGCATATTGGTAAGTAACAATGTAAAGGGAGGAGAGGGCGGTTTGCCTTTAATTAGAGTTGGAGGGGTGAAGTGTTTAGTGGATACGGGGAGTTCCAATACCATTGTATGTAAAAGCGCGTTAGAGAAGTGGTACGGAAAGAGGGTATTCCAGATCAAGGGATGTAATTGCAAATTGGTTACCCTGGGGGGCCCATGTAGAGTGGAGGGAGAAGCATTGATGGAACTCGAGAGATGGGTCAAGGAGAGGGGCGATTTAAGGGTACACGTAGTAGAGGAAATGTCTAGGGAATACCAAGCGATTATCGGGTGCGATCTTCTAGGTAGGACCGGAGCATCAATTAAATTTAGTAGGGGAAGGTGGAGTATTCGTATAGGAGGGAAGAAGTATAGATGTTGGGAACATCCGAATGACGGAAAAGCGAGGGTTGGGGCAATCGGGCGAGCAGAGGACTGGAGACGCGCCTTAAAAAGGGAATATGAAGATATATTCTTCAAAGAGGGGGATACACTCGGGACAACAGGTAGAACGGTCCACGAAATTCTGTTAAAACAAGAAAGGGTAACTTATGTAAAAGAAAGGAGGTACCCACAAGCCCTAAGGCAGCACATCAGAGAGGAATTGGATAACCTCAAGAAACAGGGGATTATAGTGGACAGCACGTCGCCCTATAATAGCCCCTTATGGGCTGTGAAAAAGAAATGCGCACCCGGTGAAAATAGAGAAAAGTATAGAGTCGTTGTTGATTACAGAAAATTAAATGACAGCACCGTGGATGAAAAATACCCGATACCCAGGTTTGAGGATATAATAGATAGGTTGAGTGGGGCGACAATATTCAGCACACTGGACTTAAAAGCTGGATATCATCAAATAAAGATGCACCCTCGGGACCAGCACAAGACAGCATTCACATTTGAGAGGGGGCATTATGAATTCACCAGGATGCCTTTTGGACTAAAAAACGCCCCGATAACGTTTCAGAGGTTTATGGATGAGTTCTTGCGGGGTATTGATGAATCAATGTGCCAAGTCTACATGGATGATCTGTTGGTGTTTAGTAAAACGGAAGCCCAGCATGTGGAACACTTACGGAAGGTCTTTGGCAGAATTAGAGAATTTGGGTTGAAACTGTCAGAAGAAAAATCATTCCTAGGGCAGGAGCGAATAAATTTTTTAGGGCATACGATATCAAGAGATGGGGTAAAACCAGACAGTAACAAGGTAGAAGCGATTCAAAGAATGTCGGTCCCAAGAGATGTGCAAGGTATTAGAAGACTGCTGGGTGCGCTAAATTATTATAGGCGGTTCGTACCAGAAATGGCGGAGTACCTGGTACCCCTAAACAACCTACTAAAAAAAGGAAAGAAAGTGGTAGTGACGCCGGAAATGGAGGATAATATCCAGAAATGCATGAAGCGGCTCCAGGCAGAACCGGTCTTAGCGTTCCCAGACTTCACAAAGCAATTCACTATTACAACCGATGCCAGCGAATATGCATTGGGGGCAGTGCTATCCCAAGACGGGGAAAAGGGAGAACGTCCGGTAGCTTATGCCAGCAGGAGGCTCACGGACGCAGAAACCAGATATAGCGCGTTGGAGAGAGAATTGCTTGGGATCGTGTGGGCCATCGATCATTTCAGACCTTATGTTTTTGGTAGGACCTTTCGGGTGCATACGGATCATAGACCGCTACAATGGGTAGGAAAACTGAAGGAGTCCTCGGCACGAATCACTCGCTGGAAAGAGTTCTTGAGCCAATATAATATGGTAATAGAGTATAAGCCGGGCAAGGAAAACATTGTAGCTGACTGGCTATCGCGGGCGATAATGATTAACGCAATAGAGGAAGACAGAGGACATACTTCCAGAGACGTGCGCCAATTTTTAAGTGAGTGGACACCAGAGGAGGAAGGCCACCTGGAAACGTCGGGGAGACAGTCTTCAGAGGACCAAGCAAGGGTAGAAGAAAGAGCGCCAGAGATGGAGGAAATCGAAGAAATTATCAATGACAAGCGGCGGCAGATAATCTGGAAAACTAGAACCTCAGGGCTAATGAAGGCGGAATTCGGCAGTTATGGTGGATGCAATATCGCGACAATTTGGTCGCAGCCTGGGGCTACAGAAGACCAGATTTACAAAGCGCTGAAAGAGGCCTCTAAACCCGGAAAAATACATCATCTATATGTTGGGAACGCAACGATCTGGGAGAAAATCAAGAGACTATGGCGTTCAGAGCGGCTGGGGGTCGATAGAACGTTCATTCGGTGCACTTTGATGGTAGAGACATTGAGGGATGAGGAGCGACAGAGGGAGGTGACCTTGGCTTATCATCAAGGAAAAACCAATCACCGGGGAATACAAGAAACCCTACATGCGATTCGAAGGCGATATTTTTGGAAGGGCATGAGGAAAATCATAGAAGAAGTGATAGGAAGCTGCGACGTATGCCTGACCACCAAATATGACAGACACCCGCCGAGAGGGAAGCAGGAAGAGACGCCAACAGCAGAATCACCACTTAGTGATCTCCAAATAGACACCTTCACATGGAGAGGTTATAAGTGGGTTACCATCATAGATCTCTTCAGCAAAGTTGCCATGGCGTACCAAATTCAAGAGAGGTCAGCAGAGGCAATACTAGGGGCATTACGAATGTGGTTTCACTTCTATGGCGTGCCGGATAGGATATCATCTGATAGTGGTAGGGAATTCGATAACGCCGATGTACGAGCTGAAATGAAAACCTTAGGTGTGATTTGGCACCTCAACACCCCGGGTCACCCCAAGAGCAGAGGTGGTATCGAGAGGCTCCATAGCACGTTGAGCGATCATTTAAGGGTCTATCAGGTGGAGAAGGGACTGGAGCCGAGAACGGCAATGACAAAGGCGGTTGCGGCCTACAACCATTCAATACATTCTACCACAGGCTTCTCACCATTCGAAATCCTCTTTGGACTTCGGGGGCGTCGTCGGAATTGGGAAGACACATCCGTGGAAGGGGATGTAACAGGGTCAATAGTGAATAACTATTTACAGTTGGGAAAATTGTGGGTGGATGTTCGGGGAAAAATAGAAAAGGAGAAACAAAGGAGGGTAGCCCGTGAAAATTTAAAAGTCAAGGAGGGAATGGGGGACCTTAAAATCGGGACTATCGTCTATAGGAAGTTATCGTCGAACAGGAATAAGGAGCTGCGGAGATACGAGGGACCGTTTAAAGTAGTAGTTATCAGGGAACACAATGTAGTCACTATTGAGAGCTTAAAAGAACCCATTAAGCGGAGAACGGTGCATATCGAGCAACTTAAAATCCCAGAAAGTCCCTGATTTGGTCTGGAGTGTCCTCACTTCCGAGCATCAGATGTTTTATGTTTATATATTATGTTAAGTGCAACAAGTGCTGATATTGTGTTTTTTTTTGTTTTTGTTTGTTTCGTTTCTAGTTTAAGTCCAATGTATATAGTTTGTAAGGTTCTTATGTCATTATTTTTGTGAAGTATCATGTATTTTTGTTTTATTTTGTATCATTCATGATAAGTACTGTATATATATCTTTATGTAGGGGTACAAAGTTTACGAGGAATGTCGTAAACTGGCAGGGGGGAGTTAATGTCTGGAGTAAGACAATATCACTGTTAATACCTAAAGCTTCAGTGTAAACAAACCAAAGTGTATATAAAGAGAATTACTAAGAGGAATAAATCAGTTATATAGTAAGCGTTATTACGTGTTGTTCTTGCTACCTTTTTCCTTTTTTTTTACTTTCTGAACCGGCCGTACGTAACTTATATATATATATATATATATATATATATATATATATATATAGTTAAGTATGCCTAAATGGTATTAGGAATATATATAAATAATCGCATGTTAATCCCTCTTCCTACCCTTTATTAACGTGCCTCCACCAGGCTAGGTAGACATTCTGTACGCGTCCGTTGTGACGTAAAGTCATACTATGCCCGTCAGTCTTGCTGTTAGGTTATGATTTGTATACTTGTAATTGAAGTCAATGTGTGTCATTCAAAATAAAACTTTTTAAAAACTTCATTCCGCAATACATTTATTTAGCTATATATATATATATATATATATATATATATATATATATATATATATATATATATATATTTAAATAACTATTCTACAATATTCAGGTTCTAGAGAGGACCTATTACCCGAATATTACAGAATAGTTATTTAAATAATTTCTAAAGGTCGACAAAATATAATTTTGATATATATATATATATATATATATATATATATATATATATATATATATATATATATATATATATATTTTATATATATATATTTATATTCAACAATTTTTTTAATAAGTAACATAAATAAGCCTCATAACCTGGCAAACACTGATAAATATATATTTTTTACTTTTTAATGTATGTCATGTTTATTAATTGCGAGTACAAAAATGAAATTTTGTAATATATTTCATATTATTATTAAAGTAATATTTTAAACAATGAAGACATTCTGAAGGATAAACAGCTGATTTACACAACAGTATAAAGGATTTTATATCTCAAATTCAAAGCCACGAAAATAACTATCCTAAAGATAATTTCAGCCCTTGTTAACACCTGATTTGAGATAGAGGAAATAAGACAGACAAACGAGAGAAGCTTCATTTAACCTTTATCTATGTTACATCCGAATAGCCACGTAACTAACAAAAATATACCACCTGAGAGAAAGGACAATTTTTTTTTGGAACTTTTAACGATGACAGCCTGTTCCCAGAGTCCTGGATCAGACAATTAAGAGGGTGAGAAACCAGACGAAGAATCATTCAAACACGAAAGCCACGATCTCGCAGAATTCCTGTACAGAGAAGTTAACGTTAAATTTAATTATACCCAAGTTAGTTCTGAAATAGTTATACACAACAAACGATATTGTAACTCATTTATGCCCGGTTGCTAGACTATGACCTTATCGAACCAATAGCTAACAAACCGATAATTTTATTGATTCGCCAAGTACATAACTGCTAGCTAATTTGTAACAACTTGATAACTTATAGGTTCGCTAAGTAGCTTTTTTATAAATCCAACAGATAGAGTTAGTGTAGTTTTTACATTTATCGAGCCTTTTCTACGGTTAATATCGTATATTATATTGTCGTCTGGTGCTCCTCACAGCCATATTTAAAAATTCAAGCTTCAGTGTTGAAATTGATCATTATTTTATCAATTCTAAAACGTCAGGTATCTTGCCAATATTCCTAACCTCAGAAAAGCGTAGCCTGGATACTAGTTAACTATTTCGTTTGCTAACTTTAGCGGCTTGTTAACTTATTGTTTAGCTAACTTAGCGGTTTGTTAACGTATTGGCTTGCTAAAGTTAAACGATTGAGTTTAATGAGATATCTCATTCTGTATTGGATAACTTATATTATTTGTCGTTTATCACAAGGTGAGCTTATGAATATTTTTATTTTTGTTTTGAGTGAGGAACATGACCGCTACTGCTATCCAGCCAAATAAAACGAAAGGAGAAATTTATAGAAATAGAAAAGGTTTTCTATTCCTATAATTTTTTCTTATATTTTGGTTTGGAGATTGTATGCGAATATGTGACCCGTCAAGACAACCTACAACTCCAGGAAATCCAGAAATTGCAAAAAATCCTGCTTTAGTGGCTCGAATTTCCTCTATGGTTGTTGGAGTTTTAATAACTTGGGGTCTCAACCTCGCAATCTTGCTACTGACTCACTTTACAACACGACTAGCCGTGCTTTGGTGCACTCCTCCACAATCACCAAATACAGTTTGAAAAGAGGCAGTAGCATAAAATCTTAAGTTGAATAAAAGGGCAACTTTGGTTGTAAGGCATCCCCAAACTCATTTACCAAACCCATGACTGTATTTTTAGACATTCTATATCTTTCTTCAAATTCTCCGTCTGATAATAATGAAAACGAGTCAGTACGAGTTCTCAGGAGTCATGGTCATTCCACAATCAGTAGAAAACCAATGATCTCCTCGTCAAAAGATGATGATAACACCATTTTTTATAAACAATAACTGAAAATAAGACAAAGAAAAACTTTAAACGGGAAAACTTGTATAGGGTTAAATGAAAATAAAATATAAAATATGAAATGTTTAATTAACTAGAGAGGATATATATAAAAAAATGTTATGTTCAACAAATATCTGAGGTGTGCTTTTTATTTTTATATGCAGTTTAAAAAAAATATTTTATAATTACTCAATCACATATGAAAAAATAAAATTTCAAGAAATCATATATCTGTGCCTAAATAGAATATATTGAATCCTAAAATTAAATCAAATTTTTGGAAAATTCAATTGATATTTGTTAGGGCAATCGCGCTAAAAACTCTAAAAGTCAGTTTTTTTCGTTTTATAAATTAATTTTAAATAATAAACTTATTTAAATTTCATCCTTAAGATTTTATTTAGGTATTAGTATTTGGCATTAGATACCTTAACTTGAACAGCCCATAGTGTGACTGGAAATAGAAAAGTTTTTATGAAAAAAGTTGGATCTTTTGGATGGAAAGTTTGGATGAAAAAAGGGTTTAGAAAGGTTAGATAAGATGAAGATCGGGCGATAGTCTTAAGGAGATGTGGGATTCGATGTTTTATTTATAGGATGAATTAGGAATTGAGATGAATATATAAAAAATAAATAGACTTCTTGTATCCATTCAAAATGACTGTGACTATGGATGAGTATGAGTATATAGACTTCTGGCTTACAATAGAATCGGAGGTGGATTAGATACGATTGTAAGTGTATAATTTTATAGAAATGAAAGATAAAGATATATGATTTATTTTTCTCTGATTATATGCAGGGTCTTCAGAGATTCTCATATTTCACTACTCAATGGCTAGTTGAAGTGGCTTTTCCATGAATACCATCACTATTTTCTTGCTTCCTTTCTATATTATAATATCCCTTCCCAATGCCTTTGCTACTTCTTCAGTTCCAGACTAACACCCGTGAGACTCTCTGCCACCCCTCTGATTTCTATATAATTTTTGATAAAACAGCTTCATTAGACTAATCCTTCATAGAGCGCTTCTTCATTATATAATCTTATTTCGACCCTCCTTACTACAAATACATTCATATATCTTTGTCAACAATTCATAATACTTTAATTGTATCTTGTATGTTGAAATGTAAATTTTCGTTCAGATTTTTATTTTGTTTATATATTCTTATAAATTTATTAATCGAAAAAATAAATATTTATATTAATTTTTCTATGAAGATGTTATTTATGATGACTCGTTTCCAAAAGTCGTTCTCGCTTCCATCGATTCTTGATAATAGTATCAGTTTTGAAAATATATGATCTTGATACAGTTATAGGTATCGATACCGCCTTTGTTTAGTCCAGAGTTGACGGATCTTCAGATAATATCATTTCTTTCACTGCACACAATGTTTTGTGACACCTATTTATGCAATTATCATACATCAATTTCTTCCCAAAATTGAAAGTGAAAATCACCCATTGTTTCATATTGAGGAAGAGGGAAATTTTCTTAGTAAGGAAAAAAAATATGTTAGCATTTAAAACAACTCCATTCACAGGACAAGGATTGATATTACGAGCATACCGTCCTATTTTCAAAGAATGAAATTCTCCATAGGCTGTCGGATGTAAGTAACAGAACTGTTACAAGCATGAAAGGAATCTTTTCACGGGATATACAAGCCATAGATAGTATTTTTCATGAAAAGGTGCTCAAAATAGGATTGTTCAGGAAACAATGACAATTCAGATATTGAACTCGATTTCTTGTTCCTTGGAAATCAGCATGCGTACAAAACAGTCCAGTTGTACTAGACTGTCTTGGAACCATTTATAACGTATGAGGCAGAGTTCTGGCAACTAACTTCGATAAAAAACCAGTTAAAGGTAGTGAAGCAGGCTTTATCCAAAATGACAATATCTATATATCGTTGCTTCACTGAATTATGTGATAATAGCCAAAATTTTGGGCGATTGTTTTTCTGCATTTTTAATTGTTCTAAGGGAACTCAGTAACTCAGTTTCATAACAAATAAATTCATTTTATTTTTATTTTCATTTCATTCAGTAACATGATATAGGATAACTATTTAATTCTACCCACTGTTATTAATTATTATTATTATTATACTTTTTTATTTATTTTTTTTTTGTTAACGTCTTTATGCACTCCAACTAAAGCACGAAGGACGACCTAACTTACAAGTTACCAACCTATTCTAGCTAGGTCAAGACCATTTCTTGGGTCTATTTATACACGACATTCTGAACCGAGCGCTATGTAATTTAATATCATATGAAGTTTATATACAAAAATAACAACGGCTGCGAATAAATTATTAAAAATCATATTTAAAAAATAAGGATAATTTAGATTTTTAAAAAAAATATTTTTTTACGTCAGATATCAATCTGAATATAATCCAAATTATGAAGCTTTTAATAAATTATATTATTTACAATGCTTAGTTGTATTTCTAAAATTTATATATTGTTGGCTGAGGGTCATTTTGGGAATACGATAAGTCTCAAAATAAAGTTTATGTTCCGCTTGAGAGTATTACATTTGATATTCAATTATACAAACTAATTCCAAAATATTGACATGCACAAGGGCTGACCCATTGAGCTGAAGGTAATCGATGTCTTTGAATAATACACGAGAGAACTAATTAGCATATCCCTTGCAAACTACCAACTCCTATCGCTTCATTTAGATCAATAGTCCTATTTCCAATACACGTCATTTAGTGAATGTAAAGATAATTTGAAATGGGATATTGTTCATTCCTAGTCAATTGTTGTTATGCAATATAACGTTTTATTTAAATGAAATGTTACAGTTTACAATGGTACCATAATATATATTAATACATGTTTTGGTAATAAAACAATTTATAATACATAGTGGGTTTAGCTACATTAGTATAAATTGGAATGCATTTTTTACCGTTGGAAAAATAATAAAAACCTACAAAATAAAAAAAAAAATTGATAAAAACAAACAGATAATAAAGATTTACTAAACTAATGTACATAACTGATTAACTTTTTCTTCATTAAAGTAAAATGATTAACTTATGCCCACATGCTACAGAGCAAAACCCAGCAAAAAGAAAACATGGGTATCATCAAACACCCACCTGGGAGAGTTCCAACTAGACCATGTAGCGATTTCCTGGAGATACCAAAAGGAAATTCAGAACGTCAGAGTAAAAAGAGCCATAAATGTAACATCAGACCACTTCCCTTCACAAATAAAGATGAAACTGGTACCAGCAAAAAAGATTCAGCACACAAAAAAACCTAAAACAAAGAAAATAGACAGAGAAATCCTAGTAAGAGAAAAAACACAGGAATACCGAGAAAGATTAAAACCCCTACAAAATTGGGAAGAAGCTACAAAGAACATGACGGATCATGCGGAAGAAATAGCACCACAGGGAATATATAAGAGAAAGGAATGGTGGGACATGGATTGCGAAGATGCATTAAAGAAAAAATTGGACGCATGGAAAAACTGGAACCAAAACAAAACTATCGAAAACTATCAAAAGTATATTATCGAGAGGAAAACCAAATACTACCAACCAGGAAAACACACCAAATACTAAGAAGGAAAAAAAGAGAATTCCTCAACAGGCACCTAGAGGAAATGGAGGAAAGTTTTAGAAGAAACGACTATATGCTATTTTATAAACGTTTTAAACAAAAAGTCAAAGGTTACACACCCCCAGGACTAGTACTAAAAAGAAAGGACGGGACATTGGCTCAAACAAATGAAGAAAATTGTAACATACTGGCAGACTATTTCGAGAAATTACTGAACTGCGATGAACCCAAAGAAAGAATAATTACACATGACAACACCCCCTTAGAGGTAGAGTCGGACCCACCTGACGATGAAGAAATAGAGGACATAATTGCAAGACTAAAAAATAACAAAGGATCTGGAGAGGACGGAGTACTGGCAGAAATGTGGAAATTGACAAGTGATGAATTCAGAAAGAAAATCACAGAGCTAATGATGGACATCTGGATAGAGGCGAAAATTCCCAGGGAATGAAAAAGTGCCCTAATACATCCATTGCATAAGAAGGGAACAAAAACAGACCCTAATAACTGTAGAGGAAGTTCCCTACTACCCGTTAGCTAAAAACTTTTCTCCAAAACACTACTCAACAGATTGAACCCTCAAATAGAACCTAAAATCGGAGAATATCAAGGAGGCTTCAGAAAGGGAAGATCGTGCCAAGAACAAATCCTAAGCATAAAATTGCTGATAAAATACTACAAGACAAAACCCAAAAAAAACCTCTACATCTCGTTTGTTGACTTCAAGAAAGCTTACGACTCAGTGGATAGAAAATCGTTACTGGAAATACTGAAAGAATACGGAGTAGATCAAAAGACTCGAACACTAACCGACACCGAATCCAAGGTAAGATTTAGAGGGATCAGCAGCAAACCTTTCCAAATAAAAACGGGACTTAGATAAGGAGACGGTCTCTCCCCAACATTGTTCAACGTTGTATTGGATAAACTAATGAAAGAACTATGGAAAGTTAATAATACGGGTGCGATTATAGGGACCAAGAACAACCATGTCAAAGTAAGATGCCTTGCACTACGCAGACGATCTTGCCCTTTTAGCGGAAACGGAAGAAGAAGCGATCGAACAAATAAACATCCTGACAGAAATTTCGAAAAAAAAAAAAAAAAAAACAGGTCTACAAATCTCCTACGAAAAAACAGAACTATTGACTACCGACCCAGACTTAAAAAAAAAAAAAATCAGTGGAAACCAAATACGGAACAATAAAAGTAACAAACAAATTTAAGTACCTATGTGAGACTATATGTAGCAACGGTTCGGAAAAAGAAAGTATAAAGGAAAGAATAACTAAACTACAGAAA
The DNA here is from genome assembly GCA_003667255.2 of Euschistus heros. NCBI lineage: Eukaryota > Metazoa > Arthropoda > Insecta > Hemiptera > Pentatomidae > Euschistus > Euschistus heros. The sequence continues at coordinate 683,082 of RCWM02000165.1, forward strand.
CTATCTTTTGCAACCTCTAACGTTTACAAAAAAAAAAAAAAAACCCTGTGCACAAAAGCAAAAATAAGACACTACAACACAGTCGTTAAACCTGTGATTTTATACTGGACAGAAAACACTTGCATTCCTAGTCTGGAAGAACTACTAAGGATTGAACGGAGAATTCTGAGAAGGATCTATGGCCCCAAAAAGACTCAAGAAGGATACAGGCTTAGACCCAACCGGGAAATCTATAAAGATACAAAGGACATAGAAACGGAAATCCGGGTCAGAAGACTGAAATTCTATGGACACATGATAAGAATGGTCCCGGAAAGACTAAATAAACAAATATTTCAGAAAATCCGTGGATATAAAAGCTCAGGAGGATATATAAAACAGATGAAAGAAGAAACGGAAAGATTAGGTAAAACGAACCAGGACTGTCAGGGCAGAGAAAGATATAGAAACAGACTTAAGGAATTGAAGGTTGTTGTGGGTAGGAGAAGTTCAAAAAAGGGAGAGGCGTGGACAGAAGAAAGAAAAAAAAGACAAGCAGAAATAATGAAAGAAAAATGGAAGGAAAGCCAGAGAGGAGCCAAAAATTGATATTCGCGTGGTCTTCAAGGCCGTTTCGTGGAAAAAAAAAAAAAAATAAAAAAAAAAAAAGGAAAAAAAAATAGTAAATTAACTCTTCGGAATTATCTCTTATATATTATTTTTGTTACAATAAATTAAATTTCAAACTGAACCAATAACTATTTGGATGTATTATTAGCCAAATATTATTCTAGTAGAATGTGGTTTGTACGTTTGGATATGTATCTTCTTAAAGTATTTTTAAGAATAGATTATAGAACCATTATTCCATTATTTTGTGAAAATCTATTCTTTACTCCGTAAATTGGAGTTAGTTTGATACAGGTTTTGTACATGTTGCACTATAGGGAAGGTCGTTTTAGCGATTTTTTTTTATTTTCTTTGATCAAATGATAGCTACACAACTCAGTTTTAAATTCCTGCATGAGCGATTCAACTATATTTAATACTTGGGTTGGAGGGGTAATGTTTTTTTTGTTCGGCGTATCCCATAGAAAAGGGGTTACTATAAACATGGCTGATTTTGGCCTCAAAAACGCTTGTATCGGCCCATTTTTAGTTTGTTTTTTTTTCTAGTTTCGAAAAATATTTTTAAAAATTCCCTTTTCCGCAAAATGCAATTGTAAATCTTCCACTTTGGTTCACCTCTTCACCAGATTTGTTGAGGAAACGCTAATAATAAAAATATTTTTACAAATGTAGATAGTTTTGATAAAAACATAGCTAAGCCTTTAATCAGTGATTTGTTTTATTGACAAATTACAAAACAACAACTAACATAAACTTGATTTAGTTATCTGAATACATTGGTCATTATAAAATAGACTACACTACGAAAACCTTAATGTAATAAAAAAAACATTAGAAACAAGGGAACGAAAGTGCGTGGGTAACTTATTATTATTATTATTTAGTTAGGTAACATACATTTTTCTTTGTTTTTACTAGAAACATTGGTCCTTAACACTGAAAATCACCGAAAACATCTTTATCGTTCAAAGGCTTGCAGAGTTTTACCTAAACAAAGATCTAAAATTTAAGAAACGAGGTGGAGACTTGAAACAAAAAAAAAAAGAAAGTATCGCTAAATAGATTGGTAATCAATGGAATAATTACATTTGCACATTTTAAAAATTGAGCTCACCTGAGGAATTTCTGATATAAAAGTGCGATTGTCTTAAGTAGTCCCTCATGTTTAATGTATCTCTCGTTTATGGTATTATAAATGTAAACATAAAACGAGGGAGTATATAATCTATAAAAAGAAGAGACGTGTCGATCCCAAATGTCGATTTTTCTTCTCAACAATTCTTGTTAAAGGAATTGATATCGAGATTCAATAAAGAAAGCAGGTTCCTAAGAGCTAATCGATACTAAATGAAATGAAAAAATAAACTTTATTCTGGGACTTATGGTACCTTAAAAATAAAAAAAATGTACATCAGTTCTCTCTATTAATAAAAAAAGAAGGGATTTTTTATCTTTATGTTAAAGCAGTTTTTCATTTACTATTTCAAAACTGCTAGTTACAAAATTTAAAACAATCCTATTTGAAAATCGATCATTTCTAATGAAGCAAAACCAGAAATCGTTGGAGGTATGTAATCACTACTGAATATTGAAGGGAGAGAATTTCAGATTCAAACTGCCGAAGCTGAAGTAGCAATGGAATACATGCAGCCAGATTATAGCATCATTTTATATGCTTGTTATAAATATATATTTTTATTCCTAAAGAATTTTTTTAAATTCAGAATAAATAATAATGTGCTTTATATGGTTGTACATAATAAATGGTTTTTGCTGTTCAATAATTTATTTCAGAAAAAGTTTTTATTTTTGAATAGCTTTTGTTCGTATTTTTAGTAATCATAAGTTTTCTTTTTGTAAAAGCATTTTTTTCAGAATGCTGAATGAACTATTTGTTATTGAGAATAGAAAATCTACTGTTTGGTATCTGTACTTTGTATTGACACTCAAAAATTTTGGCACCTTTTGGTCGTGACAGATCAATAATTAAAATAAACTTTTTAAATTAAATTAAAAATAACTTTGAGGGAACAGATAAGTGTTAATTTTAATCTCTGTCTTTGTTGAAAAGAACAGTCTACGGCATTCCAGGTTGGGAAAGTATCCTGACAGTAAAAGATGTTTTTTGCATTCTTTCCTCTCCCTCGCCTGTCAGTACAGCAGTGTTATTACAGGGATCTAACATTTTCACCAACTTCTGATTTGACATAAATTCAAGTAACATTATCTTACGCTTAACTTAACTATTTGAAACATAAAAGAAATTAGTGAAATCGTGGTAAATGGTCAGACACTATAGTCCATCATTCTCCATGTCAGACGATCAAACAATTATTTTGAATAAAACACTTTTCATCGCTCCTTTATAGTCGATCTTAAGTTAAGACAAAAAATAAGAATGAATTAGATAGCAACTGACTTTTTAAAATCTGATAAGGACTAGTTATTTTATTTCTATGGTGTGATTCTACTAACATAATATATTGAACTTGAGGTTGACAAGGCATGATAACATGGTACCTAAATGATCAAAAAGATAAGTACAAGACCATTGATCCACTGCCACTATAATACTTCGATAGAGGGTATTATCTACTAAATTAACCAATACATTTATAGAAACTCGTCACAAAGAAGGTCCTTATAGGTATCAATATTTCTTTATAATCTAGTTTGATTACACATTTCAGTTTTAATTATTACTATGTATAAACTATTTAGGTAAAAGTTCGTCTGTAAATTATTCTAGGGAATAATCAGTTTCAGGATAAAAACGCCGAGAGAGTTGTGATGAAGGTCTCAGCGCGCTAGGCACAGAAGGACGTTTGTCGAATCCCACCTGGGGGAGGGGGGGGGGGAGAATTCAAATTTACTTCGTGGTGGATCCACGAAATGGATCTTGACCTTCCCACCCAGGCTAGAATAGGTTGGTAACCTGTAGGATAACCTGTCCCTCCTGCCCTAGTTAACGAATATTAGGACGTTAAGCCCCAATAAACAACAAGAATTAACTCTCTAGAAAGCTCTTTTTTATTGTGTTTACAATTAAAAATTATTAAAAACACTACAGTTTTCCTTTCAAGAAGTTCGATTCCATGTTAATGACGGGGAGCATAAGTTTAAATAAGTTTTATTGTTTAAATATATAAAAAGTAATGAATTTGAAAATCGTGTAAGCATATAGTATAAGGGTGGGGCGAGTGGTTGGAAGGGACGCTTTTAACAGATGTTGAAACCTATAGGATGATCGGATAAATGCTGTTACAAGAAAGGGAGTAAAGTCGTAATCATCTAAAATCTAGTTTTACAGAAACTCAAAACTTTAAAGCCGAAAATTGAGGAGACGGAACCGTAAACAACCATTTATCTTGATGTACTAGAGATTCTGTTATCAATTGAGAACCCTAGATTAAATCTTAGCAGTCCTTGACTTCCTGGAGACCATTGTTGTCTTTGAACACTTCGATTTCCATACCTAATCCTTTGAAGTATTCGTTTGCTGATCAGCACTAATCTGGATTTGTTGGTCCCATTGCATTGTGTCATGGTTTACTTAAACTAAAATAAATACAATTTTTTAGTATCATGTATGAAAGCTCCAGGGATAATCGGAAAGGAATATTTGGTCGCTTTGTCTTACATTCAGCTATCAGTAACGTAAAAAATTCATTTTCACATTCTTTTTATTAGGAATATTAACTGTTTTGTTCCCGAATAATCTCTGTTTTGTTTAAAAATGTTTTGATGGAAGAGGTATATTTGTTTATGAATGCTTCTTTATAGGGATTAGTCAAAGGAAAATAAGAATTGATAAAAATAACAAAACATTTGATTATGCCGACGTTATATTATTGAAGACCACCGTCAGGACAGATTAGAATATTTAAATTTAAATCAAATGTGACAAAGCAAAAGAAGGAAACTGAAAACAATAACATTTATAAATACATGCACTACATGGCTGAAACGATGACATGATGATATTCTTTTTATTTAAAAAAAAAAAAATTATTTTCTTATTACTGATTCCTGAAAAAATCTACTAGATATAAATGATTTTAGTTTCAAGCGGATGACAGTATGTCTTAAGAATGTCTAATTTTCATTTTTAGGGGCCACACACTCTTTACGAAGTGCTTTCATATTTATTTCCAGACTGTAATCCAAGAATAAACACTTGGATTTTTCAGAGAATAATAAAAAATCATATAATAATAGATAAAAAAAAAAAAAAAAAATGAAGAAATCCGGATAAGGTTTAAGGCTGACAGAAAAATATATTTGACCAGAGAGGCATTGTCTTAAAGATTAAATTTTACATTTTTTTTTTTTAAATAAATATTTTTAATGTTACCGTATTCATTTAGTTATGGATTTTTTATGAATGCATTGCTGGAGCCTTTAGATGAGAAGATGAAAAATCTGAATTAAGGAGGAAAAGAAGGATAACGAAGCAGGTGAAAGACCGTATTCATTTTAGAGAGCCTAGAGAGGCTATTCAATTACACAACCTAAGGAAGGGACAGCGAAAAGCTCTTTTTAAATTAACTGAGTAACTAAAACCCATTCACAGTAATTAAATATTTACTTCCCAATTATTATTTTTAATTGTAATTTATTTTTAAAATGTGTATACATCTAAAGGTAATAATAAATTCAATCTCCAGGTTATGATTTTAGACATATTTTGCATAAATTGGAAGAGCATATATTTAATGGGTTGACATTAAGAGTGTGACTTGTTGGACAAGTTGGGGATAAGCAGGAATCCCAAGGAGCGGAGCTGTCGGAAATCGATGGCACTCTGGAGGCACGTGATCAACATGACGGGGTTATAAAAACATTTTACAAGCTCCATCTTCCTTGATCAGCATTCGACGAGACCTTAGCCACACCAGCCGATATAGATGCAAATCATTTCTCTTCCGCTACAATATACCACAGGTGGGGCATGAAAATTTAATTCAAATACAACCGGGGAGTGGAACAGCTGATCGAATTAGTGAAAGGTGATTGTTTTTAAATTGTGTCCGCCTAATATAACAGTTTTCAGTGGTAAAAACAGGTAATTTTTAGGCAAAAAGTGTTAATCTAAAACTGTAGTGTACCGTAGCGAAGAAGTTAGTTAAAATTTCGGGTATGGCTGAAGCATCCCGAGATACGGAGATGCCAATTGATGATACGCCTACTGGTGCCCTTAACCATGATTCATGGGAAGTTGTCATCGGAAAAAAAAGACCAGCAGCTACAGCAGACCCCAGAAAACAGGCTAAAAAGGTCAGTGATATAAAATTATCAAATCAGTTCGAAGTTTTGTTCCCATCAGAAAAACAAAATACTCAAGCACAGCAAACTAATATAACTCCTGTTAGTAAGAAGCCACCTCCAATATATGTACGTGGTATTGAAAACTATCCAGCCTTTGTCTCATTTCTAGAAAAAGAGGTAGGCATTAATAATTTAACTTTAAAAACAACAAATAAGGCCATAGTAACATTACTTCCGAAAACAGCTGACAGCTACAGGAGTGCAGTCAGAAGCCTAAGACAAGTGAACGCAGACTTTCACACATTTCAGCTGGCTGAAGAAAAAAATGCCCGAATAGTTATAAAAGGTTTACACCACTCTACTCCTCCTTCCATTATAAAAGATGAGTTGTTGAGAAATGGATACGAAGCAATAAATATTACAAATGCTATTTCATCAAGAACAAAAACCCCACTACAAATGTTTTTCGTTGATATATCAAAAAATTCATACAATGAAAAAATTTATGAAATTGAATTTCTATATTATACTCATGTAAAGATAGAAGAACCAAGAAAAAAACGAGATATTCCACAATGTACAAGATGTCAGGGCTTTGGTCACACGAAAAGCTATTGTAACCATCAGGCTCGGTGCGTGCGATGTGGCCAAGCCCATGAGACATCAGTATGCCAAAAAACCAGAGAAACACCCGCGAAATGTGCAAATTGCGAAGGAGCTCATCCAGCTAACTACAGAGGATGTCAGACCTTCAGGAAATTACGAGCTCAACGCAGCAACAGAAATCGTCCTCAGCCGGTGGTTGTAGAGCCTCCTGAGCCAAGGCAGTTTCCACCTTTGCAAAATCGTCCTCTACAACAGCAGCCCAGTGTTCCAGAACCGAACTAACAAGATCATGTTCATTCAAATATTATGGTACAGCCACAACAGACTTGGTCAGGCATGAATCATGTAAGTACAGTTCAAGCACCGCCTACTAATTTTGATCCATCAGAACTTATTTCTGCCCTAAATAATCTTAACAACCTTGTCCGACCTCTTATCAGCCTCATTACTAAATTAAACCAAATAACACAGACAGTATGCCCCCAATATGGCCCCTAATTCTCTGACTGTGGGCTCCTTATCAATCCTACTATGCAATGTTAACGGACTTATACAACGAAAGACTGAATTAGAAATACACCTCCATCACAAACGCATAGACATAGCCTTACTGACGGAAACACATCTGACACCTCGAAATAAACTTAGCATCTCTGGTTATACTTTATACAGAACAGACCATCCTGACAACACTGCACACGGCGGTACTGCCATTGCAATCAAATCGACACTCAAACATTTTTCCATTCATCTTGACTCTACTCCTCAGATACAAATCACAGGAATACACTTACAGACCAAACACAAGAACATGACGATAGCTGCAATTTATTGCCCCCCAAAGTACATAATTACAGAGCAAATGTTTACAAAAATCTTTGAAGCTCTTGGAAGTTCGTTTTTAGCTGGAGGGGACTATAATGCAAACCATCAGTACTGGGGTTCGCGACTGTGCACTCCAAGAGGTAGGAACCTTAGATCTGTTATTCATCGACCGTCATTAGACGTGCTTGGTCCAAACCAACCAACTTACTTACCAAATTCTAGACACAAGAAGCCTGACATATTAGACATATTTGTGACGAAAGGATTAAGGACCGTACCCTGTTCAGTGAAAACCGAAGCGGATCTTGGCTCTGATCATTCCCCTGTAAACCTGATAATGGGCGTCGAAACATTTCTTAAGGAAAAGAGGCCTTCATTAACAGGTGGTATTATGGATTGGGACCAATTTAGAGAGCAACTAAATTCTAAACTGTCCATCCCAACTGCTCTCAAAACAGAAAAAGAATTGGAAGAGGCAGTTGAACTCTTTACAACATCAGTACAAGAAGCTGCATGGTCTTCGCAAACACCAAGGTATAAAGAAACTATCCATTTACCTAACTACCCTCAACATATTAGGGATCTTATTAGAGCCAAGAGACAAGCGCGCAAAAAATGGCAAAAAGACCGATTTCCTTCTGACAGACAGACGTATAATAAACTCAATAATGACCTTAAACACCAAATACGAAAATTTAAACAAAATAACTATGACAATTATTTTTCAAACTTGACAACCGATGATAACAGTCTATTGAATCATACCAAACGCCTCTTGAAGCACCGTGAACCATCGGTCCCACTGAGAAAATATGATGGTTCCTGGGCTGTCTCGGACAGAGAAAAGTCAGAAATTTTTGCCGATTATCTTTCAACTGTATTTAGACCACATGATGACTTAACTGACGCACTCCATGAGGAACATTTAGAGACAATCTTAGACTCACCCCTACCAATGTCACTTCCTCCCAAACCTTTCACTCCTACTGAAGTGCAAAACCATATCAAGCAATTACCAAAAAATAAAGCTCCTGGTTATGATCTCATCACAGCTGAGGTACTCCAAAAACTACCCAGAAAATCATTAGTTTTTCTTACAACCCTTTATAACGCTATTCTCAGAACAACAAAATTTCCCTTACAATGGAAATATTCCTTGATATTAATGATTAATAAGCCGAACAAAGACAAATACACACCTTCTTCCTACAGACCTATTAGTCTTTTACCGCTCTGTTCTAAAATACTTGAAAAATTACTACTGGACCGTATTACTAAATTACTGACTGAATTAAATACAATACCTGATCACCAATTTGGATTCCGCTCATATCATTCAACAACACAACAGTTACATAGAGTCACAGATTACATATCCGCTGCTTTAGAACTAAAACTTTACGTTTCTGGGGCGTTTTTGGACGTTTCCCAGGCTTTTGATAGAGTATGGCACCAGGGGTTACTAGTAAAATTGAAACCGTTACTACCACACACTTACTACCTTATCTCAAAATCATTTCTTTCAGACCGCTTTTTCTCTCTGTTCGCCAGGGCTCAGATATCTCCTCCATCAAACCTATTTTAGCAGGAGTCCCTCAAGGCTCAATTTTAGCACCTTTTCTATACTTAGTATATACCTATGACATACCGACGAACAATAACGTATTAACTGCTACTTACGCAGATGACACTGCAATCATGACTAGAGACGCGGACCCTACACAAGCCACCTTAACACTTCAACACAACCTCAACGAGATTCAAACTTGGTGTAAGAAATGGAAAATAAAACTTAATTATGACAAATCCCTTCATATTACATTTACACTGCGACGCAAGACCTGCCCGCCTGTTTACATTGACAACCAACCTTTACACCAAACTGAAAAAGTGACATACTTAGGACTTACGCTTGATAGAAGACTGACATGGGGCCCACACGTCAAGACAAAAAAACAGACGTTACAGTTTAAGACTGCGACTTCTATACTCAGTACTTCACAGACGCTCAAAACTACCTTTAAAACAAAAACTTAACATTTACAGTTACTTGATTAAACCCATCTGGACGTATGCATCGCAAATTTATGGACCGGCCAAAAGAACACATATTCAGAAAATACAGACATTTCAATCTAAATTCCTAAGACTGATAACAGACTCCCCTCCTTATGTGTCAAACGATATACTACATACAGACTTACGTATTCCGACAGTTAAGAGCCATATTCATAAACTTTATCGACAATTTCATGAGAAACTACGTGGACACACTAACAAACAGATACATAATATGGCAACAGTACAGATACCAGACATAACTCGACGGAGGCTGAAAAGGAAGTGGATGAGGGATCTCCTAGTCTAATCGCTAATAATTTAGTTTCACGCCTGGAGATTGTACCACTGGGTGCTGACTCCCTCATGCCTGATCATGTCTGTTGTATCAATGTAAATTTCACATTCACTGGTTGTCCATTGTGTACAGTTGTGAATAAAGTTATTATGTAAAAAAAAAAAAAAAAAAAAATACAACCGGGAAACATTATTAATGGAAAACCGGAATAACATTGGATTTATATATATATATAAATTGAATTGAATCTTTTCCAATATGACCATTGGAAATCAATAGGCATTTTGCAATGAAACGGGTGGTTTTTCATATTTTAATTAACTTTTAGAAACTGCTATATACAGAATTTATTCCCGTCACTAAAAATTTATTCCCCTACAAAAGAATCCTGTAATTTAGAATTAGTGCATACGGTTTGTGAAAATCTTATTCTTGGTCTGCTCGGAAATTGAAGGAGGTTTATGGTTTTAAAATAAAATAAATTAAAAAAAAACATATACAACTCTTTCTGTAAAACAAAAAACTATCCATTACTTTCAATACATTTTTGCCAACGAGTTACAATTTTCTAAGTCCTCTGAGTAGAAATTAGAGGCATTTGTAATAAAAAATATTCATTTGTTATCTCTTAAAAAGTTGTCCAGATATCTCAAATAATGTCAGGCAGTTGGGGGAGGTCTGAAGAATAGGGTGTATGAGGCTGAGTCCCATATCAAAGCTACAATTTGTTAGGTTACTCCTCATCGTAAATAGGCTCTTTTGAGCGCTTGCAAACATAACATCAGATTCACGGGGCTTAGATTTTAATACTATTTAGAAAAAGAAATCCGATTGACGTAAAAATGGACTGTAATAAATAATGAGAAAACGTTAGTTATAATCAACATAAGCTTCATTTCTGTCAATACATTTTGGCCAATGTGTTGGCTTTTCTGAATAGAACTATTAATCCTTAATTTTCACCAGTCCCGACTTCTATTCTATAGTCTTTTGACCAATAATTTTTTTATCGTTTAAAAAGTGCTCCTGGTCCTTGAAAAAAATATAATTGGTAGGCAAGGGTAAACAAATCGTACCCGAAGAATAATAACCCAAGGAATGGCCATAACTAGAGTAAAATAGAATTATTATTTATTCTATAGCCCATAGTACTGTACTATCAGGTTAGAAAATTTTCAAAGTTGAAAGGGTTCATTTCAAAAGCAGTTAATACGTGTTGGGCATTAATAACTCCAATCATTGATCGACCAATCAGGAAAGTTAACAAAAAAAAAAGATTTAAACGATTTTGAAACCTGACGCCTATATGTACATATATATTTAATATTAAACAAACCGTATCCTGTAGGACACAACAAATTGGACAATCAAAAATTAATCTAAACGAGAGTTTGATTGGACGGTCGTAGTGAGAATGTGATGGAGGGGATTCAATATGTGAAAAGCTGTGAGTGGTATACCATACTAATGGTAGCTGTTCACTTGTGGCTCAGCTCTTGTTTCATTCAATATGTTTCAGTTTAACTACATTACCTTATTTAGTTTAATCTCCACGTAAATATTCCAAAAATCGATAGCTTTTTTTCTAAATAAAATTTCATTTCTCTCATAATGTTTTGCTTGAATATATTGAATTAAATAAAATAGCTATTTTCGTCCTTAGTTTCATTCTATACAGTTCAATTATATTCATGCCAAAGCAGAGACCGGAAAAGGTGATTGGAGCAAGTTCTGGACTATAAGGAGTGTTGCAAAACATCCTGGCTGGGCAAACAATTTTTCACTTAGGCGAAATGAGGAATGAGCACCCGTACATCTGCTCTATTCAAGGGTAGGTATGAAACGACACTTTCAAGCATAACACCCGGAATATATAAAATATCGTCCAGCCTTAGATGTTGCTTCCAATAAAAAAGGTTATTTGTTCGGAAGCAATAGTTAAAGCGCGACAGGGCCGCACGGAGTCTTTCCGGATATTTCCATTACGAAAGCGCACAACCATTTTAAGGTTCTTTTATTCAATCTAGCTGATACATTTGACAAATCCTACTATACGTTTAAACGGAGTTAAACCTTTCATGGAAATGTTACTTTATTCTTATCATTGTTCTGTAACTCAGATACGTTTTAATAATATTATGTGAAAAATAAATATGTTTCTAAATTTTTTATTTTTTTTTTTATAGCTCCTTTTTTTTAATGTTAATCCTAGGTTTTGCATATTCCCCTCTGACTGCTTCTTAGCATTTTAGAGAGTTATATGTTATTTATCATAATTTGGTTTTATCTACTAATAAGATTTAATTAATAATTAGGAGATAGGGGTAACGGGTTATTTACGTGTCTAAACCTTAAACACTAAAATAACATAAATTTTTAATTTCAGATTTTAAATAATTTCTGCCATTGGTGCTCGTTAGGGTGAAATTTGGCAGTGCTGTGGATTTTCTTCCTTTCAAAAAGCTCCTAAATTTTTTTTTAACTTATAATTCTTCATGTTTCTTAGATGTTTTAACTCGATGAATTATAGAGCCTTTAAAGATTTTTCTCAATTTTTAAATTATTTTAGTTGGTTTGCTCTTACATTTGTAGGTTTAAAAGCAAGGCCCCATAACAAAGTCGGGTAAATTACACATTTATATATATTTAATTTTAAACGTGGATATAAGTTTGAAGCAGTTAATAAGTGGTTAAGCCTATCTGATTTCAAAATCACTATCAGACAGCTACTTATGAAGATTATAAGTTATATACACATAAATATATAAGATGGTAATTAAAACTAAAAACAAAACTTCGAATTTATATTTTTTTAAATATATACTAATATATTATTAAATAATTTCGGAGGATTGATAATTGAAGAGATGGATTAATAAATGATGCTCGAAGGAAGCGAGAGAGAAAGAAATGCGATTACACATGAAATGTGTAAGAATTTTCAAAATAAGGCTGGATAATAAAGGATTTGTCAAAGGAAGCAGTTCAATGAGAAGGGATACATAAATCAATGGACTGAGATCGGTATTCAAAAGATAAATAAAATGAGGAAGGGTAAGGATGTCGTAAATATACGAAGGTTTATTTGACTTCAAAGATTGGGATAGAAAGGTTAAAACTCAGAATACCAGTAAGTGATGTGAGAGCACCTGGGGATCCCGAAAATAAATCTTATAAAGGAATTCATTGTTATCTTCCGCTTCATTTCGACCTCACCAGACAATCGTGCTCGTTTCAGTTTTTCAATGTTTAGAGTTTTTTTAGGTTTCGGAACTTAATATTAAATATTAAATATTACTCTTACTAAAATTTACTAATGAAGCTGAATTAACAAAGCTAAAATAAAAACAGATTTTATTCGTGATGCCAGAGGAGGGGGGGGGGGGTGCCGCATTACTTGCAATAAAGAGAGCCAACAGCCTGAGGTAGCTGCTAAAGGGAGGGGTGGAGCCGGAGGGAGGGAGGAATAATCTCTAGGGAAACAAGACTTTTGATGAAAGCTTTCGGAATATTTTACATTTCCTGAAGATCCTCTCTTTTACACGATCCATTATTTATAAACGGCCTTAAAAAAACAGCTTATAATTAATTACTTAAAATACTTCATTTCCGCAGGAAGGGATCTAAATATATAACAAACTTTCTTGTTTACTTTCGAATCTTCATTTTGACAAAAAAGCAAACAAAGAATGAAGTTTTAAGTAATTTTATTGTAATAAAATACTAAATTTTTTAATTATGTTTATTTTTTTATAAGAATATCATAATTTATGATATTTCTTATTGATAATTACTGCCATTTTTTTTCGTATAAATTATAAATATGAAGAAGAAAAAGTTGTTTTTGACATATGAATGATAATAATAGCTTATCACTATCATTGTTAATGGCAATAAGGTCATATTACTGCATAATATTGAAACTTTTCTTAGTTTAAATTCCATAAGAACCCTATTTACGGGTTCTACATTATAAAAAACAAACAAAGGGGGAACGTTTGCTTCGAAAGTTAGTAAAGAAATTAATTGGAATGAAATTATGAAAATAAGGAATAAAAACTATTGAAAATACTATGGTTCCAGTTTAATATTCACTTAAATCTTTAAATTACATAAAGTAATAGGAAAATATTGTTATGGACATTCAAAGCTTAGTTTGTTAAATACATTAATAACAATATTATTATTACGACTAATCGACGTTTTTTTAAATTTTATTTATTATCTATTTATTGAAATTTATCGATATATTTCAAGAAAAACTTAAAATTGGCCTCCTTAGTAGGTTTGTATCATATAGGTATGTTTGTATATATAATTTTTCATAGGTTCCATACTATTTCACATATTAACATATGTGAAATGTTAATATTCCATACTATAATTAACATATTATGCCAATAATAATTCAAATAATGAGAATGCAGTTTATAGAAATCATTGATATTAAATAAATTGAAAATTCCGTTCATCAGCCTTGAAGACGAGGGGGTTCGTTGCAGAATTTTCTTCTGAATAAACCACGAGCTTTGGTGGAAAAAATTCCAAAGATAAAATAACAGTTAGAAAATCAACACTGGCCACGTCATGGCATTGGAAAAACTCAAGCTCATAACGGTTACAAAAAAAAATCCTCGTTATAAAAAACTTTCTTTTAATGGAATTATTGGAACTTATTTATAATTCTCTGCCTTAACTGCTGTTCTCTACAGAACTCTGCTGTACTCTAGCCTAGTAACTACATTTTTTTAAAGGTTCTGACCACTTTTTAAATTATCAAAATTTATCGATCAAAAATCAGAAACGGTTGATGATTCAAAATTCTATTGACAGGAGAAATGAATGAACGTTTGCAGAAATGTATAAAAAGAGATGAACTATATTTTGTTTAAAGAAAATATTTTCTATTTAGCAATTTGTTTTTTGTTTTTTTTTTAAACGTAAACTTGCGTTAATTTCAAGAAACCCAATGAACAACAAATAGTGAGGAATGAAGTCCATTTCTACGTCAATATAATGATTTGCTCTGACAAGCATTGGAATGTAAGACTTATGAAGCTGATATTAGATTTGGGGATGCACAAAAGAGGTTATTTAGGAGGAGGAGAGATGTAATAAAATATTATGACATGAGTATTGGTTGGGAGGGGAAGGTGGTGGGGGAAGATGGGGGCCAATAGCCTGCCAGAACGACCACCAGTTGATCTTGTGTAATTTATAAATCCCAGTCCCTCTTCAACAGGTCTTTACCGCCGCCCCTTCCCGCTAATTCTGGTGCCCCTCTCAGCCCCTTAGTGCTAGTTACACCACCAATAAATCATCCACATTTTACTGTTAAAAGCATGCATATCTCTTTTATTTAGAAGTAAACATCTCTTTCTTATACGTATTTATAAATTTACTATTTTAATGTTATATAATACTTTTTTTTTAAACTTATTTATATGCACCTTCAACTGTATATAATATATTTAAAAAAAAGTAAATGTGAGGAATATTGATTCAATAACTTAAGAAACTACCTATCAGTAGTACTTCAATCAATAAATGTTCTACATTAGAACGTTCTGAAACTTTTCTTTTCAAACACCTTGAAGGAGTATCTGGAAACGAGTGGGAGCAAGTTGGGAGAAAAGTGAATTAGAGTTAGTTGGTAATATTATGGTATATTATGGAAAGACGCGTCTCCGATTCAGGCCAATGCAGCTTCATATGGGCCATGATGAAATTGTTTGTGACATAATAAGGAGGTTCAATAAGGTTGACCTATTGAAGATTCTAAGAAGGATTTTGGATAGGAGAAAAATTGGAAGGTTGAGTGTTCCCGCAAAACTCAAATTCCAATTTCTAAATAGGTCTAATTGTTGTCATTCAAATGTGCTTTTTGTAATTAATTGAAAGCTTAGAACGTTTATGTCTAATAAATGTGGAAGCAGTCTTTTGTTAATCTTCTATGTGGATTTCAAGTAATATGCTTCTCCAGAATCTGATCAGAGAGTCGAAGTTTAATGATGAAAACTTAGAATAACCTAGGCTAACCTACAGTTTTTTGAACTCATCACAAAAAAGTTGTGTTGCATGACTATAACTAAGCTTGTTTATACTAACTGAGCTGACCTATCGGGTTGGACATATTATTGGACTAATAAATGGAATCCTAACCTCATTTTTTTTATATTTTTCTTTTCAGCGATACGATTATATTATAGAACATAAAAAAATAAAGAAGTTTGCAACTAATGAAAATGTAACACAGTTTAGATGATTATTTCCTTGTACAATATTATAAAATCTAATATTATACAATATTCTATTCATCTTCGGGTGGGCTTCATTCTTTCATTCACCTTCTTTCAACATGTTCCTGGCAGGCTCAGTAATATGTTGAAATGCTTCTATATCTGCTTTAACCGTGCACAAAGGCCATGAAATGCAGGTAGCGAAGCAGAAAATCTTTTATGTGTCTATCAACGTCCGTTCCACTTTTTGATTGAGTCCTCATGTCTGACTTTCATGTTTTTGCTTAAGTGTTCCTCAGTATTTTCAAGGAAAATCTTTTGCAGACCTGTACATCGACACCAATATATTCTTCTGTCAGACAGAAAGATTCCAGGCTAAGAACCCGTATCTAAGAATCCTCTGAATAACTTCTTCTTCTTTCGCAGTTCTCCTTAAGTAGGGAGAAATGTGCCTCTCTTACTGCATCGCCTTTTTATGTAGTCGAGTTAGGATATTCTTGAGTGGCCTCGTAAAACGAAATCATACGGCGTGGGTGAATACTGAATTATTTATAAGATGTGAAATGCTTAAGGGGCAATAGAGAGAGATAATAAATACTGTTATGCATACATATAAAAAAAAATGTCTCAACCGATTGCATTTATATTTCAAAATATAGAAAATTTACTTTTAACCTAACTACTAAATTGTTGCGTTACAATGTATACGTCGAGAATATCATGTAATCGTAATTATAATGCAGATAATACTTTTAGAATTAGAAGTTACACAATATTAGGAAGAAAATTGTGATATTTTATTTCAGTCTATTTCTGGTAAGAGGGGACCAAACAAGTGTGTGTGTTTACAGGCTGCTCAGATCTGAACTCAGTGAAGCCTGAGGGAGCTGATGTCCGATTCTACAGAATCCAGGTCTCCTGTGAATGGTAGGCTCGGGATTGGCGATCCATTATTAAAGAGCTTCCATCCCTTCAACCACACATAACCGGGAGTTCCTCGTTATCACAGTGAGCCAACCGGAAACCTTAAATAATATTTAATGCATTTGCTCTTCATCAAGTGCACATGTGGTACAAAATATATTTTGTAGGAAGTCGGAAAGAAATATCAATGTTAACTAATTCAAAATTATATTTTTTAGCGATGATTGAAATGTTTTGTTAATTAACAATTCTCCTCCTCTCAAATCTATTTGATATTCTTAGATTTGGATCAATATCTATACTATTATATAAAAGGACAAGCCATTTTCCGTTCGTGATCACTAACCGCGAAAACTACAGAACCAATCTGTACCATCTTTTAATTTTACCTTCTTCATATTTCGAAGAAGGTTTAGAAATTAAAAAACTTACACATTGGCTATTAACTTGTTTTTAAGAAAAGGATAAATATCTGTTGCGCACTGAAGTTTCAAACAACCGATTAATGGTGAGTGCCATTTAAGAAAGGTTACAAAGATACAGTGTTACATAGAGCTAGACATATATCGTAAAATTTACTTAGTTCAATTAAATATTATAATAAAAAATGATATAAATATGTGAAGTGTGGATCCCAGTGAATTTTAAAATAAGAACGCTATGGCAATCTGTAACAGAGATTCCAATGGTGAAACTATTTAACCGGTTTGCACCAAATATTAACTACTTCATCTTTATAGTTCCAGAAAGATTTAACAATAATAAAATTTACTATAGTTAAAATTTAAATGTTAATATTTAAATGAGCTGCAGAAAAATGACATGCTACATTGTCATATTATTTTGTGGTTAAAAATTAAAATACAACCAGATGAAATCAATAAAATTATTTCTGCCCAATAAAAATCATTACCCAATCTAAATTTCTATCCTTTTCTTTATAATATTTTGAGGAAAAATAGGATTCGTGAGCCTTTAGTTGTAAGCTCTGATGATGCAATATGTTATCCTCAATAGTTTCTAAATAGTCTCTGTCCATCTGGATTACCAACTCATACATTAAAATTAAAAATTGGATGTGGAATTATCTTTTTACTTGGTCTACAACCACCTGATCAGTGCAATTTAATCAGGTTAAAAATTACTGCTATGCATGGAAATATCATTGAAAAAATAATGCCCAATTTCATATTTCAATAATATCGATAAAAAGATAAAACTTCAATTATTAGCTAAGTTCTCTACTTATGACAGCGGGCGAAGCTGCGACGGGGGATGCTAGTGGTATATATATAAGCCTATGTGTTTGTGTATGTGTATGTGTGTGGTCCATTTTTTAAGAGGGCAGCGGAAATCTTCAAAAGACAAGGATAGGCCCATACCTCACCTTGTGGGGGATTCTTACCCACTAAAACCACTTACCTACGCCTCTTTTTCCTCTCCATGGTTCCTTAAATTATGTAATAACCTTAACAAAGTAATTACTAATATCCTTAACTAATGTAATGATGTTTGAATAGTCCTGTCATTAAATTTTTAATTTCGTCAGAATTATAAACTAATATAAAAAATTCTTTACAAAAATATAAAGAGAAAGTATAAGCAACAATCAACTATGATTTGATAGATCCATCTCTTCTCCTATGAACACGTGCCCAGGAGAGGGAGCGTAAAGTTGAAAGCAGAACTCAATTACTAGAGTCATTATCGGCAGAACAAGAAGAACTGGAGAAACGTAATTAACTGTTCCCGGAAGTCTCAGGGCCAGAAAGGAATTTCCTGAGAAAGGAGTTGTAAACAAGAAAATACTGAAGGTAGGCAGGTCGTCCCAGCCTCCCCATCTTCCAATCAGTTCTTTACATTTCAAATTAACACAAATGATTATCCTTGTTCCGAAACAATGGCGTTTCTTTTAGCTGTAAGAGCTGTTACATTACACAGTCTACTTGTAAATATATTTGTTATAGTTCAACAAAAAAGATTATTCATTTTTAATAAAAGAAAAAATGCCTTTGGCATGTTAGATGTTTAGTTTAGCCTAAATGTTTTAGTCTCGTTGATAAGCAACATATTTCAGAGAAATCGGTGGTGTAAAACATCATATTTTTACGCCCGGAAGTAATAATACAAGTAATAGTATCATTTTCAATAGTTCTATTAGTAGTTGTGGTCTTTTAGTATTATTCTATTTGAGTGTAAATATTTTGATTTTTTAATAAATCCTAGTGCCCCCACTGGATTCTGACGCTAGTGATACGGCTAAAAGATCAGCGTTAGGATTTCTGTGGGCCTGGCTTGTCCTTCTATAAGTGGGAAGACAAGCTTGGTACGGGGATTCCCTGGAATGTTTGTGTACATTGTATATATAGTGTGATTTTGGTTTAAAAAAATATATATATTTTTTTTAATGTTTCTTTTTTTCTTTATTATTACTATATTTTTATATTTTTTATACTTTTATTTTCCAATTTATTTAATATTAATATTTACTATATTTTTTATCTTGTACAATTAGAGGATTTTTTTCTTTTTATTTAATTTAATTGTACATATTGTATAAATGGATTTTTCGTCATCCTCATTATTCATTGCCCTTTAGAGAGGCAGGTTATAATATGTTTTTAATAAAATAATTTAAACAATAAATTACAGTTTAAAATAAATAAATCTTAGTTCGAACTATAAAATAGTTAGTTGTTACAATATTTATAATTTTTTATGATATAATTCTCTTGGAAAATAATACAACCTACAATTACAATGACGTATAATATATTTAATTAGATTCATTAGTTTGATGTGTATGCAGTAACCCAATGAAGTTTGGCAGCATTGTTTTAATTGCAATAATGCATTTCTCAAGGATATTTTACTAAAATAAGTTCAATAAATATCACTACAAAATACTCACTAAAGAAAAACAATTTTTTTAAGAATACCACTCACCAACGAATTCTTCCTGTAATCACTATTTTCGACTTATAATCCTCCATAAAATCCTTAACGCTCCTTATTATGTCACCAATAAAATAATCTATAGTGACTTTAATGTTCAATATCTTGCTAATTTGGCAAAAACCAAAATGTTATCGTACCATAATGATCTACATATCCTGCAAAATCCACTTTTATCTCAACTAGCCTCCCATTCAATTCCCGGAAATCCTCCGAGGCTTATGACAAGGAGAATATATCGAGATCTGCTGTATATAAGTTTCACTAGATAACCAATAGATTTTAGTTGTTTTTTTGTAGTTAGTTTTTTTTTTAGTTTTTTTTTTTTTAGTTATAGTCATAACCCAGAAAATTTTTATAGATGATTCTAATGTAATGTGAACATTACGATAACTAAATGAAAAAAAAAAAACAATATTCTGTCATGTACTTTTATCCTAATTATGTCAAATAGGACAGGAAAGATGGATTATTCTACCAGCTATAAAACCGGTTTGAGAAGACCAAGAATTCACGGGACTATCATAAAATAAATATCTGCTGATCCAAGTGGAATCGAATCCACAACCAACTATACCTAGAGCTCACCTTAACGCGCTCGGCTTAGGTCCTATAAGACTGAGGAGCCTCCATATTTAATTTAGAAGTTGAGGGAAACAAATATTCTTTATCCGTTTGTCTTAAATTTTTAAAATTTGTTAATACATCGCTCATGTATTTTTAATGTGACACAAGTCAGAAATCAGTATTTTTTTTTTTTCATTATCTTGACAAAACTCCATTAACTGTCTCCTTTGAAGAGTCAAATGTGTTTGGCAGATTTGAGTATAATTTATTAAATGATTATTAATGATTTTCTTAATTTTTCCATCTGTCACTGTTCAAATCCACAGTATTGTATAAGTTTTGGAATCGCATAAGATATTTCAAGAACTTAAAATATAGTTGATAAAATATAGAGATGTATTATAACATTTTATATACTAATAACTTACTATTTATATTTAACTCTACATGAATACCGAAAAATTATTTTTTCTAATTATTGTGCTTATAGTTTCTCAAGAAGGTTTTTTTTAAACATCTTTGAAAAGATTTACGTACTGATCTTGTTAGGTTATAAGATTTTGAATAAAAAATTACTCTGGTTATTTAAGTACCAGTAAAGGCACTCTTCAAAGGGCGGTGGTCTAAGTTGCTTTCCATCTTAATCAATTCATTCATTTTGCAGAACATTTTATATCCTTCAGTTGTTTTCATTTCATACTTTATATCAGATGTAAATCTTATCTTTAATTGAAAAATGTAATTAATTATTTAAAATTTATTGAGAACATTGTGAAGAGAGAGAAAAATATATAAAATAAAGACAAGCAGACTTATTTAAAATTTGCAAATAAAAAAAAGTGCTAGAGACCTACATCCTAAAGTATTAGTATCGGCTAATTAGTTAATAATTAGGGTTAAAAGAGTCAATTTAAAATCAAAATAAGCAATAGTGAAAAAGTGAAAAGTATAAAAATCCTATATTTGTTTAAATTTTGAAGAGGATTATTAATGAAAATATTTGTTAGCTTCAAAAATTAATAATACTAGAGTCATTTATTCAAGTGGAATCAGTCAATATTACATAAAACATAACTTTATTTAGACTCCGACGCCCAGTCGGACGAAACGGTGTTTTTTTTGGATATCGCATTTTGAGCCTCTAAAAATTATTGCATCGACTTCAAATTTGATATGTGTATGTTTTCAAGGGTGTTGAATTCGAATCTGAAGTCTGTTTCCCCCCATTATTTCAGCATTTTGTTCTGTTAACCAATAGTGTCCAAAAAATCAAGATTTCGTTTGTTCGTGTTTGATTCGAAGGATATTATTTTCTATGATTTTTTATGTGCCCTATCAAATTTAAACAATCTGCAAATCAATCAGTTTACCGTTATGTGAGTTATACCTGTTTTATGCGTTTTTTTTTGTCGAGACTTTGGAGTCTATTATCTATTATCTATTATCTGTTATATTGACCAGCCGTTGCACGTTGTTCATCAAAGTAAGTACTTTAGATCTCTTAAATGACCATGGACCCAGATTAAATTTTTAGAAATAAAATCCAGTAAGGTCAATAGAATGTTCAAGTATTCTCCTCTGTTGGCTCTGAAGCCCACACGATATCTAGGCCAGCTACAGTAATGAACACTAGCCTCTCCTATCTATTGCCACTGCTCTAAAACTTCTCTCCGAATTGAACGAGTATCGTCAAGCCCCTTCACTCAGTTCATCCAATTTTTCTCCCGTGGAATTTCTTTAAAAATATCTTCCGAAAAATTTGTTTTTCCGACATTCTTACATGATATATTTTTTTGGAAAATTAGTGTATTCATTTTATTTTTTTTTCTTAATTATTTTGGATGTTTTCAGATCTCTTAAAAAAACAAAATCAGGAAATTGGCGAATTATGTCATCTACCTTTACCATCAATATATTTCATACAGTTGGATAAAATTTTCCATTGACTTGAATAATATTAATGCAAAATATCTATGACACTTGTGAATATTAGATTTGGTGCAAAAATGGTATTTTAGGAAAAACGCATTTTTTCCCCCCAATCATTCACAAATTAGTATTCATTTCTGTAATAGCCTCATAACTAAGTCCATTAGATGCACATAAAAAGAATAAAAATAATTTTCTGGAGATACCCATAACCCAAATTTCACAAAAACACTTAACTATTCA
Organism: Euschistus heros; assembly: GCA_003667255.2. Taxonomy (NCBI): domain Eukaryota; kingdom Metazoa; phylum Arthropoda; class Insecta; order Hemiptera; family Pentatomidae; genus Euschistus; species Euschistus heros. The sequence goes on from RCWM02000165.1 coordinate 705,603, forward strand.
CAAGTGCCACAGATATAGTGGATTTCTAACTAACAATTTTAGATGACTGATATGAATTTTTAATTAATTTATTTAATATGTTTTAATAAAACTTTCTCTCTAATAATAGTAATCTATGTTTTTTTTTGTTTTGTTTTTTAATTTTTGTTCCAGATTATTATCTTTAATGACATATTTCCTTGATAAAAATAATTTTAACTTCTACAGATAAGAAAAATCGATTGTTATTTTGTTGACCTTTTTTTAGAGAAATGGTTAATAACTTATTGATTTGGCCATACATCACAAGTTACATCTATCATTTACGTGTTACGGGATTGACAATACTATTTAATAGAACATTAAGCTTAATTTTATTTTAATTTAATATAGGTAATGTGTTGTACACATTCATTAAACGTTATAATAAATTACCATCGTAAATTGGTTATCTGCACTATTTATGTTTTAATGATCCTATTTAGCTAAAGAAATATGGTATATTATCGCTTATGCTTTTATTAATTCACTCCAGGGTCATTTATGTTAATAGTAATTTAAGCTTGATTCGTAATATAAAAAGATCAAACATTATAATATAAAGGTAAAATGAAGTAACTATATAATTATTTTAATTGGATACAAAATCTTAATTTCATTCGATAATGTAACTATTGTGAACTTAAAGGACAGGAAAGTTCTGTAGGGTTGGGAGTGCCGCAAAGGGCTGATAAAGTAGAAACACCGTCACATAATTCAGAATAAAAAAAGCCACTTGTTCTTATTATCCTTTAAGATCTTCTTAACTTTTTGTACCGCAATATCAACGTTGGCTCACCATAGAGGCCAGTAATTCACTGATTATTTTTCTCTTTTTAACTACATTGTTTCCTCATTGTGGACACTCCGAAAATTAATGTATGCGGCAAGAACTAATTTAAAGAATTTATTATCCTCTTATAAATATTAGCTTGTCAGTACAAATAATAAAATTTATAAAAACCAGATTTTTTATTATAATATATGACTTCAAGAATATTGTATGTGTTCTTTTTGCTATTGAATTATTTATTATTTTTTTATCTCGCTTTTTGCGGTTTCTGAACTGAGGTGGGGGACAAGTCCAGCCAACTTCAGCTTAGGTTTACTTTTATTTATTATTATTTTATTTTTTTTTCTCACTTTATATGTTTAAAAATTTCCGAACAATCCTTGCCGTGTCCAGGAGTACCGCCTGTTGAGCCTCTCTTAATACATCCAATGGCAACTTTAGGTCATCATTACCAACTACAGTTGAAGTTGGGATCAGCCCGTTTGTCGATATTACAATTGGCGTCACAACTGCTTTTTCTAGGCGATACAACTGCTTCAATTCAACGGCCAGTTCCTGATATTTTCGTAACTTTTCTCCAACGGTGGAAGTCATATTGTTGTCGTTGGGAACGGCGATATCGACTATCCGTGCTGTCTTCTCTTCTAGGTTTATGAGTAATATGTCCGGTTTGTTGTGTCGCACAGTTTGGTCTGTCAGAATAGACTCGTCCCAATATAGCTTGAGAGGCCCATTTTGAAGCAACCTATCGGGCTTATACTTATAATATGGTGTTTCTTTCTCTAATAGGTAACCAAAAAAAAACAGATTTTTTATTATAATCTATGACTTCAAGAATATTGTATGTGTTCTTTTTGCTATTGAATTATTTATATTATAATAATTATTATTATTGTAATAAATATTTTCTACTTATTATTAGTACGTAGAACATTAATATTATTATTGCATTTTACGTGAGGTATATTTTATAAAAAAAAAATATATATAATGAAATCTATAAAAAAAAAAAAAAAAATCCATTTAAATTACAATTGTTAGCGAGTAATGTGAAACGTAAGAGTATTTTAAAATTTCTTATAGAAAAAAAAAACACATTATTTTATTTTATTTATTTTATTTTTTTTTTTGTTAGCATTATATGATAATTTAATTAATAATTTAAATCAATGTTATCAGGAATCTAGTACAAGTAAACTTCTTTTAGTTTAGGGCTACAGAGAAAAAAAAAACAAAAAAAAAAAAAACGAATCTCTGACCCCTGCGTTTCCGGTTGGCCCTTTGATCTCCCACTTTAATAATATAAATACAACTAAATTTGAAAAAAAAAAATGAATTATATTTATTAATATATTAAGGATCACCTAATATTTATACAATAATAATAAAATAACAACAAAACATAATTTATTAAAAATTAGTAATATTGTTTCTGTTTATAAACTCATACATAGATATATACATCTTATGTTTTATTGCTCTTTTGTCTTACATTTATACTTCATAAGTATTTTTATTTTTCATTTAATCTCGGGTCCTGGGAATTTCAATCCAATACCTTACACATTGAACTAACCCACTTCATTTCCAAATTCGAATATTCACCTATATAATAAAAATAATGTATGAATTATAAATAAAATATAAGTTATAGAATCGAGTATACAAATAAGTTAACTGATTTGTACATGAAAAATGTAATTTCAGCATGTCGATTTTGCTCCATAAAGTGTTGTTCAATAATCGTAGATAATTGTTGGAAACGGGAATGTATTAAACACCGTGTGTTTAGGCTTGAAGGAAATTGAACATTCTGGAGAGATGTAGGAGAACTTGAGACAGACAAAATCAATTGGGTTTTAGGATCCCAAAGAGAAAGGAAACGAGGTTATCCCAATTCTAACTTTGCAAGAAAAGAAATCCTATTAGGGGGGATCGAATTGTTGAAGCTCATTGACTTAAACATATATTAATAACACTAAAAGAAGTGGATTCACTGTTGTAAGAGGCTATTGGGTTCTATCGATGAATTATTGAAAAGACCTATTATAGTCAAACTGAGCCCTAAGGACCTGTTCATTATTTGACTGAAGAATCAACTTCATGACATTCTTTAATGATACAATATCAAGATCAACAGCAACTCCTGTATTATTAAGCCTAACCGTGTCTATACAAAATACCGCTATTACCTACTCATCCTGTCTTTCGCGATACGATTTGAACTAAAAACTTTCAGAACTACGGTGCCTCAACTTGTTATTATACGGAAACAGCTTTTTATTATTTTAACAACAATTATACATACGATCGATATTCTATTCAATGACGATGATCGATGAAGAATATGAAATTCAATGAAGAATTCTAACTTTATTAGAATCTGAACTCCTTGTTAACATAATAATATTCAAATTATTCAAGGATTTGGACACGAATGAAATATATCACAAATGTAAGTTTAAATAGTAATTTACAAGAAGGAGGACAAATAACAACAAAGAGTTCGTGAAGATCATTAATGAGCATTTTATGTAGCAAACTTTTCCTATTGTGCATATTAAGGCTTTAAATGCACTATATTAGGTTTTAATTTATTTGTAAATCATATAATTGAATGTTATTAAATAAAAAAAAATAATCCTATCTTGATGATTTGTTTAACCAAAATAGAAAGATTTGATCTCACAACAATATATCAACAAATCTACGAAATCATTTTATACCAAATTGAAGCCACTATCAATATTTACATCTTTACCATTTCCAGAAAGCGCCGACCTAAGTGATTGCTGATGGAAAATTATTTTCCACATCAGCGGCTTCTATTCACCGTCATCAACTCAGCTCCCATCGCTATCCATGATTTATTTACATTAAGTGAAATCATATATCAGAAGAGGAAAAGAATTTAGATATATTCTTCTCTCTAAGGTACTTGTGATAGTTAAAAAAATAATACTTAATTTTTCGATGTTTTATTAACTTTTCATGTAACTTAAAATAGCTGTTTATGATTATCATTTAAGATAGTCAATTTCATCTACACATGGAAGAATTAAATAATGTTTAACTAATCCTAATTTTTCAGGCAATTCATTTTTGTGTTATGAAAATTTAAAATAAAGTACCAATATTTAAGGTAAAATATTAACGAATTTTATCAAGATTTACTATTCGTTGAAGCTTCGCTACACCATATTAAAAACTATATTGCTTTTTCTTATCATGTAATATATAAAAATTTGTCGATAAGACAGGTGCGATTTAATAAACGATAAATCTGATATGATTTTCGGTGAATTTAAAACATTTTTTACTTTCAAAATTAATTTTATCTTGTCTTATTCTAATTTATTCATAAATGTTTTGACACTTTGGAAATTATCCGCCTAAAATAGTGCTGCATTTAACCATGACCGTTTCATGGTTTGTACTTTACTTTACATAAAATCAACGATAGTGTCGGTTCGATCTTCGGATGAAGAACCGCTATTAAAAGATTACAAATGTAAAGGCCTCTTTCTTTACATTGGCTAATATGTAGTGGTCTCCAATTTTTTTTAGAATTTTCATAATTCCAATTAAAACAACTTCTAAATAGCTTTTCTCAGAATACTTTCGTCCGGTATGATTTTCTGAGAGTTGATAAAAATGTTCGGAAAGATGGTGACTGAAGTTTGAATAAAAGGATATTAGCCCTACTAATTCTTGACACAAGCCAGAATCTTTTTTTATAAATTGATAAAAAAAAGTTTCCTTATTTGCAATGTGCGTCTATTAGCGATTTCCTATCGTGATCTATGGTTTTCACACAGCAAGAACAAAATGCCACCTTCCCATCAATATTTAGCTCTGGATATTCATATGTCCATTGTTTCAACTGTGTAGAAACACTCACGGCCGGATTTGGCATTTTCAAAGTTGATAGTTTGAAATCTTGTCAAAAAATGACCCTGTGTGCTAAATCAGAAGTAATAAAATGGGAAGCGGCGAGTAATTTTTTCTGAGGAACCGTCTTAATTCTACGAAGTACGTTTGCCTAAATCATCAAAGCTCCTAATTCAATACGACCATTTAAAAGCAGTAGATCACAAATACAGTTGTTTTAAGCGAATTTTTACTTTCAATTTAAAATTAATTAACCTATTTAATATAAATATGTCACCTTATAATCGTAATTTTTTTTTTTTTTTAATAAATGATTAATTGAAAAAAAAATAGATAAATTTGGCCCAATTGTGCAATTTCATGCATTAAAACCCGAATTCGTGCAATTAAGGTCAAAAAGTCAAATTTGTGCAATTTCGTGCAAAATGAAATTTAAGAATAAGAATCCTTAGGTCAAGGAGATAACTGCTTGGGTTAGAGAGCGCTAAACCAAAGGGAACTAAATGTGCAATAACACAGAGATCCGGTCTCTACTTATAAGCTTTACCTAGCTTTAAATTTTAAGCTTTTAAAGCTTGGCAAAAGTTAAGCTTCACCTTGCTTAAAATATAAAAATGTTAATAGCTAAAATAATGTAATGGTGCCTCTATCCGGAGCTGCTGTATACTACTGATTTATTATTATTCTGCCCCCCCCCCTCCCAATCTATCGCATTGTATGTGTTGCCACGCCACAATGACAAAAATGAGACACTGTATTCGACTGCGCGCTCACTTTGAATTACCGACAACTATCGGATCAAGGTGATCCATTAACCTCTATGATACTCATCTAAATAAAATAAGGGTGAATGCTCAAACATATACTCACCTTAAAGGTACGCCGCGGGCCGCATTGAAGACATTGGCGGGCCAAACTCCATTTCTGGCCCTCTGGCCGTAGTTTGGAGACCCCAGCTCTGGACAGGTGATTAAGCTAGCACTAGAGGCCTGGGGTATACCTCTCAACGTTGGGTCTTAGCAAGGCAAGTGACGCTATGTACAGTATGTGACCTCATCTCTGAATAAATACATAGTGCTTTGCTTTGTAGTAGAGTTCAAGAATTCGGCGTAGCGTTAAATTCTACTAGCCAGGCGATTAAACTAGCCACTGCAGAGTTAAATTTATTATTATTAAACAAATATTATTTATATTGCACAGTCGGATATCTCACAATTGACAATTATTGGAATTTAATGCAGGTTTATGGTTTTAAAAAAATAATAAATCATTTGAACCATTTTTAAATTATTACAATACTCTCAATTACTCTAAATAAATTTCTAACATCAAGCTAATACTCTAGGAGCCCACGACACTAAACCTATCATAGGGAAAAATGAAATTTAGTATCGCACAAATATTTGCTGAGCTTTAGCGAAAAATGTCCAAAAAAAAAAAAAAAAAAAAAAAAAAAAAAAAAAAAAAAAAAAAAAAAAAAAAAAAAAAAAAAAAAAAAAAAAAAAAAAAAAAAAAAAAAAAAAAAAATTGGATTTCACAACAGTACGAGGATTTTAGCGTGCTGCCATGTGTATTTTAAGGAACTTGATTGAACCTTCATATATGGAGTATAATACAAATTTTAACTAGCTAAGAGAAGTGAGACTGACCTGATATGTTTCAACAATTTTCCCAAGACCATAACTTCACGAAAAATGGCCAGATTTCGGAATTTTATTTTTCATTTTTTAGATACTGGTTCCAGCTACAATTTACTATGCAAGATTTTGTAATTTCTTCTTCAAGTAACACTTTTTTTTCTTGTTATAGGTAAAAAAACCGAAAATTTCCGCTATCTTGGAAGTATTTTTGTGATTTCGGGTATGAAGCTAACGGCTAAGGCTGTGGTAACAAACTCCAAATTCGGATTCAACACCCCAATAAACATCAAGATTCATTCATAAAAAAAAGTTTGGCAGTATTTTTTTCATGAAAACGGTCTTTTGTGACCTCATTTACTGACCGCTGCCATTTTGTTAGCTGTTTGGAAAATACAGCAGAGGTTTTTCTTGCATAAAAATTGATGTTTTAGATAGGCTTGGTTTTTTTGGGAGACTTATCATGACAGGATTAGTGTTGGGGGAACCAAGACTATAATAACTTGCCTATTCTTGTGAAAAAATGCTTGAGCCACTTGTAATAACAAATTCTAAACAGGCATTTTCTTCAAAATTTGGATTATAAATTAGTATCTCTAAAAACATAGTAGCCGGCTGGCGAGAGGTCAATAGAGCAGGGTGGATAGGAAAGAGTCTTACAGCCATGATAAGCAATATTGTGAGTCTTTTTAAACTATGTGAGACGTTCAGTTTACGCAAGTTCCAAGTTTTATTTATTACCTTTGCAATTACTTTGAGGTGGTCAGCATCATCTGATTAGCTGACAGAGATTCTCTGCAAATTATCGAACACTTCTTTTAGGATTTTCTTTGCAATATCTTTCTGTACATCTTCATAAAAAGACGGAGTCCTTTCTGTTTTGACATATGGGGAAAACAACATAGGTTTCATAGTTGTTAAAAATGGTAATGCACCCTATTTTTTAAATCTTTTTATATTTTTATTTATATTTTTTATCTATTTCTTTATTTTTTTGGTCACTTTAAATGGAATGACCCTATATTATTAATTTCTGGACGACCCAATAACTAAAATATTTACTTTTTTCAGAGTAATTATCTCTATCAGAATTACATAGATAATATGAACTTTATTTAAACATCTTCGTATAGAACCTTCAACAATGGAGCACCAAATGCATAAAATGGACACCTTAATATAATATCTAAAGGAAGATAGCCTAGAAGGGGATTCCTTAATGATGCTCAGTTCGCCGGCTACAACCCTGCCCGAAAGCTGAAATATTAAACGATTTACTCCTCCTCAAAATGGAAGGGAAATTGCTGCTGCGGTTCAGTTAGTCCTCCTCTGACAATAATTTGGTTTTCTCTAGCCCACGGGCTTCATTTCGATGGCTACCTTTCCTTGTAGATGATTAAAAAATGGTTAATAGCTTTAGACAAATTAAAAAAGTGATAATTCAGAGATCACTGAATCATATTGATTTGCCAACTACACATTATAAAAAAAAATTAAAGCGATTTTTTTTACAGAATTTAAAATGCAGAAAATAATGTGATGAAGTACATAGTTGGAATCTATGTATCTATCATCGATCATTTTTACAAATAATCATACTCTCGTGTGGATAAATTTAAACACCTCTTTTTTTAAAAATCCGACCTATGGTAATAAATTCGTTCTGCTATATATCAAACCAAAAGGTTTTTACTTAGCAAAATAATATTCGAGTGTTGTGTAATAGGGTGGCTGGCCCCTTCACAGCCTCTTGCAGGTGGTCCAGCAGTTCACACTCTTTGTTGGTGTGAGTGCCATATTTCTCTACCTGCCTATCCATTACCAGGTAATATTTGGGGTAAACGCGATATTTGAAGTCAGTCATGGAGAGAGTCTAGGAGATGTCTGGTCTGGTCCTGGTTCCTTCGGAGCTTGAGAGCTCCCGGCTTACCACCATGAAGCCGATCCCACCCACAACATAGCATCGCCCTCATATTCAAGATAAGTTTGGGCTAAGTTCCTTATGTTAAATTTAAGATATTAGATTAACTAATGATTCTTATTTTTAACTGTAATTTTTATATGTCAACCCATAGTGGAATATATATTGTTTTAGTTCAACCGTCATTTATTCACCATTTGCATGCCACTCAATAATTAATATATTTGATTCCTCTCCTTTATAATTAACAAACCTTAATCATTGGCCCCACGATAACCTTCTGGAGAAGATATTAGATTAATATTTAATTAATTAATTAGATAAAAATACTCAATTATAAATTGTCAGGAGAGTCCTGGCTGGCATCCCTGTATTTAGATAAATGCATGATCCGGACTGGACACACACAGAGGACATAGCATTAAGAATGTCATCCCTTGTTCGGGATCTGATTAGTCAAATAATTAAGGTTTTTAATTATTGTTAATTATTTTAAATTGGTTAATAATTAATGAGTGACATAAGTATTTTTTTAAACAAAATAATGACGTTGGGTGTGATTAAGTTTATTACTATAAAATGGGTTTCCGTTAGTTTGTGGGTTTAATTAATATAATTAGAGTGTTTTTAATATTTCTTACGGTCATCTCCCTCGAGCACGATGTCGGAGACAACTATTAATGATAGTTCGGAAACAGATATAAAAATGTTAAAAAAGATAGAAAGAAGACATAAAAGAGCTGAAAAAGCTAGGATGGATAGGAAATTGGAGCATCAAATTTTTGAAATGAAAAATAAAGGCGGAACTTCATCCCCTAAAAGTTTAAAAAAGCGGTCAGAGACGACAGAGGCAATGCTCTCAGAATTTCGGAAAGATTTGATTAATATTTTTAAGGAATATAGATCAGAAAAAGAAGTGGAACAAGATTTTGAAAAGAACCTCCCAGCGCAAGAAATTAAAGAAATAGCTGAGGAAGAAGTAAATGAGGAAACTGAAGTTGAAAATTCCAGTCCTCCAACCGTTGTCAATGAAGAAACAATATTTAATGAAGCAGATCTCCAGATATATGACGAAATCATTCAAGAATATGAGAAGGATGAAAATGAGGATAAATTTACAAGTCCTCTTAACACTGTTGAAGAATCAGTTAAAGCAATTGAAGAAGACATACTAGAAACAATTAAGAAAAACAAAAACAAAAAGAAGAACAAGAAAAAGAAAAGTAAATTGTTATCAAAGAAAAAGAAAAAACATATAGGAAAAAAGCTTAAATATAGAAAAATAAAAGGACCAAGACAAAGAACATTAAGAGCAAGTAAAAGTGTTAAATTTCAAAAAAGATCGAAAAAAAAAATCGTTCATTGTTTTAATACATTAAAAAGAAATATAAATAAGACTAGTGGAGATAAAGGCGAAACAAACAGTAAGATAACATGTGAAAAGGACAAATATGAGACAGACTGTGACAAAGATCGTTGGAAAATTATGGAAAAGAAACATAAGAAAATATCTAAGATACGAATTGAAGAAATTATAAGGAAGGACTATTGTACTGCAGGAAAAAACCCAAATCCCATAGATGTACGCAACTATCTACGGGGGAAGGTTAAGAAAAAATTATAATTTTTGACAATGCCTATTGGAAATTTGGTACAGATCTGGCTTATACTTATGGAAAAGACTATTTCTTAGGATATAAATAGAGATATAATAAATTGTGTAAATAGTAGATTATTCGGAAATATTAAATAGGTTATTTCAATAAGACACCTCAACAAAGTTTAATCAGTTTAAAATATATAATTTATCAGTCTATAAATACTGTGAAAACAAGTTATAGAATGAATAAGAGTAAATTAAAATTAAAACATTTTTAGTCAAAAGAAATTTTGTAATGGCCAAAGTTTTATAGAAAAAATAGCTAACAGTAATAAATAGCCTAAAGCTGCCAGGAATGATCAGTTAGAACAAAAAAGGAGCATCCCAATGGAAACATCATAAAGTTTGGATAGATTGATTTATTTTATTGTATATTTTTGTAGAAGTAATTAGGAACATTACTCGAATTTTTTGGAGTAGACGTTGTCCTCCTTTTATCAGGAAAGAACCCTGAAGTTAAAGAATCCTAAAGGAGCTTCTGTTGATACCCAGAGCGATGGGAATTATAATTTCTAAGGATCCAAACGGAAGAAGAATTAAAATATTTTATTAAGTTAATGGGGCTCAATTATTATTTGTATTATTCAACTGTTATTAACTTAATGTGCATGTGATAACTTGGTAGGCTTATTTAAATTTATAAATGGTCATATTTAAAATAATAGAAAATTTTGAAGTAGGATATACATTCATCACTTGTATTAAATATCCGTTTAGTAAGAAAATTGGTTTTATTGTTTTGTTGAGGTCAATGTTTAAGATTAGGTTTTTGGAAATTAGATCATAATTTTGATATTTATAAGGATTTTAATTAATTTACAATAGGGGTAAATTAGCACATAATTAGTGTTGTTTTTAAAAAAGTTGTAGCGTGATTTTTTGGAAATGTTTTTAGGTTTTGTTAAGAAGTTCGTGAAAGATTCGTAAATGATCCAAGATTTGATAAAGTTAATATAGAAATATTTGTGCGTAACATCGTATTATAAATAATAACATTAAAAAATATATTGTGTCATATAAGAAGATCGTTAAAAACAATGTAGGAGTTTAAATTGATTTTCCAATATGTTAAAAATAACATACCTACCTATAACCAAAGTATCATAAATTAATTTCTTTTAAAGTAGAGTCATTTTAAAATTTCTGGTTGACATATAGAAAATAGAAACAGGATCATTATTTTATATTTTGCATTATATAGCTTCATTTATGAGAACGGATATGCGGCAACCTGCAGTTTCAGGTATACCTCCATACCGCGACAATAGCTTGCAAACGGAGTAATGCAACACCTCAGGTAGCAAGCCCTTTTTAAAAATAGGGTTCACAGGAGCAATAACATCTGGTGTGAAGAAGTGAAGGTGACATAATAGTTCCAAATAGTCATAATAATCATCAGTAGTAAGAACCACTTAAACTTAGAAAAAGGGGTCAACAGATAAAATAACTACTAGGGGGAGAGTTTCAATCTCGAATTACTCATCATAATGTTTCTGTCCAAGGACGTACAGAAAGACTCCTCAAATGGATAAACAAGAAAAGAAACATATCATGCAGTTGATTGAAGGTACCTAGTCATTCTTTATCGCCCTCGCAAACAATAAGATGATCCTTACGAAGATACCTGGGTTTGTGTGATGACAAGTGGTTGGACATCAAGTAAAAGTGGTCAAACCCAATAGAGCCTTGCCCTATAATGATAGTGCCGTCAAACCAGAAGCTCCCTAACTGGTTGTTCAATATATTAAATCGTGAGTTGAATCACTGACGATGAAGAGGGGAAAAATGTTAATTTATTGTTTTAATATTATAAAATTTGTTTTATTTGGTAAACAGATGATATTTAAATAGTGTAACATTGAAAATGGTTGTTTACAGGGTTTGTAGAGCTTAGAAGGTATACATAAATACAACGCCTTAACATTTTTCATAATTAGTTTTTTATAAATAAGTTAAACGTTAATTTCATTTTTGTATTTACTATCATTTGTTAGTATTAGTATTCGTAAATATTGACTTAACTACATTGTTTTTTATTATTAAATTGTTCATGAAAGTATGATTATAGGTGGTATATTTTGTTCATTTTATTATTCTAGGTATAAATGGTCCTAGAGTTATCTTTCTGGATTTAAATTTGTAATATTGATAAAGCTTATTTATGTTTGATATTATCCTTACTTTATGTAAATTATGTATGGCTATTAGTTGTCAATATAGACTTCTCCGAAGAAACAATATTGATAAATTTTAGGTAGTCATAAAATTCATTGTTTAAACTCAAATTTGTAAACAAGTTTATATTATATTCTAAATCACTGGTTTAGCAGATAAGTCCTAAAATCATGTTATTCGTAGAATTTAAAAATAGTCTTACTGTAGTATTTTGTTGATATCATGAGGGTAAGATGGCGTTTATTTTTATGTTATTCAATAGTGTGATATTCAATTTTGTTATATTCTAAACTTTGTTCATTGAATTTATCTCAGGGCTAGCTATATATTATTTCTGTTAATAGTTGTAGATTATTTTAATGAAAAATCAATAAGTTTTACTCCCTTATTAATTTTTCTTTTCTTGTAAGAGGAGGGTAATGCTATGTATCAAACCAAAAGGTTTTTACTAAGCAAAATAATATTCGAGTGTTGTGTAATAGGGTGGCTGGCCCCTTCACAGCCTCTTGCAGGTGGTCCAGCAGTTCACACTCTTTGTTGGTGTGAGTGCCATATTTCTCTACCTGCCTTTCCATTACCAGGTAATATTTGGGGTAAACGCGATATTTGAAGTCAGTCATGGAGAGAGTCTAGGAGATGTCTGGTCTGGTCCTAATTCCTTCGGAGCTTGAGAGCTCCCGGCTTACCACCATGAAGCCGATCCCACCCACAACATAGCATCGCCCTCATATTCAAGATAAGTTTGGGCTAAGTTCCTTATGTTAAATTTAAGATATTAGATTAACTAATGATTCTTATTTCTAACTGTAATTTTTATATGTCAACCCATAGTGGAATATATATTGTTTTAGTTCAACCGTCATTTATTCACCATTTGCATGCCACTCAATAATTAATATATTTGATTCCTCTCCTTTATAATTAACAAACCTTAATCATTGGCCCCACGATAACCTTCTGGAGAAGATATTAGATTAATATTTAATTAATTAATTAGATAAAAATACTCAATTATAAATTGTCAGGAGATTAAGTCCTGGCTGGCATCCCTGTATTTAGATAAATGCATGATCCGGACTGGACACACACAGATGACATAGCAGTTCAATAGTTTAACAAGAAGGGTACGATTTCTTACCTAATTCTGGTAATATCTAGGTTCTACTAGGAAAATATTAACATCTACTGAAGTCACATGTAATATTATTCTGAATGATGTTTTATACAGCGCGGCGCTTGAACAAATCAGTGATGAAGATAATTCCTTGAAATGGATAAATGGATTAATATTGTTGAAGAGCTACATCAAAACGCTGTATCAAATCCAGCAACAATGAATTTTCAAGAGAGTATAATTGTTAAATTGCGGACGCGCGGGCCCTTCTTGGAGCCCGAAACTGGATAGCTGTAGCAAGCGACCGAGCGAACTGGCGGAAGCTTTTCGAGGAGGCCTAGTCTCGGTGACGGGATGTCGCGCCACCTATGATGATGATAATTGTTAAAGGATACCATTAGTGTCTCATTATCATATTATCATATATATATATATATATATATATATATATATATATATATATATATATATATATATATATATATATATATATATTAATATTACTTAGAATAAATAAGATGTTACAGGCAAGGCATTAAATTAGATTGGTTCTTTAAGGCATTTAAGGAATGAACTTAAAGGCCCTAATGGAGGGTCTGAATGAAAAATGTAAGAATAAAATGGTTGGACTATGTACATCGTATGAATCCAAAGACTCCCCTTGTCGGAGGAAAGAGGAAGCGACAGGTCCAGTCTGATCTTAGATTCTTAGTGTGGCCAGTGTGGGCTGTATGGGCTTTGTGGGCAGTGTGGATAGTGTAGGCAGTGTGGACAGTGTGGGCAGTGAGGATATTGTGGCCAGTGTGGGCTGTGTTGGCAGTGTGGGCAGTGAAGACATTGTGGGCAGTGTTGTCACATGGAGGAGACCCGCGGAGGTAGATTATTAAGAAGGTTATAGTACCGTAGGAATTACGAGATATAGATCTGTTAAACTTATTTCATTTTACCTTAATACTAATTAGTTTGAATTAACTAATTGTTTTAGTATTCATATTTCATACGATATCAACAAGTACGTAATTCTAACTAAGATACATCTAGGCAATTGTATACAAACTAGCACAAATTATTCGCGGGTTCGCCCACTCATAAGTAAAAGAACATTGATAATTTTAACTAATGATTGAAATTTTATCTGTTATTCAATAAAAATCTTGTATTGTAGTATACAACTAAGCAATATTTACTCAATGATTTAAACTGGTTAAAAATGCCATTTTTAACAAATTTCCATAATCCAATTTTGATTAACTGTTTGAAGATTAGGTAAAAGCATAATTAAACATCCAATTTTTAATGTTAATCTATGAGTAGGTAATCCAGATGGACAAAGACTATTAAGAAATCTTGCGGATAATGGACGGCATTATGAGTGCTTACTACAAAAGGCTCATAAATCATATTTTTTAATACGATATATAAAAAGGACAGGACATGGCGACATTTTGATTTGATAATTTTTATTCAGCAGAGAAAATGTCATCGTTTTCATCTGATTGGATTTCAATTTCTAACCAGAAAGGTATAAGACAGTGTAGCGAACTTCGTTTCTACCACTCAGCATTGTGGATTTTAATTGTAATTATTGTAAGTTTGTTTCTAAACCTTCCTAAAAGTATAATAATGGTGTAGTTAAAATTTGGTTCAGTAGTTTTACCATTGTAAACTTCATAGGGAAATGACGCTAACCACTTATTTATTCGAATTCCATTGGGATCCACATGTTGCACCACATATTTAAATCTTTCTAAAATAATTTGATTAAATTTAAGTTAATTTTACTATTAATCTCAAGGTCTATATAACACCATAATTTTGTAACCTCTCATAATGACTGAATGGTGAATTTTCAAACTTCACAGTTATCCATAATATGATTTTTTTTAAAACAAATTAATTGAAAATCCATAAATGTTTTAATTGCTAAATCTTTCTGGAACTATAAACATGACGTGGTTAAAATTTGGTAAAGATTGGTTCAGTAGTTTTCGCAGCTAGTGATCACAAACGAAAATTGGCTTGTCCGCCCTAACAACTCTAACTAAGGATGTTAATATTTATAATGCTTTACCCAAACAGATTTCGAGTCTCTTGACAGTAATTCGAAATTCATTATTCCCTTTGGTGGACTGCCAGAATGACAAATATTCCTCCCACTTTATTTCACTTTGTGCAACGTCACAGTCGCTTGTTTTTAGTAGTTATTTGCTTTACTTTATAATCATATGTTTTATATTATTTAAAATTCTATCAATAATATTCTATTGTATTTTTTAAATTATATATCATACGTTTTAAAAATAACCATATATATTTAATCTTTATTCAAGAAAGATCTTGGGCCCAGTAAAAAAAAAAAAAAAAAAAAAAAAAAAAAAAAAAAAAAAAAAAACGAGAATACAGGAAACGGCACGACCACGAACTTCATACCCATGTGAAAAAAATATCTGACACCATGAGGTAACAGAGAATTACATTTTAATGCCATATAACAAGAATGAACACAATTCGACTGACAAATAGGATCTTCACGCACTTTCTCAAAAAGGGAGCTTGGTTAACTGAAGTGGGCAGAGATTTGAAACAGGAATGGGAATTACTATCAACCATATTTGGGAACATGCCCCCACTAAGCAGAAACTGACAACACCCCGATGTTGCCAAGAAAAGTTTAAGCTTCCAACAGGCAAGAAGTGGACCGAAGAAAGGAAGGAACAGCATCGATAACGAATGCGCTAGTACTGGGTGAATGTTAAAGCTCGATGCAGCAAGAAGCAGTTGAAATGACATGGTCCTTAGCTGGCCGAATCGGAAAAAAAAATGTAATCTCTTCTTTTAAAAACAAACTTTCTTAATAATAGCCTGGAATTGTAAACAAAAGCTTCATGTATTTAAAATTCTTATTTACTATAACATTTCTTATCAAGAATGTAAGAAGTTTTAAAAAACTTCTCCATGCTCCTTCTCAGAGGACAACCCTATAAAACTGATAGATCTATTTGATTCCTGAATGTTTATTTAGACGTTTCAATGCATTTATGTAAATAATTAATTATATTCATGATTCTGAGTTCAGATTCCATAATTAATATTAGCAAAACTACTAATTAAAATTTATTATCCACTGTTTTGAAAATATCATAAAATCTCTTTTTTTCCCTAAGCGCAAATCAACAACCGCTTGTGCTCCTACATCAAGACATCTGATAAACGTCTAACATGGAATTTATTTAAATACTTAAAATCTTGACTAATTAAAAATACCAATATTAATAATTATAATTTTGATTTTTAAAAATGAGGTTTAAGGTTTTATTTAGCAGAACACTATAAAAACTCTTATTTAGCAATTATTATCTTTAGTCCAGAATTCTCAATATAATGTGATTAATAAACTTGTTCCTAATGATCTCCACTTGTGGCTAATTTGCCACTAACAATTCTTTCTTAATAAAATCCCAATTCTCTATGTTGTCTACAAAAAATAACCTTCTGACATATAATTTTAATTGAATAGTCAGTTTCTTATCTTCAATTTCCCTCCATATACTAAATTCATTTCTGTTCAAACAGTTTATATTATAGTATTTATAAATATTATAGTTTTTTTGTTTTACTATAACGACGAATTTTGATAATAATCAATATATTTATCGAATTGAAGGTTATTAGGCTTGTCTTTGGAATGGGTGGCGTGACGATGTTTAAGGTCACTACGTCGTAACAACATAATTACGGTAAGAAATTAAGTTATAAATTTCTACTGTAATAAATTATACTATAACTATATACTTAATTCGTTATAAAGTATTGCTTTTACTAAGTTTTTGATTATTAAATATATGATAAATCTAAAATTTAATAATAATAGAAAAACACCTGTGTAACATATTTATACGGCGATTTTATAATTTTATTGGAGTCTTTTTGGAGCCTTCATTTGGGTGTTTTTTGTACATATTTCAAGTTGCAGCAGCTTTTCAAGATTGTGAACAACAGTATTTTCGGGGAATTCACAGTGACTGCCTTAAAATCATTATCTTGCCAACTTCTTTGAAGTAGCGAACTACAGCCGTTAACAACTGTAGCGAACATCCCCTCCAGAAAAAAGGCATCCCAGAATATCGATGACAATGTTGTTATTGAAACCGAAGAAATTCAGAAAACAGGAATAAATCAAATAGAAGGCAAAACATTTGCCAAAATTACAGCACAGAAATTAGATAAATTTCCCAAGAGAGACCAGGCTATTTTATTTAACAGTGTAGAGGGTATAAAACTAGTTGAATACTTAGAAAAGCTAGCAGAAATCATTTCTCCTAAAGACATTAAGTTTGCGTCCAGAATTAGCAACAACCGCATATGCGTACATCTTTCTGCAAAATTACTGGTTGACCAATTGATAGAAACTAAAGCTACATTAAAATTAGGGGCAAATATTATTCCCATCAGAAGACTGATCAATCCTTCGAAAAAAGTCATAATTTCCAACGTAGATCCATGCATCCCCCACAATGCAATAGAAGAGGCTATAAAGCAGGTCAAGGTGATACCAGTGTCGCCAATTCAGTTCCTAACAGTTGGTGTTGAAAGATCCATTGTTTCACACATTTAAGCTGGAGGCGACAAGTTTATGTCACTCCAGATAGCGCTGAATTCCTTCCAGAATCCTTAGTAATTAAAACTGACGAGGGCTCATTTCGTATTTTTTTTTTTACGAAGACACTGGGGCTTGCTTTAGGTGTAAGAAACAGGGTCACTTCACCTCCCTTTGCCCCACCCTACGAACAGACATTAGACAAACTAAATCACCAGGACTCGCTGATTTCCCCTCACTAAATGAAAAAGTTTCCTCTAATAGTAGTCAGCGTATTACACCAAATAAAACCAAAATTTCAATTGTAAATAAAACAATGTCAACTAAAAACCCAGATCAATTAGAAAATAACCTAAAAATTAATTCAATAGATCCCAGGGATCATTGTAATATTACTGACAAAAAAATAACTAAACTAGATTCCATGCATGACCCATCAATTAGTAGTCGCGAGTTGGGATCCGAACAAGGAGACAACCAGTGGACTATTAATGATTTACAGAATCAGGATTCCAATGCTTGTAACACAAAAACGCCTAGCACCCAAATTACTCTGGATAAACAAACTGTAGCTGATGCCTTAATTCCGATTAGAAAGCTAATTGATTCACCGGGAAAAAACTATCCACTTACGTATATTCAACCATGTTCATTAGTAGATAACGTGATTACTACAAAAGACCCAGTCTCAGCATCCATAGAATTATCTAAGGATCTTGATTCCATCATAAATATGTTCTCAGATTTGTATTCTGTTCTCTCCACAAAAGGTTTAAAAAGCAGATTTACTAAAATGATAAAAGGGCTACAAAACCATATAAAGAACACCTCCATCATTGATACTAATGATGATACATAGAACTAACCTTACAAAACTACTGTTTTAAGTTAATTTATCTGTTCTGTTTACCTACATCCGTCAGACAATATTACTCATAATTCAATTCGGGATCTTCTACTCGAACTTCCTCCTCCTTTTCTCATAATGGGAGATATGAACGCCCACAGCCCAACATGGGGTCCTAACCATAAAACTGATGCAAGAGGAAAGATTTTAGAATCATTGATGGATGAATTTTCCCTCGTGTTGTGCAGTCCCTGTGAGCCATCCTTCTATAGCCGAGCTCACAAAACTTGGACTTCCATTGATCTTTGTCTAGCCTCTCATTCTTTTCCCATCATCCCTCAGTTTTATTTCCACTGTGACCTCACTGATAGTGATCACCTACCCCTATTACTATCGCTGCAAATTGATCCATTTCTTCTAACTACTACTGGGAAATGGAGGATAGATAAAGCTAACTGGGAGGATTACTCGCAAGCTTGTTCGGATTTTTTTCAATAATTATGTGATTTCCCCTTATCACGGTGAAAATATTGAAACGTTCACATCGAAGATTGTGGAAATTGCTGAACAGTTTGTTCCTAAAACAAAGCCATCTAAACATCTGAGGAAGGTTCCTTGGTGGTCGCATGAGTGTCGCGCCGCACTGACAAATAGATACAAAGCTCTAAAACTTTTAAAATCTCACCCTTCGTTAGCTAACCATATTAATTACCAAAAAGCTAAAGCAGAAGCACGATGGGTTATCAATCAGGCAAAAAAAAATCTTGGACTAAATTCATTTCCTCCTTTGCCTCACCCGTATCAACGAAAATTTTTTGGAATAAAATAAGAGCTATCAAGGGTAGGCAAATCAACCAAATTCCGAGGTCAATCATTTACAACGATAAAACTTTTACGAAACCGAAGGACATTGTCAATGCTTTTGGACAACATCTTTCCTGTATCACGAAAAATAATGTGGGACCTAAAGTTATTCAGAGTATTCCTAACTCAAACCATGATAATGAGTCATACAATCTTCCCTTCACGATGGAAGAACTAAAATACAGTATAAGATTTTCCTGCTCCAAATCTCCAGGTCCAGATCATGTTCACATGGAATTCATAAAGCATTTACCCCCGATAGTAATTAACTTGTTACTAAAACTCCTAAACAATATTTGGATGAACAGAGATTTCCCTAAAATATGGTCTACGGCAACTGTAGTACCATTACTCAAATCCAACAAAGACCCAAGATTGGTTCAGAGTTACAGACCTATCTCTCTCACTTCGGTTCTGTGTAAGCTAACCGAAAAAATGGTCAATCGCCGCCTTTCATGGGAATTAGAATCCCGTAAATTACAAGACGACGAACAATATGGATTTCGCAAATATAAATCAACAACGCATCTCCTTTTCAAATTTAACTCATATTTAAAATCGTCTTTAAATAAAAATCAACATGTTTTCGCAGTGTTTCTGGACTTAAAAAATGCTTTTGATTCATGTTGGAGATCCAAAATTATAGACACCTTACAGTCATGGGGTTTCTCTGGGAACATTTTGTACTTCATTCAAAATTTTCTCTAAAATCGTAAATTTATAGTACGCTCAGGCTCTCTTTTTTCCGAGGAATTTGACTTATATAATGGGGTGCCTCAAGGATCAGTATTAAGCCCCACATTATTTATCATCGCAATTAATCACATAAAAAAATTTGTTCCGAATCCCGTTAGAATCTCATTATACGCTGATGACGTTTTAATTTATTTTAGCTCCACCGATATTAACCTTGGCCAATTGGTAATACAGAAAACTCTCAAGAATCTAGAAAAATGGGCCACATGTCACGGGTTTAACTTCAGCCCTTCCAAATCTTCTGCAGTTCACTTTTGCAGAATTCGAAAATGCACGCAACCTTTCACTGTATATCATTTTTCATTTTTCTTGGACAACAAGTTAGTTTGAAACTTCATTTACTTACGTTTAATAATGCCTAAAAAAAAAAATGCCTAAATAAACAATGGATCCAGTTTATCTCTCGAGAAGCCCCAGTATTGTATTTTAAGTACTACAGGTGTGATAAGAAATATACAAATTTTTAACAGTATTGTCACAATGTTTATGTTTATGAACCAAATTAGTATTTCTAAAAATAAAAAAAAAACTATTGCAAAATAGAAATGAAAAAATAAAATAAATAAATCAAAAATATGCCTTTTTTTAAAGCTTCTTCAAAAACGACATGAAACATGCTTATTTTTTATTAAATGAATTTATTATCGATTTCTTACATTCATTTAGTATCATATGTAAAATAAATAAACAATCTTTCGTAGCATTCACCATTCTAGATTTATTCTAATTTCGGTTGAAACCGGTCATACTGATATTAAATGTATTTTATAATACATATTGAACACAATGCCTTTTACGAATTGTTACTTTATACATAACTCCATTAAAATTCACCATGTGCAGGACAAGGGATGGAATTTCATATTTTTTATTATATTGGGGATTAAAAAAAAATATTGATCACACACAGAACAGTAATGAGTTTGCACGAATGATAAATTAGCCAGATTCAAATAAATAATAAATTAATTTTTGCAGTTGTGAATTGTATATTAAAGTTGTTTTGATCTGCTTTAGCCCTCTCTTCAATTATTCTCTTGACATGAAAGTCTTTATTTTTTTTTTTTAATATACAATAAAAAACTCTTTTTTGAAAATGTATTCTAGATTTGTTTTTCTAGATACAGGCTTGGTTTTGAGATCCATAGACTGAGTGTATATATTGTATATATAATATGATAGTATTGTTAATTTTCTTTCTCTTTTCATTATACTAAAACAACACAATATGAGGCAACGGCATTTCACTTCATCAGGCTCTAACTCCCCAAGATGATGAGAGTCTTAGGCAAAGGTTCTATGTCTCGAATGTTCCGATGAGGAAACGCTTCCACCATAGCCACTACATAAATATTAGTTTCATCAAGGGCTTGTCGAGCCTCTCGGGGAAAACCTTCCAAGTCGACCTGTTCTCACCGCTCCACAGTGGAACGAACGTTAGGGCGGAATGGACATTCGTTAATATCTCCGGTTCTGCTTCTCCTAGAATAATGCTATTGGTACCGTTTTAAAGCTTTTTGAATGGACTATTAAATGATATGCTAATCATGATCAGATCGTAAGAGGAAACATGTAAGAATTCCTGATTTGATATTTCGATGTTGGATAATTTATCATCATTTACTTACCATTTATTGTACCTATATACTACGAGAATATATGCAATAAAATATTCTATGGAATGATAAATACATATGTATTAAATAAAATTACAAAATAAAACGTAACAAACTAAAATATTTAATTATTAAAAAAAAAAATAATATAACAATTGATAATTACTTTTGTCAGTTAATATCCTAGGACTAATTGATACATCAAAATTATAATATATGTAGGTGCCTATATACAATTGTTTATTTAAATAACGATCAGAATTAAACTCATAACAACATCATTTTAATTAAGATTCTTTTTTCTATATTCTAAGTAACAATAAGTGATTGTGCTTCTGGTAATAAATCACGTTTAATGTTTATTATTCTCGGTCTAAGAGTCGAAATTAAGGGATCCGAATTTATTAATAAATTACTTAAAACATCTCGATTGTTTGATTGCCTCGATGATTTTCTGGCATGAAACAGTCTGAAATTTCGGAATAACTTGTGATTCGCTTCTTGAGCATCTTCTGACAATTGTCCTATAGGTATTATAGCATTTTTGGCTATCAGTGTTCCGTGCACGAGCAGTTTGTGCACGGTGACTGGCAACCCCTATTAAGCTGGCCCCCCCACCATCGCCAAACGAATTAAAACCTATTGCATAATTTTGTGCTATTTATGTGCTAATTTGTTGCCGTAGTACGGATTTTGTTGCTCGCACCGTTTGGCAGGTATTAACGATCAAAGGTGGGGGGGCTAGCTTAATATTAAGCTAGCCCCCCCACTATAAGAAAGAAATGGAATTTCAAAAAACTGCTTATGTCGGAATTTGTTGCTATTTTGTTGCTCTAAGATGGCATAAAAACATTCTAAAATATCAATAATTTAAAAAAAAAAAAAAATTATGTCGCATATGAGTGTTTACCGCTTACCCGTAAATGATGAAATTTCTTCAAAAAATTTCACGCTATCTTAAAGCAACAACGATGTAACAAAATCTAGTACACATATATAATGAATTTAAACAGTATAAATTAAATTCTTAAACACAAAAAAA
This sequence comes from Euschistus heros, assembly GCA_003667255.2. NCBI lineage: Eukaryota > Metazoa > Arthropoda > Insecta > Hemiptera > Pentatomidae > Euschistus > Euschistus heros. The sequence continues at coordinate 728,534 of RCWM02000165.1, forward strand.
AATAACTATATTCTATTATTAAGAAGAACCAGTTCCACTGCGTGACTTAACATGACCGCGAAGACATAGTGTCGATTTTCGTTCCTTAAAAACGAGCAACAAATTCAGTTAGCTATATAATTCAATAGCAGAATGTATAAACAATAGTTCAATGCCAAAAAGATGTGAGCAACTAATTTTTTTGGAAACTATTATGGTCTAATTGAGCGTAATACTATCAAAAAAAACGAAAAAGTGTTGATTTTCGTTCCTTAAAAACGAGCAACAAATTCAGTTACCTATATAATTCCATAGCAGAATGTATAAACAATAGTTCAATGCCAAAAAGATGTGAGCAACTAATTTGTTTAGGAAACTATTATGGTCTGATTGAGCGTAATACTTATCAAAAACGAAAAAGTGTCGATTTTCGTTCCTTAAAAACGAGCAACAAATTCAGTTACCTATATAATTCAATAGCAGAATGTATAAACAATAGTTCAATGCCAAAAAGATGTGAGCAACTAATTTTTTTAGGAAACTATTATGGTCTAATTGAGCGTAATACTTATCAAAAACGAAAAAGGGTTGATTTTCGTTCCTTAAAAACGAGCAACAAATTCAGTTACCTACATAATTCAATAGCAGAATGTATAAACAATAGTTCAATGCCAAAAAGATGTGAGCAACTAATTTGTTTAGGAAACTATTATGGTCTAATTGAGCGTAATACTTATCAAAAACGAAAAAGTGTTGATTTTCGTTCCTTAAAAACGAGCAACAAATTCAGTTACCTATATATTTCGATAGCAGAAGGTATAAACAATAGATCAATGCCAAAAAGATGTGAGCAACTAATTTTTTTAGGAAACTATTATGGTCTAATTAAGCGTAATACTTATCAAAAACGAAAAAGTGTTGATTTTCGTTCCTTAAAAACGAGCAACAAATTCAGTTACCTATATATTTCGATAGCAGAAGGTATAAACAATATTTCAATGACAAAAAGATGTGAGCAACTAATTTTTTTAGAAAACTATTATGGTCTAATTGAGCGTAATACTTATCAAAAAACGAAAAAGTGTTGATTTTCGTTCCTTAAAAACAAGCAACAAATTCAGTTACCTATATATTTCGATAGCAGAAGGTATAAACAATATTTCAATGACAAAAAGATGTGAGCAACTAAATTTTTTTAGGAAACTATTATGGTCTAATTGAGCGTAATACTTATCAAAAACGAAAAAGTGTGATTTTCGTTCCTTAAAAACGAGCAACAAATTAAGTTACTTATATATTTCGATAGCAGAAAGCATAAACAATATTTCAATGACAAAAAGATGTGAGCAACTAATTTTTTTAGAAAACTATTATGGTCTAATTGAGTGGAATACTTATCAAAAACGAAAAAGTGTTGATTTTCGTTCCTTAAAAACGAGCAACAAATTCAGTTACCTATATAATTCAATAGCAGAAGGTATAAACAATAGTTCAATACCAAAAAAGATGTGAGCAAATTTTTTTTGGAAACTATTATGGTCTAATTGAGCGTAATACTTATCAAAAAAAAACGAAAAAAGTGTCGATTTTCGTTCCTTAAAAAAAACGAGCAACAAATTCAGTTACCTATATAATTCAATAGCAGAATGTATAAACAATAGTTCAATGCCAAAAAGATGTGAGCAACTAATTTTTTTTGGAAACTATTATGGTCTAATTGAGCGTAATACTTATTATCGAAAACGAAAAAGTGTTGATTTTCGTTCCTTAAAAACGAGCAACAAATTCAGTTACCTATATAATTCAATAGCAGAATGTATAAACAATAGTTCAATGACAAAAAGATGTGAGCAACTAATTTTTTTAGGAAACTATTATGGTCTAATTGAGCGTAATACTTATCAAAAACGAAAAAGTGTTGATTTTCGTTCCTTAAAAACGAGCAACAAATTAAGTTACTAATATATTTCGATAGCAGAATGTATAAACAATATTTTAATACCAAAAAGATATTAGCATCTAATTTTTTTAGAAAACTATTATGGTCTAATTGAGCGTAATACTTATCAAAAACGAAAAAGTGTTGATTTTCGTTCCTTAAAAACGAGCAACAAATTCAGTTACCTATATAATTCAATAGCAGAATGTATAAACAATAGTTCAATGCCAAAAAGATGTGAGCAACTACTTTTTTTTTTGGAAACTATTATGGTCTAATTGAGCGTAATACTTATCAAAACGACGAAAAAGTGTCGATTTTCGTTCCTTAAAAACGAGCAACAAATTCAGTTACCTATATAATTCAATAGCAGAATGTATAAACAATAGTTCAATGCCAAAAAGATGTGAGCAACTAATTTTTTTTGGAAACTATTATGGTCTAATTGAGCGTAATACTTATCAAAAACGAAAAAAAAGTGTTGATTTTCGTTCCTTAAAAACGAGCAACAAATTCAGTTAGCTATATAATTCAATAGCAGAATGTATAAACAATAGTTCAATGCCAAAAAGATGTGAGCAACTAATTTTTTTGGAAACTATTATGGTCTAATTGAGCGTAATACTTATCAAAAACGAAAAAGTGTTGATTTTCGTTCCTTAAAAACGAGCAACAAATTCAGTTACCTATATAATTCATAGCAGAATGTATAAACAATAGTTCAATGCCAAAAAGATGTGAGCAACTAATTTTTTTAGGAAACTATTATGGTCTAATTGAGCGTAATACTTATCAAAAACGAAAAAGTGTCGATTTTCGTTCCTTAAAAACGAGCAACAAATTCAGTTACCTATATAATTCAATAGCAGAATGTATAAACAATAGTTCAATGCCAAAAAGATGTGAGCAACTAATTTTTTTAGGAAACTATTATGGTCTAATTGAGCGTAATACTTATCAAAAACGAAAAAAGGGTTGATTTTCGTTCCTTAAAAACGAGCAACAAATTCAGTTACCTACATAATTCAATAGCAGAATGTATAAACAATAGTTCAATGCCAAAAAGATGTGAGCAACTAATTTTTTTTAGGAAACTATTATGGTCTAATTGAGCGTAATACTTATCAAAAACGAAAAAGTGTTGATTTTCGTTCCTTAAAAACGAGCAACAAATTCAGTTACCTATATATTTCAATAGCAGAATGTATAAACAATAGTTCAATGCCAAAAAGATGTGAGCAACTAATTTTTTTTAGGAAACTATTATGGTCTAATTGAGCGTAATACTTATCAAAAACGAAAAAAAGTGTTGATTTTCGTTCCTTAAAAACGAGCAACAAATTTAGTACCTTATTCCGATAGTAGAAGGTAAAGCAATATTTTAATGCCAAAACGATGTGATGAACTAATTTTTTTAGTAAATTATTATGGTCTTATTGGGCAAAATACTTATCAAATACGAAAAAGTGTTGATTTTCGTTCCTTAAAAACGAGCAACAAATTCAGTTACCTATATATTTCAATAGCAGAAGGTATAAACAATATTTCAATGCCAAAAAGATGTGAGCAACTAATTTTTTTAGGAAACTATTATGGTCTAATTGAGCGTAATACTTATCAAAAACGAAAAAGTGTCGATTTTCGTTCCTTAAAAACGAGCAACAAATTCAGTTACCTATATAATTCAATAGCAGAATGTATAAACAATAGTTCAATGCCAAAAAGATGTGAGCAACTAATTTTTTTTGGAAACTATTATGGTCTAATTGAGCGTAATACTTATCAAAAACGAAAAAGTGTTGATTTTCGTTCCTTAAAAACGAGCAACAAATTCAGTTACCTATATAATTCAATAGCAGAATGTATAAACAATAGTTCAATGCCAAAAAGATGTGAGCAACTAATTTTTTTTAGGAAACTATTATGGTCTAATTGAGCGTAATACTTATCAAAAAAACGAAAAAGTGTTGATTTTCGTTCCTTAAAAAAAACGAGCAACAAATTCAGTTACCTATATAATTCAATAGCAGAATGTATAAACAATAGTTCAATGCCAAAAAGATGTGAGCAACTAATTTTTTTAGGAAACTATTATGGTCTAATTGAGCGTAATACTTATCAAAAACGAAAAAGTGTTGATTTTCGTTCCTTAAAAACGAGCAACAAATTCAGTTACCTATATATTTCAATAGCAGAAGGTATAAACAATAGTTCAATGCCAAAAAGATGTGAGCAACTAATTTTTTTAGAAAACTATTATGGTCTAATTGAGCGTAATACTTATCAAAAACGAAAAAGTGATGATTTTCGTTCCTTAAAAACGAGCAACAAATTCAGTTACCTATATATTTCAATAGCAGAATGTATAAACAATATTTCAATGCCAAAAAGATGTGAGCAACTAATTTTTTTAGGAAACTATTATGGTCTAATTGAGCGTAATACTTATCAAAAACGAAAAAGTGTCGATTTTCGTTCCTTAAAAACGAGCAACAAATTCAGTTACCTATATAATTCAATAGCAGAATGTATAAACAATAGTTCAATGCCAAAAAGATGTGAGCAACTAATTTTTTTAGGAAACTATTATGGTCTAATTGAGCGTAATACTTATCAAAAACGAAAAAGTGTTGATTTTCGTTCCTTAAAAACGAGCAACAAATTCAGTTACCTATATATTTCAATAGCAGAAGGTATAAACAATATTTCAATGACAAAAAGATGTGAGCAACTAATTTTTTTAGAAAACTATTATGGTCTAATTGAGCGTAATACTTATCAAAAACGAAAAAGTGTTGATTTTCGTTCCTTAAAAACGAGCAACAAATTCAGTTACCTATATATTTCGATAGCAGAAAGTATAAACAATATTTCAATGACAAAAAGATGTGAGCAACTAATTTTTTTAGGAAACTATTATGGTCTAATTGAGCGTAATACTTATCAAAAACGAAAAAGTGTCGATTTTCGATCCTTAAAAACGAGCAACAAATTCAGTTACCTATATATTTCAATAGCAGAATGTATAAACAATAGTTCAATGCCAAAAAAATGTGAGCAACTAATTTTTTTTAGAAAACTTTTAGGGTCTAATTGAACTGAATACTTATCAAAAACGAAAAAGTGTTGATTTTCGTTCCTTAAAAACGAGCAACAAATTCAGTTACATATATATTTCAATAGCAGAAGGTATAAACAATAATTTAATGCATCAAAATGTGAGCAACTAATTTTTTTAGAAAAACTATTATGGTCTAATTGAGCGTAATACTTATCAAAAACGAAAAAGTGTCGATTTTCGTTCCTTAAAAACGAGCAACAAATTCAGTTACCTATATATTTCAATAGCAGAATGTATAAACAATATTTCAATGCCAAAAAGATGTGAGCAACTAATTTTTTTAGGAAACTATTATGGTCTAATTGAGCGTAATACTTATCAAAAACGAAAAAGTGTCGATTTTCGTTCCTTAAAAACGAGCAACAAATTCAGTTACCTATATATTTCAATAGCAGCAGAATGTATAAACAATATTTCAATGCCAAAAAGATGTGAGCAACTAATTTTTTTAGGAAACTATTATGGTCTAATTGAGCGTAATACTTATCAAAAACGAAAAAGTGTCGATTTTCGTTCCTTAAAAACGAGCAACAAATTCAGTTACCTATATATTTCAATAGCAGAAGGTATAAACAATATATTTCAATGCCAAAAAGATGTGAGCAACTAATTTTTTTAGGAAAACTATTATGGTCTAATTGAGCGGAATACTTATCAAAAACGAAAAAGTGTTGATTTTCGTTCCTTAAAAACGAGCAACAAATTCAGTTACTTATATATTTCGATAGCAGAAGGTGTAAACAATATTTGAATGACAAAAAGATGTGAGCAACTAATTTTTTTAGAAAACTATTATGGTCTAATTGAGCGGAATACTTATCAAAAACGAAAAAGTGTCGATTTTCGTTCCTTAAAAACGAGCAACAAATTCAGTTACCTATATATTCAATAGCAGAATGTATAAACAATAGTTCAATGCCAAAAAGATGTGAGCAACTAATTTTTTTTTTTAAACTATTAGGGTCTAATTGAACGGAATACTTATAAAAAAAAAAAAAGTGTTGATTTTCGTTCCTTAAAAACGAGCAACAAATTCAGTTACCTATATAATTCAATAGCAGAATGTATAAACAATAGTTCAATGCCAAAAAGATGTGAGCAACTAATTTTTTTTGGAAACTATTATGGTCTAATTGAGCGTAATACTTATCAAAAACGAAAAAGTGTTGATTTTCGTTCCTTAAAAAAAACGAGCAACAAATTCAGTTACCTATATAATTCAATAGCAGAATGTATAAACAATAGTTCAATGCCAAAAAGATGTGAGCAACTAATTTTTTTTTTAGGAAACTATTATGGTCTAATTGAGCGTAATACTTATCAAAAACGAAAAAGTGTCGATTTTCGTTCCTTAAAAACGAGCAACAAATTCAGTTACCTATATAATTCAATAGCAGAATGTATAAACAATAGTTCAATGACAAAAAGATGTGAGCAACTAATTTTTTTAGGAAACTATTATGGTCTAATTGAGCGTAATACTTATCAAAAACGAAAAAGTGTCGATTTTCGTTCCTTAAAAACGAGCAACAAATTCAGTTACCTATATAATTCAATAGCAGAATGTATAAACAATAGTTCAATGCCAAAAAGATGCGAGCAACTAATTTTTTTAGAAAACTATTAGGGTCTAATTGAGGGGAAATACTTATCGAAAACAAAAAAAAAGGTTGATTTTCGTTCCTTAAAAACGAGCAACAAATTCAGTTACCTATATAATTCAATAGCAGAATGTATAAACAATAGTTCAATGCAAAAAAGATGTGAGCAACTAATTTTTTTAGGAAACTATTATGGTCTAATTGAGCGGAATACTTATCAAAAACGAAAAAGTGTTGATTTTCGTTCCTTAAAAACGAGCAACAAATTCAGTTACTTATATATTTCGATAGCAGAATGTATAAAAATAATTTAATGCCAAAAAGATGTAAGCAACTAATTTTTTTTAGAAAACTATCATGGTCTAATTAAGCGGAATACTTATCAAAAAAAACGAAAAAGTGTCGATTTTCGTTCCTTAAAAACGAGCAACAAATTCAGTTACCTATATAATTCAATAGCAGAATGTATAAACAATAGTTCAATGCCAAAAAGATGTGAGCAACTAATTTTTTTTAGGAAACTATTATGGTCTAATTGAGCGTAATACTTATCAAAAACGAAAAAGTGTGTCGATTTTCGTTCCTTAAAAACGAGCAACAAATTCAGTTACCTATATATTTCAATAGCAAAAATGTATAAACAATAGTTCAATGCAAAAAAAGATGTGAGCAACTAATTTTTTTAGGAAACTATTATGGTCTAATTGAGCGGAATACTTATCAAAAACGAAAAAGTGTCGATTTTCGTTCCTTAAAAACGAGCAACAAATTCAGTTACCTATATAATTCAATAGCAGAATGTATAAACAATAGTTCAATGCCAAAAAGATGTGAGCAACTAATTTTTTTAGGAAACTATTATGGTCTAATTGAGCGTAATACTTATCAAAAACGAAAAAGTGTCGATTTTCGTTCCTTAAAAACGAGCAACAAATTCAGTTACCTATATAATTCAATAGCAGAATGTATAAACAATAGTTCAATGCCAAAAAGATGTGAGCAACTAATTTTTTTAGGAAACTATTATGGTCTAATTGAGCGAAATACTTATCAAAAACGAAAAAGTGTCGATTTTCGTTCCTTAAAAACGAGCAACAAATTCAGTTACCTATATATTTCAATAGCAGAATGTATAAACAATAGTTCAATGCCAAAAAGATGTGAGCAACTAATTTTTTTAGGAAACTATTATGGTCTAATTGAGCGTAATACTTATCAAAAAAAAAAAGTGTTGATTTTCGTTCCTTAAAAACGAGCAACAAATTCAGTTACTTATATATTTCGATAGCAGAGGGTATAAACAATATTTCAATGACAAAAAGATGTGAGCAACTAATTTTTTTAGAAAACTATTATGGTCTAATTGAGCGGAATACTTATTAAAGACGAAAAAGTGTCGATTGTCGTTCCTTAAAAACGAGTCGCAAATTCAGTTACTTATATATTTCGATGGCAGGAGGTATAAGCAATAATTTAATGCAGAAATGATGAGAGCAACTAATTTTTTTTATGACCATTATGGTCTAATTGAGCGGAATACTCAGCGTTGACAAAGTTAGCTATTTGTACATTTCTATAGTATAAGGGTTAAACATTTTTGTTATACTGCCTTTGAGTTTAACTATATCTTTTGAATATATATTATAAACATCTCAAAAGAAGTTGGGATGACCATTCCAGTTCTTATTACTAATGTTAATAGCTATATTTAATATAATATATTTCTTTTTTTATATCTCAATTATAATTATTTATAATTTTTTTTTTTTTTTTTAAATTATTTTTTAATTTTTTAATTGAAATGTTTATTTTCACAAATGAATAGTTTATTATTAAATGGGTATTGCTATAAATAAAATATTAGTAGTTAAAGTTAATATGTTTATAATAATGAAGGGTAATTTACTTTCAAACCTGGAAATTGAATTAAGAAAAAAAATATCTGACTACTGGAAATTGTTCACTAACCTTAGCTCTAAATGTGTTAAAAAGATTTCTTCGAAAGATCATCGGGTTTTGGCAGGAGAGGGGGAAATTTTTGAAAATTGTACGTTTTTAGCAGTTAGATACAGTAACTCGGGAAGCGATACTTTTAGCACATATTGTCTTCCATATATTATTAAAGCTAAGAGAATTCGTAATAAATTTGGTTATATTAATTTTTTTTTAATTCGATCAATATTTTTAGAACTGTGAAGGACAAAATTTGGCTGTCACACTTTTCCGAGAAAACACGTTTGCTATTATTGTTCTGGCTATAACTCCAAAACTATTAGTTCGATCCTGATTTTTTTTTTTTTTTTTTTTTCCCATCTCAAAGCTGGTTAAATTTACTATCAGATCCGATATATCTAATTTTAATTAAATTTCGTGAAATATCCATTCCACTACACTAAATTCCGTGTAATGTTGTGGAATAATGTATTTATGTATGTGTAATGAATTTTTGTTGGCACATTTTTCGTTATAACTCGAAACAACAAGTGGTTCGATCCTGAATTATAATCCGTTTTTATATCTTAATGCTGATTAAATTTGCTGTGAGATCCATTAAATCAAACTTTGAATTAATTCCGTGAAGTACCCATACCAGCCCACTCAACATATCAGAACTGTCATGTTTTTCCAAAACATACACATTTAGCGTGTTAGTATGGATATTGTACGAAATTTAATCACAATTTGATATACAGAACCTGATAGATAATTTAAGTAGTTTTAAGATGGAAAAAAGAAATTTAAGATCGGACAAATTGTTTAGGAGTTACCTATATAGAAAATGAATCAAAAAAATTTGGATTTTATAAACGTTTTTCAGCTTGTAGCGTGCTGGCAACGGTATTTAACAAAAATTAATTAAAATTTTATATATAGTATCTGATAGTAAATGTAACCAGCTTTGAGATGAAAAAAAATTCGAGACCGAACAAATATTTTTGGAGTTAATACGAGAAATGTGCCGAAAAAATAGTATGGGGTTCTTAACGTGCTGGCATGGATGTTTCAAGGGACTTAATAAAAACTTAATACATAGAGTCTTATTTACTTACTACTTACTTATTTAATTACTAGACAGTAAATTTAACCAGCTTTCAGATAAAAAAAAAATTTTTTAGATCGGGTAAATAGTTTTGGAGTTTTAACCAAAAGAGTACCGACAAACGTAAAGACAAAGGTAGGTTAATTTTTAGATTTACAATGGGGTTTCCCTTATGACTCATTGGTTTTTCCGTTCCTATGGGAAACAAATTTAAAATGGGGCTATTGGATATGTTAATCTGATTATTTAAACAAAAATCTGGATCGGTTTTAAACGATTTTATTATTTATAGTGATTCAAAAGTATTTAATTTTAGGCTATTTTCTACTTGATGTAATATTTTTACTCCCGAGTCTTTATTAAATTTGTGGTTATTTTCATTTAGATGGATAGCGAAATTGGAATTTTGGGTCTTATTAGTGTATGCTCTTATATGTTCTTATTTACTCTTTGATTTACCGATCGTCCGGTTTTTTCCGGTGTATTTTGCTTCACAGTCATTGCATTTTAATTCGTATACGCCGCTTTTTTGGAAAGGGTCTATTTTGTCTTTTGGTGAAGGGAAGTATGATGGCAACAACAGAAACAATAGAAATTTTGAAGAACTAATCTTCCGGTCTTATCTTCAACCACTAGAAAAATTAGACTTTTAAAATTTAAGTCAGTTTGCATAAAACATAATTATTTTCAATTTAACAATACATTCTATAAACAGGAAGAAGGATTACCAATGGGGTCCCCTCTTTCACCCCTTCTAGCAGATCTTTTTATGAATAAATTAGAACGGAAAATCCTTCATTCAAAACTAGCTCAACACATCATGAACTTTAAATTTTTTAGACATAAAAATCTCCATAAACAATAAATAACACGAATTTCATAAATACGGGAAACCCACACACACAGATGTAGTTATAGACAACAATGCCAGGAGACCACTAACACACAAACTCGCAGCATTTAATAGCATGATATACCGCCTTTTAAATATACCGCTAAATGAACGAAATTATAACAAAGAAATTGACTGTGAAGCAAAATACACGGGAAAAACCGGACGATCGGTAAATCAAAGAGTAAATAAGAACATATAAGAGCATACACTAATAAGACCCAAAATTCCAATTTCGCTTTCCATCTAAATGAAAGTAACCACAAATTTAATAAAGACTTGGGAGTAAAAATATTACATCTAGTAGAAAATAGCCCAAAATTAAATACTTTTGAATCACTAGAAATAATAAAATCGTTTAAAACCGATCCAGATTTTTGTTTAAATGATATGATTAACATATTCAATAGCCCCATTTTAAATTTGTTTCCCATAGGAACGAAAAACCCAATGAGTCACAAGGGAAACGCAGTTGCGAATCTAAAACTTAACCTAACTGCCCCTTTTTACTTTTCAAAATTCAGTGTTTCAGTTACCTCGAAGGTACCTATGCTTGATTTCTTATCTTTTCTTAAAAAACATAAATAAGCTCAAATAGAACATAATAGTTTTCAAAAAAAAAAAAAATTAGTTGCTCACATCGTTTCTGCATTGGGTTATTGTTTATATCTTCCGCTATCGAAATATATAAGTAACTGAATTTGTTGCTCGTTTTTAAGGAACTAAAATCGACACTTTTTCGTCTTTAATAGGTATTCCGCTCAATTAGACCATAATAGTTTTCTAAAAAAATTAGTTGCTCACATATCTTTTTGGCATTGAACTATTGTTTATACTTTTTCTGCTATTATAATATATAAGTAACTGAATTTGTTGTTCGTTTTTAAGGAACGAAAATCGACACTTTTCCGTTTTTGATAAGTATTACGCTCAATTAGACCATAATAGTTTCCTAAAAAAATTAGTTGCTCACATCTTTTTGGCATTGAACTATTGTTTATATCTTTTGCTATTGAAATATATAGGTAACTGAATTTGTTGCTCGTTTTTAAGGAACGAAAATCGACACTTTTTCGTTTTTGATGAGTATTCCGCTCAATTAGACCATAATAGTTTTCTTAAAAAATTAGTTGCTCACATCTTTTTTGCAATGAACTATTGTTTATACATTCTGCTATTGAAATATATAGGTAACTGAATTTGTTGCTCGTTTTTAAGGAACGAAAATCGACACTTTTTTCGTTTTTGATAAGTATTACGCTCAATTAGACCATAATAGTTTCCTAAAAAAATTAGTTGCTCACATCTTTTTGGCATTGAACTATTGTTTATACATTCTGCTATTGAAATATATAGGTAACTGAATTTGTTGCTCGTTTTTAAGGAACGAAAATTGACACTTTTTTTTTGTTTTTGATAAGTATTACGCTCAATTAGACCATAATAGTTTCCTAAAAAAATTAGTTGCTCACATCTTTTTGGCATTGAACTATTGTTTATACATTCTGCTATTAAAATATATAGGTAACTGAATTTGTTGCTCGTTTTTAAGGAACGAAAATGACACTTTTTTTTGTTTTTGATAAGTATTACGCTCAATTAGACCATAATAGTTTTCTAAAAAAATTAGTTGCTCCATCTTTTTGGCATTGAACTATTGTTTATACATTTTGCTATTGAAATATATAGGTAACTGAATTTGTTGCTCGTTTTTAAGGAACGAAAATTGACACTTTTTTGTTTTTGATAAGTATTACGCTCAATTAGACCATAATAGTTTCCTAAAAAAATTAGTTGCTCACATCTTTTTGGCATTGAACTATTGTTTATACATTCTGCTATTGAAATATATAGGTAACTGAATTTGTTGCTCGTTTTTAAGGAACGAAAATCGACACTTTTTCGTTTTTGATAAGTATTACGCTCAATTAGACCATAATAGTTTCCTAAAAAAATTAGTTGCTCACATCTTTTTGGCATTGAACTATTGTTTATACCTTCTGCAATCGAAATATATAGGTAACTGAATTTGTTGCTCGTTTTTAAGGAACGAAAATTGACACTTTTTTGTTTTTGATAAGTATTACGCTCAATTAGACCATAATAGTTTCCTAAAAAAATTAGTTGCTCACATCTTTTTGGCATTGAACTATTGTTTATACATTCTCTATTGAAATATATAGGTAACTGAATTTGTTGCTCGTTTTTAAGGAACGAAAATTGACACTTTTTTGTTTTTGATAAGTATTACGCTCAATTAGACCATAATAGTTTCCTAAAAAAATTAGTTGCTCACATCTTTTTGGCATTGAACTATTGTTTATACATTCTGCTATTGAAATATATAGGTAACTGAATTTGTTGCTCGTTTTTAAGGAACGAAAATCGACACTTTTTTTTCGTTTTTGATAAGTATTACGCTCAATTAGACCATAATAGTTTCCTAAAAAAATTAGTTGCTCACATCTTTTTGGCATTGAACTATTGTTTATACATTCTGCTATTGAAATATATAGGTAACTGAATTTGTTGCTCGTTTTTAAGGAACGAAAATTGGCACTTTTTTTGTTTTTGATAAGTATTACGCTCAATTAGACCATAATAGTTTCCTAAAAAAATTAGTTGCTCACATCTTTTTGGCATTGAACTATTGTTTATACATTCTGCTATTGAAATATATAGGTAACTGAATTTGTTGCTCGTTTTTAAGGAACGAAAATTGACACTTTTTTGTTTTTGATAAGTATTACGCTCAATTAGACCATAATAGTTTCCTAAAAAAATTAGTTGCTCTCATCTTTTTGGCATTGAACTATTGTTTATACATTATGCTATTGAAATATATAGGTAACTGAATTTGTTGCTCGTTTTTAAGGAACGAAAATCGACACTTTTTCGTTTTTGATAAGTATTACGCTCAATTAGACCATAATAGTTTCCTAAAAAAATTAGTTGCTCACATCTTTTTGGCATTGAACTATTGTTTATACATTCTGCTATTGAATTATATAGGTAACTGAATTTGTTGCTCGTTTTTAAGAAACGAAAATTGACACTTTTTTGTTTTTGATAAGTATTACGCTCAATTAGACCATAATAGTTTCCTAAAAAAATTAGTTGCTCACATCTTTTTGGCATTGAACTATTGTTTATACATTCTGCTATTGAAATATATAGGTAACTGAATTTGTTGCTCGTTTTTAAGGAACGAAAATCGACACTTTTTCGTTTTTGATAAGTATTACGCTCAAATAGACTATAATAGTTTCCTAAAAAAATTAGTTGCTCACATCTTTTTGGCATTGAACTATTGTTTATACCTTCTGCAATCAAAATATATATGAAACTCTATTTGTTGCTCGTTTTTAGGAAACGAAAATGGACACTATGTCTTCGCGGTCATGTTAAGTCACGCAGTGGAACTGGTTCTTCTTAATAATAGAATATAGTTATTTTTTTCTGTTTAAGAATTTAATTTATACTGTTTAAATTCATTATATATGTGTACTAGATTTTGTTACATTGTTGTTGCTTTAAGATAGCGTGAAATGTTTTGAAGAAATTTCATCATTTACGGGTAAGCGGTAAACACTCGTATATGACATAATTTTTTTTTTTTTAAATTGTTGATTTTTTAAAATGTTTTTATGCCATCTTAGAGCAACAAAATAGCAACAAATTCCGACATAAGCAGTTTTTTGAAATTCCATTTCTTTCTTATAGTGGGGGGGCTAGCTTAATATTAAGCTAGCCCCCCCACCTTTGATCCTTAATACCTGCCAAGTGGTGCGAGCAACAAAATCCGTACTACGGCAACAAATTAGCACATAAATAGCACAAAATTATGCAATAGGTTTTAATTCGTTTGGCGATGGTGGGGGGGCCAGCTTAATAGGGGTTGACTGGCATATAATACCAGCCATACAGAGATACATATAACCGTGCTGTCTCTTTCGTGTAGGCTTCAAAGTTATCAAGTTTTATAATTGACCCAGAAGAAATAGCTTGTAATATTATTGCAAAGCGTCTATGGTAATTAGATTTTCGTCAACCCCTGTTATAGCTGATGAAGTTTCTGGGGAGGCGAAAAATTTCCTTGCAGTATTTCCATCATTGCTTGTACCAAAACCTTGTCTTACGTGGTCTACACAAAGTCCTAACTAAATTTTAAAATCATGTTGAACTTGATTTTTTTTTCCTTGCAAGTAACTCCTTTTGGTCTGTTGTTTTTGCACTCCAGGACTTGAAATCTAATCGGTAAGAGATGTGAATTAAGCACTCAAAACACCTGATCAAACAATGCAAAGGGGACAAGCCAAATGAGTAATACTCATCATTAACTATTTCCTTGTTTGTAATAATTTTTAAATTGTTCATTTCTTTAGGTGTTGCATTGCACAAAAAAACACTTCATAGCTGAAGAAGTTTCAGTTAAAATATTACATATTTTGCCATCAACCATAGTTAATAACATTCTATAATTGATAGAGATTTTGTCATTTATATAGGGAAGTAAATTATCAATTTGTTTCTGAATGTCTCGAACTAAAGACGTTACAGTTTCATCTGTTTCTTTTGTATAATTAAATGAGATAGGCCTACAAAATCTGGTCGATGACGGACATTCATTTTGCCAGACTATTTGACAATTCTCTAAATTTATCAAATTAATCGGTACTTAACAGGCAATCAAAATGACCGAATCTTCGCTGAAAGTTTCAGATAAGGAATAACGTTGTTTATATTGTGATTGGTTACCCGCCCCATCACATCCCCACTTAATGTTTAACGTTAAACTACGAAAGTTATCATTCCCTATTTCACCACCCACGACTTGTAAAATCCGAGAAGAAGTATGGTCAAGTAAATTTTGCAATACGATATTTGCTCCAGTGTCACTAACCGATATGGATTCTTCTGGGGGATAACAATCTTTTTTTAATTTTTGAATCTGATAGTAGCTGGGGTAAAGTGATGTATATCCTAATGCTTTTGCATTATTTCTGACAGCATTGTACTGAAACTTAGTAAAATCAGCGGCTGTATATAATGCTAATGCCTTTTCGATCTCTTGGTCCTTTGGATTTAAAAGGTTTTCACAAAATTTTTTGACACTTAGTACATGTTCTGGATGCTCCCTAATAAAATTAACAATGTAATCTACGTCACCAGATTTGAACTTTTTTTTCATGACAAAAGCAAACATATCCTCTTAACATTTTCTAAAACTTTCCGTTTTTTTCCGTCTTTGTCTATCAGATAATTGCTCGAATGATTGAGAACAAGATGGTATACTTGCGCTTGTTGATGATGATGATGAAGGTAGGTTCTGGATAACATCTTCAGGAACAATGGAATCCAAATTCAACCAGTTTTCATGCTTCTCCAAAAAACTATTGATCTTCCTATGGGACGAAATCCAGCGAGAGTTCAAACTACTACTGAATTTTCTTAATTTTTCCCGTAAGCAGAACTTTGCGGTATTTGAAATTTGTTCCAGTCCAAACGAATTAATCCATGTTTCCAATGCCAGGTCATAATCTTTAAAACTTATATGATTAAATTGGAAAAATTGAAAAACTTGAAAATTTGTTTTTGGAACCATTGCACCTATGTCGTTAAAATAACACACACAAACTGAGCATTTTATATGAGGACAAATGAATGTAAACAGACAAACAAAAGACAAAAGTAGGTAAACAAAAGAAAACTTGCGAAAAGTAGCGCCAATATCAACAGAAATCATTTAAAATTAATTCTCAAGACCTAGAAAAGAAAAGAAAAAAATCATTTTCTCGGAAAAGAGCACCTAAGAGCAAAATCCAACTAATGGAAAAAAAAACTTCAAGCATTCTAGTTATTTACTGTGAAGGTAGTTTTTTGGGCGATTTTAGGCGATTTTCGCAATTTACATTTGAGTTTTTTTCTCCTAATTTTCATCGAAAAATCCCAGACGTTTGAAATAATCCCGAGTTTTATTTGCCTAAAATATCTTATTATAGATAAGTTGTTTTCCAGTAGTTGCACGGTTAATTTAAAGCATTACCTCAAACAATGGATTTTTTTTAAAATATGAGTTTTAAAAAAAATATATATTTCAATGCAGAATTTTTCCTATAAGATTTGATTTTAACATTAATTTATCTATGGATTTTGTTGAAAAGAAGTATAAAGTATAATTTAAGATCCAAATAAAAGACAAATTTAGTCATTAGAGAATTGGTCCAATGTCCAACAAATTCGTTGATTCGTTCCACTGTGCGCTCGTCGTACCAGTCGCGGAAAGGCCTTAATTTCATATTTTTGTTCAAAGGTTATTTTATTTTTGCAATACCAGTTTTAGCCTGTTTTATTTTCTTAAAATGTTTTTTTGCGATTTGCGGCGAAATGGTGCCCCGGATAAAAAAAAATCACTGGTATAAAATCGATTCGAAATTTGATTTTCTATCGAAATCCATCCTAAAAAATACAACATCTCATTGGAAATTCCAAAGTTAGGGTCTCTGGAGAAAAACCGGAGAAGGTTGGAGAGCAGACTATAACCTTAAAAGAAACTTGATTAATTTCAAAAACTGTAGAAAAAATAGGGGTGGCCATCGAATATTGAACAACCTGTATATATATATATATATATATATATATATATATATATATATATATATATATATATATGTTTAGTAATGTTCTTGAGGTTCAGTCATAAAATAAAAAATCAACTATATTGGCGACGTTTCGAGACTATATTATTCTCATAATTATGCCAATGTTACTGGTGGATATGAATAGACTAACAGGTTAAATAGACTAATAGGTTAGTCTATTCATATCCACCAGTAACATTGGCATGATTATGAGAACAATATAGTCTCGAAACGTCGCCAAAATAGTTGATTTTTTATTTTATGACTGAACCTCAAGAACCTTACTAAACATTTAATAGTAACAGTCAAGAAATTTATCCATATATATATATGCCCTCAAAGATGTTGCACAACCTTACATTGTTAGTAACTATTTTTTTTTTTTCACTTTTGCTATTGTAAGACTTTCATTATAATTTATTTTCACTGTATTTGAAACTTATTGATAACTAACCTAATGATATTATATTCAATAATACAATAATATTATCTAATATTATTATATACAAAAAAATAAATTTTAAACATGAACTGTAAAGCAACAGCCATTAAGGGTCTTCAAGTAGAATAGAATAGAATAGAATAGAAACATAATTTTATTCTGGGACAATGTCCCCTAAGAATAACAGATATGTACAAGTATTAACTAAATTAAGTCTGGTTAGAGACGTAATGAGATAAAAAAAACAAAAACAATAATACATTAATGAACAGTATGTACATAGATGATATTTAAATAAACGGAAAAGAAAATAAGATAACATTCTACAAATTAGAGAAGATAAAATTAAATAAGAAAAAAATAAAATAAAATTATATAGAAAAATCTTTGGTACAATGATTAGTTTTGTATATACAATAGAACCTAATGTTATATTCATGGAAAGTGAAATTTGAATTTAAGGAATCTCAATTATTCCTGAACTGAATCCAGCAATGCAACGGTAATTTTTGATTAAGTAGGTAGATAGTTAGCAAGCGTCAACTTGAATGAGGAGGAGGTATTGGAAATAGAAATATTTGAATGTTTTCAGGGATTTAGGATGGGACAACCATAGTCAATGCAAGGGAATAATAAGGAAGAGACTAAAAGCTTACGGGTTGGCTGGGGAAGAAGGTCACGGATTCGGTGGAACAAGTACTGACTTTTGTAAGGATGAACTGTTTCCAGGCCAATGGTTGTGAAAGAAGATTTGGCTGAAATCATGCTCAACACTGAATTTTCACTACCCACATTTTAGGTGCAAAGTATACATCCTCTTCTTGAGATTTAAACATTACCTCAAACATTTAAAGCATTACCTCAAACAATGGATTTTTTTTAAAATATGAGTTTTAAAAAAAATATATATTTCAATGCAGAATTTTTCCTATAAGATTTGATTTTAACATTAATTTATCTATGGATTTTGTTGAAAAGAAGTATAAAGTATAATTTAAGATCCAAATAAAAGACAAATTTAGTTATTAGAGAATTGGTCCAATGTCCAACAAATTCGTTGATTCGTTCCACTGTGCGCTCGTCGTACCAGTCGCGGAAAGGCCTTAATTTCATATTTTTGTTCAAAGGTTATTTTATTTTTGCAATACCAGTTTTAGCCTGTTTTATTTTCTTAAAATGTTTTTTTTTTTTGCGATTTGCGGCGAAATGGTGCCCCGGATAAAAAAAAATCACTGGTATAAAATCGATTCGAAATTTGATTTTCTATCGAAATCCATCCTAAAAAATACAACATCTCATTGGAAATTCCAAAGTTAGGGTCTCTGGAGAAAAACCGGAGAAGGTTGGAGAGCAGACTATAACCTGAAAAGAAACTTGATTAATTTCAAAAACTGTAGAAAAAATAGGGGTGGCCATCGAATATTGAACAACCTGTATATATATATATATATGTTTAGTAATGTTCTTGAGGTTCAGTCATAAAATAAAAAATCAACTATATTGGCGACGTTTCGAGACTATATTATTCTCATAATTATGCCAATGTTACTGGTGGATATGAATAGACTAACAGGTTAAATAGACTAATAGGTTAGTCTATTCATATCCACCAGTAACATTGGCATGATTATGAGAACAATATAGTCTCGAAACGTCGCCAAAATAGTTGATTTTTTATTTTATGACTGAACCTCAAGAACCTTACTAAACATTTAATAGTAACAGTCAAGAAATTTATCCATATATATATATATATATATATATATATATATGCCCTCAAAGATGTTGCACAACCTTACATTGTTAGTAACTATTTTTTTTTTTTCACTTTTGCTATTGTAAGACTTTCATTATAATTTATTTTCACTGTATTTGAAACTTATTGATAACTAACCTAATGATATTATATTCAATAATACAATAATATTATCTAATATTATTATATACAAAAAAATAAATTTTAAACATGAACTGTAAAGCAACAGCCATTAAGGGTCTTCAAGTAGAATAGAATAGAATAGAATAGAAACATAATTTTATTCTGGGACAATGTCCCCTAAGAATAACAGATATGTACAAGTATTAACTAAATTAAGTCTGGTTAGAGACGTAATGAGATAAAAAAAAACAAAAAAAAAACAAAAACAATAATACATTAATGAACAGTATGTACATAGATGATATTTAAATAAACGGAAAAGAAAATAAGATAACATTCTACAAATTAGAGAAGATAAAATTAAATAAGAAAAAAATAAAATAAAATTATATAGAAAAATCTTTGGTACAATGATTAGTTTTGTATATACAATAGAACCTAATGTTATATTCATGGAAAGTGAAATTTGAATTTAAGGAATCTCAATTATTCCTGAACTGAATCCAGCAATGCAACGGTAATTTTTGATTAAGTAGGTAGATAGTTAGCAAGCGTCAACTTGAATGAGGAGGAGGTATTGGAAATAGAAATATTTGAATGTTTTCAGGGATTTAGGATGGGACAACCATAGTCAATGCAAGGGAATAATAGGAAGGAGACTAAAAGCTTACGGGTTGGCTGGGGAAGAAGGTCACGGATTCGGTGGAACAAGTACTGACTTTTGTAAGGATGAACTGTTTCCAGGCCAATGGTTGTGAAAGAAGATTTGGCTGAAATCATGCTCAACACTGAATTTTCACTACCCACATTTTAGGTGCAAAGTATACATCCTCTTCTTGAGATTTAAACATTACCTCAAACATTTAAAGCATTACCTCAAACAATGGATTTTTTTTAAAATATGAGTTTTAAAAAAAATATATATTTCAATGCAGAATTTTTCCTATAAGATTTGATTTTAACATTAATTTATCTATGGATTTTGTTGAAAAGAAGTATAAAGTATAATTTAAGATCCAAATAAAAGACAAATTTAGTTATTAGAGAATTGGTCCAATGTCCAACAAATTCGTTGATTCGTTCCACTGTGCGCTCGTCGTACCAGTCGCGGAAAGGCCTTAATTTCATATTTTTGTTCAAAGGTTATTTTATTTTTGCAATACCAGTTTTAGCCTGTTTTATTTTCTTAAAATGTTTTTTTTTGCGATTTGCGGCGAAATGGTGCCCCGGATAAAAAAAAAAATCACTGGTATAAAATCGATTCGAAATTTGATTTTCTATCGAAATCCATCCTAAAAAATACAACATCTCATTGGAAATTCCAAAGTTAGGGTCTCTGGAGAAAAACCGGAGAAGGTTGGAGAGCAGACTATAACCTGAAAAGAAACTTGATTAATTTCAAAAACTGTAGAAAAAATAGGGGTGGCCATCGAATATTGAACAACCTGTATATATATATATATATATGTTTAGTAATGTTCTTGAGGTTCAGTCATAAAATAAAAAATCAACTATATTGGCGACGTTTCGAGACTATATTATTCTCATAATTATGCCAATGTTACTGGTGGATATGAATAGACTAACAGGTTAAATAGACTAATAGGTTAGTCTATTCATATCCACCAGTAACATTGGCATGATTATGAGAACAATATAGTCTCGAAACGTCGCCAAAATAGTTGATTTTTTATTTTATGACTGAACCTCAAGAACCTTACTAAACATTTAATAGTAACAGTCAAGAAATTTATCCATATATATATATATATATATATATATATATATATATATATATATATATATATATATATATATATGCCCTCAAAGATGTTGCACAACCTTACATTGTTAGTAACTATTTTTTTTTTTTCACTTTTGCTATTGTAAGACTTTCATTATAATTTATTTTCACTGTATTTGAAACTTATTGATAACTAACCTAATGATATTATATTCAATAATACAATAATATTATCTAATATTATTATATACAAAAAAATAAATTTTAAACATGAACTGTAAAGCAACAGCCATTAAGGGTCTTCAAGTAGAATAGAATAGAATAGAATAGAAACATAATTTTATTCTGGGACAATGTCCCCTAAGAATAACAGATATGTACAAGTATTAACTAAATTAAGTCTGGTTAGAGACGTAATGAGATAAAAAAAACAAAAACAATAATATATTAATGAACAGTATGTACATAGATGATATTTAAATAAACGGAAAAGAAAATAAGATAACATTCTACAAATTAGAGAAGATAAAATTAAATAAGAAAAAAATAAAATAAAATTATATAGAAAAATCTTTGGTACAATGATTAGTTTTGTATATACAATAGAACCTAATGTTATATTCATGGAAAGTGAAATTTGAATTTAAGGAATCTCAATTATTCCTGAACTGAATCCAGCAATGCAACGGTAATTTTTTATTAAGTAGGTAGATAGTTAGCAAGCGTCAACTTGAATGAGGAGGAGGTATTGGAAATAGAAATATTTGAATGTTTTCAGGGATTTAGCTTGTCTGATGTGAGGAGGGATGGAGTTCCAGAGGATTGGTGAGCGGAAAAGGAAGGAGCGTTGGAATGTTGAAGTTCTATGGGATGGGGTATACAAATCAGAGAGACGGGATCTTGTATGTATAGGATTGACTGCAGATCTGAATTGAAGCTTGTTGTAGATATAAAAAGGTTGAAGGCTATTGATAGTTTGGTACAGGAATGTTCCATGGAAATATTGTTTACGGAAAGTGGGATAGAGCCAATTTAGTTGGGAATAGAGGTGGGAAACGTGGGAACGCCTCGGACTACCGAAGACAAACCTGACGAAGCAGTTCATGTTTCGCTTCAGTCTGTCCTCCAGAACCCTCGAGAGGCCACCGTAAACCAGACAACCATAGTCAATGCAAGGGAATAATAAGGAAGAGACTAAAAGCTTACGGGTTGGCTGGGGAAGAAGGTCACGGATTCGGTGGAACAAGTACTGACTTTTGTAAGGATGAACTGTTTCCAGGCCAATGGTTGTGAAAGAAGATTTGGCTGAAATCATGCTCAACACTGAATTTTCACTACCCACATTTTAGGTGCAAAGTATACATCCTCTTCTTGATTAATATTCTTTTATTTAATAATGAATAAGTTTTACAATTTGAACTTGACTTCTAAGTAGGAGAATTTAAGAAAAATCCACATGACAAAAAATAAAAATAAAAATAACCAACATTTATTTATTATCTACTATATATTTGCCAAATACCACTCACTCATTTAACAAGATATCTAAGAAACCACAGAACGGATTGGAATGAAATTCGATATGTAGCTTCCTCTAGGACCGTAGGTGCTTGCTAAGAAAGGAATTTAAAAAAAAAAATCGGCTTGGATCGCAGCTGATTCGCGAAAAATGCGATTACAATTTTTATTGGGTGAATAATAAAAGATTAATTGCCATATGGTATTTGGAGATAAGCTAAGTTAAAAAATAGGTTAGATGTTTAAGCCGCACACTTTGACCACAAATTATGTTCCTTTTAGTTGTAAACAAACAAAAATACGATCGATGTCGAAACCTTATAATATTGGTACTTTCTGTGAACTCATGGTGGCTGCAGAGGTGGACCCTTACAAGTTTGAGTTGTTTCGTGACGAGAAGCTATTAAAAGACTTATGTTAAAGAGGAGGTAAAAAGACTTAAAAAGCTTTTTTTGTAATAACGTACAATCGCTAGCGTATTTACTAGTAGTCATTGATAGGTTTTTTTTTTTTCAAACAGTTGATTGACTTATGAATAATAAAGATGCAATTTTTGTAAAATAATTAGATCAATATATTCTGAAATGAGTAAGTTTGATTATTACTTGAATTCTGACCTAAAAATGATTAAATGAATTGAAAAATATATAGCTTCAGAAAAAGGTGGTTACGAATTTTCATTACCAATATCACATAAAGTCTACGCTTTGTGTTCATTGCTGTTATCAGTATAAATATGTATATGTATGTACATATATATATATATATATATATATATATATATATATATATATATATATATATATATATATATATATATATATATATATATATATATATATATATATATATATATATATATATATATATATATATATACATATATATATACAATTAATGAAACAGAATAATTCTAGAAATATTGATTAACCACGTGAAACAAAAGATTATTTGAAGTGCGACATGCATTGTGAATAGTGAATTGGATAATTTTACGGATGTCTTAATTTAAGTGTAATGCAAACTATTATTTTAGAAATACTTTTCATTTGTTCAAAAAAAAATTATCCTTAAATGGAGAAAGTTAATTATTCAGTAGGATTTAGTTGAAAAAACATTTTAAAAACATAAAAGAGACCTGCCTACTAAAGCCATTAAAGGTAGTGGCTAAAGACCTAAACAATTAAGGGATATCCGGAATTCTTTATTTTTATCCTTTTTTCTTCAAAGCTTAAGCTCTCAGTAGCTCCAGGCTTTTCCATTTGTTTTTTAGCTTCACTTTTCTAAAAGCGCAATGTAGTCGTCCCCGTTATGAGTTAATTAGATATTGAAGAATTAAGTACCCAAATTACTGCAACAGCTTTTTGTTAAACGTAAATTTCTGTCAAATGTATTATTTGTTTTCGTTTTAATATATATTATTACAGGTGAAATATCCCACAAAGTGAAGATGTATTGGACGTGTTAAATTATTACTCATTAGCCTTTAATGTTGAAATATTGTAAAATATAAATAATAAAAGCAGTTAAAAATATTTAAAACAAAATGGAGGGAGATTATTCGACTAAAGGGTTTTTAATTAAGTAGGCCACGAAAACTTAGGAGAAGTGGGGCAATGTAGCCAAAAACCGGGAAAGAAATTCAATATATTTTTAACTAATAATCTTATAGACTTATTCTCATTTAAATTAGAATGTTAAATTACATTGGAATTTTACCCTCAAACAAAATACGAAGAAAAAGTGCGAAATCAAAATAAAATAAAAATAGGATACGCTCTGAAATCATACATTTATTGTTATATCTAAAATCCGATTAATAGTGTAGATTTTAATCATTTATTTGAGATCAGTTTCATTAAGTTATTCAGCAATATCCTTATATATATAAAAAAAAAATTATAAAAATACAAATTTAGCTTTAACTAAAAATTTATTAATAACAAAATTCAAATTGATAATAAATATAAACGATATTAAATATAGAATCAATTGATCCAAAGATGCAAGAATATGCAAGCGTATTTATTGGGAGATTTTCTGTGACAAATCCTGATGATAATACAATAAACGCCAACTTATTGTGGGTTAACGCGGGTTCTATACTTTTGATTTAACTTTTTTATTGAACTTATTAGGGTTTGTTATTTAACTTCAATTAATTAACTGTACAAGCATAAAATTATGTTTTTAAAAAATTAGATTAAATTGACAAAGAAATATATCTATATTTCCAGCTTTAAAAAACTTTTCTTTTTTTTTTTTGTATGGAAATAGGTTTTAATTCTTCGTCAATTGAGCATTTAAACACAACCGCCATTTGCCCCACTGAGTGGCGTTGTCTCAACCGGGGCTGGGTTCGAATTTTACTGTGGCAAATGATTATTACATCAGCTAAATATTGAACTTGAGGGGCCAATTACTAGGAGACATTCTTAGTTGGTTTTAATATTTTCCAAAACATCTACTTAAGTATTTATTGGTCGAGAAACACTTAGCAAATACAGAGCCTTAAAGCCTTCATCTATTACAATGGTAGAAGTTTTCTTTTAACTTTATTACATCTTTATTTAAAACATAATAATAATATAATATTAATACATTATACTATTAAAATATGTGATATCTAAAAAAAAAAGTATTGATAAGTATCATTCAGTCTGATGTTATACCGTGATCAAAGGTTGGTAATGCATCAATGTTAAATTTTACATTAAGACTTTCGGTGTGGTGCAGATCCAGTAGCTTTAGATTTAATGTACTTATTTATTTTATGGATAATTTTTGATAACTAGTCAGTAAAGTATTTTAAATAATTGTAATAACGATTGCTTAAATTTCAAAAACAATTAGCTAAGAATAATAATTGGAATAAGTTCTAATAAAATATAAAATAAATTAAAATATAAATTAGTTAACAAACGGTTTTCTAATCTTCAGAGAATGGAATCAAGTATGACATCACATTATCCAATGCTAAAGCTTTATGAAAGTATGAATTATTTATAAAAATTATATTCATGATAATAAAAGCTTGCCTAAATCATTTGGAAAAATTAAAATAAAATACTAGCATCTTGAATTTAATAGCAAAATGATATTGTGGTGTTACTGGATTTGGTTTTAGGAGGAAATAAAAAGAGAACATAAAACCGAATGAAATTCTCCTAATATCCCTCCTTTCCTATTGCCTCCAATTGGAGTTTGCAGTTATTTTGAAGATTTTTATGTCTAACTTGGTAAAGAGTCTACTTACAAAAAGTGGCATTAGCGGTAATATATTATAGATGTTTGTTAAATTGAAGTCGTTAATTCCTCTTTTATTATAAAACTGTTATTGACGTCATTTTTATTTTTTCAAACATTACTATATATATTTAAGGTATATAATTTAGGCTTTCATTGTAATAAAAATAGCATCTTATAAAAATTATAATTAATAGATTTATAAAAGAATAAAAATATTCAAGCAAAAATCAAAATAGACTAAATTTAAAGAAAAACATACAATGTTACCATAAAAATACTACTCCAACATTTCTTACCTCTTCCTTAACTAGCTAGGAAGCAATAAACGTAGCATATTTTGCGGGTATCATCAAATATTTTGTATCATGAAACATTGTATAATAATGAAATGACAAATTTATATTACAATTATGAAAGAATAAAATTAATAATTAGATTCTTAAAATTTTTATAAAAAAAGTTTATACTGTCCGAAAGCCTACTTGGTAATTATATTTGGTTCATTAGGCTTTATTTTATGATTTGTAAAAAAAAATTTTTTAGGAACGCCACTAAGACATTGAAAAATAAAAAAAATCTGTAAAAAGAAATAATATTTTTCAAATTGCGAACAATTAGAATCACTTAAAGCCTCAAGATATAGTAATCCTCAGCTACCAAGTCTATAGGAGATATATTTTGACGCATAAGCTTGGAGTATTATGGGTAAAATTAAAGTAATTCTCCATTTACAAAGTTTTTAATCATTAGTTTAGATATAATATCAATTACAAACGTATCTCCATCCATTACTCTATGCAGCCTGAAAATAAGTTGCATAAGAGATCCTCTTTTCTAATCACTAAAGTAGCGTCCTGGCTGGAATTAGTACTCATTCATGCCTGATGATGTCTGTTATTTTTATTATAATAGGTACTCATCTCATTCGCTATTTGCATATAATATAATATTGCAGTTATTAATAAAATTATTATGCAAAAAAAAAATTACTTAAAAAACCTTTTAGCGTATTGGTAAAGTAAATTAATTAACTGATCAGCATGACAAAGGTCTTTTCTTTTAATGGACGAACTTCCTCAAATATATGTAAATTGATGGAAGTTTTTTACATTTACATATTTGGATGTTCTTCAGTATTAACAAAAGTTTTCAATAAACAATTTTAATTAAGCTTGATAAATAACTTGCCATTTCTTAGATGCACATCATAGGAGAGAAATGTTAGTTATCGATTCGGTGCTTTAAGCTAACATTTCATTGCGGCTTTTTTTATATTTCTAAACTCGCTCTCCTGAACAGCACAAATATTTAAATTTAAGAACAAAGAAAAACTATTCAGTACTTAAAAAGATAATTATGATAATAGGATTTTTTGTTTTGTTTTTACATCCTTCCATAGTAACATTTAGCATAGTCCGTTTCAACAAAAATGTTCTGGTTTGTTTATTTTATTTATCCAAATAACATTAGCTCGTTCCAGTGTTAGATTTCCAACAAGACCTCTATCCTGTATCTATGGATACAGACAGGATTGAGATTCCCTAATGGATATCTCTCAACTACATGCTGAGAGATGTCTTAAGCTACATTCCCTAGTCCTTATGTAGTCGAACCGCCGCAGTTAAGGCTTTAAATTTGTGGCTTGAAATGTTGACTAATGAGTTCTTAATAAATAAACAGATGGAAAGGCGTACGTTTTGTCCATCTAGTTGTTCCATTTATATTAAAACAATTCAGTAAGAGACAGTAAATACCAGAATGTGTTACATTATATCTAGTGTACACTAAAAACCTTCATTATTACATATTTTCTATAACAAATCCTTTTTTAATTTAATTTTTGAAAGGAATTAAAAAAAAGTAATATTTATAATTTACAATGTTGGAAGTATAATTTAGTGAATACGTAATCGATTATTCATAATAAAACATTGTTTATTTTAACAAGTTTTACGTAGTCTTTTTCATGGATTGCTTTAAAATATTTGAGAACATATATATACGAGGGTAAGTCAATAATTATCCGCAATATAGCTATATTTTTGTTTATGTTGGCAGTACTGTTCTTTTGTGTTGATGGAGCATGCTTTGTTTATTCGTTGTTATGTTTATGTTCGTATCAAGCTGGTAGGTTAGTTTTGTTATCGCTGTCGTGCTGTTAATAATGGCCGCTCCACTTTCTATTTGCACCAAAGAAGAGAAACGTTCAGTGATCCGTTTTTTGTGGTCGGAAGGTGTATCAGGGGCCGAAATTCATCGAAGACTTTTGGTACAGTACGGGAACAATTGTTTGTCACAACGGAGTGTCTATGAATGGATTGAAAAATTCAAAAATGGTCGCACAGGTGTTACGCAAAATGAAGGAGCTGGACGACCAGTTACCGCCATAAACGAGGAAAACATTGAGCGTTCACGTGAAATGATTCTCTCAGACAGACGGATAACTGTTGACGACGTGGCAAATCGTCTGCAAATTAGCCACGGTTCTGCCTACGAAATCATTTACAGCAGACTTGGGTTTCATAAAGTTTGTGCAAGATGGGTTCCAAAACAACTGACACAGTTGCATAAACAAACGCGCTTGGACGTGTGCACAAAACATTTGGATCGCTATGTTAACGAAGGGGAAAACTTCTTAGACAGGATCGTTACTGGTGACGAAACATGGATCCATCATTACGAGCCGGAGAGTAAACGGCAGAGTATGGAATGGAAACATCCAAATTCGCCGTGCAAAAAAAAATTCAAAACCCAACCGTCCGCAGGAAAACTTATGCTTACGGTTTTTTGGGACTCACAAGGTCCATTACTGGAACATTATCAGGAAAGGGGCACAACAATAAACAGTGAACGTTACAGTGAGATGCTTACTGCTAAACTGAAGCCTGCAATTCGAAGCAAACGCCGAGGACTGCTGTCAAAAGGCGTTGTGTTGTTGCACGACAATGCCCGTCCGCATACAGCTGCCCACACTGTAGAAACGCTTCAGAAACTCAATTTTGAAGTATTGAATCATCCTCCATATAGTCCCGATCTCGCTCCATCTGATTTTCACTTGTTCGGTCCACTCAAACAGGCAATTAGGGGCCGTCGATTTGCCTCGGACGAAGCATTGAAAGAAGCGGTGCATTCCTGGCTCGCATCTCAACCCAAAACCTTCTTCCATGAGGGCATCAGGAAACTTGAACAACGTTGGACCAAGTGCGTTGAAAAGCAAGGGGACTATGTCGAAAAATGATGTACTTGTAAGTTTCCTATTTCATTTCAATAAAATTTTATAACTATATTGCGGATAGTTATTGACTTACCCTCGTATATATATATATCCATATATATATATATATATATATATATATATATATATATATATATATATATATATATATATCTCATATATGTTTATCTCATATATATATATATATATATATATATATATATATATATAACTTACGATCGCCGAGAATAAAATGATAAAAAAAAAAAAAGGAAAGGGGACATAATAAACAACACACAACGTCTAGGTAACAACTGATTTATTCTTCCTTCTAATGCTCTATTTATACATTTTCATTATTTACAAGCTTAACTCTAAGGATTAACTCATATATATGTACATGTTATTCTTAACGCCCCCCTGCCAGTTTACGAACAGTCCTCGTAAGCTCAAAAAAAATGAACTACATAACTCATTAAATCTGAGAACAAAACAAAAAAAAAAAAAAAAAAAAAACACTCAATGACACTTCCTGAAACACAAAACAAAAGTAACACCACGAAATAAAATGACCTGTATGAACATGGTAAAGAAAAAAAACAAAAAAAAAAAACTGTTCATTATTTGCTGACAGAAGTAGGAGAGAGGACACACGTCCTTGTCTGTTTAGGTTTGTCTCGCTTTGGGAATTTTTAATTGTTCCAGGTGTACCGTCCGTCATTTCCTCGGGTCATGTACGTCATGTATCGTGACAATATTGTGTTCACGAATAGTGACCAATTTATAAGGCCCCTCGTAGCGCTTTATTTCCTTTCCCCTATTTGAAACGATTTTTCGGTACACTATCGTTCCAATTTTTATCTTTCCCATCACGTCTGTCACCTTCAGATTTTCGCGATCTACCCTCCTACTCTTTCTACCCTCCGCCGCGATTTCTGTCCCCACCTTCATGCGAATTCTCCCAACAGCGATCCGATTTGCCTCTAGGATGCTCCCTATGTTTGGGTCTACTTCAGTGATACGCTCGTCCCACCGCCTCCCTCGCGGTCCAAAAAGTATCTCGAACGGTGTGAACCCCGTCGCTGCGTGCACCGAATGGTTGTAGGCCACTATAGCTCTCGGCATTGCTTCATTGGGTTCCAATCCCTTTTCCAGATGAAAAATACGCAGATGGTCGCTTAGCGTGCTGTGAAGCCTCTCCACGTCTCCTCGGCTTTTAGGGTGTCCCGGCGTATTTTTATGCCATTCTATGTCCGCTTTAGTTCTTCCCGCAGACTTCCGTTATCAAACTCTCGCCCTCCGTCTGAAGAGATTCTGTCGGGTACCCCATAGAATAAAAACCATGTGCGCACTGCCTCCGCGATTGCTTCCACCGACCGTTCTAGGATCCAGTACACCATTGCCAGTTTACTGAAAATATCAATCATCGTCACCCATTTCGCTTCTATCTAGGTGAACGTACCCATTTGCAGCTCACTCAGTGGTCCCGATGGCGTCCTGGTCTCTTCACAGACAATCCCCCGTAGGAGGGTGTCTGTCGTACTTCGTCGACAAACATACGCCGCACTCGGCTATTACTGTCTCTATTGTCTTCTTCATCTGTTTCCAGAAGTACTTTCGTCGGAGTGCCTGCAGCGTCTCGTTGATGCCCCAATGATAAGTCTTGCCCTGGTGGTATGCCAGCGTGATCTCCTTTTGCCTCTCTAGCTCCGTGATTGTTTCCCCGATTCTGGTATGGTACGATGGGAGAATATGGTCGCACCTCCTAGTCTGTCAAGTATGCCATCCAGTCTCGGTATCGGGTATTTCTCGTCCACTGTAATTTCGTTTAGTTTCCTATAGTCGACTACCACCCTGTACTTTTTCTGCCCCGCCTCGCTTTTCTTTTTCACTACCCATAACGGGCAATTAAAGGGCGACGTACTGTCGACTATAATCCCTTGTTTTTGTAAGTTCGCCAGTTCTTCCCTAATACGAGGCACCCTACCACTCTCACTCTTGACATTGTTTATTATTATTTGGTTGCCTCTCCATGCACACTCCCCTCATTCCTCTTGTACCGCTCTCCTCGCTGCCCTCGGTTCCTCGCCTCTGGTCCTCTGCGCCACCCTTCCTCTTCTTTCCTCTGTGTCTCCCGGTTCGCTCCTCTCTTCGTCAGTCCCGGATGTTTCCGCCGCAATCGACGTTTCGGTCTGAGTCCTCCTTTGCCTCCATACCCTCTGTGCGTTGACTTCCATGGGCTCTCCTTGGAACCTGTAACTTCACCTGCTCATATAGGGACATTGCCTCGCTATATGTCCCTCCGAGCCGCACTCAAAACACTTTGTTCGCGGGCATCGTGCTACCAGGTGTAGCAACCGTGACACCGTCTCTCCTCTCTTCTTCTGTTTCTTCTTTCCGTCTCTCTCCGTTTTTCCGGTTTCCATTGTCGTCTTCCGGAATCTGCCTCTTTCCTTTCCTCTCTCCAGTCGCTCCTGCTACCTTCTCTTCTTCTGTAGCTGACCTGTTCCAGCTGCTATCTTCCTCTCTTTCTCTCCGAAACTCTTCGTCTCCGGCACCTGCATCTACCATCTCTACAAAGGACTTTTTCCGAGGCAACCCTTCTCTTTTCCCTGTTTCTCGAGCTAATTGTACCTTTAAGATAGTCGTCAAAAATGCCATCTTGGCCTCCACTTGTCCTTTATCTTCGGTCTCCCTCATCTTCTCCGTGATTTTATTGTATTGTATGAGGAGAATACCCGCGTAGCGCCCGTTTGATTGATGAGGCCGTTTGGTTTCCCGGAACATTTGGAAAATATCTTCTTCAGGCGTCCATCGCCCTCCGCCATAAGCTTTCTTCAAGCGCTCCTTCACAACATTCCAGCGTGTGTCTTCGTCTACTTGTATGCGGTTAAGCACACTCCTCTTCACCCTACATATCAAGGCGGACTTCAGAGTGGCCGCATCCGCCCTATCTAAAAGTTTTTCTGCTACCTTTGTCTCGATCCGTGTCATCAGCCGGTCCCCTCCTTAAAAAAAAAGGTTAAGTCCTCCCACTTCTCCATCATAAGCTTCAAGGTCAGCAACCGCTCTCCTTAAATCCTGAGCTGTTACTGTTTTTATTTTCAAGAGTTGCAACGCGTTTGCGTGAGCAGCCGCGAGGGTCTCAGAAGGCATCGGTGGTATGTCTGTCATAATTTATGAAACATTTTCTTCTAAACCAGAAAGGGAGAAAATAAATAAATAAAATTAAATTTCAAACCTGTTTGAACTTGAAAAAACGAAAAACAAAAATACTGCAAAGTCTACTCAAAAATCTTCTTCTGAAGTCTCCCGGGTTTCGGCACCACGTACGATCGCCGAGAATAAAATGATAAAAAAAAAGGAAAGTGGACGTAATGACACAACGTCTAGATAACAACTGATTTATTCTTCCTTCTAATGCTCTATTTATACATTTACATTATTTACAAGCTTAACTCTAAGGATTAACTCATTTATATATGTACATGTTATTCTTAACTTTATATATATATATATATATATATATATATATATATATATATATATATATATTATAATTTTATTTGTTAATAATTCTTTGATACAAAATATTATTTTAAGAAATAAAAATATACTCATGCAGGTATGAATTCTACGTGGAAGGCCGCGAAGAAATGGCTGTAAACCTTGAAAGAGGTATAGCAGTGAGCAGTGTATAGACAGCTAGAGTTACGATGGTGTTCAAAAGGCAGGCAGCTCCAATAAATCGTGGATCTTTGTCAAGTTCACTTCCTCAATATATCAATGTACCCTCAATACTTCGAACGGCTTCTTATTTGTGAATTATCCCTAAAGGAAATCCTAAATATAAGAATTGTTTATAGAAAAAATATTCATACGAAGATGTAAAAAGAAAAAAAAAAAGGAAAAAAAAAGTAAACTATTTCTTTATAAATATTAGTAAATATCAACAATTTTACTTCTTTTTTAGGAATAATGGAAAAGATTAAAATTAGGAAAAAAAGTTAAAGAAAAGCAAAACTGTTCAGTAAATATTGGGATCTAACGATAGTAGGTTGGCGGAGTAGTACAGATCATTGATTACTCAATGTTTCCCAATTATTCTGTTTGTGGCATCAGGATTTTTTTGGCAAAATACGTTTTAATTTCCATTTTAGTTTATTTAAAATTAAAGCTATTGGTGGAAGGAGTTGCTAACTCATTTTTTTCTAAACTAACGTTTTTTTGGTTATTCACGTATTCTCACCCGTATCACAGCTATCGTTTTATTGCACATACATGTTAATAGATAGGGCGAATTTTCTTAAATTGCTCATTAAAATATGAGTGAATTCAAGAGAATGAATTTTGGGAATTGCTATAAGTTTATGTTTACTCAAATTTGTGCAGAGTAAAAAATATAAAAGAATAGACGAAAGATAAAATAGAAAAAAAATTATAAAGATAGTTCTAATGTCAGAAAAAGTTCGAAATAGTAACACGAAAACGCTTCTCCTAAACATACTGATAAAAGTGAGTTAATATCTTCTTTCACTAATTATCAATTGTCGAATTTGTCATTGTCGAAAATCGTTGCCAATGTCTGTAACAATGAAGGAATAACCTTGCAATTCCCAGTAACAATTTTAAAAATTTAGAAAATGGATGAGTTGAATTTTTTTTTGTCAAGAACCCATTTCCATCCCATCCTGAAATTTAGTATGTAGTCAGTTATAATATGAATCATAAACTTTTTTCGGAATAATTTAGGCAATTCCAAAAACCGTTTTTGGACGTTTCAAAAAAATGTACAGAAAATATATTGAATGATAAATAAAATTGAAAAGTATGCCGCAAATTTGAGCTCTCTAGGTGCAATAACTTATTAATGGCTTAATTTTGAATGTATTGAGTGAGGACTGAAAAAACAGTAGTTTTTTTTTTAAAGCTTATAACACAAAAAATAAATGTAATATTTTACATTTTAACTAGTCTTGGCAGGTACAACTTCAATACCAAAAATCATCGAAATCTAAGAGATTCCCGTACAGCCTTACTGAACTCATGATTCTCCATAGAAGGTCAACTTTCATGAAGTATTTTACACAATTCATTAAATCTACTGTTTTACAAGCTTACAAAGCATTGAGAAAAATAATAAATATAATAATGCTATTATTTCTGAAGCTAAAATATGTCATATACATATGTTTTGTTTAAATGTATTATACATAAACAATAAAGTTTTTGTATTAAAAAACTAAATAGTAGCACAGTTAATAATTTAGCCTCATAATAACCGAAGACGAAGAGGTACGAAAAGTATATATATGTATAACCGATAGTGCTGCTAACCAAATACAATTACAAATGGAAATAAAAAATATTTAATGAGAATTAGTGTACAGTACATGTCGTGCGTAGGAGGTTTTCACAGAAATAGTCAACAGAAAATTAATTTAAAACATAAATGAGCTTTCGTTTTTAGCCAAGTTGGAAAGTTACCTGGTTAACTGCCCTTCCAGCTGGAGCTTATCCGTTCTCATGGCCTCATTTTCCACTTTTAGCTCCAGGCCAATTAAAAAGCTTATTATGTTTCCGGCTTTCAGGCCACCGGGTCAAAATGAAGTTCCAGGTCGGCTCAGTTAAAGAATTTTGTTATAAACTTAATAGTAAAAAAAAAGTAACACTTATGAAAAGTGAAGAATTCAGTAAACTGATAGAATAAGTTATAATAAGATTATTATAAAATGTAAATCAATAAATGAAATAATTTTCTATAAGAATAATAATGAATCAATAAAAGGCTTAGCAAACCCAAAGTTTCGATGCTGAGACAACCAATCGTTGACCACACACCTCTAACCCACTCCCTTAAAACCCAAGATGGCTCTGACGCAATACACCCATGTACGTCTCGGTTTACGCCTGGGTCGTTTACCCGACGGCTCAAAACTATTTACTTTTTCGGGATTGGATCGTTTATAAGCCCAACGACTTTACACGCTCATTTTAACCGTGGCGCTACTATTACCTAAACTATATTTACCGGATACAGCTCGCGCAGTTCTGCATTGGAGCGTTCTAAAATCTCCTGTTTCATCATTTTCTGGGCCACACATTCTAAGTAGCACTTTATTTTCGTAAACTTCAAGGTTTCGCACCCGTAAAGAACTGTTGGTAGAGTCTTATATCCTAATTTTTAAACTACCAAAGAGTAAGCGCGAAATGAGTAGTTTTGCAACCGAGAAATAACAAGCGTTACTGGGTTTTAACATTTATCTTATATCCTCTTGAACTTCATTTTTCTATGATATGGTATATTTGAAGCACTCAACGTGTTTAAATTTAATCCCAGAAATATCTACATCACCGAAATGTTCACCGTTTCTACTACTAATCATCTATTTCATTTTATCAGTATTAATTACTAAACCAATTTTCGTCACCTGTTTTCATCATAAATTAAAAATTTTAGATAATAAAATTTAATTGGTCACATTACTAGACTTTTAATAAAGTAGCAAACTCGAAACTAGAATATAATTTTAAAATACTCAAATATGCTTTGTGTAGAGGTGTAGAGTATTTTATTAAAAAAAAATAAATAAATAAAACTGGGCATTGAATCTGTTGCCGTCTTTATATCTTCAGAGATTTTAGCCAAATAAATATCACTTCACTTTTATACTTTTTATTTCGCACATTACGTTTTATAACAATATAACCTTCTGACTTTTACATATGATAAAAATATATCAATCGATATTTTAAATAATTATTATTACGGTTTGTTACCCTACAAATCGTTATTTGCAGTATGAGGTGGTAGGGAAGAGGAAAACAGGATCCTAGAACGCCTCCCCCTACCTCGGTAATTGTATTAATTGGTCCAAAATCCTTCTTAATGTCCTTTACAACTATCCATCGCTTTGCCCTAACTACATTTCTATTTATTTTTTAACCTCAATTATAAACTTCGGAATTACTTTTGATAAACTCCTTTCCTTGAATAACCTCATTCCTCGAATCAGAAAATAAACTATCTCGCCTGAAATAATGTTGGATTTCGTGGTTAATTTCGCGTAGGACCCTTAACTTTTCTTTCGTTCATCTCTTGAATATCAGATCTCATTCAATTGATTTTTATATTCATTCTGATTATACTGTCTCCTTTGAAAAATCCTTTATTATTCGTGCTGCTTCATTTTTGTAATAATGTATCCATCTCCAATTATAATGTTTGGTTACTTTTTTCTTTCAAATAGCAATTTTTTCTCTAATTTCACAGTTGAAAGTCGTCCGGAAATAGGTGAACATTGGTACAAGTGTGATTTGTATGTAATCGGAGAATTGTTTTTTATTTTAATTTCAACTTCTACATTTATGAGTATTATTTTATTTGATAGCATTTTGATGTATTTGTCTGCAGTTAATGTTCCTAGGCTGAGTTACATTTTATTATACATTTGTATTATTCTTAAAGAATCGTGCGTTTCTGTATCAAGACTTTTTTTATTTTAGTTCATTTCATAATGCAATAATATAAATTAATTTGTATTAATAATAATAAAAGCAAATCTGAAGCCAATTGTGTAATTTTTATTATTTTTGAATGCCTTTCTTCGGGTTGCGGGTTTTGTGTTATTGTATGATGACACTGCACAGGCCTTATTAAGATAAATTGTTAACTTATTTTCTTTGATTCTTCCCAACTCATTCAATTCATTTTACGAAACTGTAATCTGGCTTTTAGAAACTTTTCCCGGTATCTCTGAAACTGACACAGTTTCGTATCTTAGTCAATAATATCAACTTAAGTGAGCTTCCATGAAACAGTTTGATTCTCTGGTTCATTACCTCAAACTGTTTGATAACGTTGCCATTTTGTTTTAGTCAACATTGTAAGGGACGTTAATTGATGCCCAAGGAGCCTCTACAACTATAGCTTGAAGTCATGTACCCTAAAATCACAACTAAATGTAACTTCATGAAACTCTGTTCCACTCTACTCATTATCTGTAAAATGATTCTTCAACAGGACCTTCCCATGTTTTTTCCATTGGGTCTTTATCCCTCTGCTCATGTTTTATCGTTTATTTTTGCCATCCTAGTCTATATATTCTTTGTAGTGTCTGGCCTTCTTGTTCGTGTATAGCTCCTCTGTCTAAGGAAAAGTCTTGAACACACCAGTAAAGGTCGATAATGTAATAGCGCTGATTTTATAAACTATTTTTTTATAGTTTTCAAAACAGTAACATGAAGCCATGTTTCCATCAAATAAACCTAGGTCAGATAGATGCCCATCTACTTATATATTATTCTTTATAAAAACAAAATAAGTTTTTAAATGATACAAATACATATAAACAAGGAAAACGAAAACAAAATTTAAAAAATATTTTCAAAAATATACATGCATTTTGGACACAAAAAAATTATTATGTCTTCCTGGGATCAGAGATAGACAAAGAGAAGAGAGTTAAATTAAGATCGAGATGGGGCGTTAATAATATAATAAGTGCATTGAATTAATTGGAGCTAGTTTATATAAGTTTATTATTTGTTAAAAAAAAAAAAAAAAAAAAAAAAAAAAAAATCTTAGTGGTTATAAGGTATACAGAAATTGAAAGTATATTTTATAATTATTTTCAAAACGTTTAGTGCAGTTAGTATAAAACATTTTGATAACATGACTCAAATTTAAACAATTTATTTCCTACGAGAAGTTATTGCATCTGAATATTCTATTAACAATAAATTTCTTATTTCATTATAAATTTTTAGAGAACCCAATAAGACTGAAAACATAGTAAACATAACCGCGAAGGTGTTAAAGTTAAAGTAAGTAATTTTATTTGAAACTCTAAAAAACCTATCGCAAATCTAAAGGGTGAGAATGATCGTTACATTATTTTCCTAAAGGTATTTAAAAGGTTTGGGCTTAGTCTGTATATTTATCTTATTGATCTTAAGACTATTCAGTTAATTATTTTTCAACAGACATATAAAATATGTCTGTATTAAAAATATAAATTGAAAGAAAATGTAAATTATTTGAAAGGTTTTTATTATTTATGCAGACGATCAAACTGAGTTATATGTTTAAGAATATTCGGAATTAATGATAAAGCGAATCAAAGTAGTGTTCTAGAATCTTTTTGTTTACTATTTATGATTTAGGTATTTATTACAAGCCATTGTAATCATTTTCCACATATTTAATTTATGTATAATTGTGTACAGTTGCAAATATAAATAAAATATGTTTAAAAAATATTACATACTAGCTGAAAGTACCCTCTCCGCTACGGTTTAATATCATTAGGATTAAGGTCAACTTATATTAGTAAAAGTAAAGCTTAACGTTGATAATTATTATTACTTAAATTATTATAGGTTTTTTCACACAGTTCTATTTCCAAATTTTATTTAGATAATGCTCAGCTTCAGGAAGTTCGTAGGTAAGGAGGTTGTGCAAGAGTTCAGGATATCCTTGAAAGGGAGGAAGTTGGACTTTCCAGTTACTGCGGCACATGGCAGGGCTCTCGTCCTTTTTACAGCATAACACCGTTGTCCAATATTACATATTTTGTCTTTTGCATATTCAGTTATTGGGTCATACTTGTAACCTGAATGTTTCTAATGTGTCCATGACTGTAACGTACCTTACTGTAAAGTAAGGAGGCTGTGCAAGTGTTCAGGATATTCTTGAAAGGGAGGAAGTTGGACTTTTCCGTTACTGCAGCACATAGCAGGGCTCTCATCCTTCCATTTTACAGCATAACACCAATTTCAAGTAGACCGTTGTCCAATATCAACTGTTTTGTCTTTTTCATATTCAGTTTTTGAGTCAAACTGGCTGTAACCTTTTCATTAAACATATTTCATCGTTTTTTGTTACAGCTACACGTTTAACATGAGGATTATTTTCTGAGTACTTTTTTGAAGACTTTCTATGGATTTCAGGGTGGGTTTTCTTATACTGCTGTTCAGCCCCTCTAAGTATATTTGGGTGATTCTCAGAATATGTGGGTACAGTATATCCTTTAACTTCGGGTTGGCTCTCTTTATGTTTGTTAAAACTTTTCTGATAATTTCAGGATA
This sequence comes from Euschistus heros, assembly GCA_003667255.2. Taxonomy (NCBI): domain Eukaryota; kingdom Metazoa; phylum Arthropoda; class Insecta; order Hemiptera; family Pentatomidae; genus Euschistus; species Euschistus heros. The sequence continues at coordinate 767,882 of RCWM02000165.1, forward strand.
ATTTGTCATGTATTTCTTAACAGCTTCCCTGTTGATGTCTACATGTGCTCGAATATATTTAGCAGCCGTGTTCCTTAGTTGTTTGTTGCAAACTGAATCTGTGAATCATTTTCTACGTTGTTTACTTTTAGATTGGTGAGTTTACTTCAATGTTGTAATAGACTCATCTGAACTGAGAAAAAGGTAGATTCTAGTTTCAAGGAATGAAATTCAGAAAGGCTAGGTATAACTTGTCCAGATTCGAGAAATACAACTTGGGCCAGGTAGAGAAAAGCCGATTTGAAGAGGGCCAATAATAGTTCAGAACAAAGAGTAGTTGGGGGACGAAGCTGCTGGTGAAGCAAGGTTGGTGGGTTGCTCGTAACGAATATGTACATCGAACTGGCCTTACATTTCATCACCAGAGAACCTAAGTCTTTAAACCTTCCCTTTAACATAAGACTTTTAATAGCTTCTCGTCACGAATCAACTCAAACTTGTAAGGGTACACATCTGCAGCCACCATGAGTTCACAGAAAGAACCATATTATGAGGTTTCGTCATTGATCGTATTTTTGTTTGTTTACTACTATAAAGTACTTCATTTGTGGTCAAAGTGTGCGGCTTAAGCATCTAACCTATTCTTTAACTTAGCTTATTTCCATGTACCATATGATAATTAATCTATTGTTATTCACCCAATAAAAATTGTAATCGCATTTTTTGCGAATTAGCCGCGATACAGGCCGATTTTTTTAAATTCCTTTCTTAGCGAGCACCTACGGCCCTAGACAAAGCTACTTACCAAATTTCATTCCAATCCGTTTGTTGGTTTCAAAGATTTCGTGTTAAAGGAGTGAGTGGTATTTGACAAATATATAGTAGATAATATTAAAAAATCTACTCCTAAGCTAACCCTGGAGAATATTTAATTTTTAAATTTTTAAAAAATGATCATTCAATATTCAATCTTGAATATTTTAAATAGTTGTTGCCAAGTATGTTGTATGGAATTTCTGTATATTAATATATATATGGATAAATTTCTTGACTGTTACTATTAAATGTTTACTAAGTTTCTTGAGGTTCAGTCCATAAATCAATTTGTTGACTGAACCTCAATAACCTAAGGAAACATATATATATATATATATATATATATATATATATATATATATATATATATATATATTATTGATTAATTTATGTTATTATATTTTTATTCAGGAATCAGGCCTCCTATGATTCTAATTCATTTTTTTTTTTTAACATAATATAGTATAGATTCAATCATGCAGAATTATATTTTTGTCGTTTAATTAATCAGTCCTAAACTAATGGAATAGTAGCACTTATAATGAACGTTAAAACAATAAAAGTAATTGAAGGGTTTGGTGGGTGAAAGGGTTATATTACAAAAAAATACAATATAGTTCATTGGATGAAGAATTTAGGTACAGAAGAAAAATCTGAATATCTCAAAAATTAGAAAAAGAGTTATGAAGGAGGAAAAGGGGCCTTGTAACATTTCCCTGCTAAAAGAAAAAAAAAACTTCAAATATAAATTACTCAAAATTATGTTTTGCTGCATAGCCCCTTCATCCAACAAGCCCTTCTATTTTCTTGCATCATTATGCAAGTAAAATATTCAATTTAGTTCTTAGGGACCCAAATTTCTCCGATATATTATGTTACTTAAAAAAAAATTAAAAATTCCCCAAGCTATTAATATAAATGAAAAATAAATCAAAATTTGTTGAATGTTTATTTAACACTATCTCAATTTAATTCTTTTAAACTTTTAAAACAATTTTTTACTTCGTAGTTTTGTGTCACCTGTATTTTTATGATCAAATTTTAAATCAAATAGTAATCATATGACACCAACTATATCAGATTAGGTTAAAATTAGAACTGTTACTTCAAAAGTGATTAAAAATGGTGTTAGCCTGCTTCTGCGCAGAAAAAGTATCAGATATAAAGAAAAAGAATTCCAACATATCGAATAAAATAAATTGGCTGCCATATAGCGAAGCCTTGAAACTTGCCAAAGAGCAAGGCAAGCCTTGCTTAATCCTTATAGAGGATCCTCGATGTGAGGGGTGCAATATGTTCAAGGTTAGTTCAATGCAATATAATAATTGAATGGGTCCGCCGAAAAACGTTCTAAGCGACAAAACAAATTTTGAGTAGTCAGTGAAAGAAAATCATAATCTAAAGTTCTTGTTAGTTTTGTAAATTAGATTTTTTTTTCACCTTGTAATTTGTTATATTTACATGTATAATAACATAATGGATTACTATGTCATACTATGATGGACTATTTATTATACATTTAAAAACCTTTAAAATCGCCACTTCTGAAATTTTGTCGCTTAGAACGTTTTTCATCGAACCCATTCAATTATACATAATAAAATAAAATTTCTAACAACCTATATATCTAGTAAAAAATCCTACAACCAGCAATATATTTATAATTAATAAAATCTTAAGATGAAACAGAAACAATCTGCATGATTGATAAACACAAAATAATTATATTTAACTCTGAAGAAGACCTGTCCAACGCCGTCCATCCATATAAAGTTTTTTTTTAAACTTGAAGGTGTAGTAATTATGACAGTATCCCAAACTATCTTCTGTAACCAGTATATATATATATATATATATATATATATATATATATATATATATATACACACATACATACATACATTGGCATGATTATGAGAACAAAATAGTTGTTTTTATTTATTGACTGAACCTCAAGAACCTTACATTTCATAGTAACAGTCAAGAAATTTTTCCATATATACAGGGTGAGTATCTCTTAGTGTAAAAAAAAAAATTGGGTTAAACTAGATCAAAAATGTAGCTAAATGCCGCAAATCTCACCTTTCTATTCCAATCTGTTGCAGATATACGATAAATCAAAGACTTTTTTGAGGAAATCACGTTTTTTTTTCCCATAAAAACTGTAATATCTCCATTTTGTCTAAATATTTTTCAAATTTTGGCCACATTTTCAGATTTAGCATTAAATTTCCTATAAGAACAGAGTACACGTAACCTTGAATTTTACAAACTTGGTATCTAAAGAACAGCTTGATCTTCACCTTATTTGGGGAAGTCACAATGTCTTATTTACTTCAACACTCACCGTTTTTCGTAAAAACTATCCACAAAACGTCAAATCTCACAAAAACTTGCAAATTTAATCAGCTTTCGAATGATATGTTAAACGTAATGATTTTGTTTCAATTTCATGGAGATATTTACTTTTGAAACCGAAAAAACATGGTGTTCTCAGTTTGTATACAAATCAGCTACTTGGGTAAATAACACATTATGAAAATCCCTTAATGGAAATGTGCATTTTAAACATAATAAACTCTTCATTGGAATAAAAAGCAAAGGAAAAAATGATTGTTTAATAGAAAATAAAGGAAAACTGTCAATAAAGCGACACTACATCAGAGGATATGATATTATTACATTTATTTATTATTATTATTTATTTTATTAGATTTTCAATGTAATGTTTAAAATCCAGTGATAATGAACATAGACCTTAATTTTGCCGTTAGCTTCTGAATGCAGATTGTGTCTAAGAATACTACTTTTTGAAGTGAATTTTATGGGCAGAAGAGTCTGTTTTTACAGGGGATGGCATTTCTACCAATCCATGTATATCGTTATTATGAATGGTCGAAATGCCTTCCCCTGTAAAAATGAGACTCATCTAGTCATAAATCACATAATAAATAAATAAATAAATGTAATAACATAAGATCCTCTGATCTTGTGTCGCTTTATTGACAGTTTTCCTTTATTTTCTATTAAACAATCATTTTTTCCTTTGCTTTTTATTCCAATGAAGAGTTTATTATGTTTAAAATGCACATTTCCATTAAGGGATTGTCATAATGTTTCATTTACCCAAGTAACTGATTTGTATACAAAATGAGAACACCATGTTTTTTTCGGTTTCAAAAGTAAATATCTCCATGAAATTGAAACAAAATCATTACGTTTAACATATCATTCGAAAGCTGATTAAATTTGCAAGTTTTTGTGAGATTTGACGTTTTGTGGATAGTTTTTACGAAAAACGGTGAGTGTTGAAGTAAATAAGACATTGTGACTTCCCCAAATAAGGTGAAGATCAAGCTGTTCTTTAGATATCAAGTTTGTAAAATTCAAGGTTACTTGTACTCTGTTCTTATAGGAAATTTAATGCTAAATCTGAAAATGTGGCCAAAATTTGAAAAATATTTAGACAAAATGGAGATATTACAGTTTTTATGGGGAAAAAAAAAACGTGATTTCCTCAAAAAAGTCTTTGATTTTGATTTATCGTATATCTGCAACAGATTGGAATAGAAAGGTGAGATTTGCGGCATTTAGCTACATTTTTGATCTAGTTTAACCCAATTTTTTTTTTTTACACTAAGAGATACTCACCCTGTATATACATATTTCTTATTTTTGGAGTCGGTGCCAGCCAAGAAGGGCAGCTTAATCCTGCCTTTGCAATAAACTTTCAAATGGACACAACAGTGTGGCAGTGATGAAACAGTGGGAGGATCTTAACAATTACCATTTCTTTTCGAATTCTGTTTGTTTGGTTGGCAGTGACTCCAAAAATAACTGAATCATAAATCATAAATTGTGAATAGGTACATAAGTATCGAAGATTTTGTTATTTGTTATTTAATGGTTTTTGTTTCGAAGCAATTAAAATATTATTTTTTATTTTTTAGTTGACGTTTGTATGTGTAGGTTTAATCTTGAAGTCGGTTTTGTTTTGTTTTCTAAAAATTATTTTTATTTTTCACTTTTTAGTGGTGAGTGTATTTTTGTTTCTACAGGCAATGCTCCATCTTCAAGCTGAAAAAATGTTCGACTTACTGAACAAAGACATATCGAAGTTATCATTCCACTTATCTTCATGTAAATGGGAGAATTGAACAGAAAATTGTAGTTTTGTATATGGTTCATAAATTGGTATGTGTATGTTGTTTGTACATACATATAAAATCATTGATACAGAAAATTAAATACCCAGTAACAATTTATCATATAACTTTCAACTGAACTGCGTTTTTTTCTGCGGGTGCCTAAAAGTAGACTTACCGCCTTCCACCAGTGGCGATCTTTTCTTTATTCTTTAGGACGGTTGAAAAAAAACTACACAGAATTCGGAATTCACAAACACCCAACTTCTTTCTCCTTTCTCCACTTTGCAAATCAATTTGAACGTTTCGTTAATTGAAAGAATTTTCAATAGCCACTGTAAAACCACTCGAGTAGATAATTAATAATAAGTGACTGGTGTAACTATGAACTAAAAAGATTAACAATGACGGGAAACGAAAACAAATTACACAGGAAATTCTTTTACTTTGAGTTCGAGTTATAGAGGGGATGACTTCAAATAGTTCGTTTCATAGAGGTAGGTGGTCCTAGAAGTTCTCTTTTTTGAACACTTTTTTCAGTTCGACTTATTTACAAAATGTTTTACGTTTTTTGTCTGAAATTGAAGTGAAAGTTAAGTGTAATGTACTTCCGACCGTAGATTTTGTTCACTTATTTAAGAATTCAGCTTATCGAAGTACGAAACATCGAGAGTTGACTGTATATGTAAATTATTTTTACTAATAATTTAGATTTAGTTACCATGGAGATTTTAAATTATCATAATTATAAATATGTTTAAATGGAAGGTTATATAACAGCGATTTTCATTAATTTTTTTAAAGTATTTTTCTTAAAAAGTACTGAGTTGATTTCAAAATATTTTTTATGGGACCACCTCTTTATCATGCCGTACCGATCTAAAAAAGAATCATCAAAATGTATTCAGGATTGATGGAGTAATCGCGTAACATACATACAAAAAAAAATTAGAACATTTAAAAGTTGAACACTGGTGTAACAGGCGAGTTAAATAGTCGCTGCCAGTGCCCATGCAGAGATCATAGATAACGACTATCTGATATAGATAATTCTATAAAGTAGTGAAGGGCCGATCCGACTTATAAGCGGAATGAGATTTTCGGTTTCGTTTCACTATTGGAACCAGTTCCAGTTTTCTTTCCGTTCCACTGTTCGTTCCATGTCAGTTTGACTAACCTTCGATATACTAGTGAAGGGCCGTTCCGACTTAAATGCGGAATGAGATTTTATGGTCTATTCCAATTTTCGTTCCACGTCAGTTTGACCTACTACCTACTTACCATGCAGTTTCTTTCCTTCCCTTGTTGTGAAGTCGGGCTGTTAATCTCCTTTTTAGTTTTAAAAAAGTTGTAAATTAAAATTTATAGGTACTATAATATTAGGAAGGTTTAAATAGCTAAGTATAGTTATTAAAAAAGTTGTATTCTTTTAAAATCTCTCTCGTCCCGCTCTCTCCTCTCTCTCTCTCTCTCTCTCTCTCTCTTTTATTCAACAAAAGTATCTGTTTTCTGTTGAACCGGTGGCATTAACATATACTTCTCACATCCTGTATGGATCTACCCATGCACAAAAAGTACATCAAGCTACCGCTCTGGTTTTTTTTTTTTTTTGCTTTTCGGCAAATTAATCTTCCACCGTTCGCGGTGTTGTATTTTTTTGTACAACACTAGTCGTTTACGTGGACGTATCATACCTTTCTTTGGTGTTAAAAATGTCTAATTTTAAGCCAAATAAAGAGCATTTGCGGCATGTCATGATTTTCTTATTTAATCAAAAGAAAAAGGCATCTGAATGTCATCGAATCCTTGTTGAGACTTATGGCGATGTTGCTCCAACCGTCAGGACATGTGAACGTTGGTTTCAAAGTTTCAAACGTGGTGATTTTGATGTTACTGATCAAAAACGAGAAAATCGACCAAAAAAGTTTGAGGACTTCGAATTGCAATCTTTATTAGACGAAGACACTACCCAAACCCAACAAATGATGGCAGAACAGTTGAATGTCACTAGGCAAGCCATTTCCGATCGCCTGAGAGCTATGGGAAAGATTCAAAAGGTTGGAAAATGGGTTCCACATGAATTGGACGAACGACAGATGGAAAAAAAAAAACGAAAAACTGTGTGCGAAATGCTGCTTTTACGCCACGAAAGAAAGGGTTTTTTGCATCGAGTTGTAACTGGCGATGAAAAATGGATTTATTTTCAGAATCCCAAACGAAAAAAAAAATCATGGGTAACGCCAGGACAACCATCCACATCGAGTGCAAGACCGGATCGTTTTGGGAAGAAGACAATGCTGTGTGTGTGGTGGGATCAGAAGGGAGTAGTCTACTACGAGCTTCTCAAACCCGGCGAAACAGTCAATACCGAGCGCTACCGACAACAAATGATCAATTTGAGTCACGCATTGATCGAAAAACGCCCAGAATGTCATTCTTCAGCATGATAACGCTCCTGCACATTCAGCCAGATTGACTAAGGAAACGATTTCTTCGCTTGGTTGGGAACTCTTACCCCACCCGCCGTATTCACCTGACCTGGCGCTGGCGCCTTCTGATTATCACCTCTTCTCATCGATGGGACACTCATTGGCGGAGCAACACTTCAACAATTTCGAAAACGTACGAAAATGGCTCGATGAATGGATTTCAAATAAAGATGAAGCATTCTTTTGGAATGGTATCCATATATTGCTCGAGAGATGGACAAAATGTGTAGAAAGCGAGGGTCAGTACTTTGAATAAAATATATTATACTTTTTTTTAAATTACTGTGTATATATTTTAAGAAATAAACGACATTTTAAACTTGCATACCTGGTAATGGGATTCTTTTGCATTTTTGCTTTTCTTTAACTTAGTTAGCGATAGTATTCAGAAATGTGTTATGTTTTGATTTGGTGGAAACCTATAAAACTGGAATATATTCCTCGGATTTTGCAGAACTTGACGAGGGTAAAAAATGTACAATCAAATAAAAATTTGGAATTGAGTAAAGAGGAGACAGAAGATGTTCTAGATCATAATACTGAAACCTATGTAGAGAGTAGTAATGGAGATGACGCGGGGAGGGGGTGGAGGGCAGCCAGTGAATATCTAAATTTTATTTGTAAAAATCAATCCTCAAAAATCTTTATTTACAATAATTTATCATAAAACAACCATTATAGATCTACAAATAATTATATCTGATCATAATATTGTAAATACAAATTTATCTAGTTATATCTTTGTTTTTATTATTTTCAATCATATTTTCATTTTCGTTCAAAATATTATTCTCTCGGGTATTATTATGTTCATATACTCTCTTTTAAATGTAGAATGGTCAAAATATTTTATTTAATAGATTTCATACAAAATTTGGGCAAAAGGGATAAAAAAAAACAGGGTGTTGTACTTTGTACAACGAGCGACCACACATTTTGCGGAAATTGGCGCGACCGGTGGAAGTTTAAACCAGTCAACCTATCCTTTACAAGATTTTTTGCATGATCAGCTTGATTCTGTTTCTTAAAAACCAATTTTTTTTTTAATCTGAAAATAGTAGCCAAGCTCGGTCGTTAGAACAGGAAATTTCACAGAAAGCGGTTTATTTTAAAGATGCCTATGCGCGATATGGCGAGGCGATGGAAGGGGAGGGAACCAAGAGCAGTAAGATCAACGGCTGTAGGGCTCTGTGCGGATGTAAGGGATCAAGTGAAGGAAGGAGAGATCAGCAGTCGGAACGACCTTGGGTGGAACGAAACGGGAGATGCAATCTATACCCTAGCTAAACCAACGGAACGAAACCGGAGATATTTTAGCGTTGGTTTTCGTTCCAGTTCAAACGAAAAACTTAGGTAGTTCGTGTCTCGTTCCAAAATCGGTTCAAGGTTGGAAACAGTACCAAGCACCTTTCCACTCAGAACGACCCATCACTACTATAAAGCATCTCATGGTTTCACGCATAACTTACCTAATAGCTCACCGAAAATCATTAACATAGCTAGAATGTTGATAGGATAGTTTAATTATAGTCTCTTGCTGTAGGATCATAAATAAATAGCCCAAACGTATGTATTTTTATCATTCTATTTTAAACTATTATTTGAGATGTTCCTATGTTATTGCTTTCAGTAATCTTGCGTTGAATATTAAAATTAGATTTTTTTTATTACATTTATACTTTTTTATTAC